>CAWUFW010003461.1:0-1200000 GCA_963921515.1 Calotriton arnoldi | reverse complement strand
AAGAACTTGTTATCTGGTTTCTAAGCAGAGATAACTTTATTAACTTTATTAAAGTTTCCCACTGCTTTCCTAAGGCCAATCCTGGTACAGAGAAAATAGCTTTTTAGGCCTTTTCACTGTAAGTACACAGTTAAAATTAAACATTTACATATCTTTCTCTTCAATACCATGAAACCTGACTTTTGAGAATGTAAGGCGAACTTAGGTGTGACTTATTAATATTTAAAAGGAGGGTTTAGGCCTGTTAAAAGAGTTTATTTTGACAGGTCAAATTTTCAGTTTAAACCAGAACAGTCAGACCAATGGGTGCAGGCTTGCAGTCATGTTTCCACTTAAGTGGTGGCACAATGTGTGCTGCCGTACCCCAGTGACATTTAACTTGTTAATAATACATATGCTCTAAAAGGACACATCTTTCATGATATGCCAAGCTAATGATTGACATTTCTCAGAAGTTGAACCCATTTTTTTCAAAATATGCTGTAGGTGCCACCATATGTCAATAATTACCTCCATTGTGCCAGGGCAAGCATTTAGTAATGCGTGCCTTCTTTTGCCATAAATTACATACAATATGCCAAAGCCAGAATTTGCCATTGATGCAATCCATATACCATGACTGACTCTTATGACAAAAATTATCACAAGTAAGTGCTAGCATTTTGCTATTGTTGTCCCCTTCCCCCCCAATTGCCAACGTTGTCCTCCCTTATGCCAACAATTACCTTCAATGTGCCTCCCATTCTGCCAACATTGTCCTCCCGTATGCCAAGCATTACCTCCAAAGTGTCTGCACAAGTGTCCCATATGTCACAAATTTCCTCCAGTAGGCAAGCTCCAGAATTCTTTCCCATGGATGCCCTCATATGTCAAAAATTATCTTAATTGTGCCTGGGCCAGCATTTTGTCAAGAGTGCTTCGGATAATTCATGGGTGCCCCCATGCCAAAACTTACACACAAAATGCAAGTGCCAGATTTTTGACACTGATGCAATCTAAATACCATAGGCAACCCCAATGCCACAAGTTACCTCTAGTATGACAAGGCCATAAATTTGTCATAGTTGCCGCCTCCCATATGCTATGTTATTCCTTATGTGAAAGATTACCTCCAATATACCAGCACCAGCATTTGCCTGTTACACCAACAACTACCACTACTATGCAAGAATTCTGTAATGAGTGTCCCATATCCCATATAAGTATTACCTCTAGCATGCCAGTGGTAGCATTTGGTCACAAATGTTTGTTATTCTACTAATTACCTCCAGTATGCCAGCGCCACCATTTTGCTATGGTTGCCTCTGAGATAAAGGCAGATTTGCACGTTTAACATCATATTCTCGCTCATGCGTACTTATATTCATTGGCTCACTAGTCTCTCATTCATTCTCGCTCATTCACACTCATTCATTCCCACCTACTCTCTTGAACTCACTTTTTTACTCTCACTCCATCGCTCTCATTCGCACCTAACACTCTCACTCAGTCACTCCTACTCTCACTCCCCTATAATTTCTCACTCACTCGTACTCACTTGCACTCACTCTTACTCTCATTCACAGTCTCACTTATTCTCACTCGAGTTGACTCTGTGACGAGTTGGGAATGGGTGGAGTTGGAGGCTGACTGGCGAGTAGCCCCAGGCACTGCAAGGTTAAACCCTACAGTGACCAGGGCTACCTTTCCCAATGATAGTGCAGCACGTCACAAATGAGAAGGGCTGAGGCATGGCAGGTCCCTGTAGGCTGAGCTGGGACTTTGCCAGCACTGCACAATGTGGTGCTGGTGCAGGCACCTCTATATGCCTGTGTCAGTCATCAGACAATTTTATTTATTTGTGCAATTTTATATAGTGCGGTAATTACTTCAAGGCATTAGATGACTTACATAAGAAGTAACAGGATAAATATGAATAAATAAGTTACACAAGCTCCATAAGAACTGTTAAGTTACATGTAAATAAATAAGACAGCTGAAAAAAATTGTGCCAACCATAAATTATGATGAACACAATAGGCAATGATCCACAATTGTGGAGTAAGGGACTAATCTGTCAGCAGACATAAGGAAGGAATAGTTTCTTACCTGTAACTCCAGTTCTCCTTAGGGGAATTTCCATTATAATTCATAAGCACTGAATAGTCCCGCACACGTGCAGAAAACCCAGAGCACTTTTTCCAATATATTTTCTTGGGAGTAGATGTTCGCCTTTCTTCGAGAAGGCCTACAGAGTCACATAAGAAAGAAAAATATTATGCAGCGTATAGGAGAAGGCTACTGTGTCCAAATTCTTCATTTTGTAGATAAAAAAGGTGCCAGGAGAACTGTCTATGCATATAAATCCATAATGCCTTTGTAAAACAATACAAATGTCTTTCACAAACCCTTTTCTAGTACAGTATAAAAATGAAGGAGCATAGGACAGTGTAGCCCCATAGGCTGCCATAATATGAGCTGAAAATTGACATGGTGCCTTTAAGACCCTAGGGTCCTCTCCGCTCATGCCACCAGATCTAGTCCTGACCTACAGGTCCCCTTTCCGCAAGTACAACCTTCACCAATCAGAGCATCCTACATTGTTCAGAGTATCCAGAAATCCATTCTAGAGTTGAAGAACATCCTTCACCTCACTGAACACTCTATCGACAATCTCAAGCCCTCCCATAACTCAGTCTTTCCCCCGCTCACTATGCCTTCCCTCCAACCCATGCCGCTGGCCAATAGACTCCCGAGGCCCCCAGTCTTCCAGACAAGAAAGCTGATTACTTAATTCCTACTGTCTCAATCAACACTAATAGATCGTCATCTCTCAGTAACAGAGGAGTAAACAGCAACAATTTAGCGCAAGTACCCCTATCCTTCCCTACTTACAACACATGCCCCAAAGCTCCATTCTCTGGCCTACTACTTAACTGCAGATCAGCAGCGAAGCATGCCTCCAACATCGCCGCACTCATCCTGAGCCACAAAACTGACGCAGCTATCCTAACCGAATCATGGCTCAACGACTCCTCATCACCTTACCTAGATTTACTGGTCCCGCCAAATTATAACATTGTTAGGCTTGACAGACAAATAAAACAAGCATTTGCAATGCAATAGGTCTCGCATTTGCAAAGTTTAAAGTTATTGGTATTGTAAATGGCAATGTCTTTTGTGTTTAAACAGCGTAGGCCCACCCAAATACCACACCTATACTTGTTCACTTTTCCGTCCGCCCCCACTTAAATACCAGACCTTTACTTGTTCACTTTTCCGTCCGCCCCCACTTAATCAGTACGTGCTGCATCTGTCTGCCTCATGTTGATATCATATTTAGCCCACAAAAAACGCATGTCAAACTAAGCCCATCTGTTTAAACATCATAGGCATGGACATACACTGTGTTTAAACAGCGTAGGCCCACCCGAATGCTAGACCTTTACTTGTTCACTTTTCCGTCTGCCCCCGATCTGTTTAAAGAGCCCCTGGGGTTAGCTAGCTCTGCCTTGAGGGCAGAGCTCTGCTACAATGGAATGCCAGAGCAGGGGGTGAAGTTGTAAACTATGCTCATCAAAGGAGGAGGGGAGGCCTAGTGTCAGTTACACTTTTACACTCTTGACCCAGAGTCAGGGATGGGCTTAAGGAAGGAATGTGGACATTACTTCCGTCTGGCAGACAAATAATAAATAAATAAATTAAACAGTACCTGCTGCACCTCTGTGCCTCATGCTGATATTATATTTGCACCACAGAAGACGCACGTTAAATTAAGCCAATCTGTTTAAACAGCGTAAAACGCACATCAAATTAAGCCCATCTGTTTAAACAGTGTAGGCATAGACATACGCTATGTTTAAAGAGCGTAGGCCCACCCAAATATCAGACCTTTACTTGTTCACTTTTCCATCCGACTTACGCTTAAACAATACCTGCTGCATTTCTGTGACTCATGTGGATATTATATTTGCACCACACAAGACGCACATCAAATTAAGCCGATCTGTTTGAACAGCATAAGACGCACGTGAAATTAAGCCCATCTGCTTAAACAGCGTAGGCATAAACATGCGCTCTATTTAAACAGTGTATGCAAAAATGTTTTACTGTCAATTTTCCAACACTGATCCTTTCCCTTTAACTTGTTCACTTTTCCATCCGCCCCCCACTTAAACAGTACCTGCTGCATTTGTCTGCCTCATGTCAATATCATATTTAGCCCACAGAAAACGCAAGTCAAATTAAGCCGATGTGTTTTAACACCATAGGCATGGACATAAGCTCTGTTTAAACAGCGGACGCCCACCCAAATAATAGACCTTTACATGTTCACTTTTCCGTCCACCCCCACTTAAGCAGTACCTGCTGAATCTGTTTGCCTCATGTCGATATCATATTTAGGCCACAAAAGACGCACGTTAAATTAAGCCAATCTGTTTAAACAGTTTAAGACGCACGTGAAATTAAGCCATCGGGTAAAACAGTATAAGCATACACATCGCTCTGTTTAAACAGCGTGGGCAAATTTTTATACTGTAAATCTTGCAACACTCATGCTTTCCCTTTAACTTGTTCACTTTTCCGTCCAACCCGCAACCAAATACCAGACCTTTACTTGTTCACTTTTCCGTCCGCCCCCCACTTAAACAGTACCTGCGGCATCTGTCTGCCTCCTGTTCATATTATATTTGCACCACAGAAAACGCACGTGAAATTATGCCAATCTATTTAAACAGCGTAGGCAAAACATGCGCTTTCTTTAAACAGCGTAGGCAATTTTTTTTTACTGTCAATTTTGCAACACTTATACTTTCCTTTTAACTTGTTCGCTTTTCCGTCCGACCCCTATCCAAATACCAGACCTTTCCTTGTTCACTTTTCCGTCCGACCCCCACTTAAGCAGTCCGTGCTGCATCTGTCTGCCTCATGTTGATATCATATTTAGCCCACAAAAAACGCACGTCAAATTAAGCCCATCTGTTTAAACAGCATAGGCATGGACAAGTACATGAAATACTTATCACAAGGACGTTTCTTTGAACATAAATATTGTCAGGACTGCATAACGCGATGCCTTGGAGTACGCTGTGTTGAAAACAGCACTGGTGTCTCCAAAAACGTGACACTTTTAACGCATTCCCATGGTCCCCTCCGAATACTAAGTGCCAGCTTTCATGTATGTACTATATGTTACGCTACCCATGACAGACCCCCGGCTTCATAACCAGTCTGCTTTTCGGTTGATTTGTTTGGTAACATAAAAATTATGTTATACCCCTGGTCTAGGGACCAGAAAATATAGAGAGGTGGGTGGAAGGGAGAGGTAAGGTTGAAATAGTGTAAAAGAGAAAGCGAAAGAGAGGCAAACCGCTACCGTAGTCCGCTCTGCATTCATGCAGGACACTGAGGGGCAGGGTGCTGGGAACAGGCGCCCTCGGAATGCCCGTGCGCCGTGGCTCTCTGCTTCACAGCCCTCGTGAAGACTTTTCTTATCTGCTTGTTAAATAAACAAGCAGATAAGAAAAGACTTTGCGTCTGGGCTGAGTGAAAACAGATGCGCTTGTCACGGGCGGCATCGGAAAACTGCAAGGGCGTCAACAAAAGTGACAGCCAGCAAACCAGAAGCACAGAAAATACATTAATCACTACCTAAGCCAATGGAAAAAGGTTGTGACAGAGGGGCGTGGACTAAAGTCCCCTTCTTTATACTGTTTACTATAGCTCTCGCAGGCGAGGAACGCATGCGCGCTCCAACACCAGGCCGAGACCTAAAAAGGGGGAGGCATTGCTTGCATCTACCGCTCAGACCTCCTCCTTACAGAACTCCATACCGACCCCACTGATTCCTGCGAATATCTCGCTCTCTCCATATGTAATAACTCTACTCAGTTGTGCAAACTGCACATCTTCTCCCACCCCCAAGGCAAGAACGACACATTCATCGACCACCTCATGGAAATCATCACTGCTAAGGCTTCCCCCCACTCCAATGACATTTTCCTCGATGACTTTAATCTGCACTGGAATGACCCTAATGACCCCCAGGTCAACGCAGTCAAAGTCTTCCTTGCTGACCAATCACTCACTCAAGCCTGCACATTACCAACTCACACGAAAGGCTCCACGCTGGATTGGATCATTGCAAAGGCAACGGCGGTCAGGCTTAACTCAATAGATCCATGGGACTTGTCAGACCACCACGCCATTACCTTCCTAATACCTGTCTTCCTCATGAAAAGCAAAACACACAAGATGATGGACGGAATGCTGCACATTGGCAAACATTCACCCCCAGTCACAGATCTGGGTTTAATCCATCGTTATTTTGCTTCACCACGCCACCCCAGTTCAGACATAGCCATATGCAAATCAGTCTTGACCCTGTGCCTCATGGGAACAGTCCAGACCGAACTGCCAAGCCATGTCTTCCCTGGACCGGAATCAAGCATCCTAGGACCGGTTTCAGGCTATCAGCCTTCATTAGCCAGGATAGCTTGACTCCAGTGGCGTAGTGAGCACGGGACCCACGTCTGGGCATACCCTTCCCACTTAGGGCGAAATGCAAAACACAGAAGATGATGGACGGAATGCTGCACATTGGCAAACATTCACCCCCATTCACAGATCTGGGTCTAATCCATCGTTATTTTGCTTCACCACGCCACCCCAGTTCAGACATAGCCATATGCAAATCAGTCTTGACCCTGTGCCTCATGGGAACAGTCCAGACCGAACTGCCAAGCCATGTCTTCCCTGGACCGGAATCAAGCATCCTAGGACCAGTTTCAGGCTATCAGCCTTCATCAGCCAGGATAGCTTGACTCCAGTGGCGTAGTGAGCACGGGACCCACGTCTGGGCATACCCTTCCGACTTAGGGCGAAATGCAAAACACACAAGATGATGGACGGAATGCTGCACATTGGCAAACATTCACCCCCAGTCACAGATCTGGGTTTAATCCATCGTTATTTTGCTTCACCACGCCACCCCAGTTCAGACATAGCCATATGCAAATCAGTCTTGACCCTGTGCCTCATGGGAACAGTCCAGACCGAACTGCCAAGCCCTGTCTTCCCTGGACCGGAATCAAGCATCCTAGGACCGGTTTCAGGCTATCAGCCTTCATCAGCCAGGATAGCTTGACTCCAGTGGCGTAGTGAGCACGGGACCCACGTCTGGGCATACCCTTCCCACTTAGGGCGAAATGCAAAACACACAAGATGATGGACGGAATGCTGCACATTGGCAAACATTCACCCCCAGTCACAGATCTGGGTTTAATCCATTGTTCCTCATGAAAAGAACAGGGCAACCTGTGAAACCGAAACGCTGGCTCAGAGACACTAAGGGCCTTGACCTCGAGAAGCTGACTGCTTGTTGCGAGAATGACCTAAACCCCCACCCCCCACAAATCTATCTAAGGTCAAGGACCTCACAGAGCACTACAACTCAACTATGTCCAACATAATTGGTGATCTTGCCCCACTAAAGCTAAAAAGATCCCAAATCAAAGACAAAAACCCCTGGTTCAACGGACACCTCAATAACGAAAGGAGAGCTCTCCTGCTAACAGAAAGAAACTGGAGACAGCACCCCTCAGCCTCCCAACTAAACTTTCTCCGTCAGACCAGAAATGCATACAACAGGAACATCCTCAAAACCAAAAAAGAGTTCTTCAGATCAGAACTGGTAAACGCTAAAAACAGACCCCGCAAGCTCTTTGAAATGGTCAAACACCAATCAAACAAACTAGCTAAAACCTCCAAAGAATCTACAAAATCCCTAATAACCTGTGAGGAGTTCTCCTCCTTCTTTACAGCCAAAATTAACTCCCTAGGAAACAAACTTAATTTTGCCTCAAACTTCCCACCTCCTCCTGCCGGGACCCATCTTTCTTCTCATCCCCCCAGGCAACATCCCAAAAACCAAGCTCACTGTCCAATTTCAAGTTATATGACGACCACTCCATCTCGAAAATTCTATCCTCCTTAAAACTGAATAACCACTTTAATGACCCACTCCCCTCCAACTGCCTGGCAGCGACCTCCCCATTCATCATTCTCATTTGGACTACAATAATCAACGCCTCCCTTCTACAAGGGTCCATACCTGACTCTCTAAAACCGGGCAAGTCATCCCCATCCTAAAAAAACCCACTCTGAATCCTGCTATTCCAGACAGCTTCAGACCAATATCCAATATTCCTCTTCTTGCGAAAGTGCTGGAGAAATATGTGCAACTCCAACTGAGCCAACACATCGCTAATTTCAACCTGTTAGACGAATTCCAATCTGGTTTCAGGCCTGGGCACAGCACCGAAACCACTATTCTCCACATTGTAGACGCGCTCTTTAAGCCCTTGACCAAGGCAAAACTTGTCTCTTAATCCTACTGGATTTATTTTCGGCATTCGACACAGTCAACCACGAGAAACTACTGGAACGCCTCGAACACAGGTGGCAATAGGAGGTACCGTCATCGAATGGTTTGGTTTCTTCCTCTGGAACCGCTTCCAGAGATTCTTAGTCAACAGTAACCTATCTGCTCCTTCCACCATAACAATCGGTGTCCCTCAAGGCTCAACTCTGTCCCCTAACCTCTTCAAACTCTACCTCGAACCGTTAGCTGAAATACTCCGCACTGCCAACATCTCCTTCCACCTGCACGCTGATAATACTCAGATCGACATTAAAATCTCATCTCTAGAGGAGATTAACTGTTTGAATGAGGCTCTGAAGTTGAATGTTCAATGGCTCGCCAGCAACCAGCTCAAACTGAATGCACAAAAAACTGAGTTCCTTCTCATCTCCCCCCCTAAAAGCACTACTGACATCCTGGAATGGACTAACTCGATCACTGCACTTAACTGCGCACCGACCATATTGGAATCTGCCAAATCTCTCGGCATAACCCTGGACAGCAATCTGAATATGCATGACCAAATCAACTCGTTGGCCAAAACTGGCAGGTTCCACCTGAGCTACTTGAGGAAACTAAAACCCTTCCTTGAAGCTGCGGACCTAAAAACCGCAGTTCAGGCGTTAGTTATCTCCAGAATTGAATACGGTTGCTCAACCCTATCTGGCCTAACCAAGATCTCCACTACCCCTCTAAAAGCTTGCCTCAACGCCGCAGCAAGACTCTTAACAGGCTAAAAAAAATTGACCACATTTCACCGCATCTGAAGGCGTTGAACTGGCTTCCTTTTGAAGCCAGAATCCAACTCAAACTGGCCTGTATCACGCACAAAGCACTATACACCATTTCCCCTGCATATCTCGCCCAGAAAATCTTGGTATCTGGGGAGTCAGAAACTCCCGGTCCGCCAGAGACCTTGAGCTCCAGCCACCTCGCTTCCGTAAGGAAAAAAACTTATAATCGCGCCTTCTCTGGGGCTGCACCAAGAATCTGGAACTCGCTGCCTTCCTCCATCAGAAGAATACCTTCTCTATCACTCTATCACGCTAAAACCTTCCTAATGAGCAAACTCCTCCCATAAATCTCTTTCATCGGGCACACCGCTCTGCGGCATTGCTTTTGCTTTTCTGCAAAATTTCTTGTCTGCTCCTATTCTTTGTACTGATTTATTACTCCCTCAAATGTAATTGCTAGTTCTCTCTGCATATTGCTGACATGTCACCCCTCATATGTAATTGCTGGTTTTCTCTGCATATTGCTGACATGTTGCTCCTCTGTTTATTGTATATACCCTGGTTATGTCCGGATGTAGTCACTTCCTTTTATCCCTATCCATGTTTATTGCCTATGTCAAACTTATATACAACGTGTTATCCCTGTAAAGAGCTCTGATACCCTAATGGGTCATGTTTGCACTGTATAAAACCTTAAATAAATAAATAAATAAAATGCTTGGCTAGAGGCAGTTACCTCAGTTCTTTTTGAGGCGATGAATGATGATATGTATAGGACCTGTGAGTACCTCTGTTTACTCCACTGGGGTAGAGGGAGGGTTACTTATGATTTATCATGGAAATTCCCCTACAAGAGAACTGGAGTTACAGGTAAGAAACTATTCCTTCTCTCGTAGGGGATTACCATGTATAGTCATAAGCACTGAATAGAGTAGTAAGCACATCCCCACTTAAAGAGGTGGAGAAGACAGAGAGTGAATCACAGAAGCCCTTTAAGCAAATTGATTTTTGAGGGGGCCTACCCTACTTGGGTATCTGCTCTAGAATCAGAATCAAGGAAGTAATGTTTGGTGAATGTGTGAATAGACCTCCATGTAGCTGCCCTGCAAATCTCGGTAATGGGGATATTTCTCCTTAAGGCAGCAGTGGCTCCTTTACCCCTAGTGGAATGTGCTTTACGTCTGGCATCAAGTGTTTTATTAGCTTTCTGATTACATAACAGGATGAAAAGAAACAATCCATGTCAAAATGGACTCTTTGGAAGTGGCTAGACCGGAGCGGAAAGGACCATAATTAACAAATAATTGGTCTGATCTGCGGATGTCCCGTGTTTTATCTAGATAAAACTTTAAAACACTCCATACATCTGGAGAATGAAGTGTTCTCTCAGCTGGCGCAGAGGTTTTTTGAAAAGATTTAGGCAATGAAATGGCTTGCTTAACATAGAAATCTGAAATAATCTTAGGGAGGAATTTCGGATGAGTCCTCATAATCACCTTGGGAGAGTAGAAGACTGTGTATGGCTCATGAGAATATAATGCTTGGATCTCGCTAATCCTGCGTGTTGATGTTATTGCTACAAGGAAAGCTGTTTTCCAAGAGAGGTGTCGGAGAGATGCATTGTGTATGGGCTCAAATGGGTCCTGCATCAGGCGTGAAACGACTACATTAAGCTCCCATGGAGGGGAAGGGCACCTAATGGGAGGAAAACCTTCTTCAAACCCTCTAGGAAATCCTTGATGACAGACATTCTAAAAAAGAGGTTTGTGAGGGACATTTCCTGTATGCAGTAAGAGCAGCCAAGTGAACCTTCATGGAAGAGAATTGCAGGCCAGATTTTGCAAGATGTAATAAGTACGGATTTGGCAGTGAATGAAATGAAATGAAAATGGCACTTATATAGCGCATGGCTACCCGGGGGCCTCCCAGTGCTGGGCTAGACCAATGACCACTAACAGAAACAGTCAGGGGAATAACAGAGTTTTTAGTTGCCTTCGAAAGACAGGGTGGCTGGGTTCCCTGCGTAGATGCAGTGGTAGTGCGTTCCAAAGTTTGGCCGCATTTAGTGAAAAAAGGCCGCCGCCACTTCTCGCCCTCTTGACCCTTGGGACTTCCACCAAGTGGAGTTCATCCGAACGCAATTCCCTGGTGGCCTTATAGCGGCGAAACATTGTCGAGATTAAGGTAGACCCGTTCCCTTGCAGAGACTTGTGGACAATACAGAGGGCCTTGAAGCTGATTCTTTCCTTCACTGGAAGCCAGTGAAGGGCACGTAGGGCCGGTTTCGCAGAAAGGCGATTAGGTATTCCAAATAATAGTCTGGCCGTGCAATTTTGGACCGTTTGCAGTTTCATAGTTACTGCCAAAGGGGCCCCTAATTAGAGTGCATTTCCGTACTCTATCCTTGACAATATCAAGGATTGGACTAATATTTTTTTGGCTTGGGGAGGGAGAAGGGGAAGCACTTTGCGGGCCATTCTAAGCAATCCATAACAAGATGCCACCGTCTTCCTGGCTTGCACCTTAAAAGTCAGATTCTGGTCTAGCCAGATACCCAGGCTCTTTATCTCGCTCTTGGGAGTTGGGACTGTTCCCATACATGCTGGCAACATGGTGCTCAATGAGACATTGGAAGGATTACCCAGGATCATAATCTCTGTCTTGTCTCCATTGAGTTTAAGATGGGACGCCCCCATCCACTTAGAGACTTCATCCAGGCATGAATGAAGGTCTTGGGATAGCTGCTTGGCTTGATTAAGCGCAACGACCAACTGGGTGTCGTCGGCGTAAGTCACCATATGGATTCCAAAGGGGGCTACAATAGCCGCCAATGGGGCCATATACACATTAAAAAGAGTCGGGCTCAGAGAGGATCCCTGAGGTACTCCACAACTCAGAGGCATCGATTTGGAGGACATCTCATCTTCAAATATCTGGAAGGATCTATCTTCCAGAAAAGAGCGCAGCCACTGCAGTGCGGTGTCAATGACTCCCGACTTCCTGAGGCGGTGACTCAAAATACGGTGATTCACCGTATCGAATGCTGCGCTCAAATCGAGGAGTATGATGACAGATGCCCCTCCTGAGTCCAGAATCTTTCTACTTTCTTCCACTACTGCTAACAAGGCAGTTTCCGTGCCCTGTCGAGGTCGAAATCCCATTTGGGAGGGGTGAAGCAAATTGTTGGATTCAATAAAATTGGAGAGGGTAAAATTGACATACTTTTCAGCGAGCTTGGCCATCCCAGGATGCGAAGGAAATAGGGCGGTAATTACCCAAGTCCCCTGGGTCCAGGTTGGGTTTTTTCAAAAGTGTCTTTACCACAGCCCTTTTCCAATTACAGGGAACTATTCCTGTATTTAATGATGCATTAATTACATCCGTAATGACAGGGGCAATTATCGGAGCAACCCTTACCAAGACGTTCATAGGCGCCGGATCCCTAGGAGACCCACTTTTCACTGAGGAAAGCAGAGTCAGAAGAGTTTCCTGGGTGAGTGGTGGAAAGGTTTCCAGCAAAGATCTGGTTGACAGGACACCTTGATCTATATCCTCACCTAATGGGTCATATTTATCATCAATTTGAGGCAGGCATTTAAGAATGTTCTCTATTTTAGTGGTAAAAAAATCCGCTTGCTTATTACAACGTTGTCCGGAAATATCAGGGGCCACGGACGGGGCAGGAGTTTTGAGGAGCTTCTTTATAATAATAAAGGTGTCTCTAGGGGAATTTCCAGCCGACAGAATTTTTTCCTCGAAGTAGGAGGTCTGAGCCTGTTTAATACCTGCTTTGTAAGTACCAATGGCTCTCCGATATTCCAATTTTTTGCTTGGGGAAAAATCTTTCCTCCAACTTCTTTCCAGAACCTTGCATCGCTGTTTAAGAATGCGTAATTTGGAGGAATACCAGGGGGATTTATGCGGACCCTCTGTCTTTTTCATCAAATTTTTGGGGAGGACTGCATTCAATGAATTATCTATCCAATTGCAAAAGTCGTCATTGGCTACACCTGGGCTAAGATTCGGCTTGGGTCTGGTATTTTCAAGTATCCTCAGAATCAGGATAATGCTAGTAATGGGCCACCTCTCAATAGCTTCACGTCTGAGATGCTGATTAGCACGGATGGTTGAAGTGATTAAGCGGGGGAAGGAAAGGTAAGGACCAGCAGGGAGGGAGACCTGTAGAAAAAACAAGTACATTTAATTCACTAAGCTCTATAATCTATGTTTCAAATATCTGTATTACATGTGTGTACTGAAGTCCCTGTAAAGTAAATACATCGGGCTCCTTCTAGGCGGTAAAGTACTGAGGACATTTAGTTATTTGGCATCAGAATATTCTATGCTGTAATGGATGAAAAGATAAGGTTCCAATACATAAGACATTACTCTTTTATACTCAATGTTCTATTCTGTACTGATGTGCTTGTCCTACATACCCTTATTACATAAATGCCTTGAATCACAGGGGAAGAGGAGAACCGTCCATCCTGGAAATCTATACTGACCATTGTTAATAGCCAAAAGCTTTGCTTTAGCTTAGTGTATTATTCCTTCATAATAATCACTATCTCTGTTCCCAGTGTTTGTTTTAAAATAGTATTCCATCCGTTTGTGGAATTTCTCCCCTCTGCATGAGTCATGTCCCAAGACTCACCAATGGAGGAGACCGAAAATAGAATTAGAAAGGACGCTCTCTTCCACATGAGTTTCAGATGTGAAACTCGCCAACGGAAGAGCCTCTGAACAGAATGCTGCGACCCCAGGGAGTTCGCACTTCGCAGCTTTTCTGACAAAGGGAGCGAGGAAAGCTCTCTTGTTCTTGCAGCAAAGTAAATACTAACTGGATGGTGCTACAAGCACCCTTATCGGACCGGACCTTGGGCTCTTTTTCTTAAAATAGAGTATCCAAAATAATCGGCTGCATCTGCTAACGTGGAAGTGAATATAACGGCAACCTGAACAACGCACGCATGCGTGCACATCTCGTCCGGTTGCAAGTCGTTCTGGGATTTGGTTTCCGTTCAAAACCCTCCTCAGTCAAACAGCTATTTTTCTTTCTTCCGTTGTTTGGCTGATTCATTTTTTTACGTTTTGACAGTGTTCAAGCGTTTCGGGGCGCAACCGCTGATGTGCTTTGACAGGAAGAATAACATCTTCTTGGCAAGTTGTAGGGTCCACACTTTTGGGGGAACACCAGATGCAGAATCTCTTCCACTTCAAAGCATATGCTGAACGGATGGATAGTCGCTTGGCCTCCTTCAGGATCTCCATGCAGCCTTGCGAAGGTTTAAATGTCCATGCTGCACTAGCTCAGGAGCCATGCAAACAAATTCAAGAAGGAGAGATTGGGGTGTACCATCTGGCCTCCGAATTTCGTCAGCAGGTCGGGTCTGCATGGGAGCCTAAGATGTGGACCCTGTGAGTGGTGAAGCAGGTCCGGGAACAACCATTGACGTGGCCACTCTGGAGCTATGAGGATCATCTTGGCTTTGCAGTGGGACAGCTCGAATAGAATCACTGGGCTCAGAGGAATCGGTGGAAAGGGGGAAAGAAATTTGCCGGACCAGTCGATCCATAGGGCCTGCCCCAGTGTCCCTGGTTGGTACGACCTTGAGGCAAAGCTGTGGCATTTTTTGTTTCATGCGGTGGCAAACAAATCAATGGTGGACGTGCCACCCAGTGAGAAGACGTACTGAACGATGTCGTTGTGCAAGACCTATTCGTGTTTTTTTGCAGACCTCTGCTGAGGGCATCCGTCTGTGCATTCTGCACGCCTGGAACGTGAGTCGCTGTGATCGTAGGTTTCTGGCGATCAACCGTTTCCATATTGACTGGGCTTCCAGTGACAATGGCCTGGAACTCATCCCCCCACTTGTTGAGGCAGTATATTGTGGTGGTATTGTCCGTTTGAACAAGCAGGGTCTGTGACTTGAATGATGAATGGAAGGCTTTGAGAGCTAGATGGACCACCCAAAGTTCAAGGAGGTTGATGTGATACGACATCTCCTTTGGTGACCACGTCTTGATTTGTAGATGATCCATGTGGGCTCCCCACCCCTGAAGTGATGCATCCGTCACTACGGTCTGAGATGAAACCTGTTGATGAAAAGGCATTCCATGAAGCAGATTGGCATGGGAGCACCACCATCTGAGAGAATGTTTTGCAAGGAGTGACAGGTGGATCCCTTCGTCCCAATTGCCCATTAGCTGATCACATTGGTCCTCTAAGCATTCTTGGACTGGTCGTATGTGGAGACAGGCATTCAGAGTGAGAAGGATGCTGGAGGCCATCAAACCAAGGAGAGATGAGACTGTCCTCACCTTGGGATGAGATGCTGTCATAAGAAAGAGACATTTGGGGGGCGTGGCCGTGCATGATGGCCGAGCAGACATGATTCATCTTGGCTCCCGGTCCGCGCCAGACTCTCGAATGCACAAGCACCTGCAGACGCCGCCAAAGTAGTAGCCTGAACCCTTCAAATGCGGCGGAAATACTAGAGACTACGAGGGAGACAGGATTTTCGGTGAGGCACCTCGTATTGAGCCGCATTGGAGGCGGGCAGTGAGGGCCACGACGCTCCACAAAATGGCGGCCACTGAGGCTCCGAGACACAGAGCTTGATGAACGCGGGGGAGCCCCATGAGATACTTGGCTAAATTCAGGAGCACCCTCACCTCCACTGGAGCCCGGCGGCTGTGGCGCCGAAGTCGTGAATCCCAGGAGTACAGAAGCGGCTTCCTCCGAGAGTGCACCGGGCACACCTCCGGTAACACGCGACCCGCTGGAGGCGATCCTGAACGTATCGGGTGAGTCGGGGGCAGCATCGAGGCCATCAGATACGGGCACAGAATGGCGGGACTATGTCAGGTTCAGCCTAGCAAGCGCCGCTCATAGACCCACTGGCAAACGGCGGACAGATCCTAAAACAGACCTTGCCTGACTTTAAGATGGCGGCCATTAAGACACGCAGCCCCGCAATGGGAGAATAGAGAGCTACCCTGTGTGACTTCACCACGCCACTTAGCCCTGAACCACATCAGTGAAAAGAGACATAAGAGCCACTGCATCTATGTAGAGCCATGAGGGGTGGTGAGAAAGCTCTAAAGTAGACCCCCCACAGCAGAAGTGAGACCTTGAGAGACTGGGGACACAATCCCCTGGGGCTAATGATCTGCCTACTGTGAGAGTCAGTACCAGCGTTGTCTGATACTGGTGCTAGTCAAGAGGGGGAAAGGAGGTGTCAACTGTATCCCCAGGTATTGTAAGGATTGTGTAGCCCATTGGAGTGGAGTATGTGCCTGCAGTGAATTGGCTTCTTCGGTCGAGACCGTGAGATTAAGTATGTATGATTTATTCAGGTTAATTTTGAAAACTGCGACAGCTTCAAACCGAGTCAGCTTTGATTGCAATGCGGGTAGAGAGAGGGCTGGTTCCCCAAGAGACAACAGTACATCGTCTGCAAAGAGCGAGATTTTGTGGGTATCTGCTCCAAAAGGTATTCCTTTAACCGTCGGGTTCTCCCGAATGGACATCGCCAGTGGCTCGATGCTGAGGGCGAACAATAGAGGTGACAAAGGGCACCCTTGTCTTGTCCCTCTAGTAAGGGGGAAGGGGGCTGAGAGAGTCCCATTTACCTGTACTCTAGAATGGGGTTGTATGTAGTTTGCCCTGATCATGTTAATAAATTTATCTGCGAAGCCGAAATGTGTGAGAGTGCTAAAAAGAAATGACCAGTCCACCCTGTCAAAGGCCTTCTCGGCATCCAACCCCACGAGGATTGCTGGTATCTTACGTTTGGTGACTTTCTCGATGAGGTGCACTATTCGCCAGATGTTATCATGGGTCTGCCGGCCTTTTATGAAGCCTGATTGATCTGGGTGGACTAGGTCTGGCATCAAGTCATTCAGGCGGGCT
This sequence comes from Calotriton arnoldi, assembly GCA_963921515.1. Lineage (NCBI taxonomy): Eukaryota > Metazoa > Chordata > Amphibia > Caudata > Salamandridae > Calotriton > Calotriton arnoldi. Next base: position 1,182,947 of record CAWUFW010003461.1, on the reverse strand, counting down.
GCTAGAATGGCTGAGTATAGCTTCGGGTCTAAATTCAGAAGAGCGATGGGACGATACGAGGGGCACAAATGAATATCTTTCCCGGGTTTAGGAACGATCGTGATCACTGCTTTGGCCATCGACGGAGTCACACCTCCCTCCTCTATCATTTTGTTAAAAAGATGCGTGAGGTGTGGTATGAGGTCCGGGGCAAAGGTCCTATAGAAGTGGGCCATTAAGCCATCGGGTCCTGGGGCCTTGTGGAGTTTGAGTGACTTAATGGTTTCGCCTACCTCCTCTGGTGTTATGGGAGCCGTGAGTCTATCGTTCCAATCCCGGGAGACCTGGGGGAATTGTAATGCCTGGAGGTATCTGTTTTGCTGCTCTGTGTCCCGTGTTTGCCCAGTGTACAGGGTCTTGTAAAAGGCTCCAAACACGTCGGCCTTTCCCGTATCTGTGTGGACCATTCTACCCTCCGTGTCTTGTATGCCGCCAATGTATTCCCTTTCGCGCTTCTCTTTCAGTTGTCTGGCTAGGTGTTTGCCAATTTTGTTGCCCTGAGAGTAGGAAAGTTGGCGTAATTTCAATAGGGTGTATTCTGCCCTGTTGTTGTAGATTGCCTTGAGTTTACCCCTCAATGCCGTAAGAGTGCGTAGGGAACCCCTAGTGGGTTTTTTCTTATGTTCTTTTTCAGCTACTTCTAGTGCTGCTTCTAGGCCCTCTCGCTCCTTTGCCCTCTGTTTAGAGTGGAGTTAAGTTCTATGCATTTCCCCCGTATTACCGCTTTGAAAGCGTCCCAATTGTTGAACACTGAAGTGTCCTCAGGTGTATTTAAATTGAAAAAATCCGCAATCGCTTCTCGTAATTGGGTCCGAAGCACTCTGTCTCTCGTGAGGGAGATTGGGAAATACCACTTGTGTGTTGTGGACGTGGTTCCACTCCACCTCAAGCAGATCGAGACTGGACAATGGTCCGAAATGGAGAGGGGGAAGATCTTAGCCTCCCGAAGAGAGCCTATCAGGTTCTGACTAAGAAAAATATAGTCAAGGCGGGAGTATGTATGGTGTACATGAGAGAAGAAGGTATAGTCTCTAGTTTGATGATATAGTGTACGCCAGGCGTCTCTAAGGCCCAAGTCGTGTATTTTTGCTTAATATCTGCGGAGAAGGAGCTGGTTCCTGATCTGTGTGATTGGGAGCTATCTAAATCCACTTGCCAAGTGAGATTAAAATCACCTAACAGAATTGTTGGCCCCTCTGCAAATCCACTTATTTTATCTAAGACTGTGGTTAAGAAGACCGCCTGGCCTGTATTAGGTGCATATGTTGCGATGAAGGTGCATAGTCTACACTTCAGGGTGCCCTTGACCATAACCATCCTACCCTCCTTGTCTGCCTGGATAGCTGTCGGCTGGAACTTCGTCCAGCTGTGAAATAGGAGAGCGACTCCACGATGTTTGGTGAGTGCCGAGGATCTATATATAAGGGGATATTGTTTGTGTCTGAGTCGCAATTCCTCCGCCCTTCGGAGGTGTGTATCCTGGAGAGCCACTATATCAAAGTGATGGTCTGTTAGATATTTCCAGACTTTTTGTCGTTTTTGGGGTGAGTTGAGGCCCCTAACGTTCCAGGACCCTATCGAGAGTACCATCCTTCCGTTGGTGCCCCCTCCCTCTGTCTCTTGTCCCCCATTGTCAGATTCACATTTCCGTCCCCCATGACTGGTATCAGGAGTCTACCCCAACGTGCCTGAAGTAATGTGTGTGTCCTGACTAGAGCGTGTCTTCGATTATTATTTCGGCAAAGCCGCCACCAGCACCAAAACCCTCCCCCTCCCAAAAAAAAAACAAGCCCCAACATTACCAACAGCAACTTGTGTCGGAGTGATGATGAATCTCCGACTGCGGGTTCGATCACCCGTCTGGGCGTGTTGGTGGATGGCGCAACCGGAGTTCCCATCCCCGCCCCTCTCGAGTGTTCGCAAGAGAACATCGTCACCTACATGGTGAGGCCGCCAAAAGTGGGGCAGAACTTGCCTGCTCGAGTCTCCGGGTAAGTAGGAGCCTGTGTTCCTCAGGTGGCCCTCGATCGGACCGATCTGACCTTCCCTTTAGATCTGTAGATCTCATGTGCCATTTCTGCGTTCATCTCGAGTGTTCAAAGATGTCGCCATCATGAGAGTGTCGGTGGGTGGCAGGTCCAGTATGTCCTTGACCTATTCAGTGTTTGTTGTCTTTGGTCCCTGGGTGGGTCCCGAGCAAGCGCATCTGTTCTCCGCCCGGGACGGCTTGTCTCGTTATCCTCCATGTGTTCTTGATGTTAGATCCCTTCTTCAGGTCGTCACTTATGTCCTCCCTTTGAACTTGTAGTCCACTGTGGTTTTTTCGTGCCACCTCGTTCTGATCTATTTGACATTTCCTGTGCATTCTCGGTCTCAGCAGGAGGGAGGCCTAACAGTTTCAGCCCCTCATTCAGTTCAGTGATGTGTCTCATCTTGTTGTTGTGTTCAAAGCTCAGGCCGAATGGATAGGTCCATCTATACTTTACATGATTTTCGCGCAATTTCGTTGTGAGGGGTCAAAATTGTTGTCGACGCGCTAGAGTTGCGGGCGCCAAATCTTGATAGATGCTGCATTTGTATCTTTGGAAGGAGATGTCGCTTTTTTTCCTGGCTGCTTGCAAAATCATTTCTTTCACCTTGAAGGAGTGAAACTTCGCGAGAACATCTCGCGTCCGACGTCGCTCTCCAGTCGGTGGTCCCCCTTTCCGATGCGCCCATTCGAGCTTAATCCTTACCGATTGTGGACTTGCGATCTCTGCGAAAAGACCCTCGAGGAAGGCTTCGAGATCCGATCCTTCTGCTCCCTCTTCCAGGTCCCGGATTCGAATGTTGTCTCTTCTCGCCCTGTTTTCCAAATCTTTGGATTTCAATTGGGCTTGATATAGTTGATCTTGCAGTTCTCGTAGTTTATCTTGCGTGTCTGCGGTTCTCTTACCCATTTCCTGGGACTGCGTTTCCAGATCTACCACCCTTACGCCCACTGAATCAACATCTTGCTGAAGCGTGGCCATCCGGGCGTTTAAGTCTGTTTTTAGATGTTCAATGGAGGCCTTAATATCCTGGCTGAGTTCTGCACGGAGTTCTGTTTAAAAGTCTCTTAGGGACACCAACAAGTCTTCTTTCGTGAGAGTCATAGTTTCTGTGGAGTCGGTGCGTTCTAGTATCTGCCTTTTCACTGCGGGTGGGCAGAAGTTAGATACTTTATTTGGCGCCTTTTTCGGCGGCATAGGTGCGGGCACCGCAGCACTCTCCGGGTGTGTGGTCGTCAAGGCTTCCAGCATATTTGGTGGGATTGCCCCACAATCAGACCTTTTTGGGAGGAAATCCTAGCCCAAATTAAAAGCATGTTGGGTTATCCTATACCGACCTCCATAGAGGGAATCCTTCTGGGCCTTAGAGACCCGTCGCTCGAACACCAAACTAAAGCAGATAAGGCCATTATGTGGACATGCATAGGAGCTGCAAAAGTGACGATCGCAGCAGCATGGAAGAAAAAGGCAGCCCCCATCCTCTCTTTATGGCACTCCCGGCTTTGGAAATTACTCTGTCTTGAGAGAATGACGGATATCTTCCGGGATGACTATAAAAGTTTTCAATACAAATGGGGACCACTGGTCACCTTTCTTACACAGGGATTACCATTGGCAGTATGTCCTCCCTCAATTAGGGACATGCACCTCTTTCAATTTTAAACGCCTGCACATGACTAGATAGTAGAGAACATTACAACATGTTGCCGCCACCACTTATTTTGTTCGTTGGGAGGGGGGTGGGTTTTTATTTTATTTTAAGGGGACCTTCCCAGTTGGAAGGGGTTGAGTTAAATCCTGTCACAAAAGAAAGACGGGTTGAACGTATACTCCTTTGCTATACAGAACACCTCAGGCCTGTATAATACCGGAAACTGTACCTGTTACTGGCGGTCCAATACCGAGAAAGACACGGGCCCATGTTATATGTGTCAGTTCACCCGTGATATAATTAACATGCCATACTTTGTCCAACTGCTCTGCTAATCCTTCTGCTAAATGGTAATGAAGTGTATGCAAAAATGCTAATAAACATATGTTTGATAAAAAAAAAAAGAAAGAGACATTTCCGAAAGCGTCTCTCCTCGAAGGACACACTTTTGCTTGAACGGTGTCGATGGAGGCTCCCAGATTATGCAAGATCTGAACAGGCATCGGTTGTGATTTGCTGTGATTGACATGAAGACCCAAGCGTAGTAGGAGAACGCATGCCCAGTTGAAATGAAGCTGTGTTTCCTGAAAAGTTGACGCCTTTATGAACCAATCATCTAGATATGGCTAGATGAAGACACAATGTTTTCTGAGGTGGGCAGTTACGACTGCCATGCATTTGGAGAATGTTCTGGGTGCTGACTTAAGGCCAAACGGTAGGACTGGGAATTGGAAGTGGTCTTGCCCCACCACAAACCTCAAGAATTTCCAATGTTTCTTAGCAACTGGGACGTGAAAATAAGCATGCTGGAGTTCGATGGAGCAGAGCCAATCCCCTAGGTGGAGTTGCGGATAGATTTGATGTAAGGACAGCATCCAGAACTTTTCCCGAAAAATCCATCTGTTGGCGTATTTGAGGTCGAGAATGAGTCTGCATTTGTTCTTGCTTTTTTACTGTACCAGAAAGTATCTGCAATAAATGCATATTCCCCGTTGTTGGTGAGGAAAAGCCTCCACCGCATGTTTTTGAAGCAAGATGTTGACTTCTGATCTTAACATTTTCAGATGGTGTTTGGATGACTTTGGTGGTACAATAGGAAGAGGACTTGTGAACTTGAGACAATATCCATGCTGAACAATATTCAGTACCCAGGCATCTTTTGTTATTTGTTGCCACTTTGCCAGGAAATGCGAAATACTTCCTCCTCCTTACCGGAGTGCGTACCAGAAGAGGGTGAAGGAACAATTCAAGGTTTTGTGCCTGTGATAGGCTTTCCGCCTTGTGCTGGCTGCTGTGATGTTCTTTCTCTAGGCTGCCTTTGCTGTTGGGTATAGGAACGTTGCTGTTCTTGTTGCCCCTGATACCGTAAAGGGGTTTGAACGTTCTGAAAGTAGTATGGCCTCTGGTAAGGGAGAAATGATTTACGTTGTTACTTGGGCCTCTCTAGGCCGACTGCCCTAGGAGTGTCCATTTCGGCTTTCATGCTAGCCATTTCATCATCCGTGTGGCTGTCAAATACAGTAGAACCAGAGAAAGGCAGATTTATGATACGTTGCTGTTACTCCGGTTTTAAAGATGTGAGACGGACCCACAAATGCCTGCGGAGGGCCACACCATGGCAATATTCATTAGCTGCTAGAAGGGAAGAATCAGCAACTGCACTTATTATCTGGTTTGAGACTATCAAACCCTCGTTCACTATTTATAGAAAATCCTCCTGCTTGTCTCTGGGCAGATCTTCAGCAAACTTCTAGACAGATTCCCACAATGCCCTATCGTATCCCCTGAGAAGAGCAGCTGCCCTTGCTGCTTTCATGGAACTGGCAGCAGTACCACATGCTTTGCGGCCCACCAAATCCAACTTCTTGCTCTGCTTATCTGGTGGAACTAAGGAGGCAGGAGTATTAGCGTGGTGTTTCTTTGCTGCTAATGTTACTACAGAGTCTGGGGGAGGTTCGGAACGCAGTAAGAGTGGATCTTGCTCGGGTGGCCTGTACTTATTTAGCAGCCTCTGTGGAGCTGAATTGGCTGAAGCCAGAGTCAAGAAAAGTGCCATGGCTGGTTCCAAAAGGCCTTGCACTAGAGGAAGGAGTGGTCTGGATGCTGTACGTTGTTGTAGAGTCTCAAATATCACTGATGTGGTTGGAGCAGGCACGCACATATTGTAGTTTAATTTTGCCACTCCTCTCACTAAGACCTAATGAAAGGTGGTAATGTCATCTATCGGGAGACTCTAGGTGGTGGAGAGTCTGTTAGGGTAGACAAGTAGCGTCCTGTAGAGGTGGAGGACGAATATCTGGAACGATGGTGAGATTGCGATATGACCGTGATCTGGATCTATGTGACTGACGGTGATGATGAGGTCATCTTGATGGCGAATGTCGTGGCCTATGGTGACTGTGAGAATGATGGCGCATTCTTAAACGCGATCTTGGCCTTGGAAGAGAAGGCGAAAGAGGTGTTGATGCTGATGGCATCTGCGCTGAAGGCAGCGCAGGAAAAGAAGCACTGAAGTTTGCCCTAATACCCCTCCACCATCTAGGCAAGAAAATATCACACTATACAAAACGTGATGTGGAGGAATGGATACATTCAAAGTAATCATAGGATACATCAAATTACTCCTATTTCATGGTACATAGTCCCATTTCTTTTATTACATATCAATAAGCCACATACCAACGTTTATTCCTGTTTAAGACAAAGAATACAGGCATTATGGGGGTCTGTGTTGGATTTCTTTCTCCCACAGCAAGAGCGTTTCTCAAATAAAGAGGGCATTTTAAAACACAAAACACCACAAATTCCTGTCAGAAAATTGCATAAAATGCATGGGAGAGTTGAAAGACGTCGAATAAAGTTGTTTGTGATAAAATTCACAAGTGAAGCCTTATAAAGCCCGAGTTCAGTGCTCGTAGGTCCTGTCAGCAGGTGCCGGAAAAAAGAACTGCAGTAACTGCCTCTAGCCAAGCAAGATGGGATACTGGAGGTCCCTGGGGTCTTAAAGGCACCACGTCTATTTTCAGCTCTTATAATGGCAGCCTATGGGGCTACACTGTCCTATGCTCCTTCATTTCTATACTCTTCCAAAAAAGGGTTTGTGTAAGACATTTGTATTCTTTTACAAATTCATTATGTGTTTATATGCATATACAGTTCTCCTGGCACCTTTTTTATCTACAAAATGAAGAATTTGGACACTGTAGCCTTCTCCTATAGGCTGCATATTTTTTTTCTTTCTTAAGTGACTCTGCAGGCCTTCCCGAAGAAAGGTGAACATCTATACTTACATTGGAAAAAGTGTTCCGGGGTCCCTGCATGTGGGCGGGATTATTCAGTGCTCATGACTATACGTGGAAATCCCCTACAAGAGAGTTGCAGTTAGAGGCCAAATAAGAAGGGAGAAGGAAAGTCGGGGGAGAGCCCAAGCGTGATGCTTGAAGTGCAGAAAGTTTCCAACTCTTGTACTGCCTACCTACCTAAGGCTGACTGACCCCTGGCTGTATTCCAGAAGTTTCCATCACAGAACTGTAAGGAAAATGTGTGATTTCAGGCAAAGTTTTGAGGTTTTCAGGGGATTGTGGGAAAGTAAACCTCATTGGATCCACGCATGGCACACCGCCCTGGAATCCCTCGATTGTCTAGTTTTTCACAATGTCTGTGATTCTTAGGTTTGCAAGGGTGGTGCCACAGCATGGCCCCAAATACCGCAGTTACCCCTAGTGCTCATCTCTCAATGTAGCGCTTAAGCACCTTTTGTGTGACGGTCTCTTGGCCAACCCACACAAGTGGGGTACCGTTCTTATTCGGAGACGTGTGAGAATGATTGCAGTTAAAATACACTTTGCTCACTGTTGTTATATGAAGAATACAGAAGCAGCTTTGTGCCTACATTGCGACTAGGTTTCCCACTGGGGTGATAGGTCAACACTATGGCCTCATTGACTGTGCTCAGAATTTTTGTGATCTTTTTCTGCTTGTATGTTTTAATCTTTTGTTTTGATTCATCCAGGCAAAAGCTGACTGATAGCTAGACTATGGAAATGCCATGTTTTAAGGGCTGTCAAAATATCCCTTGAATACACTACACTTCAACTAGTGCATAATGTGTCTCAACGGAATATGGATGTCAGTAAATTTTATGACAAGATGCTTTCTTAACTTGCTAATATTGTTATTATAATAGCAGCCGTGAATCACAGAAAACTACACTTCTCAGCTCTCTCTGGGTCACAAATTACAGGATGAGGATACCTGAAACCACCAATCAGTCATGGGCTTAGTCTAAATAGAGAGGTTATCAGTAAGTAACAGCCTCTTTTCTTGCTGCCCAGCCACTGGCTAAGTACTCAATGTCACTCCTTTCTGTATTATAACATTTTAAATGTTACATATTTCATAGTTTTGTTTGGCATATTTGGACTCAGTTTTTTCATGCATTTGCAATGTTTTCCTTTTCCTGCAAATGGTCTGCCACTGCTGGCATATTATCAGGGCCACTGGGATTATGCAATTGTGCGGCTGTAGCGCTTATCGCATAATTGTGGATCTGCCGCTTTTGCCACATAATCCATCACTGACAGCGTAATCTGCAGATTTTAACAATAAAATGTGTTTCCAGATCAAATGGTTAAAAAGTTATTAAAAAACGCAGCAACATGTGTTGCAGCGCAGTGGAAGGCCCTTTGCAAAGGTTGACTGGTCACCTTTCTGTTGCTTACTGCTATATTTGTGGGTTAAACTGATACTAATGAGGTGCAACCTAAGCCCAGACAGTGTTAACAAGTGTAAAAATGACAAAATAATGAAGTAATGCTATCAGAAAATGTACCACACTACGCCACATAATTTGTCTTTTCTTGCCGCATAATTTAGTCAACCCTGCAGCATAATTTTACCATCTTCTGCTGCATAATTAGAAAGGCCCTGCATATTATACCAATATTTCATATTTCATGCACTATCGTTTATTTAAAGACATGACATGAATACTACAATGACCAGCATACATTACAGCAGGTGCCAGGATTTAGCACTGAAGCAATATAATAATTCAAGGTCGCAAGATTGTTCACATGCATTAATGCACTCGGACACCTCGGTCATCTGCTCATTTCTTCATTTCTTAACGAGGAAGTATTGGCGAAAATGTGTGAAGGGGGAAAGGGTTATGGTACTGTGCCTATGGATGTCAGATTATTTAATGCATGGCACAAGCAGTAAAAAGTGAAGTGATAGCTTAATTGAATGAAGCCTGTATGCGTGTGTGAGTATATATATATAAAGCCACAAATGATAGACTAATGACATCATTGTATCGTAAAGACACAGCTGGTAACACAATGTTACATGCGTCAAGTGCGCATCCTCCACACTTAATACGCAGCATTCCCTATGGATATGTAGTGATGAGGATGATTTAAAAATTAAACAGAGGGAGAGCAAGAACAGATTTTTGGAAAGGGGATATAGTGCCCAAATTGTGGATGCTGCTATATTGAAATCAAGAAAGAAAGCCAGGGAAGAATTGCTGCAATATAAATATAAAAAAGATGTTCATAATAGTAAGGATACATCCAGGGAATCTACTAGGCTTATTATAAACTACTCTAGACAGGAACAACAATTGCGTGGTATTATAAAGCGTAATTGGCCCATTATAGTGGATGATCCTATTATTGGGGGTTTACTCCCCAAACATCCAGCAATAACATTTAGAAAAACCTCATCAATGGCTAATGCCCTGGTAAAAAGTAGCCCGGAAATACAAGATCAAAGTAGCTGGCTTACGGCAAGGAAGGGATTTTTTAAATGTGCCAATTGTAAGGCGTGCCAATATGGATTAAATAGAACTAGTTACCATTTTGCTTTTAATAAAAAGGCACACACTATAAATCAACATTTGACATGTCGCACAGATCATGCTGTTTATGTCTTAGAATGCAGCTGCAAACTATTATATATAGGAAGCACAAAATTACCTGCCTATAAAAGAATATTACAGCACATAAGGGCAATTAACAATAAAGATCCCAGTTACCCTGTGGCCAGGCACTTCCAAGAACAGCATGGGAGCAACCTCAAGGATTTTAAGTACTATGTAATAGATGCAGTTCCCCCTCAAAGAAAAGGAGGTGACCGAGAACTAAGATTGATGCGTCTTGAAACACGATATATATTGGAGTTAGATACTAAGTATCCAGGAGGTTTGAACACTAGTGAAGACCTTTATACTTATCTGTAAAGCATTCTTTATTAGAATGAATTTCACTAGAATAATTGTGTTTATTCCCACAAGCCATCAGGTCAAAGTCACATGAATACAGATTCCGGAATACAGTATCTTGCTCGAAAGCCCACCCGTTAACACATTTAAAAAACTGAAATTAAAACGCTCATCATAAATTGCACATCCCTACATGAAAAATATGGAGTTTTTATATCTATATACATATTTAGGTATATTTTTAGATAGAGAAAAATCTTTTTTACATAGTTTTTTATTCTATTTTTAAGTAATTGAATTGTATTTATATATTTATATGTATTTATTTATTTATATACATGCTTATATGTTGTACAATCATGGGAATCAATTATTTATGAATTAGATGAATTTGTCTATTGTGCTTCTCTTTGCACGAATATATTTGTACCTTTTCCAAGAGTCATAATCAAAAAGGATATTGGATCACTAATTAGATGAACCTTGGAAATAGAATGCTCATTTAAAAATAGAATATCATGTTTTGCACTATTTAAATATTTGCACTTATGGTAGCACTTTTGCACTTTAGATAGGTTTTATATTTGGTCAATGAAATATGGAGATGTTATTAAAATCAATGGACTTTTTAAATAAAAGGCATTTAAGCAAGCAATTTTAAGATAAAATTGATGAAAATGCAGAAGTATGTATTATACATTGAGAAAAGGTATATAAGTGAATATTACTGCATTCAAATGTGCATTTAAGCAGCCATTGTGTAAATAATGTAAACAAACATACTTAGGATTTTTTCCATGTTTATGCATTGACTTCAACGCACTGTCACTTTAAATAGGTATCCCACAATGTGTAGCGCTGTCATGTGATCAAGGCAGGGATCTGCCGAAACGCGTCATGGCTGAACAACTCTGGTGTAGTAAATAAAAAATTTGCACCGAATTTGGGTCCGCTCTCGTTTTTAGTACCTTGAGGAGTCGTGGAGAACGAGGTATCAGTATATATATATATATATATATATATATATATATATATACACTGAAAAAACCACAGGTTTCAGGGACGTTATAGTTAGTTGGACAATTCACTCGTACAAAACCAGAGAAATTCGGCCGTTATAGTTAGTTCAGCTAACTATAACTCGCGCCCCCGCAATGCACTGCTGATGACGCCACATATTACATCATTCATGACATGGTCAGTGACATCACTGATGACATCACTGATGACATCTCAAATGATATCACTGATGACATCACTGATGACATCATCCAGTGACTGTGTGTTTCTGTAAAGTTTAAATATGTTTTATATATATATAGGCCAAGGTGTAATGAAGAATGAGTGGGTGTATAAGTGTCTGAATGGATGATTTAGTAGGTGCGTGACTGACTGTATAAGTGAGTGATTAAATGTGTCTAACTGAATGCATGGATTAGTGACTGATGCAGACATTCACACAGTTTAGTTTGTCAGTTGGTGTGTAAGCGGTTGCATGGGTTGGTGAGTAGCTAAATGAGGGTCTATATGGTTTATTGATTGGTTGTCTGAGTTTCTGTATGGGTGCCTGAGTGTCTGTGTGGGTGGGTGGGGGTGTGTGACTGTGCATAGATGTGTGAGTGGGTGATTCACTGATTGTATGGGTTCAAGAGTGCATCTGTGAAGGGCTGAATGGGTGAGTGAGTGTGTGTATGGGTGTGTTGGTGAGTGAATGGATGCCTCAGTGGTACATGTGTGAGTAACTGCATATGTGAAAGGCAGTATATGTGAGTGTTGGAGTATATAAATGACTATATGTGAGAGTGAGTGATTGTGAGAGTGGCTGTATGGATGAGTTTTTTTTTTTAACGTTTTATCATTTATTGTAATCTGCACGGTAAAACACAGCCACTAGCCTACAACCCTGGGGCCGGCTGCGCGTCAGTTTGAATAATTATACACAGCTATAAAGCCAACAACCCAGTGGGCAGGCAGCGCTCATAAGTTGTTGATCAGGATAAACAAATTGTGCAGAATGGACATGTAACACAACAAAACCTTATGTACAAAACATACACAGCCCATGTCTGTAAAACGGCATCAAATTATATATGAAACAATTGAAGGTCGTCAAGATAGCAACGCACGGTGTGGTGAGTTACCCAATCAAGCATACTGACACTAGACCCGTGTGCCCTCACATCGGAGAATACTTTATACCCCTGGGGGGAGGCCAGAAGGCAGCACAGATACCCCACCCCGGACGGTACCCTCTGTGTTGCGTTACCTACAGCAAGTTAAGTGGACTTGTCAGGTATATCATCGCCTGGGACATAGGGGGTCTCGCCGTCAGCGTCCGAAGCTCTGGCAAGCATGTAGGTTGTGTAAAGCCCCCAGAAATTCTTAGGGTTACTCCGGGGGGGAAGTAATTCACTAAAAGTCTCGGTTTGGGTACTACAGTAAAGCATGTCGTGTGCCCATTGTGTCATTGTGGGCAACGGGCCCCTCGACCAGCACATTGCAACTCTCCTCTTAGCTATTAGGAGACCCATGTCCACCAATCTGCGTATTGCCTTAGGCAGCGGTTTAGAATACCCCAAAAGGGCCAGGGTCGGTTCCGGAGAGAGCTCAGCGCCTATTATTTCCCCCAATTCACGGAAGATCGATTCCCAATATTTATATACCCCCAGACATTGCCACGCTATATGAAAAAAATCCGCGAGTTGTGCCCTACATCTCTCGCAAGCCGGGGTCTCTCTTAATCCATATCTATGTAATCTCTCTGGGGTGTAATACACTCTGTTCAGATATTTGAAGTTGATCAGTCTATGTCTACCGTGTAAGGAGACACGCCGAGTACTGGTGCAGCAGTAAGTCCACATGGCGTCATCTATGGGCTGTTGTAAATCCCCTTGCCACGCCAGCCTGGCTTTAGTATAATGATTCGCTCTATGGGACATTGCTAATTTATATATGTTAGTGACCAGTTTGCGGGGCGTCTTAGCGTTGATTACATAGGACAGCTCCGGCACGTCTGGTGGCTCTTGGAGATCACCTCCCAATGTTCCGTGTAGTGCTCTCCTCACTCTGTGGAACTGAAACCGGTGCAGCATATTGCTAGTAACCCCCTGGTCCACTACTTCCTCCCAGGTTTTAACTGTGCCCTCTTGAAATAGATCCCCTATTTTTAGTATATTCAAGGAGTGTAATGCTCGTAGTACCCCTTTGTCCCTGCACAGGGTCAACCAGCGAGAGCATTCAATGGGCATGTCCGGGGAGTACAACAGCGCCCAGCCTGCATTTGCAATAAGTTATGCCAAGCATGTCGTGTCGAGTTCATGGAGTCCAATATCCCCTTCCTACGGTCCGTAGATTCGAAAATCATGGCCGGAAGGGGGAGTGGGTCTGCAAAAAGTCTTTCCAGGCGTAGAAACGGTATATCCGATGAGCCATGTATCCAATGATAAACTTGGGCACCTTGTGCCGCTCTGTAATACAAATTTAAATCCGGCGTGCCCAAGCCTCCTAAGTGGTATGGTAAGATAAGTATCTGCCATTTCACCCTCGCTTGCTTGCCCGCCCAGGCCAGTTTTATCAATAATGCGTTGACTCTCTGAAAAAAGGAGCCAGGTAGGACAATGGGAATGTTTGCGAAGAGGAACAAAAAGCGTGACAGAACCACCATCTTCATGATAGCGATTCTTCCAAACAGGGACAACGGCAACTTAATCCAGTTATCCACGTCATCCTCCAGCCTGCTGACTGCGGTGCCGTAGTTCTCCCTAAACACAATCTCCGAGTCCGTGTGAAGGCGGATACCAAGATATCTTATCGCGTCAGTGGGCCATTGTAGTGGATAGTCTGGCTCAAACGATGTCGTGCATGGGGTGAGTGGGAAAACTATGGATTTAGACCAATTAACACGCAGCCCCGACAACGCCCCGAAGTGTACCACTTCCCTAAGCACTAAGGAAAGATTGCTTTCCGGCTCACGGACGTATAGTAACGTGTCATCCGCGTAGGTGGATACTATGATCTTATAATTGGGGAAACAAATGCCTCTATGACTGTGGTATTCCCTCAGTGCACATGCCAGGGGCTCAGCGACCAGAGCGTATAAAATAGGGGACAGCGGGCAGCCCTGTCTCGTTCCTCTGGAGATCTTGATTGGTTCCGTCACCATATTACCTATTTTAATACGGGCCATGAGGGAACCGTAAAGTACCCCAACCAATTGGAGAAAGACTGGGCCCAGTCCCATCCTAGTCAGAACCTGTCGCATGAAGGGCCACTCGACAGAATCGAAGGCCTTCTCCATGTCGAGGAAGACTGCAACCGCCTTAGATTCTTGTTTCGTATGTTGAATGGTGCCGAACACCGTGCGGATATTGTAGGTAAGGTTCCTGGCAGGAATGAACCCCGCCTGCTCTGGGGCCACCAATACTGGCGCCAGGGGAACGAGTCAATTACCGAGGATCTTAGCGTATAATTTGGTATCAACATTCAGTAGAGAGAGTGGACGATAAGACCCACATTCATTTAACGGCTTGTCTGGTTTAGGGATAGCAACGATTATCGCCTCTCTCATCGTTGGTGGCATCATGCCTGAGACACACATATCTTCAAAAAGCATCATGAGGTATGGGAGCAATAGGTCAATGAAGGCTTTGTAAAACCCGTCTGTGAGAGCATCTGCTCCCGGGGCGCTAGAGGCTTTCATACCTGCCAAGGCCATTAAAATTTCCTCCCTAGCTATAGGCCGCATAAGATACTCCCGGTGTGTATTGGTGAGAAACGGCAATTTGAGATGCTCAAGGTAGCTAAGGGTTTCGTCCTCCGAGCCGGAAGACCGGGCCGTGTACAATTCCGCATAAAATTGCTTGAACCTCTCCGCGATTTCCGTCTCTTCAGTTAGTATCCCACCAGTCGCCGACTTGAGTTCCCTGACCTGCGTTCTGCCGCGTTTCGCTTTCAGCAGCTGTGCTAGCACGGAACCCGGCCTTTCTCCCTCCCCGTATACCCGCGCCGTGGCATATTTGCCGAGGTGCTTGAGTTCGCTATCGGCAGCTTCTTGGTATTCTCCCAACAGGTCCTTGATTTCATGCGTTACTGTCTCATCATTACACGACAATTGGCGTGCTTCCAAAGCTCCCAGCTTCCGCTCCAGATCCGTCAGTCTCTGTCGGATAGCGCGGAGTACCCCCGAATGCTTGGCCATGGCTACTCCCCGAATATAGACCTTGAAGGTCTCCCATACGACCTGGAAACTGTCCACTGACCCCACATTAATAGTGAAAAAGGTTTCTATCGCTTCAACCATGTCTTCTTTAAAGACAGGATCTAGCAATGAGTACGGGGGAAACCGCCAAGTGAATGGCGGAATGGACTTCTTTGGCAGATTAAGTACCAGCAAAAGAGGAGAATGATCCGAGAGAGTACGCGGGAGTACCAAGCACTCTCGCGCTTGGCCCAGAAGAGGCAAGGAAATCAACCAGTAATCTATACGGGTGTGCAAATTATGATAAGCGGAGTAGTGTGTATAGCCCCCCTTATCCGGGTATCTCGCTCTCCAGACATCGCAGAGGCCCATGCCCACCAGGACACTCTCCAGTGCTCTGGCCGCGGCAGACGGTCGCCTCTCTGGCCCCCCTGATCTGTCTAAAGTTGGGCTTCTGATTAGGTTAAAATCCCCTCCCCACAGGTACTGTGCCTCCGGGTGCTTATAGACTGTGCTAGCCAGCGTTGTATAAAATTCCGGGCAATCATAATTGGGGCCATAGACATTTACTATTATTAGGTCCACACCCTTCCCTTGGCACCTGGAGATCACAAAGCGACCATCCCTGTCTGAGTCTAATTGGGCCATCTTGTAAGCCGACCTAGGGTTAACCCACGTCAGCACCCCTCTGGCATGCGTGGTGAAACCAGAGACATTTATATTGTCCACCAGTCCTCTGCAGCGTAGTAATGCACTCTTTAGGGGCAGATGTGTCTCCTGTATCAAAGCTATGTCAATATTCTGCCGATTCAAGTAGTTCAGCACCTTTCGCAGCTTTCGGTGGTCATTAAGCCCCCTCACATTCCACGTAAGCGCTCTGAGGGAGCCCGGGGTCTCCATCGTGTTAACCTCACCGTGTCCCACCATCTCGCGTATTGAAGCACATTATGTATCTCGACCTATAGCGCTCTTTAGTGATAAATATACCATGTGTAAACAGACATGTAGCTGCAAACAACCACTGCAACAAAACTTTCCTCCCTTCCCTACTACCCCCCACCCACAACAGACCACCCCCAACTCGGTCGTGATACATCCCCTAGAATCCTCGATCCTCCTCCCACCACCCCCCCAAAATACTAGGTTGTCTCCCCTTGTGTTTTGCACTCGTGGGCGGATGTTGCTCGTCCTACTATAGATATGATGTGAACACAAATCAGACCGCCCCCATGCGCCATCAGTAGATAATGATACAGCCTCACAGTCCCAATATGCTCAGGCCTAAGCATTAAAATGAACAAAATTAACAGTAGCCTCCCCCTGCCCCGGTCACTTCATTCTAAGGGTCCAGTCTTTCCGCTAACACTAAGCCGGACTCAGTTGCGACACAACAGCATGTACCCATCCCCTTCGGGCAGCTGACCATGCCATCTCTCAACGTCTTGTCTGATGACTACTACTTCTGTATGGCAAGGAGGCTCAGGCCATACCAGTGATCCCATCCCACACATTGTTTTAGACCAAGCCTCTGCGAGGCACGTCTTGCATCATCCTTTCCATGCACAGAGCAGCCCCCCCACCCACTTTCCCCAATCCCATAACCATTCTTATCGTCGAGCTGCAGTTTACCATAGTTAGTCCTGGTCCTCCAGTTGCCCCTCAGTCGTCTCATCGCTCAGGTGCCGCTCCGGGCTGGTATGACAGTCCCTGGACCAGTCTTTTAGGGCCTTCTGTAGGGACTTTGGGTCAGTGAAAATGTGGGAACGGCCCTGTCTGTTGACTCGTAGCTTCGCTGGGTACAGCATAGCGTAGTCTATGCCCATGTCTCGCATCTGTTTTTTCATGGGGATAAACTGGTGACAGGCCTCTTGAACTCGGATCGTAAAGTCTGGAAACAATGAGATCACTGAACCTTCATAGGACAACGGCTACTTGTCTCTCGCCAATTTCAGGGCTATGTCCCTATCCCGGTAATTGAGCAGTTTTGCAATGATCGGTCGTGGTGGTGCCCCCGGTCGTGGGCGAGGTCCCAAGGAGCGATGCGCTCTCTCTAATACAAACATGGTGGAGAAGATCCCCTCTCCCAGCAGCGCAACCAGCAATTTCTCCACTAAATGTTCCATGTTTCCCTTCTGGGTAGTTTCCGGAAGGCCGATGATTCTGAGATTGCATCGACGAGAACGCGCTTCCAAATCCTCCGTCTTATCTTGGAGTACTCGGAGGACTCTCCCAAGTTGTTTGTGGTCTGCATCTAACGTGGTGTGCGCTTCCTCCACCTCCGTGAGTCGCCGTTCCGACATGTCTAAGCGCTCCGCATGTTTGTCCAAGCGCTCCACCATCCTATCCATCCTCTAAGAGAGGGCGTCCATCTTCGCGCCCAACGAAGTGATTCCACTTTGCAAGCTTTTTTCCATGGCTACCAACATGGCCCGGATATCGGTGCTTGGCTCTACCATCGTCGGGGCAGGCATCCTGTCCGGATCTACAGCTGCGGTGTCTTGCGATTTTGACTGCTTCTGGCCAAAAGAGAGCTTGGGCTGAGTCCTGTCTACCCTCCCCATGCCTGCTGTCAAGGGGACCCACCAGTTAGAGCACCCCCGCGTTACAGAGCTGTAGAACCAATGGTTGATGAGGCCACTGGGAGCCCCAGGGAGTCTCCTGCCCGCGTCTCTGCTCACGTCGACTTTTGGGGCGCTGCACTCTGCCGTCTAGCGCCTATTGCCTCACTCCGTACGACAGGCGCCCGACCGCCACCGTTCACTGTGGCGCTCAGGAGGGTCCCTCTAGCGCGCTGCTACCAGAAGCATGCGGACAGGCCTTGCCGCAGCAGACTTCAAGCCTAATCTCCACTGCAGTTCGGTGCTACTCCATGCGCCAGCTGCTCTCTAAATAACTCAGCTCGGTCAGCTGCGCTGTACTCTACTTTGCACACGACTCAGGCAATCAGAGTGCACCCGCTGGCACCCCAGCCCCCGCAGTGATAGCACCACGTTTTCCACTACGGCAGCCCCTCAGTTAGAGCTCTCCTCACTCACAGGCACTGCCGGACCAGCACTTGGTATGCCCTGCCAGCACAGTTCAAAATGGCGGTCCCAGAGGGTGTATCGCATCCCAACTAGTCAGGTCCGGCATGTGGGGTCGGGATCTGCTTCCACCTCCTATCGGGCACTCCACTAGCACACAGGGGAGGGGGCTCTAGATCAGCTGCTCCTCTGCTGCAGACAAGCCGAAGTCGCACTCCGGCAGCCAAGGGGTGTCGCTTTGTCCTCCGGTCGCTTGCGCGCCTCCTCACCTCCGTCTGTGTGCCGATCGGTCCGCAGTTTGCTCCGCTGGTGTGCTTCGCCGCGTCCAGGCCCCCAAGTGCCGGTCGCCAATCCACGCACTCCGGGGTACCGTATGACCGGCCAGCTCCGCCCGCCTCAGTCGCGTGCCGCGAGTCCTCTTCCGGCGCTGCGCGCCACCCCAGCCCGGGGCTCCCGGCCTTTCCAACCCGGCAGCGCACGGGACTCATATCTTCACTTGCACTGGTCCCAGTCAAGCCGGAGTACGCCCGCTGTGTTCCCGGCAGGTTCCGACAGCCAGGCCACTATGTTTGAAGCATGCTATGCTGTGAGACTGTCGGATATTTGGCGGAGAGAGTCACGGTGTCACGGAGCCGAAGGCTCAAGCGGCCATCTTGGTCGTGAGCAAGCTCCGCCCCCCCGGCTGTATGGATGAGTGTGTGCTTGTATTAGTTATTGTATAAGAGTGTAAGTATGTGTTAGTATATGTTTGAATAAGTGAGGTGGAGTGTGTATAACTGTATAGGTGAGTAAATGGGAGTGTGATTGATTCTTTGCATGACTGACTAGGTGTGTGAGTAACTCTATGGATGAGTGGCGGTGTGTGAGTGTCTGTATAGATATGTGAGTGCATATGATAGTGCCGTATTGATGGTTGACTGCATGTATGAGTGACTGTATGGGTGAATGAGTGGATGTGTGTGTAGACCTAGGAATTAGTGAGTGGGTATGTACTAACTGGTATTGGTGTGTCTATGGTTTCGAAAATGGTAGTCTGTATTTTTAGAGTGGGTGTATCAAAGGTTATATTAGGGTATGAGGAGGTGCATCAGATTTTCACATGGATGATGTCATCAGTGATGTCATTTGAGATGTCATCAGTGATGTCATCAGTGATGTCACTGACCATGTCATGAATGATGTAATATGTGACGTCATCAGCAGTGCATTGCGGGGCACGAGTTATAGTTAGCTGAACTAACTATAACGGCCGAATTTCTCTGGTTTTGTATGAGTGAAATGTCGAACTAACTATAACGTCCCTGAAACCTGTGGTTTTTTCAGTGAATTTCTAAGGTTTTTTAAATGCTAATTTCTAACTATAACGTCCCTGAAACCTATGGTTTTTTTCAGTGAATTTCAAAGGTTTTTTAAATGCTAATTTCTAACTATAACGTCCCTGAAACCTGTGGTTTTTTCAGTGAATTTCAAAAAAATTTTAATTGCTAATTTCTAACTATGCCTACAAAGGTAGGACATGTGCAGAAAGAGGAAGAAAGAAGCAAGAGAAATGCAGAAAGACGAAGAAAGGTGCAGAAAGAAGTAAGAGATGTGCACAAAGAACCAACAGAGGAGCAGAAAGAGGCCTTGTTGCAAAGTCATCCTGTGCCCCCAACGTTTTGCTGACGGGTACTGGTGGTAACTGACTCTGACTAACCAGGCCTGGAGCCAGTGCTATGCTGAAAGACACTTAAAATACAGTGAAAACACCGACATACACTAGGGTACACCATGGGTTGGGGTACCCCTGTGATTGGCATGACCTCCCCTGTATGGCCCTAGTACATAGTAGGGCAGGGGGATTAAAACTACCTCTAACTAAGAGGTGCAGAAGGAGGCAAGAGAAGTGCAGAAAGAAGCAACACAGGTGCCGAAAGAGGCAATGGAGGTACAGAAAAAAGCAAGTGAAGTGCAGAAAGAGGCAAGTGAGGTGCAGAAAGAAGCAAGAGCAGTGCAGAAAGAACCAACAGAGGTGTAAAAAGAGGCAAAAGGGGTGCAGAAAGGGGTAGGAGAGGTGCACAAAGAGGCAAGAGAGGTACAGAAAGAGGCAGGAGGGGTGCAGAAAGAAGGAAGAGAAGTGCAGAAAGAGGCAAGAGAATTGCTGAAAGAAGCAACAGAGGTGTAGAAAGAAGCAAGAGAAGTGCAGAAAGAAGCAAGTAAGGTGCAGATAGAAGCAAGAGCAGTGCAGAAAGAACCAACAGAGGTGCAGAAAGAGGGAAGAGGGGTGGAGAGAGAGGCAAGAGGGATGCAGAAAAAGGTAGGAGGGGTGCACAAAGAGGCAAGAGAGGCACAAAAAAAGGCAGGAGGGGTGCAGAAAGAAGGAAGAGAAGTGCAGAAAAAGCCAAGAAAAGTGCAGAAAGAGGCAAAAGAGGTACATAAAGAGACAACAGGGGTGCAGAAAGAAGCAAGACAGGTGCAGAAAGAAGCATGGAAAGTGCAGAATGAAGCAACAGGGGTGCAGAAAGAGGCAAGAGAAGTGCAGAAACAGGCAAGGGAAGTGCACAAAGAGGCAAGAGCATTGCTGAAAGAAGCAACAGAGGTGTAGAAAGAAGCAAGAAAAGTGCAGAAAGAGGCAAGTGAGGAGCAAAAACAGGCAGGAAAGGTACAGAAAGAGGGAAGACGAAGACAGAAAGAGACAACAGGGGTGCAGAAAGAAGCAAATGAGGTGCAGAAAGAGGCAACAGACGTGCAGAAAGAAGGAAGAGAGGTGCAGAAAAAGGCAAGAAAAGTGCAGAAAGAGGCAAAGAGGTACATAAAGAGACAACAGGGATGCAGAAAGAAGCAAGACAGGTGCAGAAAGAAGCATGGAAAGTGCAGAATGAAGCAACAGGGGTGCAGAAAGAGGCAAGAGAAGTGCAGAAACAGGCAAGAGAAGTGCACAAAGAGGCAAGAGAATTGCTGAAAGAAGCAACAGAGGTGTAGAAAGAAGCAAGAAAAGTGCAGAAAGAGGCAAGTGAGATGCAAAAACAGACCGGAAAGGTACAGAAAGAGGGAAGACGAGTGCAGAAAGAGACAACAGGGGTGCAGAAAGAAGCAAATGAGGTGCAGAAAGAGGCAACAGACGTGCAGAAAGAGGGAAGAGAGGTGCAGAAAAAGGCAAGAAAAGTGCAGAAAGAGGCAGAAGAGGTACATAAAGAGACAACAGGGGTGCAGAAAGAAGCAAGACAGGTGCAGAAAGAAGCATGGAAAGTGCAGAATGAAGCAACAGGGGTGCAGAAAGAGGCAAGAGAAGCGTAGAAAGGAGCAAGTGAGGTGCAGAAAGAGCCAACAGAGGTGCAAAAAGAGGCAAGAGAGGTGCAGAAACAGGCAAGAGAAGTGCATAAAGAGGCAAGAGAATTGCTGAAAGAAGCAACAGAGGTGTAGAAAGAAGCAAGAAAAGTGCAGAAAGAGGCAAGTGAGATGCAAAAACAGGCAGGAAAGGTACAGAAAGAGGGAAGACGAGTGCAGAAAGAGACAACAGGGGTACAGAAAGAAGCAAATGAGGTGCAGAAAGAGGCAACAGATGTGCAGAAAGAGGGAAGAGAGGTGTAGAAAAAGCCAAGAAAAGTGCAGAAAGAGGCAAAAGAGGTACCTAAAGAGACAACAGGGGTGCAGAAAGAAGCAAGACAGGTGCAGAAAGAAGCATGGAAAGTGCAGAATGAAGCAACAGGGGTGCAGAAAGAGGCAAGAGAAGTGCAGAAACAGGCAACAGAAGAGCACAAAGAGGCAAGAGAATTGCTGAAAGAAGCAACAGAGGTGCAGAAAGAAGCAGGAAAAGTGCAGAAAGAGGCAAGTGAGATGAAAAAACAGGCAGGAAAGGTACAGAAAGAGGGAAGACGAGTGCATAAAGAGACAACAGGGGTGCAGAAAGAAGCAAATGAGGTGCAGAAAGAGGCAACAGACGTGCAGAAAGAGGGAAGAGAGGTGCAGAAAAAGGCAAAAAAGTGCAGAAAGAGGAAAAAGAGGTACATAAAGAGACAACAGGGGTGCAGAAAGAAGCAAGACAGGTGCAGAAAGAAGCATGGAAAGTGCAGAATGAAGCAACAGGGATACAGAAAGAGGCAAGAGAAGTGCAGAAACAGGCAAGAGAAGTGCACAAAGAGGCAAGAGAATTGCTGAAAGAAGCAACAGAGGTGTAGAAAGAAGCAAGAAAAGTGCAGAAAGAGGCAAGTGAGGAGCAAAAACAGTCAGGAAAGGTACAGAGAGAGGGAAGACGAGTGCAGAAAGAGACAACAGGTGTGCAGAAAGAAGAAAATGAGGTGCAGAAAGAGGCAACAGACGTGCAGAAAGAGGGAAGAGAGGTACAGAAAAAGGAAAGAAAAGTGCAGAAAGAGGCAAAAGAGGTACATAAAGAGACAACAGGGGTGCAGAAAGAAGCAAGACAGGTGCAGAAAGAAGCATGGAAAGTGCAGGATGAAGCAACAAGGGGGCAGAAAGAGGCAGGAGAAGTGTAGAAATGAGCAAGTGAGGTGCAGAAAGAGCCAACAGAGGTGCAAAAAGAGGCAAGAGAGGTGCAGAAACAGGCAAGAGAAGTGCACACAGAGGCAAGAGAATTGCTGAAAGAAGCAACAGAGGTGTAGAAAGAAGCAAGAAAAGTGCAGAAAGAGGCAAGTGAGATGCAAAAACAGGCAGGAAAGGTACAGAAAGAGGGAAGACGAGTGCAGAAAGAGACAACAGGGGTGCAGAAAGAAGCAAATGAGGTGCAGAAAGAGGCAACAGACGTGCAGAAAGAGGGAAGAGAGGTGCAGAAAAAGCCAAGAAAAGTGCAGAAAGAGGCAAAAGAGGTAGATAAAGAGACAACAGGGTGCAGAAAGAAGCAAGACAGGTGCAGAAAGAAGCATGGAAAGTGCAGAATGAAGCAACAGGGGTGCAGAAAGAGGCAAGAGAAGTGCAGAAACAGGCAAGAGATGTGCACAAAGAGGCAAGAGAATTGCTGAAAGAAGCAACAGAGGTGTAGAAAGAAGCAAGAAAAGTGCAGAAAGAGGCAAGTGAGATGCAAAAACAGGCAGGAAAGGTACAGAAAGAGGGAAGACGAGGGCAGAAAGGACAGGGGTGCAGAAAGAAGCAAATGAGGTGCAGAAAGAGGCAACAGACGTGCAGAAAGAGGGAAGAGAGGTGCAGAAAAAGGCAAGAAAAGTGCAGAAAGAGGCAAAAGAGGTACATAAAGAGACAACAGTGGTGCAGAAAGAAGCATGATAGGTGCAGAAAGAAGCATGGAAAGTGCAGAATGAAGCAACAGGGGTGCAGAAAGAGGCAAGAGAAGTGCAGAAACAGGCAAGAGAAGTGCACAAAGAGGCAAGAGAATTGCTGAAAGAAGCAACAGAGGTGTAGAAAGAAGCATGAAAAGTGCAGAAAGTGGCAAGTGAGGAGCAAAAACAGGCAGGAAAGGTACAGAAAGAGGGAAGACGAGGACAGAAAGAGACAACAGGGGTGCAGAAAGAAGCAAATGAGGTGCAGAAAGAGGCAACAGACATGCAGAAAGAGGGAAGAGAGGTGCAGAAAAAGGCAAGAAAAGTGCAGAAAGAGGCAAAAGAGGTACATAAAGAGACAACAGGGGTGCAGAAAGAAGCAAGACAGGTGCAGAAAGAAGCATGGAAAGTGCAGAATTAAGCAACAGGGGTGCAGAAAGAGGCAAGAGAAGTGTAGAAAGGAGCAAGTGAGGTGCAGAAAGAGCCAACAAAGGTGCAAAAAGAGGCAAGAGAGGTGCAGAAACAGGCAAGAGAAGTGCACACAGAGGCAAGAGAATTTCTGAAAGAAGCAACAGAGGTGTAGAAAGAAGCAAGAAAAGTGCTGAAAGAGGCAAGTGAGATGCAAAAACAGGCAGCAAAGTTACAGAAAGAGGGAAGACGAGTGCTGAAAGAGGCAACAGGGGTGCACAAAGAAGCAAATGAGGTGCAGAAAGAGGCAACAGACGTGCAGAAAGAGGGAAGAGAGGTGCAGAAAGTACAAGAGATTTGCAGAATGAGGTCAAGAGAAGTGCAGAAAAAGAAAGAAACGTGCAGAAAGAAGCAACAGAAATGCAGAAAGAGGCAAGAGAGGCGCAGAGGGAAGCAAGAGTGGCTTGCACACCATTAGTACCAATTTAACACCCACATTTAGCAGTAAGTAACAAGTGACCATTCTAGGTTTGCAAAGGGCCTTCCACCACGCTGTAACACTTGTCGCTGCATTTTGGTAACGTTTGACCCGTTTCAGCTAGAAACAAGGATTTTTTGTTCAAATCTGCAGATTAGGGTGCAGATGATAAATTATGTGGCTAATGCAGAAAAAGTATAATTGTGCGAAAGTCGGTGCAGCCAAACAGTTACATAATTCCAGTGGCCCTGCTCATACCTCTGACTAGGTCCACAAGTGCTCCTCAGTGATTCCATCTTTTTTTGTCTCACTGAGTTCATAGTTGAGCTTCTATGGAAACGAGGAAGACTAAACCTGAGGTTACCACTCCACAACACAGACTGCCATACCACATAATTACCCTCCATAAAACATAATCCCACTCTACATAATTCCTATACATTAAATACCACATACTTTCTATCCACATAATTTCACTGCACAACATATCACATAATTCCACTACACACAACGTACATCCACTCCACTCCAAAAACCATTAGTAAAAAACTTTGGCATTTACAACGCCAATAGCTCTAATTCTCACAAATGCGAAACCTATTACATTGCAAACACTTTTTTAACTAATAGTCGCGTTTGCAGAGTGGTGGAGAAAGGGTGCTGGGCCTCCGACCAGCGCTCAGGAATTCCGGTGCGTAGGGCTTACAGGAGGTACCAGTAGGGCTTCTTGGCCCCCAAGTCCCTCAGGAGTAAATTGGACTTCATCCCCCATCCCGTAGTCTGCCAGGAGGCGCGTTTGCAGAATGGTGGAGAAAGGGGGGCATGGCCTTCGAAAACGTCTTAGCAATCCCACTGTGCGGGACTTACTGGAGGTAACAAGAGGGGTAGTTGGCCCCCAAGGACATCCTTGGGGGCCAACTACCCTTCCTATTACCTCCAGTAAGTCCCACACAGCAGCATTGCTAAGTTCGAAGAGCAGGCCACGCCCCCTCTTCCCACCACTCTACAAACGCGCTCCCTGGCGTGCTCTTGGATGGGGATTGAAGTCCCCTTCGCTGCTGGGGGTCCTTTAGGGGCCAACTAGCCTACCTCTTACCTCCAGTAAGCCCCACACAGTGGGATTACTGAGAGGTGGACAAAGGCCACGCCCCCTTTCTCCACCACTCTGCAAACTCGCCCCCTGGCGCGTTCTAAATTGGGGGATTAAGTCCCCTTGAATACTGAGGGTCCCTGGGGGCCAACTAGGACCTCATCGCCCCACCAGCAGTGCACCAGAAGCCGCATTTGCAGAGTGGTGTAAAAAGGGGCGTGGCCTCGGACCACCTCTCTGCAACACAGCTCTGTGGCGCTTACTGGAGGTACCTGGTGGGCTAGTTGGCCCCCAAGGACCCTCAGGATTGAAGGGACTTAATCCCCCAATTTACAACGCGCCAGGGGGCGGTTTGCACACTTGTTATATCAGGCCCGCCCCCTCCCTGCACCACTGTGCAAACGCGCCCCCTGGCACGTTGCAACTTGGGAGATTAAGTCCCCTTTAATCTTGAGGGTCCCTGGGGGCCAACTAGCCCACCAATCAATCAATCAATCAATCAATCAAGCATTTGTATAGCGCGCTACTCACCCGGAGGGTCTCAAGGCGCTAGGGGGAGGGGGGTCCGCTACTGTTCGAACAGCCAGGTCTTGAGTTGCTTCCTGAAGGAGAGGTGGTCTTGGGTCAGACGGAGGTGGATGGGTAGGGAGTTCCACGTCTTGGCAGCCAGGTAGGAGAAGGATCTTCCTCCCGTTGTGGCTCTTCAGATGCGGGGGACGGCGGCGAGGCGTGGTTGGTCGATCGTAGCTGGCGGGTGGGAGTGTAGAAGGTCAGACGGTCGTTGAGGTATCTGGGGCCTTGGTTGTGGAGAGCTTTGTGTGCGTGGGTGAGGAGTCGGAACGTGATTCTCTTGCTGACGGGGAGCCAGTGCAGGTCTCTCAGGTGTCCGGCGATGTGGCTGTGTCGGGGGATGTCCAGGATGAGTCGAGCTGAGGCGTTCAGGATGCGTTGGAGTCTTTTCTGAAGTTTGGCTGTGGTTCCGGCGTAGAGGAGTTGCCGTAGTCCAGTCGGCTGGTGACGAGGGCCTGGGTGACCGTCTTCCTGGTTTCGGTGGGGATCCACCGGAAGATCTTCCGCAGCATGCGTAGGATGTTGAAGCAAGACGAGGAGACGGCGTTGACTTGTCTGGTCATTGAGAGGAGGAGTCCAGGATGAAGCCCAGGTTGCGTGCGTGGTCCGTTGGTTTGGGTGCGTTGCCCAGGGCAGGGGGCCACCAGGAGTCGTCCCAGGCGGAGGGTGATGATCCTAGGATGAGGACTTCCGTCTTATCTGAGTTCAGTTTCAGGCGGCTGTTCCTCATCCACTCGGCTACGTCCTTCATCCCTTCATGTAGGTTGGTTTTGGCGGTTGTGGGGTCGTTGGTGAGGGAGAGGATCAGCTGGGTGTCGTCGGCGTAGGAGATGATGTTGAGGTTGTGTTGGCGTGCGATGGCTGCGAGGGGCTCATGTAGACGTTGAAGAGGGTGGGGCTGAGTGATGATCCTTGTGGTACGCCGCAGATGACTTCGGTGGCCTCGGAACTGAACGGGGGAGGCGGACTCTCTGGGTTCTTCCGGCGAGGAAGGAGATGATCCACTCCAGTGCCTTCTCTTGGATTCCGACGTTGTTCAGGCGTTGCACTAGGGTGCGGTGGCAGACTGTGTCGAGCGCTGCGGAGAGGTCCAGGAGGATGAGGGCCGCTGTTTCCCCGTTGTCGAGCAGGGCTCGGATGTCGTCGGTGGCTGCGATGAGGCGGTCTCGGTGCTGTGGTTGGCCTGGAAGCCGGACTGTGAGTGGTCGAGGATCCATTCGTCTCGATGAAGGCGGCCAGTTGTCTGTTGACGGTCTTCTCGATGACTTTGGCAGGAAAAGGAAGGAGCGAGATGGGGCGGTAGTTTTGAGGTCGGTGGGGTCCGCTGACGGTTTCTTCAGTAGGGCGCAGAGTTCGGCGTGCTTCCAGCTCTCTGGGAAGGTGGCGGTGTCGAAGGAGGTGTTGATGATGTCCCGGAGGTGGGGTGCGATGACGGCATCGGCCTTGTTGAAGATGTGGTGAGGGCAGGGGTCGGTTGGTGATCCGGAGTGGATGGAGTTCATCGTGCGGATAGTGTCTTCGGTGTTGATCGGGGTCCAGGCTCGGAGGGTGGAGGTGGGGGACGTTGGAACGGTTGTAGGGTACGTCGGCTGTGTGCTGAAACTGTTGTGTATGTCTGCGATCTTGCTGTGGAAGAACGAGGCGAGCGAGTTGCAGAGGTCTTGCGAGGGGTGATGTCGTTGTTTCCGGCGCTGGGGTTCGAAAGCTCTTTGACGATGATGAAGAGTTCCTTGCTGTTGTGGGCGTTGTTGTCCAGTCGTTCCTTGAATGCGGTTTTCTTGGTGGTGTGGATCAGCTGGTGGTGTTTTCGGGTGGCGTGTTTGAGGGTGGTCATGTTGTCTGCAGTCGGGTCTCTGCGCCATGCTTTCTCGAGGGCCCGGCAGTTCTTCTTGGATTTCTTGAGTTCGTCGGTGAACCAGGGTGCTTTCTTGTTGCCGGGTCTGATTGGGGGGTCTTTAATGGGGCGAGGATGTCAGCGCAGTTGGTGATCCATCTTGTGAGGTTGCTGGCGGCTTGGTTGGGGTTCGTTGAGCTGGCGGGAGGGTTCTGGCTCAGGGATGTGGTGAGTTGGTCGGTGGTGATCTTGTTCCAGCTTCTGCGCGGGAGCTGTTGCGGGTGGTGGTGCGTGGTGGTCCTGCTGAAGCTGAAGTGGACGCAGCTGTGGTCTGTCCAGTGGAGTCCGGTGGTGTGGCTGAAGGAGATGTCCTTGCTGGAGGAGAAAGACGGGGTCAAGCGTGTGGCCGGCGTGGTGTGTGGGGGTGGTCACCAGTTGCTTGAGTCCGAGGTTGGCGAGGTTGTCCAGCAGGGTGGTGGTGTTGCGATCGTTGTTGTTCTCTAGGTGGAAGTTGAGGTCCCCAAGGAGGATGTAGTCGGCCGAGAGGAGGGCGTGCGGGCTGATGAGGTCGGCGATGTCTTCGCTGAATTGTGTGCGTGGTCCTGGGGGTCTGTAGATGAGGGTGCCTCTGAGGGTGGTCTTGGGGTCGGTGTGTATCTGGAAGTGCAGGTGTTCGCCGGCTGTGAAGGTGTCGTCGGAGTTGGTCGTAATGCGGATGGTGTTCTTGTGGACGATGGCGATGCCTCCTCCGGTCTGGTTGGCGCGGTCCTTTCGGGTGATCTTGTATCCGTCCGGGATGGCGATGGCGATGTCGGGCGCTGAGGAGGCGTTCATCCATGTTTCCGTGAGGAAAGCGACGTCTGGTGATGTGGAGTCGAGCAGGTTCCAAAGTTCCACGGCGTGTCTGTGGATGGAGCGGGTGTTGAGCAGGATGCACTTCAGGTGGTTGCTGCTGGTGCTCGGCGTGGCGGGTGCGGTGCAGGTCCGGAGGCAGGAGAACTTGCACGATTGGCAGGCGAAGGGTCCGTGGGTGCGTCCTGGGGTGGCACGGTGGCAGCCGGGATTCGGCCGGTGTTGAGTGCGTTGAGGGTGGCGGTGTCGTAGGTCCGGTGGGTGGGTTGGCTGCTGCGGGGGCTAGGGGTTCTGGCGCTGGGCGCGGTCCAGTCGCGGACGGGCGCAGACGGGCTTGCTTTAGGCGCGCCTTCGGCGCGCCAGCGGCCGCCATTTATGGGGAGGTGGGAGGGAGGAGCAGCTGGGAGGCGGGAGGCAGGGGCAGCGAATGGGCAGTCAGGGGGCGGGGCCGCAGGGACGCAGCGGCGGGAATGGCGAGAGGCAACGGGGGTACAGAAGGAAAAAAAGGGCGAGAAAACAGACAAATGCGGGCACAGTACAAAAGGGGCAACGGGGGTACAGAAGGAAAAAAAGGGGCGAGAAAACAGACAAATGCGGGCACAGTACAAAAGGGGCAACGGGGTTACAGAAGGAAAAAAAGGGGCGAGAAAACAGACAAATGCGGGCACAGTACAAATGGGGCAACGGAGGTACAGAAGGAAAAAAAGGGGCGAGAAAACAGACAAATGCGGGCACAGTACAAATGGGGCAACGGGGGTACAGAAGGAAAAAAAGGGGCGAGAAAACAGACAAATGCGGGCACAGTACAAATGGGGCAACGGGGGTACAGAAGGAAAAAGGGAAGGGCGTTCTTACCAGCAGCAGCGGGCGGACAACACAGGCGGAGCTGTGTGGCGGGGTGAGCGACCTACCAGGTACCTCCAGTAAGCCCCACAGAGCTGCGTTGCAGAGAGGTGTAAAAAGGGGCGTGGCCTCGAACCACCTCTCTGCAACGCAGCTCTGTGGCGCTTACTGGAGGTACCTGATGGGCTTGTTGGCCCCAGGGACCCTCAGGATTGAAGGGGAATTAATCCCCCAACTTAAAACCCGCCACGGGGCGCGTTTGCACAGTGGTGCAGGGAGGGGGTGGGGCCTGATGTGACAAGTGTGCAAACGCGCCCTATGGCGCTTACTGGACGTACCTGGTGGGCTAGTTGGCCCCCAGGGACCCTCAGGATTCAAGGGGACTTAATACCCCAACTTTAAACGCACCACATGGCGCGTTTGCACACTTGTCACATCAGGCCCCACCCCCTCCCTGCACGACTGTGCAAACGCGCCCCCTGGTGCGTTGTAAATTGGGGGATTTAGTCCCCTTGAGTCCTGAGGGTCCTTGGGGGCCAATTCGCCCACCAGCTACCTCCAGTAAGCGCCACAGAGCTGCGTTGCAGAGTGGTGTAAAAAGGGGGCGTGGCCTTGGACCACCTCTGCAACGCAGCTCCCTGGCGCATACTGGAGGTACCTGGTGGGCTAGTTGGCCCCCAGGGACCCTCAGTATTCAAGGGGAATTAATTCCCCAACTTACAACGCACCAGGGGGCGCGTTTGCAGAGAGTGCTGCAGGGAGGGGGGCTGTGTGGCCCTCTTCTTTTCCCATTTTTGGGGCCCTGGGGACCTCATCCCCCAGGGCCTGACCACTATTTTAATTTTAATTTTATTTTTTAAACGGGAAGGGGGCCGCGCGGCCCCCCTCCCAAGGCCAATTTCGGCCCCGGGGACCCCATTCCCCGGGGCATGGCCACATATATATTTTTAAAAATATATTTTTTAAGGAGGGGGGCTGCGCGGCCCCTCTCCTGAGGGCTGTATTGGCCCCGGGGACCCCATCCCCCGGGGCTGTGCCTCTTACTTTAAAAAAATATATATATTTATTGATGGAGGTGGGCCGCGTGGCCTCCCTCCCGGGCCACTTCTGGGCCTGGCCGCTCCGTTGGGGACCATGGGGGGAGCCCCAATGCCCCCACGGTCTCGCTGGCTGCCCGCCTCCTGCAGGAGCCGGCATTGCTTTTCCACAAGGGCGGCTGCTGACATGCAGCACCCCTTGTGGAAAAGCAATCCTGCTTTGCTTCATTGAAGCGAGAGCAGGTTTCCCTGCTCTCGCTTCAATGAAGCAAAGCAGAGTTTGCTATGGCAGGGCGGGACCCGCACGGCTCCCGCCCTGCCATAGCAAACAGCAGTGTCCTGGGGGTGGGCACCCCGGGACACTGCAGGAGCCAGCCCTGGGGGTGGCGGTCCCCAGGGCCATGGAGGGCTCCAGGAGGGGGGCCGCGCGGCCCGCCTCCCAACTATTTAAAGCCCCGGGGAGGTGGTGGTCCCCGGGGCTTGGGGGGGCCCATGGGTCCGTGAGGCCCCCCACTCTAAATTTTTTTTAAAAATACAAGCCAAGGGGAGGTGGCGGTCTCCGGGGCAGCGGGGGGGCCATGAGCCCCTGTGCATATTTAAGAAAAGCCCCGGGGGCGGTGGTCCCCTGGGCTTGGGGGGGCCTTGAAGGCCCCCCACAGATTAAAAAACAAGCCCCGGGGAGGTGGCGGTCCCCGGGGCTGCGGGAGGGCTGTGTGCCCTCCCGCATATAATTTACATAGCCCCGGGGAGGTGGCGGTCCCCGGGGCTGCGGGGTCCCCCGCGGGCCCCCGCTACATAAATAAATTGCCCCAGGGACTTGGCCCACCCGGGGGCTTTGAAAACAAAGCGCGGGATACCGCGCTTCGTTTTTTTAAATTTTCAGACGGATTCGCGCACCCGGCGTGACCCCGCCCGAAAATTTAAAAAAAGATATGCTTTTTCTGGGCCTGGGGGTCCCTGTGGGACCCCCTGAGCAGGCCTGGGGGGTCAGGGTGTTTTTACCCTGCCCCCGTTTTTTTATCTTTTTTTTACCTTTTTATTTCTCCCTCCGTCCGAGGCACAAGATGGCTGCCAACACTTCCTGGTTTGAAGTGTTGGCAGCCAATCAGGGGCAAGCTCGTGCTCGGGAGGAGATGTGTGGTTAGGCTCCGCCCAGATATATACATTTTTTCTTTCTTTAATTTCTCAGCAACTACTGAACGGATTTACACCATTTTAAAAAAAAGGTTGCTTTCTGAACCAAGCGCTACCTTTTTGCCAAATTTGGTGTAATTCCGTTCAGCAGTTCGGGCTGTAGCTTTGTCTAAAGTTTCCGATTGAAATTAACATGGGGAAAACGCGTTTTGGGACCCCCCTTTTTTCTCAGACCCCGCTTGACGAATCACCCCGAAACCTTCAAGACAGGAGCTGCCCGGAGCGCCCACTAGTTTTGAGAATTCCGCGAAGATTCGTCAACCGGTGCCAAAGTTATTGGGAAAAGAAAAAATGCTTTTTGAATAGAAACGAGGTCCTAACTATAACTACCTACTGGCGACCGCCAGTAGGTAATATATATATATATATACTCCAGGGGCTTTGGACGTTGGGGACTGGAAGGAGCCTTTGAACACTTCATTTACGGGGCCACAAGCCGCTACACGGCCCCTCCTTTGCGTGGCAAAACTCAGCACTGACGAGAGTAACATCGGACCCAGCTGCAACTCGGTCTCCATCTGATGTATGCTGGGAGCTGTAGTTGTCTATGAGACTGCAGCGTTCCCAGGCAGCTGGGTCAGCTGATCTCCCACCAATGGGAGTGCCCTGGTATTTTCAAAGGAGGGAGGAAGTGACACCCGAGGTTGTACCAGCAGCTGAAGAAGGCTCGTTAGCCGAAATGCATCATGTTGTGGACTAATCTGTGATTAAAAGGCTCCTGTATTGCACCCCGCTGTGTCCTAGGATTACTTTGGAGTAAGGTGATCATGTGGCAATATATATATATATATATATATATATATATATATATATATATATATATATATATAGTTCCAATCCTGTATCTCGACAAAACACAGGCGCTGACACCGTGGGAGTATATCACGGAACGATTTTATTCCAATTGAAGACCAAGACGCGTTTCGGCGGCGGACCGCCTTGCTCACTACGCCAGGTAACACATGATTGCACATATATATACACACACATACACTGATTGGTATAGCACACTTAAGGCAGTTGCCATAGTAACCACTTCTGTGTAGTAGAAACAGAAAACATATTCTCTAAATGCAATGACGGTGCAACAACAAAAAACACAAAAAAACTTTTCCATATTTTTTAGAAAAAGCATAAACAGTGTCAATAACGAAATGTTAATTTACCTTCACATTTAACATAACACTCAGATAAATAGTTATATATTTAATTACAGATAAGTGAGTGTTTAATTTATTCACTAACAGCAAGCAAGGAGAACTAGCAAAATAACGCTAAAATTAAGCTAAGTCATATGTAGACAAATAAGAGTTACAGCATATGATATGTAATACTCATTATGTTAGTGTCATTATTATATGAATCCATACCCAAAGGGTTTATATCTGTGAGAATCGAGTTACGTCTCAATTGGGAAGTTTAAGTAATGTCTGCGCCTGGATGTAATTGCGCTTTATTTAGAGACATGAGTTGATGGTGTCAGTAGGAAAACGGGATACTGCCCAAGTGGGCTTAGATCCTAAACCTATACTCCCTATAAATATGATACAACAAGTCATGAACACTAAGGAGTAACACCCACATGGGTCAAATTAATCCACTTATGTTGATATTCCAATAAAGAATGGTGCCCATACGGGCTTCTTCCTAGACCCAGACTCTTTATAATTATGGCACAGAAAAGGGTATTTACTACGATATAACGCCCAAGTGGGCAATATCTACTAATGGCAATTAAAGCAAGGGGGGCATCGCTCCGAGCTCGCTGTAGTAACAGAAGGGGTGTGCTAAATAACTAAAAAATGAATGAAATAAAAATAAAAAATGAAAAGTGCAAAAACCTAACGTTATAGGAGGGAAAACAGAAGAGAGCGGGACAAGCGGCATATATGGATTACAGGTGCACATTTAAGGCTTCATCAGCATTCAACCCTTGAGGAATTTTGGAGTCCAACAAAATGATATATTTGGACTCCAATCTTCTGAGTGATAGCTGCCTATTGCCCCCTCTGATGTTTTTGGGGACACTGTCTATCACAAAAAGGAAAGTTCTTGCTATTTCCCTGCGTGGCAGGTGTTAATATGTCGTGCCACGGGGTATGTATGGTCATCATTGGAAATTGCTCTAAGATGCTGCAGTATTCTCACATGCACAGGGTGTATAGTACTCCCTACATATTGCTTGGCACATGAACACTGTAAAACATACACAGCGAAATCCGTTTTGCATGTAAAACAACCGCGGATTTCAAAAGGAGTTTTCCTGAAAGGCAGTGGAACAGACTTGGTGTTAATCCCGTGCTTGCACGCTTTGCATTTATAGCATTTGAAAAATCCCTTCTGGGGTTTCAGCCAGTTAGTACTTCTTTCAAGAGCTGGAGCACTTTTCACAAGTTCCTGGCGCATAGATTTGGCTCGTCTATATGTAATCTGTGGGAGTTTTTTACAAGTTGAGCCAATAACTGGGTCACAACTAACAATACGCCAGTGTCTGTGTAGTATTTTCCTGAGATTAGTGTGGTATGCATTATACCCTGTTATTAATCTTGGGGTACCATTGTGGAAACGTTTCTTACATTTGGGGTCCTTTTTAATGGAGAATAATAGATCC
Source organism: Calotriton arnoldi (assembly GCA_963921515.1). NCBI lineage: Eukaryota > Metazoa > Chordata > Amphibia > Caudata > Salamandridae > Calotriton > Calotriton arnoldi. The sequence goes on along the minus strand of CAWUFW010003461.1, from coordinate 1,148,657 downwards.
TCCCTGTTAGTACTCACACACTTTTTCTCAGCATTAGATAATGTTTTTTCATTATAACCTCTACATCTAAGTCTATCAAAGAGGCTTTTTTAGAGTCTCGCAGCCCCTCTTGAGTGCTACAGTTACGCATCATTCTAAGGCATTCTGCATATGGTATGCTCTCCTTAAGGTTAGTGGGGTGGAAACTGCTAGCATGAAGGATGGCATTTCCAGCTGTAGGCTTTCTGTATGTGCGGGATTGGATGTTATTGCCCTCAATGTAGATCTCAAGATCAAGAAAGTGGATAGATTCTTTACTGATAGTACATGTGAAGGTTAAATTGAGGTTGTTGTTATTGATTACTTTGACGAATTCTTCTGCATTTACCTCGGACCCTTGCCACAAGATAAAGATATCATCAATATACCTCACATACAGATTCACATTATTTGTCATAATTTCCTTGTGTTCCCTCATGAGTACTTGCTCCTCCCACCAGCCCATATGCAAATTAGCATAGCTGGGGGCGAAGCAAGTACCCATGGCTGTCCCCTGTATCTGTTTATAATGTAGTCTATCAAACAAGAATATATTGTTTTCAAGACACCATTCCGACATTTGGAGCAGCATCATGGTATGTTGGTGTAAGCTGATCGGTCGTTTACCCAAATAGTGTCTAAGTGCATTGAGACCATCCCTATGTCTGATACTGGTATAAAGAGTCTGTACATCAAGTGTCATTAGTACAAAATTGTCACTCCAATTACAATTATAGATCTTCCTCAAAAAGTCCCCAGTATCTTTTAAATAAGCCGGGAGTTCTTGTACAAAAGGCTGTAAAAAATAATCTATGTAGCTGGACGTGTGTTCAAAAAGACCCCCAATAGCAGATATGATTGGTCTGCCCGGCGGGCATACAGGATTTTTGTGAATCTTAGGGATGAGGTATAGTTGCGGTATCATCGGATAATCATTTTTAAGGAAACCCAGTTCATATTTGGAGATGAGTCCAAGTCCTCGCCATTTGTACAGTTCCGCATGGAAACGTTCTTTTATTCCCAAGATAGTGGTGTTACTGATACGTGTGTAGCAATCTCTGTCTTGAAGCTGTAAAAGTGCTTCCTGGTTATATTTGTCTAGGGGCCACAGGACTATATTGCCCCCTTATCAGACCATCTTACTACAATGTCTTGACGTTGTTGTAGTTTATGAATCAGTTTGTCATATGCCACCCTTTGATTTGAATTGTTTTTGACATAATCAAAGCTGCTGAAAGTCGCCAATCTTTTAAGGTCCTTAATCACGTTCTCCGCAAAAATGTCTAAATTATCTTTAGGCATCATAGGTGTAAACACTGACTTAGGTCTGAATGGTGTCCTGACGCTTTGATAAATGTCTAGATCTGATCTGAGTGCAGCATCCTGTTCAGATATAGGAAGTTGGTTTGTATCACATTCTAATTGCACCAAGTCTGTCAGAAGACTCATGTCTGCCACACATAGGTCTTCCACATTATCCTGCTCTTCAGCCTGGACGCACCCAAATTTGTTTGTGTAAAAATAATATTTTTGCAATTTAAGCTTCCGCATAAATTGATAAAAGTGGCAAAACTCAGCACTCACGAGAGTAACATCGGACCCAGCTGCAACTCGGTCTCCATCTGATGTATGCTGGGAGCTGTAGTTGTCTATGAGACTGCAGCGTTCCCAGGCAGCTGGGTCAGCTGATCTCCCACCAATGGGAGTGCCCTGGTATCTTCAAAGGAGGGAGGAAGTGACACCCGAGGTTGTACCAGCATCTGAAGAAGGCTCGTTAGCCGAAATGCATCATGTTGTGGACTAATCTGTGATTAAAAGACTCCTGTATTGCACCCCGCTGTGTCCTAGGATTACTTTGGAGTAAGGTGATCATGTGGCAATATATATATATATATATATATATATATATATATATATCAAGAGTTGCCCTTGGTGAGAATGCCCTCACGGTAACGTTCCCCCATACAACGAGGTCAGCAGCGGGCTCTAGCTCATCATGCACGCATTGTATGCAGGCTGACGCGTTTCGGAAATGAATCCTTCATCCAGAGCCCTTCACAGATTTCACCAACGACAACGTAGTTAAGATCACCTGCTTTTATTCAAGGAGTCCCGCCCTACTCAGCAAGATCTCACGCCTCCTGTGGCGTATGCTGCAAAGCACTATGGTATTAGCAGTCTAAACTATGCATCAAACCCTTGTGGGTGCTGTCGCTGGAAATCAGTGAAAAATAATCCCAAGTGGGTCAATGTCAGTACAAAATTGCAGTGCCCGCTGCAATAAACACAACACTCGCTGTCGAGCGATTGTGCGGTCCAGCGGTGTTGGGAGGACCCGGCACGCATTATGCACGTGTAGACTGCTAATACCATAGTGCTTTGCAGCATACGCCACAGGAGGCGTGAGATCTTGCTGAGTAGGGCAGGACTCCTTTGAATAAAAGCAGGTGATCTTAACTACGTTGTCGTTGGTGAAATCTGTGAAGGGCTCTGGATGAAGGATTCATTTCCGAAACGCGTCAGCCTGCATACAATGCGTGCATGATGAGCTAGAGCCCGCTGCTGACCTCGTTGTATGGGGGAACGTTACACGTGAGGGCATTCTCAAGGCAACTCTTGATGTTATATATATATATATATATATATATATATATATATATATATATATATATATATATATATATGTGTGTGTGTGTGTGTATGTATATATATATATGTGTGTGTGTATATATATATATATATATATATATATCTATATTCCAAATGAAAAACACACACTCATAAAGTGCTGCGTACACAGGTCCATCCAAACGTGCTTTAACCCTTTCACTGCTAGGCTTTCCCCCTCCCCTGTGCTAAGCCTTTTTTTGGCTATTTGGGTTAGTTCGCGCTTAGGCCCCTGTAACCTTTTGACCACAAAAGGTATCCACGCCACATTTGCGCCCTTTTCTTCCAACATCATAGCGATTTTAAAGGTACCCAGGGATTGTGCATTCCCCCGGAGGGGACCCAGAAATTAGCCAAAATATAGCTAATTTCTTTTTTTTTTTATGTAAAAATGGGGAAAAAGTGCTACAGAAGAAAGCGTCTGGTTTTTCCCCTGCAAATGGTATCAAAAAGGGTTTGTGGTGCTGAAATCATCATCTTCCCAGCTTTCAGGGACAAGCAGACTTTTGTCAGAAAACAAACATTTTTTACATAGCTTTGGCATTTTACTGGGACATAGCCTATTTTTGCTACTTTCTGTGCTTTCAACCTCCTTCCAGTTAGTGGTAGAAATGGGTGTGAAAGCAATAATGGATCCCAGAAAGCTATACATTTCTGAAAAGTAGACAAATTCTGAATTCAGAAAAGGGTCATTTGTGTAGATCCTTCAAGTTTTTTTTTTATAGAAACTAACAGTTGAAAATCAGAAACATTGAAAATTAGTTGGAAAAAACAGCCATTTGTGCCAACGTTTTCACCTGTAACTTCTTTTAAGTATGACAGATGTTTGAAAGCAATATTCCCTTACATGCGCTGGACCCTTCTGGTTGTGGGGATATATAGGATTTGTAGGATCACCAAAAGCCCGAGGAAACCACAGCCAATAACTGAGCAACGTCTTGCAGTGGCTTTTCATTGTGTACCGGGTATATAGCAATTCCTTTGGTAAAATATAAAGAGTGAAACATAGGTATCAAAGACACCTATGCATTTCCGAAATGGGAACAAAATATAGAGTTTTGAAACAGTAGCTATTTGCACATCTCTGAAATTGTGGTTACCCATACTAGCCTGTGAATTGTAGGACATTTTTCAAAGTGACTTCTTTTTTACACATTGTCTTACATTAGGAAGGCAGAAATGCAGAGAAAGTCAAAAGGTAATAACAGTTGCTCTACAATTCTGATTTCCCCTAAGTCTCCCGATGAAAATGGTACCTCACTTGTGTGGGTAGGCCTAGTGCCCGCAATAGGAAACGGCCCAAAACACAACGTGGACACACCACATTTTTACAGTGAAAACAGACCCTTTTTTTGCACAGTGCCTAGCTGTGGATTTTGAACCCTAGCTCAGCCAGCACCTAGGGAAACCTAGAAAACCTATACATTTTTGAAAACTAGACACCCAGAGGAGTCCATGATGGGGTGAATTGAGTGGCTCTCACCGGGTTCTGTTACCCAGAATCCCTTGCAAACCTCAAACTTTGTCGAAAAAAACACATTTTCCTCACATTCCTGTGATGGAAAGTTCTGGAATCTGCGTGGATCCACAACATTCCACCCACCCCGCATTCCCCAAAGTCTTCCAATAAAAATGGTACCTCACTTGTGTGTGTAGGTCTAGTGCCCGCAACAGGAAATGGCCCAAAACGCAAAGTAGACACACCACATTTTTACAGTGAAAACTGACCCTTTTTCGCAAAGTGTCTAGCTGTGTATATTGAATCCTAGCTCTGCTGGCACCTAGGGAAACCTAGCAAACCTATAAATTTTTGAAAGCTAGACACCCAGGGGAATCCAGAAAGGGGTGACTTGTGTGGCTCTCACCAGGTTCTGTTACCCAGAATCCCTTGCAAACCTCAAACTTTGTAACAAAAAAACACATTTTCCTCACATTTCTGTGTTGGAAAGTTCTGGAATCTGCGTTGGTCCACAAAATTCCACCCACCCGGCATTCGCCAAAGTCTTCAGATAAAAATGGCACCTCACTTGTGTGGGTAGACCTAGTGCCCGCAACAGGAAACGTCCCAAAACGCAACGTGGACACACCACATTTTTACAGTGAAAACAGACCCTTTTGCAAAGTGCCTAGCTGTAGATTTTGAACCCTAGCTCTGCCGGCACCTAGGGAAACCTAGCAAACCTATACATTTTTTTAAAATAGACACCCAGGGGAATCCAGGAGGGGGTGACTTGTGTTGCTCTCACCAGATCCTGTTACCCAGAATCCCCTGCAAACCTCAAACTTTGTAAAGAAGAACACATTTTCCTCACATTCCTGTGATGGAAAGTTCTAGAATCTGTATGGATCCACAAAATTCAACCCACCCCGCGTTCCCCAAATGTCTTCCAGCCCTAGCTCTGCCGGCACCTAGGGAAACCTAGCAAAGCTATACATTTTTTTAAAATAGACACCAGGGGAATCCAGGAGGGGGTGACTTGTGTGGCTCTCACCAGGTTCTGTTACCCAGAATCCCTTGCAAACCTCAAACTTTGTAACAAAAAAACAAATTTTCCTCACATTTCTGTGTTGGAAAGTTCTGGAATCTGCGTTGGTCCACAAAATTCCACCCACCCGGCATTCGCCAAAGTCTTCAGATAAAAATGGCACCTCACTTGTGTGGGTAGGCCTAGTGCCCGCAACAGGAAACGGCCCAAAACGCAACGTGGACACACCATATTTTTACAGTGAAAACTGACCCTTTTTTGGCAAAGTGCCTAGCTGTAGATTTTGAGCCCTAGCTCTGCCGGCACCTAAGGAAACCTAGCAAACCTATACAATTTTGGAAACTAGACACCCAGGGGAATCCAGGAGGGGGTGACTTGTGTGGCTCTCACCAGGTTCTGTTACACAGAATCCCCTGCAAACCTCAAACTTTGTAAAAAAAAAAACACATTTTCCTCACATTTCTGTGATGGAAAGTACTGGAATCTGCATGGATCCACAAAATTCTACACTCCCCGCATTCCCCAAAGTCTTCTGACAAAAATGGTACCTCACTCATGTGGGTGGGCCAAGTACCCGCGACAGGCAAGGGCACAAAACGTATTGAGGAGACATCCAAATTACCTATCAGAAAACAACCTGTTTTTGCAAGGGGGGGGTCACCTGGGTTTTTGGCCCTGGGCTCAGCGGCCATCTTGGGAAACTACTAAACCCACACATTACTGAAAACTAGACACCCGGGGAGTTTTCCGACCCAGAATCCCCTGCAAACCTCAAAGTTAGCTGATAAAATCACATTTTTTCTCAAATTTCTGTGTGGGAAAGTTGTGGGATCACCGGACTGACACAAATTTCCTACAACCCAGCGTTCCCCCAGGTCTTCCGATAAAAATGGTACCTCACTCGTGTGGGTGGCTCAAGTACCCGCGACAGGCAAGGGCCCAAATCTCAAAACGATCTGGTTTTGAAAGGGGGGGTCACCTGGGTTTTTGGCCCTGGGCTCGGCGGCCATCTAGGGAAACCTACCAAACCCACATATTTCTGAAAACTAGACACCAGGGGGAGTCCAGGGAGGTATGGCTTGCATGGACCCCTCAACGTTTTCCTACCCAAAATCCCCTGCAAACCTCAAATTTAGCTGAAAAAATCACTTTTTTCTAAAATTTCTGTGTGGGAAAGTTGTGGGATCACCGGACTGACACACATTTCCTACCACCCAGCATTCCCCCAGGTCTCCCGATAAAACTGGTATGTCACTCGTGGGGGTGGCCCAAGTACCCACAACAGGCAAGCGCCCAAAACGTATTGAGGAGACATCAAAATTACCTATCACAAAACGACCTGGTTTTGCAAGGGGGGTCACCTGGGTTTTTGGCCCCAGGCTCGGCGGCCATCTAGAGAAACCTACCAAACCCACACACACATTTCTGAAAACTAGACACCTGGGGGAGTCAAGGGAGGTATGGCTTGCTTGGACCCACCAACGTTTATAGTGTCGAACCCAATTGGCTTGAAGGAACAAACAGATATCATGCTAAAAAGATTCAGCCAACGAGGTTACCCTGGCAGTGTATTAGAACAAGCCAGATCCCGCAGCATGACTAAATCTAGAACAGAACTCTTGACTCAAGTTCAGAAAAAAGAGCAAAAACTCATGGTAGTAGTTTCCAAATTTTCCACCATGAGCTACCGATTCAAAAAATCCATCAACAAACATTGGTCCATACTTGCCCTAGAGCCAGACTTCAAAGGTATTTTCACTGAAATGCCGATTTTCGCTTACAATAGAGGCAAGAACATTAAAGAACTGATCACCCAACGACCTGAAAACACTCAACAAACCACACATAAAGGAACATCACCTTACTACAACTGCAGCAATTGTAATAACATCATAAAGGGTTCGGTGATAACTCATCCCATGAAAGGGACAAGATTCAACTTGAGAGTGACTGCCAATTGTGACACCACCAACGTAATATATCTACTCAAATGCCCATGCGGCTTAGTATAAGTGGGCAAAACTGAACGAAAAATAAGACCAGAATACACGAACATAAAAGCAACATTCGGACCAAAAACATGAAATCAGTGGTTGCAGCCCACTTCATTGAAAATCATCACAACATCAGCCAACTCAAGTTCTTGATTTTGGAAGTCGTGGAGAAACAAGAAGGCAGAGACAATAACAACCGTCTCCTCCAAAGGGAAAACCATTGGATCAAATTTTTGGACTGTCTAAAACCCAATGGTCTCAACGACAGAATGGAATTCTTATGCTATCTGTGACATACTTTCGGATTTCTGTTGTCACTCTGCTTTCCTTACATTTGATCAGCTATTTAACTTGTCACTTCTACAGCTCACGTTTTCACTCTCCCATTGTGTTATACCTTTTAGTTTCTCTTCCATTCCCTGATTTTACCCTATGCAAGACATCCCACAGGCACTGACCACGCCTTAGCGGTTGAAAATCTTTGTTTTAGTCGTTGTACTTTCCATCTTTGATTTTTCACACTTTTCTTGGTATTCACCCGTTATTTTCACCCATGTGTACCTATCTGTTCCTCTGTGATGTTTCACAGACGCAGACCCAGTTCTATCCTCGAATAGTTGGGTTAAAATCTGGATTTTACTACCCTTATTCTCCTTTAGTCGCCTTTCATTATGTTTGCTACTTTAATGTTTGCACCGCATTTCTGTTCTCACACTCACACACTTGATATGTGATGTATTCTTCATACTTCACATGCTCTAAGATGGCGCTTGAATTGACAAGCTTTTGCTTTCTTCTCATCCGTCTTCTCTTTTTACTCACACTATTTTACCAACTTCCTGCTCCCTGCACGGGTGCTTCCTTCGCTGTCACCTGACGCGCGTTACCGCAACTTCGCTCATGTAAGTCACATTGTTTGAATGCCGTGACTCTGTGCCAGCATTAATTGTTTGCCTCAATTTCCATTGAGTCACTTCCAACATGTTAATATGCATGCTCTATCTCACTAACATCTTGCTCCCTGCATGGGCACCTATTTGTTACTGCTATGTTTTTCATTTTCGTTATATTGCTTACTTGTAAGCCGTGACATCACGTCGGCATTCACGGTTTGTTTCAATTTTCACAGAGTCACCTTAAGTTCTCTAATAGTCATGCCCGATAACCCTTTGTTGTTCATTTTCGCTATATTGTTTGTTTGTAAGCCACGATATCATGTCGGCATTCACAGTTTGTTTCAATTTTTATAGAGTCACTTTCAGCTTTCTAACAATCATGCTCGAAAATGCTGCACATTAAGTTCAACTACTTGCTGACTACGGGAACGGTGATCATACCGACACTGTTATCATTCTCAGACCATGCTAACTCCACATCTGTTTCTGCTGACATTCAAACTTTATGCACTTTCGTTTGCTGACTGCACAGTTTAGTTCAACTCGCATGTTGACACATTATTGGATCGGTCTTACCATACATCATTCGTACTTCGTTTCTTATTTATTTTTGCTCACAATATTGAGTGTATTTTGTGTGGCGTCCATTTGTTTGTTCACATATTGCTATTTACACCATATTACTCACCCGGGTGGAGGTGTAGACAAGTGAAATCTTTGGTCTGCTTTTCTAAATAAATCATTGCTCATTTTTTTGTAGAAATGTTCCCCTGACGAAGGGCAGATATTGCCCGAAATGCATCGGGAGACACGTTTTGAAATGTGCGACAAATACATTCAAGCTGATATCATCAGTCTTCGATATGAATGAACGAATATCGAACCATGAATAAATCTTTATAAGCTCAGTACAAGGTTTTGAGTTTACTACTTCTGCATATTGTTAACAGACTTCATACATCCCGCCAACGCGGGTTTCAAGCAGTGCCCAGGGGGACGTCCCCTAATCAGGAGACGCTACTTTTGCATGATTTCGTTACACTCATTGACCAGAGAGTGATACCTCTGAGGCACGCAACAACTTAAACATTTCGTTTCAACCAGTAGTGCGTGTTCAACCACATATTGCTTTATCAAAGTTGTGGGATCACCACACAGCACAAATTTCCTACTACCCAGCATTCCCCTCAGTCTCCAGATAAAAATTATACCTTACTTGTGTGGATGGGCCAAGTGCCTATGACATGGAAGGGCCAAAAATGTGTAGAAATTGAGGGGGGCCCAAAGTGGGTCTAAAAGGACAGTTGATTTATACGTTTTTCGGCTGACGCTACTTTGGGCATCCACACAAGTGAGTTATCATTTTTCTCGGGAGATCAAGGGGAATGCTGGGTAGTAGGAAATTTGTGCCTGCACGGTAATCCTACAACTTACCCACACAGAAATGTGAGGAAAATGTGACTTTGTAAGTAAATTTGAGGTTTGTGGGGGATTCTGGGTAAGAAAACACTGGGGAAACCATGCAAGCCACACCACCAGCCAAGAGTCAGTACACGCACACAACCATCCACACACACCACCAGCCAAGCGCCCGCCAAAATCCCTGGTTCCTAGTGGGCTTTCTGCCCCCCCCGGGGGGGCAGATTAGGGACTATTGCCCCCATCCGCCACCTGGAGGAGGCAGAAAGGCTGTGGCAATTTTTTTGGGGGAGTGGAGGCATTGGCATGCCCATTTTGGGCTGCCCCCATCTCTACGTATATAAAAAAAAAACAATCCCTGGGGCCTAGTGGGCTTTCTACCCCCTCGGAGGGCAGATCAGGGGCTATTGCCCCATCTGCATCCGGGGGGGGCAGAAAGACTGTGGGATTTTAGGGGGGCATTGGCATGCCCATTTTGGGCAGCCCCCACCCCTAAATTCAATGAAAAAAAATCCCTGGCGTCTAGTGGGCTTTCTACCCCCCCAGGGAGGCAGATTGGGGGTTACTGCCCCCATCTGCCCCCCTGGGGGGCAGAAAGACTGTAATTTTGCAGGGGTGGGTGGGGGCTGCCAAAGATGCCCTACTTGCAGTGAAAAAAAAATCCCTGGTATCTAGTGGGCCTTCTGCCTCCGGGGGGGCAGAATGACTGGAATTTTGTGGGGTGGAGGGGTAGGGGCATTTGCATGCCCATCTTGGGCAGCCCCCACCCCTAAATTGAACGGGGGAAAAAATGCTGGCGTCTAGTGGGCTTTCTGCCCGGGCTATTGCCCACATCTGCCCCCCAGGGGGGCAGAAAGACTGTAATTTTTGCAGGGGTGGGGGCATTCGCATGCCCGTATTGTACAGCCCCCACCCCTAATTCAAATTGCAAAAAAATCCCTGGTATCTAGTGGGCTTTCTGTCACCCTTTCTGTGGAGAAGTGTGGCTCAATGGTTAGAGCGGCAGACCCTGATGCAGAGATCTGGCCCGGGACCAGGGTTCAATTCCCGCCTCGGCGGGTCTTGGGCTCAATTTCCTTGGACCTGATAATTCTCGCCTCGGTGCCTATTCTAATCATGGGTCCCACTCTGCAACTCTGGGCAATAGCTTGCTTAATCTCCACAACGGCCCCAACAGCGCTGGGATGCCTGGCTTCACCCTGGGGGTGCCCAGGAGTGGACATTTCACAGGGAAAAGCCAGGAAGGGTTCCACAGCGGTATGCGTACAGCGCCTGGACACCCCTTTGGGGGTATGGGTGCGCTTTACAAGTACAAATTTCAATTTCATTTCACCCAGGGGGGGCAGAAAGACTGAATGTACCCATTTAATTTGGGGGGAGCAAAGGCCCTTGCCCAAGGGGCCGCTTCCCCCTCCCTGGTGGCTAGTGGGTAGATCCCTGCGTGGGGACCGCCCTCCTGGGGCGATCCCCAAGCAGGGATCCACTAGAGGAGTACTCATTGGGAAGGGAGATTCTCCCTTTCCAGCGATACCTCTCCTGACTTTCTACATGCTCAGGGGGCTGAGATAGCCCCCGAGCATGTAGAGCGTAACTGAAATGAGCCTCTTGGCTCATTTCAGTTTCGATTCCACTGAAATGACGTCAGCGCGACTTGCGCGCTGATCGTCATTTCAGAGGAAACCAAAGCTACAGCCTAGGGAGCTGAGGAAGCTCTTCCCCAGCTCCCGAGGCTGTTGGGGGTGAAAGGCAATCCCTCTGGTGCCCGCACCAGAGGGATTCCCTGTGCCATGTGATTGGACGGCCAGGGGCCATCCGACACACATGAGCAGTGGTGAGTCGGACGGCCCCCGGCCGTCCGACGCACCGAAGTGGTTAGTGAAGGTTCTTTTATTTCAGATAAGAGACTGGTAGCATAACGCGTTTCGGCTTCCAAGAGCCTTAATCATATGCAAATAAAAGATGGAGGCTTGTTTTTTTTTTTTTTAAACACATAATTCCAAACAGTGAAGGACAAAAATGCCTCTGCAGCTCTCAGTCATCACCAAGCTCTTCTTCGGCCTTCAACCTACAGCCCAGCTTCACTGATACCTTCAACCTCTACAAAAATGCTGAAGTCAGAAGGCAAATTTTCCACCGGGAAGAACCTGGTCCCTGCATCCGACCCACTGCTCCATCGTGGAAGGCCTGAACTTTTGACTCGGTCTACTGCGGTTGGCGCTTCTTGGTGCTATTTTTACCTAAAACTTTAAAAACCCATGCTTCCAGTTCTATTGATTGGATTTTTATCAATCTGGTGTCATTTTATTCATTCAAATACCTTCCATTTTTCTAAATTGGTTTGAGATTGTTCCTGTGTTGCATTTTCACTTTGTAATTGATTGAGTTCTGCATAAATACTGTACACATTGCCTCTACGTTATGCTTTTTTGCAAACCTACCAGAGTGTTAAGCACAGGTTTATTTAGTGAATTTAGTGGTTTACCCTGACAAGCACGATAATGGTTCATTCGAGTAGGTTCTCACTCCCTTCACCAAATAATCCCATTTCTTACAGTCCAAAGAGGTCAATGTTCTTTAAATCTAGACTGTGCATTCTCATAGTATTCAGGTGCCTTCTATACAATGGATTTCCAACTCTGTTGGTATTGTGGTTAGCAGTTCTCAACCACCCAAACATATTAACAACCATGTCAATTTTTCGACCCTCATGTCTGGAGGTAGAATGCAAGATGAAGAAATTACCTTATGGTGTTCTGTAGAATGCAGAAAAAAATGATAACTATGATATCACTGGTTCAGACTATGAAAAAGTAGCTGGTCCCAATACCTTTAGTATTGTTGCGCGAACATGGCAGCTAGCTAGGCAGCAGGTCGCAGTAGCGCTCAACTGTAGGATACATGCAAAGGAGTAGACAGCCAACAGACACAGCAACACTACCCACCAGCACTAGTTATTAGGTCTCTGCTGCCAGAGCCATGGGTATAGTCCCCTACCCTTCCCTTGAGCAATCAAGGCAGGTGTGGCGGCAAGAGAGCTGAGAAAAGGCCGCACAACTGCAGCAAGGATTCCCCCCGGGGAAAGGTGGCATCACACACTCAAACAGTTCGCGCTTGAGACAGTGGAGAGAGGAAGTTCTGTGCGGGCAAATCAATATTCCTACCCATCGAGCTCCAATAGGTTATGATCCAAATGTTAGTGTCCCAAGCCAGAATGAAGCGCCAACGGCCAGGGTGAGGAGACAGAGCACCCCGTGTGACCTCTTGAGGCAACCGGGACTAAAGGTAAGCCCATACGGTGCAAAAAAGGGGGGGGGGAGGCGGTCGAACGTGAGGTGGCTGTAAAAGTGCCTGTAAGGAGGGATAGGTACTCCTTAAGGAGCACTGTAAAACAGTTATATAAGGACCCTCCCTGCACAACCAACCAATCCCAGGTGCCTGCTATTACCATTTTAAAAAACAAGTAAAGGCGAGTTAGTGAGGTAACCGTCTGAGTCGACCGTCCACCAGCCTACAAAGCAGATAATCTAAGTACAAACATCAACCCCAACCCTTCAGTGTATATTCAGGGATGAAAGACCAAAGAAAGCCTATCGAACCAACATAAGGTAAAATAATATCACTTTTTAAAAGATTTTGCCTAAAACAGTAATCTCCGGGAAGTCAGCAAACGAACCAGATGTCAACAATCTAAAAAAATCCAAGGATCCCAAGGAGGTGTCCCAGAAGGAACTGGTCTATTTGGCTAAGGTGGGGGATACAGGTCAGCCCCCCTTCACTGAGAAAATAGCATGCGGTGGGTGATTAAGGCTAGCCAGTGACAATAGATACCAGATATTAGATGACATGGAAGATGGCAGGGAGGAAGGGCACCATGAAAAGCAAGCAGGGGAATGGATATCAACCAATTTCAGTGGTAGGGGCTCAACTTCATTCATCTGTTGCTATATCTGCCTGGGCAGATGTTCAGTTCCAGGATACTGCCCTGGTAGGCTGTACAACCAATACAGCGACCATCTATGTTGTTGTCACTGTCAGCAGAAATTAAAAATAAATTTGCCATTTCGGAAACAAATCAGAGAGAAATGCAAGGGGCATATGAGAGAATAGAGAAAAAATTAGACGACCTGACATTAAAAGCTCAGGCCCTAGAGAAAAGGGTGATGGAGCTAAGATACTCAGTCGCACACAATAAGAAAGTGATTCAGAAATTGAAACTCAAAGAGAGAGAGAGAGAGAGAGAGAGAGAGAGAGAGTATCAGAAGAAGCTAGCGATATTGGAGAACAATTCTAAAAGGAAAAACTTAAGAATCTTAAAATTGCCGGAGGGGGATGAAGGGGAGGGCATAAACACCTTTATAACAACCCTGATAAAGTCTGGGGTTCTCATGGAAGCTAGTGATGTAGACATAGCTAGGGATGGTGCTGAGACAGAATATCGAGTTAGAAATGTCGACTTACACAAATATCGAGTTGGAAATATCGTGATTCAGAAATATCGACAGCAAGAATATTGAAATCATTAATATTGTTTGCAAAAATATAGATGTTTAAAATATCGATTTTTTTAAAATAGTGTTATGTATATTAGTTTATATTTTAAATGTAAGTGATGTATGTTTTTTGTATAAGTATTGTTTATGTTTTTTAATATATGTGTTAAATTTTGAGTAGTTATGAATTTTATTTTAATTAAATTTTGCATTTTTTAGTTCCGTAGCGGGTTGTGGGTTTATAGGGGAATAGGGTGGGAAGTAATTTAATTATAATGAATTAATGATTATTTTTTATTTATTTAATTTAGATTTTATACGTTAACTGTGGGAAGTAATTTATTTGTAATTAATTATTAATTGGTTGTTAATTAATATTAATTATTATTAATTTATCAATAATTAATTATGGTAATTGTGTAAAAAAAAAAAATAGGTGCGGGTTGTGAATTTATAGGGGTAAAGGGTGGGAAGTAATTTATTTTTGATTAATTAATAATTAGTTGTTAATTTATATTAATTAATTGATTGGAAATTAATTATGGAAATTGTGTTATTAATTTTAGGTGTGGGTAGTGGGGTTTATGGGGTAAAGGGTGGGAAGTAATTTATGTTTAATTAATTAATAATTCGTTGTTAATTTATATTAACTAATTAATTGATAATTAATTATGGCAATTGTGTGATTTTATTTTAGGTGTGGGTTGTGGGGTTTATGGGGTAAAGGGTGGGAAGTAATATATTTTTAATTAATTAATAATAAGTTGTTAATTAATAATAATTAATTAATTGAAAATTAAATATGGAATTTGTGTAATTAATTTTAGGTGTGGGTTGTGGGGTTTATGGGGGTAAAGGGTGGTAAGTAATTTTTGTTTAATTAATAAAAAAATAGTTGATCATTAATATTAATTAATTAATTTATATTTAATTAGGGTATTTGTTTATTTTTTGTGTGTGGGTTTTATTGTTATAGGGGTACAGGGTGGGGAGTAAATACATTTTACTTACTTTATAATTTGTTGTTAAATACTATTAGTTTTTTAATTGAAAATACGTTTTAATTGTGTAATTAATTTCTTTATAGTTTAATTTTAACTGTGGGTTGTGGGGATTATAGGGGTAAAGTGTGGGAAGTTAAATAATTTTAATGAGTTTTTTTTTATTAATAATATTTCTTTAATTGGTAATTAATTATGTTAGTTGAGGAAGTACATTTGTTTTAATTTAGATGTGTGTTGTGAATTGTGTGGTAGGAAATAAAAAGTAAATTTATGTAATAATTAATGTTTTTGTTTCTAAATAACTTTTAATTAAAAATATGTATTTGTTTGTAAATTGCTTTTTATTTTATTTAATATAATATTTGTAGCTATTTGTTATATGTATTTATTATAATATTTTTTTAAATATTTTAATATTAAATATATTTGTATTAGAATTTTTAACATATTTATATATTTTTTTATTTATTTTGTTTTTTAAATATTTTTATTGTTATTAAAATTTAGTTTGTTTTTAATTTTGAACTGACTGGAGTGAAAATATAAATTTTTATTCCTGGAAAATCCAACACTTTCCCTACTGTTGCACTCACTGGAGTGGGAATATGAATTTTTACCCCTCCGCTATCCAACACTTTCCCTACTGTTGCACTCACTGGAGTGGGAATATAAATTTTTACTCCTCCGCTATCCAACACTTTCCCTACTGTTGCACTCACTGGAGTGGGAATAGTAATTTTTCCCCCTCCGCTATGCAACACTTTCCCTACTGTTGCACTCACTGGAGTGGGAATAGTAATTTTTACCCCTTCGCTATCCAACACTTTCCCTACTGTTGCACTCACTGGAGTGGAAATAGTAATTTTTACCCCTCCGCTATCCAACACTTTCCCTACTGTTGCGCTCACTGGAGTGGGAATAGAAATTTTTACCCCTCTGCTATCCAACACTTTCCCTACTGTTGCGCTCACTGGAGTGGGAATAGTAATTTTTACCCCTCCGCTATCCAACACTTTCCCTACTGTTACACTCACTGGAGTGGGAATAGTAATTTTTACCCCTCCGCTATCCAACACTTTCCCTACTGTTGCACTCACTGGAGTGGGAATAGTAGTTTTTACCCCTCCGCTATCCAACACTTTCCCTACTGTTGCACTCACTGGAGTTGGAATAGTAATTTTTATCCCGCCGCTATCCAACACTTTCCCTACTGTTGCACTCACTGGAGTGGGAATAGCAATTTTTACCCCTCCGCTATCCAACACTTTCCCTACAGTTGCACTCAGTGGAGTGGGAAGCGTCATTTTTACCCCTCCGCTATGCAACACTTTCCCTACTGTTGCACTCACTGGAGTGGGAATAGTAATGTTTACCCCTCTGCTATCCAACACTTTCCCTACTGTTGCACTCACTGGAGTGGGAATAGTAATTTTTACCCCTCCGCTATCCAACACTTTCCCTACTGTTGCACTCACTGGAGTGGGAATAGTAATTTTTACCCCTCCGCTATGCAACACTTTCCCTACTGTTGCACTCACTGGAGTGGGAATAGTAATTTTTACCCCTCCGCTATCCAACACTTTCCCTACTGTTGCACTCACTGGAGTGGGAATAGTAATTTTTACCCCTCCGCTATCCAACACTTTCCCTACTGTTGCACTCACTGGAATGGGAATAGTAATTTTTACCCCTCCGATATCCAACACTTTCCCTACTGTTGCACTCACTGGAGTGGGAATAGTAGTTTTTACCCCTCCGCTATCCAACACTTTCCCTACTGTTGCACTCACTGGAGTTGGAATAGTAATTTTTATCCCGCCGCTATCCAACACTTTCCCTACTGTTGCACTCACTGGAGTGGGAATAGCAATTTTTACCCCTCCGCTATCCAACACTTTCCCTACCGTTGCACTCAGTGGAGTGGGAAGCGTAATTTTTACCTCTCCCCTATCCAGCAATCCAACACTTTTCCTACTGTTGCACTCACTGGAGTGAGAATAGTAGTTTTACCCCTCCGCTATCCGACACTTTCCCTACTGTTACACTCACTGGAGAGGGAACAGTAATTTTTACCCCTCCGCTATTAGACACTTTCCCTACTGTTGCACTCACTGGAGTGGGAACAGTAATTTTTATCCCTCTGCTATCCAACACTTTCCCTACTGTTGCACTCACTGGAGTGGGAATAGTAAGTTTTACCCCTCCGCTATCCAACACTTTCCCTACTGTTGCACTCACTGGAGTGGGAATAGTAGTTTTTACCCCTCCGCTATCCAACACTTTCCCTATTGTTGCACTCACTGGAGTTGGAATAGTAATTTTTACCCCTCCGCTATCCAACACTTTCCCTACTGTTGCACTCAGTGGAGTGGGAAGCGTAATTTTTACCTTTACCTCTCCGCTATCCAACACATTCCCTACTGTTGCATTCACTGGAGTGGGAATAGTAATTTTACCCCTCCGCTATCCAACACTTTCCCTACTGTTGCACTCACTGGAGTGGGAATAGTAATTTTTACCCCTCCGCTATCCAACACTTTCCCTACTGTTGCACTCACTAGAGTGGGAATAGTACATTTTATGCCTCTGCTATCCAACACTTTCCCTACTTTTACAATTATTGAAGTGGGAATAGTAAATTTTATCCCGCCACTATCCAACACTTTCCCTACTGTTGCACTCACTGGAGTGGGAATAGTAATTTGTAACCCTCCGCTATCCAACACTTTCCCTACTGTTGCACTCACTGGAGTGGGAATAGTAACTTTTACCCCTCCGCTATCCAACACTTTCCCTACTGTTGCACTCACTGGAGTGGGAATAGTAATTTTTACCCCTCCGCTATCCAACACTTTCCCTACTGTTGCACTCACTAGAGTGGGAATAGTAATTTTTACCCCTCCGCTATCCAACACTTTCCCTACTGTTGCACTCACTGGAGTAGGAATAGTAAATGTTACCCCTCCGCTATCCAACACTTTCCCTACTGTTGCACTCACTGGAGTTGGAATAGTTATTTTTACCCCTCCACTATCCAACACTTTCCCTACTGTTGCACTTACTGGAGTGGGAATGGTAATTTTTAACTCTCCGCTATCCAAAACTTTCCCTACTGTTGCACTCACTGGAGTGGGAATAGTAATTTTTACCCCTCCGCTATCCAACACTTTCCCTACTGTTGCACTCACTGGAGTGGGAAATTTAAGTTTGAAGATTTTTAAATAGTTTAATGTTTTAATTTATAATAGAATGTTTTTTTCAATTAGATTTTATGTTATTGGTACACACACATATATATATATATATATATATATATATATATATCTATGTAATTTTTTAAATAATTTTAAAATTATAAAATAAATTAAAATTAATAGCTTATTAATTGTTTTAAAGAAATATATATGAATTATTATGTATGTGTGTTTAACTTTTTGTAATTAAGTTTATTTATTATATTGTTTTTAATTTATATTAAAGCTACTTTATTTTTTTATATAAATTTTATTATTTAACATATTTAATATTTATTATTTTATATATATATATATAAAATTCGATATTTTGAACAACTATATTTTTTACATCAATATTTTTTTTCAGATATTTTTGTACTTACCTGTTTAAGTATAGGGAGTCGATATTTTTGCATTCTATATTTATACATCGATATTTTTTACTTCTATATTTTTAACTTCAATATTTTGTCAGTGAACCGCTATGGGCATCGAAAGAGTTCACCAGGACCCATTTAAAAAGACCCCCAACAGAAGTAAACCTCGGAAGATGTTAGTAAACTTCCACACCTACTCAGCAAAGGAGCAGATCTTAGCAAAAGCACTGAAGGTGAAAACTTTGAAAGCAAATGGGTTTACTTTCAAGATTAGATCTGATATTTCCCACTTTATTCTGAACAGACAGTGGGAGTTAGGGAAATGGCTAGAAGAATTCAGAAAGTTAGGCGCTACTGCCCTATTGAGATTTCCTGCTAAACTTAGGGTAATGCAGAATAATAAAATGCATAAACTTAGAGATTACAAGGAGGCGGATGAATTTGTTGAGAACATTAAGGGGCCGATTCCGATTCCGGCCGGAAATCTCTCCGACCGAGCCGGACCCGGAGAGAATTCCGACCGAATCGGACCCCAGCAGTCCGACCGGACGAGTACGATGCATTCGCATGCTATCGGACTCGATTCGGTCGGACTCCCACTGAAGTCAATGGGAGCCGGTCGTCACGACGCGTACGCGGGCTCCCATTGACTCAATGGGTGCGAGGCGAACAAGGGCGCCCCCTACAGTGGGTACGCGTCCATGCGCATCGCGGCGTACATGCACAGGTAGGGGGGACCCATGGGTCCCCCCTGTGTGCGACTCGCGCGCCAACGCGTTCAGGGGGGTCTGACGCGGACCCCCAAAGTCCGGCTCCGACAGCTCTTTCGAGCCGGACGGCGTGAGTCGGTCGGACTGCTTGCGGCGCGCATCGTACTTACCCGGCCGGGAAACGTCTCCATAGCGCGGTGCGAGTCGTGTCCGTGCGAGTCGGTCGGAGCGTGTTGAAGCCGCGTACGAGTCGGTCGGCGATTTCGCGGGAGCATGCATCGTACTCGCTCGGCCGGACCCACGTACGATTCGGTCGGGAAACAGGGCTCCGAATCGGATCCGGTAAATCCGAATCCGATTCGGAGCACTACCGGCCGAGATCGGAATCGGCCCCTTAGAAGGGCAAATCACTGTAAGGGCAGGGGCAGAAGTGGTATATTTACTTTCATAATCCTTGTTTGTATACAACTCTAATTCGGCAACCTAATTGATCATTCTATTTGCATTTCTTTTCACTTTGGGATATGAGCATTCTAAAGAGCACTCAAATGAGCTTCCAAATTCCATGAGGAAGTATGGGAGAGCTCTCCAGGGGAGGGTGGCGGGGGTGCGGAATGCACTGAGTGGGGAGCACAAAGGGAAAAAAAAGAAAAAATCTTCAGGAACCTCAGACAATACAGAAAAAGTGCCAGTGTTATTTTTTGCCTATTTCCAAAGCTGGACACATATGGGGTTAAAAGCTAGAGGTAAACTAGCGTCATTACAAATCCTTTTGTGGAACATTAAGGGTTGCGTACAAAGGGGCGACAAGCAAGAATACTACAATACTTAAGAGTCTAGCAAGCACAAATTATTTCACAAGACACTCATTTAACTAGAAAAGAGTGTCTAGACCTATTTAATATCAAAAAGGTGCTACAGCAGGTGTCTGTACTGATCAGGAGTGTGGCACTAAAGGTGTGGCTACTCCAATAAAAAAACAGGTGGACGCAACTGTAAAGGAAAATGTATCAGATAAGACAGGAAGATGGATAATCGCTAACTTACAATTAAATGACAAAAGACATACCCCAGTGGATTACTATGGCCCATATTTTGATGATATCGACCCCCAAAAGATAATCTTCCTAAACTTGCTAGATTTTACCTCTCCAGTTATTATGTCAGGCACCTTTAATGTTATAATGGATAACATTCCAGATAGGTCCTCCAAAAGTAAATCTATTACTTCCCCTAAAATGCAATCGTATATTAAAAATATGATGGGGCAGTTAGGATTATGTGATTAAGGGAGAGAAAGGGCTGGGAAGAAACAGACTTATACATTACGTGATAATAAATATGGGCACTCATCTAGGATCGATTACTTTTTAACGGATTATGCTATAAATCTGGAAATTCACTAAATTAAACATGTAGCAGCCCATCTGTTGTATCAATCTGCAGTAATGTTAGAGTTTAATCCCATCTATAAGACCAAATCAAGAAGGTGGAATCTAGATCACACCCTACTGTTAGACCAAGAGGTTGTGGATAGCCTGCAATGGGATACGGAGGAATTTTTTGAAATCACAGAGGTACAGTTCCTCTAAACGTGCTCTGGGACTCTTGTAACGCCTTGATTAGTGGCAAGATATCAAATATATTACACTATAAGAGTAGAGCTTGTAACAGTGAGACTAACTGGCTAGAGTCTGAAATAAAAAGCTTAGAGGAGCAATTACTGGAGTGACAGTCAATGATTAATGAGAAATTGGTATCAGAGATCAAATTACAAGAACTGAGAGACAAGCTCACCACATTAATGGAAGCTAGAGTAAGGGTAAGGTGGGAGGAGAGCAAGATAGCCCACTTTGAGTATGAGGAAAACTGTATGAAGTTATTGGCTTGGAAAACTAAAACAGACAAAGTCAGAAATGTAATCAGAGAAGTAAAAAATGATGTGACTGGTCTGAGTGGAACAAATAGTAGGGATAAATAAAGACTCTTCCTTAACTTTTTTGGAGACCTGTACACAGAGAATTTGGTAACGACTGAGGAAAAGGTCAACGACTGGATGGGTTTTGACTTACCAGATAAACTCACCTGTGTTTAAAAGGAAATCTTGAATCAGGATATTAAACAGAATGAAGTCATGTAGGTGGTTAAGTTTAGAAAGAAAGGGAAAGCAGCAAGCCCTGATGGTCTTCCAAATGAAATCTATAAAATATTGCTGGAGTCAATGATACCTGTGATGACTAGACTGTTCGGGGACATTTTTGAGAAAGGAGCCTCACTTCCACGATCTTTGGAGGAAGCCATAGTCACCCTAATTTTGAAACCAGAGGAAAACCCTGCCTCCTCTGAGTCGTATAGAGCTACATCCCTTTTAAATAGTGACTGCAAAGTTTTGCTAACATCCTAGGAAAAGTGGCTGCACAAAGTAATGGGAGGTCTGATACATGAGTCCAAAAAAGGCTTTCTGAGTGGAAGATACCTGCTTGAGCTGACTTATGGTTTAATCAGCTCTATAGACCTTGCCACCTCCTTTAAGACCCCACTGGCTGTCTTAACGCTGGATGCCACCAAAGCCTTTCATAGGGTCAACTGGACCTACCTGACACAGTGTTTAAAAATTGTATAACTTGGGAGAAAATATTTGCAGCATAGTCCAACTCATTTACAAGGATCCTTCTGCCAGAATTCTATTAAATTAAAGGCTAACACCCGCTTTCAAAATATCAAGGGATATGAGGCAAGGATGCCTATTATCATCATTTTCATTTAATTTATATGTCGAATCTCTGGCATGTAAACTCAGGAAGGAGATCACTATTGTTCCTTTTATATACAATACCTGCCAAAAAAGGCTCTTAACGCAGATGACCTTATGATGTATACGACTAACCCACAAACAGCCCTTCCTGCTATTCAGTGTAACTCTCACCTGTTGTTTCCGCAGAGGCGAGATGCAAGGTCTGAAGCAAGGTCCCAACTTTCCACACCCACCCGTGCAAGCCCAACAACATCAAAGCCAACACAGAGAGATGTCACCGAAGCACTTCAGGTATGGATATTCTCGTTGAGTGATTTTTATGTGGTTCCTGTAGTAGAGATAAAGTTAGTATTACCATGTGCATGTATTCTTGTGGTAACTCTAACAAACAATTAGTGTGGTCCTACTAGTTATAACTACCTGTGTAAAGTCCCTCTTCCGATTAGGTATATATGATATCAGAGAGCATAATCAGCTGAATCATCTATGAGGAAGAGTAAATCATTAGGGGCCACATGTAACAAGCAATTTTGCTTTCGCAAAGGGGCCGATTCTCAGTATCAGCCCGTTTGCGAACACAAAAATGCTTTTTAAATGTATCAAACCCTATTCTGCGATTCGGTAACCTGTTACCGAATCGCAAAATGGGTTTGCGATTCGGTATTTGGAAGTGGCGTGTTTAGGGCATCCCTTCCAAATACAGAAGCTCGGCGGTATGTATGAATGTTTTGTGACCGTGACTGCAGTTGCAAAACATTCGCATTTTACCACCTACTTCAAGTAGGTGGTAACCCATTTGCAAATGGGTTACGCAAATGGGAACATTCCCCTTTGTGAATGTTTGTAAAAGCATTTTTAAGATCAGGCAGTGGTTCCACTGACCACTGCCTGGTCTTAAAAAATGAAAAGAAAACTTTTAATTTTACTTTTTGAAAAGCATCTCGTTTTCCGTTAAGACGATGAGGGCAAATTAAATAAATAATTAATTTTCCCTCATCATCGTCCGTCGAAATCCCCCCCACCCGGCCCCACCGCTCTTACCTGCACGGGCCGCAGTTGCCGGAAGGAAATCATGTAATTGTTTAGAACGGCAGGGCGAAAGACCTGCACGTGTCAGCTAGATGTGAAGCGCTCTTACGCTGTGCTCGGCCTCCTTTAGTCGTACCTTGAACCGCCCGACACAGACACGCGATCGGGAGCAAAGCAGGCCCAACAGTACACCCCTCCCAGGACACCCCATACCGGTTTAGGTTTACCAGGATAGTGTCTATGAAACAAACGCAACAGTCGAGGGGCATGGACATGCCCAGCAGGTTCCCACGTACGATCCTTATAGGAATCCACAATAGCCTCCACTTCATATTCAGATTCATCATCAACCAAAACTGGGGGGGGTTGGGGGGGGTCAGGTAAACTTGTTCCTGATACCACCGGTTTCAATAATGAAACATGAAAAACCAGGTAGACCTTTAGAGAAGAAGGGAGGTCTAACTTCATGGCCACAGGGTCAACTACCTTTTTGATGGTATAAGGACCAATGAAACGAGGTTTGAACTTTTGTGTTCCTTTCTCCGCAATGTTATGTGTGGGCAACCACACCCTGTCTCCAATTGCATAGTCAGGGGGCGGCCGGCGATGGAGATACGCACTTTCCTTGTACATGCTTTTAACTTTGTTTAGGTTCAGTTGGGCTGTCTTTTGTGTCTCATGTAGGTAATTTACAAATTCTAGGCAGCAAGAGTAGGTGTGGAAACAGGAAGGGCAAAGTAGAAAAACCAATAGAAGCATGTTCCCATTATTGAAAGCAAACTCAGCCGCCCATAAAAATGTATCTCATTCAGCAGAAGAGAGAAGCAATTGACACCTTAGGTATTGTTCTAGGCAGGGCCGGACTGGCCGTAACGGGCACCGGGCGTTTCCCCAGGAGGCTGCCAGGGTGGGGGTTGGTTTTGGGCCCCTGGGGGGGCTGTTTTTGTTACCGGGGGCCGGCAATATCGCCCCCCTTCAACAAAATAGGCCGATACCGGCCGTAGCAAACGGCTCAGCCGCACCCCGCCCCTCCCCTCCCCCGGGGGCCGGCCGAGCAGTTTGCCAGGGCCGGTTTCAGTTCCCAGTCCGGCCCTGGTTCTAGGCATTGGTTCACTCTTTCCGTGTGACCAGTTGTCTGATGATGATGTGCAGATGAAAGACGTACATCAATATGCAACAAGGACCCCAACCCCTTTCAGAATTTAGATACAAACTGGGGACCCCGGTCAGATACAATGATAGATGGAAAGTCATGTAATCTTACTATGTGTTGCAGAAATATGGTAGCTAACTCTTTAGAGGTAGGCAATGTTTTCAAAGGAACTGTGTGTGACATTTTTGTCAACATATCCACAACCACCAAAATGATGGTGAACCCTCGAATGGTTTGTGGTAACTCTGTAATGAAATCCATGGAAATGGAATGGAGTGCTAGGGGGTGTTGGCATAGGAGTCAAAAACCCAGCTGGAACTTGGTGAGAACTTTTACCCTGAGCACAGACTTGACATTGCTGAATGTACTGACTGGTATCCTGAACCATTGTGGGCCACCAAAAAGATCTGAGAAATTCAATGGTTTTCTTGTAACCTGGATGCCCAGATAACATGTGAGAGTGGCACCATTCAAGAGCTTGTTGTTGTAATGGTATAGGAATCACCAAACCCCCTTGGATATAAAGAAGGTCTTGTACTCTTACCCCAGTGTGTTTCTGCTCCAGTTCCTCAACCTCTTTGCAATTTTGTGCTTGTAACACCTCACTCAAAAAGTCCTCCTCTGAACACATGGCCCTCAAAATGCGTTCTTGTGCTATGATAAGGGGATGATCAATGGTAGCTTCCACTTCTTCATAGCAGTATCACGATAAAGCATCTGCTTTTCCATGTTTTTTGCCTGCCTGAAATTGTATTATAAAATCAAAATTACTTAAATAGTGTGTCCAGTGCAATTGTCGCAAAGATAGGGCTATAGCTGTCTTTAACAATTGTAAGTTCCTATGGTCAGTAAGAACGGTCAATCAATCAATCAAGTGTTTGTTAAAGCGCGACTACTCACCCGTAAGGGTCTCAAGGCGCTGGGGAGGGGGGGAGGCGCAGGTTCCAGTCCATCAAGGAGGGGGTCTGTCGAAGAGCCAAGTTTTGAGGTTTCTTGTGAAGATGGGGAGTGATGTTGTCTGTCTGAGGTGGAGCGGTAGTGCGTTCCAGGCTCTGGCCGCGAGGAAGGAGCAGGAGCGGCCTCCCGATCTGGTCTTTCTGGCACTGGGGACCACGGCGTAGGAGAGCTGGGCTGATCGTAGGGTCCTTTGGGGTGCGTGGAATTTGAGTCGGCTGTTCAGGTATGCTGGTCCGGTGTTGTGGAGGGCTTTGTGTGTGTGGGTGAGAATCTTGAAGGTGATTCTAGCCTCGATGGGGAGCCAGTGGAGGGTGCGCAGGTGCTGGGAGATATGGCAGTGTCTTGGCAGGTTGAGGACCAGTCTTGCGGCGGCGTTCTGGACGTTTTGTAGCTTGCAGGTGAGGGTTTTGTTTATTCCGGCGTAGAGTGTGTTGCCGTAGTCGAGTCTGCTGGTGACGAGGGCGTGAGTGACGGTCTTTCTGTGCTCGAGGGGGATCCATTTGAAGGTCTTACATAGGAGGCGGAGGGTGTGGAAGCAGGAGGATGTGATGGAGTTGATCTGGCGGTCCATTTTGAGCTCGGAGTCCAGGATGATTTCAAGGTTGCGTGCATGGTCCGTGGGGGTGGGTGGGCTTCCGAGGGCGGGGGGCCACCTAGTGTCGTTCCAGGCATCGGGGTGTGGGCCCATGATGAGTAATTCTGTTTTGTCAGTGTTGAGTTGTAGGCGGCTGCTTTTCATCCATTTGGCGATGGCTTCCATGCCTTCTTGAAAGTTGTGTTTAGCTGCGTTGGGTTTGTTGGATAGGGAGAGGATGAGTTGGGTGACGTCTGCGTATGAAACAATGTTGAGTCCGTGGGTTCTGACGATGGGGGCGAGCGGAGCCATGTAGACGTTGAAGAGCATGGGGCTGAGGGAGGACCCCTGGGGGACTCCGCAGGTGGTTGGTGTAGGGTCCGAGAGGAAAGGAGGGAGTCTGACCCGCTGCGTTCTGCCGGAGAGGAAGGAGTGGATCCAGTCGAGGGCCTTGTCCCGGATCCCTGCGTCGTGGAGTCTGCGTGTTAGGGTGCGGTGGGAGACTGTGTCAAAGGCCGCTGAGAGGTCGAGGAGGATGAGGGCTACTGTTTCTCCTCTGTCCAGGAGGGAGCGGATGTCGTCAGTCGTGGTGAGGAGGGCGGTTTCTGTGCTGTGGTTTTTTCTGAAGCCGGATTGGGAGGAGTCGAGGATGTTGTGCTCTTCAATGAAGGTGGCGAGTTGGCTGTTGATGGCTTTCTCGATGACTTTTGCTGGGAACGGGAGCAGGGAGATGGGTCTGTAGTTTTTGAGGTCGGTGGGGTCCGCCGAGGGCTTCTTCAGGAGGGGGTCACTGTATGCAGAGCACCAAACAGGTACTGGTGCCAGTCTTCAAAGGCGCTTTTTATGGCTAGTAGTTCCCTGTCTCCCCAAAAATAGTTTTGTTCAGGGGAATTCAATTTATGAGAATAAAAGGCCACGGGATCTAAATGGCCAGTTTCCATATCTCTTTGTGACAGAATTTCCCCAATGGCAACTTGAGATGCATCAGCTTCAACTATAAACGGTTGAGATGAATCTGGATGTTTT
Source organism: Calotriton arnoldi (assembly GCA_963921515.1). NCBI lineage: Eukaryota > Metazoa > Chordata > Amphibia > Caudata > Salamandridae > Calotriton > Calotriton arnoldi. The sequence continues at coordinate 1,121,866 of CAWUFW010003461.1, read as the reverse complement.
AAAATAGGGGCAGTAACAAAAGCGTTTTTTAGTTTAGTAAAGATATCTTCAGCCGCAGAAGTCCAGCCGAAGGAAACCCCCTTTTTCAACAGCTTAGTAACAGGAGTTGCCAGAGCTGCAAAATTATCAAAAAAGTGCCTATACAAGTTGACAAAGCCCAGGAAACTCTGTACCCCTTTTACAGAAGTAGGGGAAGTCCAATGCATGATGGCCGTTATCTTTTGTGGATCCACTGTTACCCTTTCAGAAGATAGCACAAAGCCCAAAAAGGTCACTTTTGATGTGTGGAACTCACTCTTATCCAGCTTCACATATAAGTGATTCTCTCTCAAGCATTCCAACACAGCCCTTACATGTCCTACATGTTCTGTGGTAGTAGATGAGTACACAAGGATGTTGTCTATATATGCTATAGCACATATGTCCAACATGTTTCTCTAGGCTTCATTAATAAAAGATTGAAAGGCGGCAGGGGCATTACAAAGGCTGAATGGCATCACAAGATATTCATATACCCCAAATTTTGTGCAAAATGCCGTCTTCCATTCATCGCCCTCTTGTACTCTCACTAAATGATATGCTCCCCTTAACTCCAATTTGGTAAATATATTGACATTTTTAACCTGATTAAGTAACGATTGGATAAGTGGCAGAGGGTACCGGTTTTTATGGTTATGTCAATTAGAGCACGGTAATCAACACAACATCTGAGACCTCCCTCCATTTTGAAATAAAGAAGAGAGGAGAAGAAGCAGATGAACATTAAGGACGGATAAACCCTGTCCTGAGCATCTCGTCCAGATATTCTCTCAGATAGATATTTTCTTTTTCGGTTAGGGCATAAATCCGACCACACGGAATTTGTGCTTCAGTGACCAGATCAATATGATCGTAAGGTCGGTGTGGCGGCAGTACAGAAGTCTTTTCTTTTTCCTTATCAAACTCCTCCTCCAAATCTTGATAACAGGTAGGAAAATCAGGTACATTAGAATCTACAAGAACAGCTATATCTTTTTGTGTCACCGGTTCCTTAATGCAATGGAGCTTGCAAAACTCTGAAGAGAAAGACAAAGAATGGTTTCTCCAATCAATGTTCGGATTATATGCATTAGCCAAGGAATGCCTAAAATCGCTTGGAATTAGGGTGAGTAAATGAGATCAAACTGAACTGTTTTTCTATGTTGGTCAAGTATAATGAGTTCCAATTCAGCTTTAGCATGGGTAACAGGGCCGGATTTTATGTTATTTCTGTCAATAGTTTTTACTTCATCCACTTCAGTTTTAGGTACCACAGAGTGTTCCATGCGTCTGAGAAGGGTGGTAAACTGTGAGTGTTTTGCGACCACAATTGCGGTTGCAAAACATTCATACATGGGTTATGGACTCGCTATTAGGAAGGGATGCACTTGGCACGCCCCTTCCTAATAGGGAGTCGGTAACCCTATTTTGAGAGTCGCTAATTGAGTAGCGTTTCGCAAAATAGGGTTTGTAAAGTGGGCTGACCCATTTTGTGGTCACAAAGGGGCCGAAAACCCCTTTGCGATCGCAAAAAACGGTGGTACATCTGGCCCTAGGTGTTTTCTAATCAGAACAGCCAGATAATATAGTTAAGGACGTATATAGTATAACTAAGCTATGAGATGATCAGCATGGAATCCAATTAAAGCCCAACTTATTCATATCCATTTAAAAAACAGGAAGAAAACAAAAAACATATTCTCCCAAATTGATAAGGTTAAAGAAAATAAAAAATCCACAAAAATGTGCAGGGCTAAGGTACAATGAAAAATCAGCCCTTTCAATAGTCAGGAGACTAATTTATATTTATATTGGTCTTACACCCATCAAGCATTGTCAGCGGGGGCGTGGTCTCGCCATCGGCAAGATGGCTGCACCTTGAGTGAGCTCTGCCGGCTGAGCGAATTATTCGCCATAATCCTGGAAGAACAGTGCCCATCCAGACCGTTGCGAAGCTGGGTTGCACTGCCGACACTACCAGGCGTCCATATAACCCGTTGGTGAGAGCGGAGTGCCACACGAAGCAGAAAGGCTGCAATCGTGCTGGCCGACTGTGAACAAGAAGAGGCCGCGCAGACTACAGCTGACCGAACCAGACGTCGCCCAATATGACTGGCAGTGACTGCGGCCCTGCACGCCGAGCTCAAATTTGCGCTGCCACATTGACGCGGAGAATGCACCCGTGAAGACGCCCATGCTGGCAAGAACCGATGAGGACACCTGAAGACTGGTGGGGCTGGCACCAATCAGAGGCGCACACGCGACTCCCGGCAGCAGTGTACTACTGAGGCGCGCCCTAGAGGACTGCGGAAGGAGCACCTCTGCCTGTGAAGACCCGTAGACATACACTTGAAGTAAGGAGGCAAGATAGGGGGGAAAGCTGATCGCCGCTCACTGGTGAAAGAGCGCACCGGGCGCTGAGATCCCTCGGCCCCACTCTCCTCGCGCAGAGACTGCCACATCCAGGCGCAACTCCAACTAAAGCGGGCGGCCGGACTGGGCCTACCTAGGCCGCAACACTGTACTGTGGCCCAAAACCCTGCCACACCACATCCATACGGTGCAGCCGCGATTCCGGATAGCTGTTGCTCCCCCCCATATAACGAACAGATTAGAACAATTCCTGCTCACACTTGCCAATAGACATTGGTATACCTCAGGGCGCTCCTCAAGGCTGCTGCAATCGAGCATGCCCACAGCCAGGAACTGAGCACCATATCTTGCCGCATCGCAGCCACAGGTGCGGCCTCGCTCCCGAGCGACTGTTGTTCCCCCCTCCACAAGACAAACGTAGAACGGCGAAACACTTACTTGCCCCTACCAGCAGACATTAACCAACGTGGGGTGCACTCCACCATTACCAGCAGCATCTAGCCCGCTTGGCGACGCCACAATCTTGGCACATGCATAATAAAAAGCACAACGCCAGGGCCACAACCCAGCTGCGACCAGATACAAGGCTAAAGCCCTTGCTACCCACCTTAAAGTGCCCACACCGCTGACTCTTGCCATTCACTCCCTTAAGGTTGGGCTTAAAGAGACTGCCTAAAAATACAAGTGAGGAGAACAGGCTATAAACCACAGCATGCCAATGTGACAAAAGGAGCTCCATAATAACAAAATACTGAGCGTGCTCCCCAGCACACCCTCTGAGCCTCATACCCCAACTCAGACCAGGATGGTGAAGACAGACACTAAACAACCTAAGCTCACCTTTGAAGGCCGGCACACTGGAAGATATGGAGACCTGCCACAAGAGGTTGAAGAGCAGGCCACACAAACTTAATCCACTAGGATGCAGGATGAAGTCATACGAACCTTGCTCCTAGGGGTCAAGTCCAGCCTTAAAACAATAGACTCTAAAATTGACCACCTAGCAGCCTGACTTGGCCAGGTCAAACAACGTGTGGACTTGCACGACACTCGGATCACCCACTTGGAAGCCAGGGTCTCCGACGTCGATGACGCCAGCTCGGAAGATCGCCAACGCTTTCTCAAAATGGAGAAGGCATTGGAATTTATCCGCTCCAAAAATGAAGACCTTGAATCCCGCTCCCGGAGATCCAATCTCCGCATTACAGGAATCCCTGAATCTACTGCCATCTCCAAAATGGAAGACTATCTAGAGAATTTACTCCGTGATTTGTTTGTCACAGCCTTGTCCGAGATCTTCATTGTTGAGAGAGAACACCGCTCACTAGGCCCACAGCACCCCCTGGGGCCCCTGCGAGGCCAGTAATAGCCTGCATATTGAACTATCGTGACCGCGACACAATCCTGCGAAAGGCCAGAGAAATGGGGGAAGTCAGACATCAAGGAAACATCCTCTCATTTTACCCCGACTTCACCCTGGGGTAAAAGGCGGCAAGACAAGACTTCCTACCGGCCAAACGAATCCTTCAGCAACTAAAAACACTGTATGCGCTCACGTACCCAGCTAAGATGCAAAAAGACACTGATGACAAACCGCACTATTTCACAGACTCCAAAGCGGCCATGGCATATGCAAAGCAATTGCACAAAATCCACTCACACGACCCGCCTGCATCATCTGAAGATGGTCGCACCAGTGAAAATGACTAATAATCCACACAACAAAGACACTACCAGAATAAATTTGCTCCACTGCATTGCGCTGCACCACTAAATTACTAGATCGCCAGTGCAACGCAGAGCTGCGTCTCCCTATAAACGTCTGGACACAATACGGCAAGATTCCATTTGTTAACTTCCAAATGTACTGCAACTCTTGGCCACCCTGCCCTTGAGGCGGGGGAGTAGTCCTGCAGAGTCCACGTGCCCCAACGGGATAATTCCTATGAACATTCTCTGTGTTTCAAGTTGGGGAATTCTGTGTGGGAAGGGCACCATATCTAACCTGTTTGGGGGGTTGGAGTGGGAGGGGGGGTGGACATGGGGAGTTCGAAGCGGACACTGGAAACGGGGACCGTTAACCCTGAAAGTTGTTGTTTTACTGTTCATGTACACCTCAGAACGCATTAACTGTCACACTAAGAGGCCACACTACTATGCTCAATACTACAATTTCATCCAGTCCCTATTGGCAATACCCAAGCACATGGCAGCACACGCACCCAACGACTGACCCATGACTGAAGTGACATTCTTCACTTGGAATATTAGGGGTATCAAGAACCACCGCAAATCCCGTCTTACACACGCTTACCTTGCAAGACATAATATTGATGTATGTTTTCTACAAGAGATACACCTTGCTACTACCAACACTGCTCGACTCTATGCTCGCTGATGGGGCGACTCCTATTCCTCCGTATACTCTAACTACTCTAGAGGAGTCACCATTCTGCTCAAAAAGAGCCTTCCCTGGTGCAACGCCCACACTCAGATTGACCCAGGGGGCAGGTACGTCGTGCTGGCAGGCACACTCTACTCTCAATCATTGATCATGGCGGCCGTATACGGGTCCAATTCAGACGACCCAAATTTTTGCCTCCACGTTTGGAAGTTAATTGCGACACATGGCCCCAGCCCAATAGTTTGGGGTGGCGACTTCAACATCGCGCTACAGAACACCCTTGATCGCTCAGGCACTAGATTACAACTACTAGCTACTTGATAGCTATAGAGGAGATGGGCTGTGGACTACCCCTTCGGCCATCACCTACCCAGCCGGACATTGGGCAGACCTTACTTCGTCTCTCCGTCGTACTCTCCCTCCTACCCCTTAACTCCACCCACTTTCTCCTTTACGCTCCATTTATCCCTCCTCATTGCTCTCTAATTGTTTTCTCATTGAGACCTAGCCGCTTGACTGATGCCCGGTGGAGCTACCTGATAGCTATAGAGGAGATGGGCTGTGGACTTCCCCCTCGGCCGTCACCTACCCAGCCGGACTTTGGGCAGACTCTACTTCGTCTCTCCATCCATCCTATCTCCAGCCTTTCTCCCTCCTACACCTTTACCCCACCCCCTTACCCTCCTTAGCTCCATTTATTTCATCTTCCGACGCTCTTGAAATGTTTTTTTGTAACTGATGTAACTTGTAACTGATGTAATTTTGTGGAACCTTATTTAAAGCGCTCTGATACCTCCGGGTCTAGCCAGCGCTATATAAAACTCAAATAAATAAATAAATAAAACAACACCCACAAACTACAGCGACATTAAACTCACTCATATTGGATAACGCACTAATAGATGCCTGGCGACATGCACACCCCAACAGTTGCGAGGGCACCTGCATCTCTACCACACATAACTCCTGATCCCAAATTGACCTACGGCTGGTGTCCCAGGACGTAGCGGGCTGGACCTCCTCTGTCGAACACTTGGCGCGCACCCTGTCTCACCATTCCCCTGTGCGTCTAGTCCTACGGATTCCACAAACCTTACGGCGCATGTTCTCGTGGCGTCTGCCCTCCTCTGTAGTATATTTCTACCTGCATATTCCTTACCTTCTGAATAGATTTACAGGTAGCACATATTTGGATGTGGGTCTTTAAGAGATGGCAATACCAGAACAGAATGAGCAAAATGGTCATCCCTTCGCACTTTGGAGTCCAAATAGTAGTGCTCCACAAAAATAGGAAGTGACGCCCATGTTCATGCCCTGCAGATCTCAGTTGCTTGAACTTCTCTGGCCAAAACTGAGGTGGAGGAATTAGCCCTGGTGGAATAGGGCCTGTTACCCTCTAGAGAAGTGCTTCCCATATTTTTTAGAACTGCAACCCACTTTTTAGAATGACAAATGTTCACGACCGACTTAGCTTTATTAGGCACAAGGTGGCGTGATATTTTTAATGTAATAACAGCAATTGTTTGTAAACGTCAAAACCTTGAACACGTCCCTTGAAATACGACTGTGGCCAAGATATTGTTCTGCCCATCAATGTGGCAGATGGCAAACCTCACTGGAGTCTGGAGCTGAAACACTTTTTGGAGTGGGATGCTGGTCTGTGGCATCCGTTCACTAAAGTCACACGGCTTCTGAAAAATCTTGGTGTTGATACCAGTGATTTTAGCAAATTTGAGAATCTCCTTCCGTGGCAGAGTAAGGGGTAAGGCTTCATATTCATTTTTATGTAAAACAAGGCCCAGTAGTGCATTTTGGACTCGCAAACGCAGCCCAAGGGCATTGAAGCACTTTACATGCTCATCGGATTACATTATACAAGGTAATTATATTTTAAGCACTGGAGATTAAGGGGCCGATTCCGATTCGGGCCGGAAATCTCTCCGACCGAGCCGGACTCGGAGAGATTTCCGACCGAATCGGACTCTGGCAGCCCGACCGAACGAGTACGATGCGCACGTATGCCATCGGACTCGAGTCGGTCGGACTCCCTTTGAAGTCAATGGGAGCCTGTCGTACAACGCGTACGCGGGCTCCCATTCACTCAATGGGTGCGAGGCGGTCAAGGGCGCCCCCTACAGCGGGTACGCGTCGAAGCGACTCGCGCCGTACACGCACAGGTAGGGGGGACCCATGGGTCCCCCCAGTGTGCGACTCGCGCGGCTACCGTACAGGGGGGTCCGACACGGACCCCCAAAGTACGTCTCCGACTGCTCTTTGGAGCCGGAGTGCGCAGCTCGGTCGGACTGCTCGCGGCGCGCATCGTACTCACCCGGCCGGGGAACGTCTCCATTGCGCAGTGCGAGTCGAGTCCGAGCGAGTCGGTCGGTGCGGTTCGACCCGGGAACGAGTCGGTCGGAGCGGTCGGGACGCCCGGACGAGTCAGTCGGCGAAATCGCATCGTACTCGCTCGCCCGGACGCGCGTACGAATCGGTCGGGAAATAGGGCTCCGAATCGGATCCGGTTAAGCCAAATCCGATTCGGAGCCCTACCGGCCGAGATCGGAATCGGCCCCTAAGTGATTGGTCCAAAATCAAAGGATGTTGAGCCAACGCTAGGATTAGAACCTGTTTTCCCAGATACAAAGTCAGCAGCTCTAGACGTTAGGCCACATCCATATTTCTCAATTTATATGTGAAAGTCATACACAAGTGGTATGGTTGTGTGAGATCACATATAGTGAGCACATTGTCTGTTGAAATGGGTCTGTGAAGTAAAAAAACAACAGCGATAAATATTGAAGGTTCACCCGTAGTCTAGCTTGGGAATACTTGCAGAGGTTTGTTTTAAAACTGGACTTAAAAGTATTGTTATTGTTAGGCACCTTTGCACTGGTGCACAAAGAGAACTAATCATTTTAAGTATTGCTTATTTATATACCAGGACTTTCAAGAGTCAGCAAAAATCGACTTGAGCCCCACCAGTAGGTCCCGACCCACAGTTTGGGAAGTGCTGCTCTAGAGGATCATTATGTCCTGAATCATACCACATCTGGTTGCACAAAATAAACCACTAGATAGGGTTCTTTTTTTCTACAGCTTTTAATTTTTTTATTGCCTGCATACCTAATGAAAAGTTGTTCATAGTTATTAAATTCCTTAGTGTGGTCTGTGTAAAACCTGACAGCCCTCTTTGGGTCTGGACTGTGCAACCACTTCTCCTCCTTGGTGGGGTGTGAAGGGGGGTAAAAGGAAGAAACGTTAATGGACTGACCTAGGTAGAAAGGGGTTACCACATTGGGAAGGAAAGCAGCTCTGGTTCGAGCCACCAACTTGACAGGGAAAAAGGAAGCAAAGAGAGGAACAGGAACTTAGCACTTGCAATTTGATGACTGGCCTAACATGTCAAAAAGGAGCACAGTTTTAGTAGTTAAAAGCCTCAATTGGAAACTGTGAAGAGGTTCCAAATTAAGAGGGGGTGTGGCCTGGAGTCAACGGCAATGGCTGCACATCAGTGAAGCTCCGGGCTCGGTAGCGTAAAATGCCCGATATCCGTATAAAAATCCGAACCTGTGCAGTGCAAAAGGGGTGGTGGAGACAGTCGCACCCCGGAGGAACGCAGAAACGGACGAAAAACCCAGCGAAAAGTTAGGCTCGGAAGAGGAAGCCGAGGCAGTGAGTGGCCTACGCGTTGCTTGAACTGCGACACGGAATCGAAAGGAGGCGCCAGAGCTCGACGGCGAGCGTCTGGCGAGGATCACAAGAGAACCGGGTGAGCCTGCTTTCCCCCTACCCACCTCCTGCAACTTGGATTGTATCGGGCTGCAAGCGGAGGACGAACATCGTTGTTGCCCCCGAGGGCCTGAGATTGAGAGGCGGGGCTGGGTCGACCCGCGAAGAGAGACTGTGGGGGGAGAGCCGAGGGAGCGATCAAGAAGCAGCCGGGCCCTGGGAGAGTCGCGTGCACGACCGCAATGTAGACGGCGGACCGGGTGACCACTGCTTGGGCACAATGCTGGACCTGGGCAGATGGAGGCAGGAGAAAAGCTCCTGATTTCGTCTCGAGAGGAGACGCAGAGAGGCTGAGCGTAACCAGCAGTGACCGACATCGAGGGGCCTGCATGCCACAAGACCGGCGATCCGGACGTGAGGCAAGGGCTGGAGGGAGAGTGACTGGTGGGGAGCACACGAGTGCCGGCTGAACTTGCCTCTCCCTTCCCCCTCCTGCACCCTTGATCGAGCCGGGGCTGCAAGCAGGAAACAGAGGTTAACAGTGTCCCCAGAGGCCCACAACTGAGTAGCGGGGTCGGATCAGGACAGCGCCGGGACGGAAACCGTGAACAAAGTCTTTGCGGGGAAGGACAGACCATTGAGGAACAACCAGGCCCTGAGAGAGACGCGGGTCTCATTGCAAAGCACACAAAGACCACACAATCATTGCTTGGGTGTAACGCTGGATCAGGGCAGACGCAGCCGGAAGAGAAGCGTCTGATTGCACCTCATAGAGGCAGCACAGGAGGGTGAGTGCATTTGGTAGCAGCCGGGGTCATACAATAGGTTGAAGTGGACTGAGAGTTAGGTTAGAGAGGGGTGAGGAAACCCTGAGCGCCCGAGGCCCACAGGCATTATACAGAGCACAAACTCTAAAGAAGCACCCAGAGAGAGAGTCGGCACAATACCTATGGAGTGAGGGACCGGCCATCAGAAGAGCATCGCCCCTTGAACATACAACGACGAAGGGGGAAAATTGGGGACTGGCCTGACAGACGGGGGCCCAACATCCCGAACGGGCGAAAGCAGTGTAGGAGAGTGTAGTCAGACATTTTGCAGGAGTGGTTTCAGCACACAAATAGTGACGACTATAAAGGACATGGTGAAGCCAAGGGGCCCTGTGACAACCCAAACAAATAAAATGAATAAGTACGCGGTCGCAAAACCTCTAACAGCGGACATGGGGGCCCAGGGGGAGGAAATAGGAGCAGCGGAACCATCACTAACAGCCATCATGGCGGCTATAACGGATCTAAAAGGAGTACTTGAGTCCAAAATAGATACTGTCACGGTGGAAGTAAATCTCTTGAGGGCCGATTTCAGGAAAATATCTGAAAAAGTGACGACGGCAAAAGGGAATATCACGCAATTGCAGTCCGCCACACAGGGTCTAGAGAAACAAATGCAGAACCTTAAAGGACAGCAGGATGCCCTAGCAGCAAAACTCGAAGACCAGGAAGGGCGAGCGCGACGAAACAACCTGCGGGTGGTAGGTGTGCCAGAAGGGATGGAGGAACCTAGTGTAGAGCTCTTCCTGGAGGACCTTATCATACAAATTTCTTTACCATTGAACGAGCACATAGAATTACGGGTCCGAGATCAAGACCAGGAGTGCCTCCCCAGGCGATAATTGCCAAAGTCCTACATTTTAGAGACAGGGATGTGATATTACAAACGCCCAGAACTCATGGAGACCTTAAACATGAAAATGCAACGATCCGTTTTTTTCCAGACTTAACACTTCAGGTCCGAAAGTTGCGTCGCAGCGTTGAGGCAGTAAAGAAAGAGCTCCGAGCCAAAGACATTAAATACATGATGTTCTACTCGGCGCGGCTGCGGGTAATGGCAGAAGGGAAGTCCTGGCACTTCAGCACACCAGAAGAGGCCTGGGAGTGGCTGGAAGGATGGCGAGTAGTGAAGCAAAAGGCAGCAAAGGCCAAGGAGCAGCGGAGACCCCCGGGCCTGGGGGACGCAGAGAGAGAGGTGAGATTTTGCCAGAAAGAGGACGATGCAGGGTGATTAAGCGAATGGACACCGCTCTGATGGCGCTGCAGTGGGTGGTCTTGGGTGGGTGGGACCCGGGGAGGGGGCGGGAGTGACAACACATTAAAGATACTGGGAAGAGATATGTCAATTGAGACACTGTACAAGGTATCAAACTTTAATTGGATTGTAGGGGCTGGAAGCGAGGGCGAGAACGGGGTAGAGAGAAGATTCCAGCCTACCCTAGCGTGAAGCAAGTTCTATGGGGCGACAGGTTCTCTGCAGGTTGGGGTGGCGGGTAGTTTTAGACCTGTGAAGCAGGGAAACAGGGTGGAGGGTGCAGGTAAGAGGGATAGAAACCCACCAGGTAGTAGTTCTACGCTCAGTGATAAGACGCACAATAATACACGAGGACACATGAACGAGAGTTGTCAGGTACAGGGAAGACCTATAGGGGGGCAGACACAGGGTAATAAGATGAGGTATACATGCATGGGGGGCCCAATGGGCCGAGAGATCTTACTCAAGACAACATGACCACCTTTCAGGATAACACTTATAATTTTGACATGGAATGTTAATGGATTGAGCAGTAAAGTGAAGCGAACGCTAGGGCTACAATACCTTCGTAGGCATGGCCCGGACGTGGTCCTGCTTCAGGAGACCCATCTAAAAGATAACCACTGCAAAGCAATAGATAGATATGGATACAAGCTGCAAGCGCATGCAGGGTATACAGCAGGTTCCAGGGGAGCGGGAATTCTAGTTAAGACATCAGTCCCATTGATAGTGAGTAGGTGCTGGATCGACAAACCAGGAAGATATGCAGCAATCCCAAGTACTTGGGAGGGGAAAACTCTGAATCTCTGTTCGGTGTATGTCCCTCCGCGGTTACATACCGACACCTGTACACAGCTGGGAAACACCATCCTCGAGATGCTTTCAGGCTCACTCATTCTCGGGGGCGATATGAACGCAGTCATGGACCCGCAACTAGACAGATTAACAAGGGCAATGAGGGCACTCGGAAATGAACCACTAAAGGGATTTATAGATGCGATGGGCATGACGGACCTATGGCGGGCTCATAATCCATTGAGTCGACAATACACACATACCTCGGCGGCGCATAAAAGCCACTCCAGACTGGATTACATCTTCACCTTTACATCACAGGTGGGACAATTTAGGGAAACAACACTCAAAGCACGTGGTATATCTGACCACTCACCAGTCGTAGTACAACTAAAGGGACCAACTAGAAACAACACATTGCCCCAGCGGATAGATCCATGGCATTTCAGAAATAAGCACTTCGCCCAGAAGGTACAGACTCATACCACACAATACTTTGAAGAAAATGAGGGCTCAGTGGACTCGGCCTCCACACTGTGGGAGGCGTAGAAGACAGTGATTAGAGGGTACATCCAGGCACAATCAGGCATCTATAAAAAAGAACAAACCAAAGAGGAGGAAAACTTGGAAACAGAAATAAGCCAATTGGAGAAAGAAATAGGGGAGGATAGAAATGTTGACGAGTCTGTGGCAAGACAACTTGCTCTCAAGTGACAGGAATTAAAAGATTTGGGGGAACACAAGGCGAGAGCGCAGGCACTAGTAATCCAGAGAAAACTCTATGACGTAGGAGATAAGGCCAATAAAATGATCGCTTGGTTGGAGCGAAGAGATAGAGATAGAAGTTGGGCTTTAGATATACACAATTCGGAGGGAGAAATTAAACGGACAGGTAAGGAAATAGCAGAGGCATTCGCAAAATATTATGAAGACACTTATACCTCCTCCACGGAGCAGTCTAGGGAAGACTGTGAGGAGCTGCTATGAGAGATTAATCTCCCAAGGTTAGAAAAGGAAGACAAGCTTGCGTTGGAGCAAGTGGACGAGGTAGTGAGCGCTTTGGCAGACCTCCAGCCAGGAAAAGCGGCTGGCCCCAATGGGCTACCAGTAGAGCTACAAGAGCGTGGCGAGCAGGGTTGCTCCTCATCTTTTAAATATGTATCTAGAATCGAGGGAAAAAGGGGAACTCCCCTTAGATCAACGCACAGCTACAATAGTAGTGATCCCCAAAAAAGGCAAATCACCAGTCGATTGTGGGTCATACAGACCGATATCCCTGTTAAACACTGAGGTAAAGGTGCTAGCTAAGGTACTAGCAAATAGGCTAAGAACGGTCATCTCCACACTGGTCCACCCCGATCAGTCAGGGTTCATGCCACATAGGAGCACGCGGCTTAACCTACGAAGGCTATATGGGGTACTGCATTGGACCAAAACGTCACAGGATAGGGATGCAGTGCTCCTATCACTGGATGCCCAAATGGCATTTGATAGTATTGAATGGCAGTTCATATTTGCCACCCTGGAAAGACTAGGATTTGGACCACAATTTTGTGCCTGGGTAAAACTCCGGTATCGAGACCCACAGGCTAGGGTGAGAGTAAACGGAGAGGTGTCTCGCTCCTTTCCCCTTCGAAAGGGTAAACGGCAGGGATGTCCGCTATCGCCAATGATCTTTGCTCTAGCACTGGAGCCCCTAGTAACATGGGTTCGTAATGACCCAATAATGCAGGGGGTTTCGGGAGGGGGTACTGGGAGGACAGAATATCCCTATATGCGACATACTCTTGTACCTGGTCAACCCATATAGGTCAGTACATAGGGTTCTCCATATATTCCAACTATTCTGTAGCTACTCTGGATACACAATAAATTGGACAAAATTCCTCATTTTCTGACTGGCAGGTACGGTTCCGCACAGACTTGTAGACACTACCCCCCTATTAATCAAAACAAAGCTTACATACTTAGGTATTCAGATATCCACAGAGGAAGTGGATTTTTTAACCGACAACTTATACCCCCAAATACAAAGACTCTGCAGTGACGTGGAGCACTGGAGGAAACTGCCGGTATCCTTGATGGGTAGGGCAGTCATTTTTAAAATGATGTCAATGCCCAGACTATTGTACGTGCTGCAGAACACCCCATACATAATACCTAGGAAGGTGTTCCAAGATATAAACAGTGAACTGTGTAAACTCCTCTGGGATGGAGGAAGCGCCATACGATAGCCCTCTGTAAGCTCCAAAGTGGAGTCTATGAGGGTGGGCTGGCAGTCCCCGATATATACAAATACTATTGGGCCTCGCAGTTGATAGTGGTGAACGATTGGACATTTACGGATCTTGGGGACCCGGCCTTTCGGGCAGATCATTGGGCAATGGGAGAAAGGGGACACCTTGCAACACAATACTGTAGGCGCAGGGAAAAACAGCTTCCCACTCACACGCAGACGGTGATACGAGTCTGGAGAGAAGCAACAAAACACACTGGTTGGGATACAAAATTGTTAGGAAGAACGCCATTGTGGGATAGCGATCAGTTGGCAGAGGTAGGGGCACTGTGAGGGACCTTTAAAAAATGGGAAGTGCTAGCGATTGAAAGGTTAGAAGATATATGGAGAAGACAGAAACAACTTACTTTCCAAGAACTTAAAAGCAAATATGAACTGGCGGAAACAGAAAGATAGAAATACATGCAATTAAGCCACGCTCTACGCCAACATCTTAGAGAGGGAGAGACCATTCCAGACTTCTCACCCCTGGAAGATAGACTACTGATGGACCCGATGGAAACAAAGGCCACCTCATTGACATACAAAAAACTAATATACAACTCTCCCAACCTGATAGACCCCCCTACGGATAGCTTGGGAAGGAAATTTAGGAATGCTAGAAGATGATGACTGGGAAGAGGCAGTACAGAGCCCCGGGAAGTGGCCGTTAGGGCCAGGTTCCATTTGGTTCAATTGCGCATACTTCACACGTCATATGCCTCCAGGTCGCTACTGAATCGACTGGGACATGGTCTGTCCAATTATTGTGCCAGGGAATGCAGTGAAATTGGTTCCTTCTTTCATATTATTTGGGACTGTAAATATATTAATGAATATTGGAAGGCTGTAACGAGAGTTATGACTGAGGTTACTGGGATCAAGATTCCAACAGAGCCACGTTGGCTGCTATTGTGTGTTACAGGGGAGGAAATATGGCCTAAATACAGGGCTATATGGTTAAGAGTGGCTGCAATGGTAGCAAAACGAAATATAGCTAGGAAGTGGGGTGTAAGGCACACACTGGATCTATGGAAATGGGAAAATGACCTGGATTGGTGCTCCGGGGCCGAGAAGGTGATATACAAAGCCAGAGGATGTCCACACAAATGGGATAAAATTTGGGGAGACTGGAAGGTATATCGAGGGTTCCGAGGCAAGATGGGGGGGTGGGGGGGGGCTCGATACTGGATTAAAGAATAGGCTTTGCTACTGATAGCTCTTGGTTCGTCAGGAGGCACGAGAATGTATTTACCTGAAAACAAAGAGATGATAACATTGGACTGTAAAATCGTTGCATTATGATTGTAAGATCTACACTGAGCTTTTGTTCAATAAAAAGATTTTTTTTTTTTAAATGAAGATCTCATTGAGGCATCATGAATGGAGTTGGAGAAACCTGTTTGTCAGGCCTTTCAGAAAGTGCAACACAATAGGTGACTTAAATTGGGATGGTGGTCGGGAAGGCAGAGGAAAACCGATAAGGTCACTAGGCGTCCCTTGACAGTATGCACTGCACATCCTTGCTGGGCTAACCATAAGGCAAACCAGAGGATGGCCCTCAATTGGGCTTTCAAGGGATCCTCACTTTTTGAGCACACCAAGTAACAAACCTGTACCACCTTGCAGAATACACTGTCTTGGTAGAATGATGGTAAGCAGTTAGAATGACATCTACCACTTCAGCAGGTCCCCACTCAACCCAGGAATAAAGGTGGAGGCTCTTGAGGTAGGGCCACAGAACATGCCCCTCTGAGTGGGAAAGATGGTGCGCCCTTGGTGGAAGACATAGACGGGGGTCATATAGAGCTGTGCATAACGTCTGCGTACCACAATCTTCTAGGAAAATCAGGTGCTATAAGAATGACCTGGGCCCGGTTTTGACCAAGTTCCTCCGAAACCAAAGAATCAAGGGTATAGGGGAAAGGCATAGTGAAGAGAAAAACTGAAATATGTCTTTCAAGGCTCCCTGTGACGAATAGCGGGCAATGTGTGTTGCTGCAGTTGCTGCAGGTAGCAAACAGTTCCACTTGAGGGGTACCCCACTGAGCAAATATAAGCTGGACCACCTCTAGGTGGACATGCGACTCGCAATCTTCAAGATGACATTGACTGAGGCTGTCGGCCTGGGTCTTTAGAGAGCCCATCAGATGGTTCACAACCAGAAATACTTCCTGCTGGTGAGCTTAAGACCAGAGTCTCAGCACTTCCCGACAGAAAATTTGAGACACCACTCCTCCCAACTTGTTGACATACCACATTATGGTCTTGTTGTCTGTTAAGATCTGTACAGATCAACGGAGAAAGGAAGTGAGGAATACTCTGAGTGCCAACTGAATCACCCTCTGCTCCAGCAGACTGATGTTTAGAAGCTCCTTCGAAGACCAGAGGCGTCTGATCTCCAGTACCTCTATATGAGAACCTCACATTAGAGAGAAGGCATCCGGTACCACCATGGCCACTGTTGGAGGGGGTTGAAAGGGCATCCTTGCCACAAGGTTCTCCTCCACACCCCACTAAATCAAATACGCAGCAGCTTCACAGGAGGCGCAGAAAGATGGAACTAGAGCTTATTTGCGGGAGGGGCAGGAGAGGAAGAGGTAATGGAAGGAGTAGGTGAACGAGCTCTCCCATTACCACTGCCTCTGTTCTGTATGAAGAGGATTTTGAGGCTGTTGTTGCTGTTGCTATTGCAAGGCCTGTCACTGACAAAAATGAAAGTTTCTTAGAAATCCTCGAAACTTGAGAAATGTCCTGTAGTCTCGCTGAGAAGACGGCAAACCAAGGGATCTCACCATTGCCCTGCTTTTCTTGAATCCCCCAGGAGCTGATGAATCTGCTTTGTTTCCAAAGAGCTAGGATCCATCAAATGACAAGTCCATTAGAGAGAATTGTACGTCTGCAGAGAACCCAGAAGTGCGGGCCATGCATGTCAGTGGAGGGCAATCGATGGATGAATCTCACCATGGATCTCACCATAGAGTCTGAGGTATTCAGTTCAAACGGGATTATTTGTCATACTGAAGCTTGACCATCTTTCAGGAGCTCTTTGTAGTCCAGCTGCAAATGTTCTGCCTTGTTGGACATTACCAGGCAGGCCACATCTCATAAGGCATAGGTGTTACAACTCAGGAGGCAGGTTGCATTGAGCAACTTAAATGACAGGTGTTCGGACGGAAAAGTCCCCTGCATGGTCACTGGTGTGCACCCCTACCCGAGTGCCCCAGCAGCACAGATATCTGGGTCCCTGGTACTGATTTTTGGTCATGGAAAAACAGGGATTGTGCATGTGCGCCATGTCCTAGACCTGTCTCATGGTAATACAATCTACTTGGACCAGAAGGGGCGCACCAAGCGCTACATTCGTGAAGTTAGAGGACTACAGTCCTTAACTGGAGTTAAGTGACATGAGCATAGTGGTAGCAGCGGTAGCAGCATACCTGTTTTGTGTATAGTAAAAGAAGTGAAGTGAACAGGCCTTTTTACCTGTGTCACTGGAATGGGGCCAACAGTCCCACTCGTGTAAAGTTAACTCATACTTAGCCTGCTTGGACTGCTGGTAGCACTGGACAGCACGCAATACTTGTGTATGCGTGCTCAGTTGTGTGTGTGTTCCTTTGGATGGTACATAAAATGCAGGCCTGTGGGTTCTATTTTGGAATCCCAGGGCCTTCAGAGGCTGGAGAGGTGAGAACATGAACCCCCAGACAGGAGATGTGTATCGATGACATTCCTGAGGGCTGAGGTGGGACACACAGACTGAAGGGAAAAGAAAGAGAATGTCCTGTGCACCTCAGAGAGCTTTTGCATTCCAGGAAGAGTTACTGGTCAGTGAGGCATCAGCTCATTGTCAGGGAGATGATGGGACTGATAAGGTTGGCATTACAAGGGAATCTTGGATAGCCAGGAAGCCTTAGTCCTCTGAACCATTATGGGGCATAATTCAGTGCCGGCTGACAGACAGGTATGATCTCTGGTTACTTCCTTGGCCTGTGTTGTGAGTCACTCAGAAATGGAGCCATTACTGCTGTGGCAGAGTGGGCCATCAACTGTGTATGTGCCATTGTTGGTGACCCTGTGTGCCAGGAAGGAACCACCATGAAGTGCAGGCTGTAACCTGTGGTCAGTGACCATGTCTGCCAGGAGGGTGTCATCGTGAAGATAAGGCTGTTGCCCTGGAGTGTCGTTCCAAGGCTGCAGTAAACAACATTTATGGATAGCTTTTGGAGCCGCAAGAGAACATCGAAGACCGACGTGGGCCATCCTGGGACTAGTGAGGACCGACACATCGCTGGGGAAAGACCGTAGGAGATCATGGACCCTCGGAGAAGGGAGACCAAAGCTCCAGAAGGAGTGCCCTGGTACTCCCCAGATCACTGGCTGCCAAAAGGTCAGGTAAAATAGTTTCAGGCTGCTGGGGACTTAAATGAACCTATCAACGAGACATTGGTGAACTCTTAAGGTAAAGCATAGACTTTGGGCTATGTGGGGCTACCGTAGGCCACATCTGGGCTTTGCCCCCATTATTCGAAAGGGGAATAACCAAACCTACTAGAAGGGACAGAGGGACCCATTTTGCACATTATGCCACCTCAGCTTGGACCCAGCCATTTGTGAATTAGTCTTGATCCTGCTCCAATGGGAGAAGTCCAGCTGAACTGTCAGGACGGGTCCTCCCTGTACTGGCACAGAAGCAACCAATGATCGGTTTGGAGAGTTCCTATTGGAGCAAGGTCAAGCCTTATTTGCATATGGCTAGTTCCATACTAAGGTGGGATGGTGTGCAAAATAACAATGGACTGGGATGCGGCCTGAGTAATTATTAATGGCTAAGATTAATTCAAACATTCCATCACTTTTTTTTTAATATGTAGGAGGCTGGCTTAGTCTATGGTGCACATTTATTTAAGTGAAGCACCTTGAACTTATCCAGGTAACCCTTATGGTGGTTTTAGTGGTCTTAGACAACCACAGAAAGCTCTCTAAGTGGTAGCTGGGGAGAGCAGCCTTCAGGCTTAGTCCAGAAGGAGCGTAAAGCAGCTTGTTTTACCAGTGCTAATCATATAGTATAGGTTAAGTGAAAAGAACCACACAGTGTAGTTATAAAAATATGTATTTATTATAAACACTCACTAACACATTGCAATATCTCCTCCCCGGAGATATAATCACAATATGCACAATACTTCAGTAATAGAACACGTAAGTAGCACAAATACACAGTGGTCTCGAAGGGGGAGACAAAACCATATCGTAAGAAAGTGGAATGCAAACCTCGACCGAAGTCTAGACTGGACCCAGAAAACATAGAAGAGCCGGGGACCCAAGGAACCACCCAAGGTAAGTACCCAGGAACTCCACGGAGGCCGTGTGCAGAGTGGAAAAGGTGGGGAGACGGAATATCGAGTTGGAAATGTCGACTTACACAAATATCGAGTTGGAAATATCTTGATTCAGAAATATCGACAGCAAGAATATCGTGGTCAAGAATATTGAATTTAAGGTAAGAAATATCGTTTTTAAAAATATAGAAGACATTAATATTGTTTGCAAAAATATAGATGTTTAAAATATCGATTTTTTAATTAGTGTTATGTATTTTAGTTTATATTTGAAATGTATGTGATGTATGTTTTTTTGTATAAGTATTGTTTACGTTTTTTATATATTTGTTAAATTTTTAGTAGTTAGGAATTTTATTTTAATTAAATTTTGCATTTTTAGTTCCGTAGCTGGTTGTGGGTTTATTGGGGAATAGAGTGGGAAGTAATTTAATTATAATAAATTAATGATTATTTTTATTTATTTAATTTAGATTTTATAGCGTTAATTGTGGGAAGCAATTTATTTGTTATTAATTGGTTGTTAATTAATATTAATTAATTGATAATTAATTATGGTAATTGTGTGGTTCTTTTTAGGTGCGGTTGTGGGGTTTATAGGGATAAAGGGTGGGAAGTAATTTATTTTTGATTAAATAATATTTAGTTGTTAATTTATATTAATTAATTGATTGAAAATTAATTATGGAAATTGTGTTATTAATTTTAGGTGCGGGTTGTGGGGTTTATAGGGGTAAAGGGTGGGAAGTAATTTATGTTTAATTAATTAATAATTAGTTGCTAATTTATATTAACTAATTAATTGATATTTAATTATGGTAATTGTGTGATTTTTTTTAGGTGTGGGTTGTGGAGTTCATGGGGTAAAGGGTGGGAAGTAATTTATTTTTAATTAATTAATAATTCGTTATTAATTAATATTAATTAATTGATAAAAAATTAATTACGGAAATTGTGTAATTAATTTTAGGTGCGGGTTGTGGGGTTTATAGCGGTAAAGGGTGGGAAGTAATTTATGTATAATTCATTAATAATTAGTTGTTAATTTATATTAACTAAATAATTGATACTTAATTATGGTAATTGTGTGATTTATTTTAGGTGTGGGTTGTGGGGTTTATGGGGTAAAGGATGGGAAGTAATTTATGTTTAATTAATTAATAATTCGTTGTTAATTTATATTAACTAATTAGTTGAAAATTAAATATGGAATTAGTGTAATTAATTTTAGGTTTGGGTTGTGGGGTTTATGGGGTAAAGGGTGGGAAGTAATTTTTGTTTAATTAATTTAAAATTAGTTGATCATTAATATTAATTAATTAATTTTTAATTAGGGTATTTGTTTATATTTTGTGTGTGTGGGTTTTATTGTTATAGGGGTACAGAGTGGGAAGTAAATTATTTTACTTACTTTATAATTAGTTGTTAAATACTATTAGTCTTTTAATTGAGAATAAGTTTTAATTGCGTTATACATTTGTTTATAGTTTAATTTTAACTGTGTTGTAGGGATTATAGGGGTAAAGTGTGGGAAGTTAAATACATTTTATGAGGTTTTTTTTTAAATTAATAATATTTCTTTAATTGGTAATTAATTATGTTAGTTAAGGAAGTACATTTTTTAAATTTAGATGTGTGTTGTGAATTGTGTGGTGTTATAGGGTAGGAAATTAAAAAAGTAAATTTATGTAATGATTAATGTTTTTGTTTTTAAATAATTTATGATTAAAAATATTTATTTGTTTGGAAATAGTTTTTTATTTTATTTAATATATTATTTGTAGGTATTTGTTATATGTATTTAACATTATTATATTTTTAAAAAAATGTTTTAATATTAAATATATTTGTATTTTTAACATATAAAAACATTAATATATTTTTTAATTTATTTTGTTTTTTAAATATTTTTATTGTTGTTAAAATTTAGGGGGTCATTACTATGGCGGGCGGAAACACTACCGCCGTGCCGTCTGAGGTAAAAACCGCTAGTTACCGTCCGCCAGCAACTGCCCGCCCTCCCGACAAATTAGGATGTGAAAAGTCAGGCAAATACCGCCCGCAAGCCTGCGACGCCGCCCGCCATCAAAGTGCGCCCGTTTACGTAGCGGCGCAAGCCAACGGAGGCACACCGTCCGACGAAATGACATACCGCCCGGCGTACAAATTACGATGACACAACCAAACAGCCTCACCGGCAAAGAGACACCGCACGAGAACAGGAGGCGGAAACCACATCGCCGACCACAGAAACACCAACCCGGCCTTCTCCGACATAAATCCTGCACTCCAGGCCATCCCAATGCTGTACCTGATGCAGCACCTAGGAGTGAACGCGCAACGACGACGCAGGTAGGCAGACACACAACAAGGGCATGCAAATACCGCACACAATGGAAGGGCGGAAAAACTGTACATGGGCCCCCTAGACACCCCTGTGGGGACAGGACACATCCAACACTGTACCCACACATATCCCACCTGTAAAATATAATCTACCCGCAACATCCGGGGCACCCAATACTCCGGACCAGGAGGTGACGTACCCGGCACGGCACCGCAGCGCCCCGGCGATGACGCACATGCGCACAATGCAGAGGCCAACGACAGCGCCACGCATGGGCTGCACACAAACACCGCAGGGTCACAACAACACACCACACACACCAGCCGCACCCTGAAGGCACATGTCACGTGGTCCCCCTGCGTCAATCATGCCCACAACCGACAACTCACAGCTGCCAAAACGTAGTCACACAAGTGTGCCAAACAGGGGAGCAAAGTGACGTCGGAAGAGGACACACACCTGTGTGCAAAGCATGGAGAAGCACACGGCAGCTGCTACAGAACAGCACAAACAATGGACATTGACCGCAAAAGGCACACCAGTCACAACAAACAATATCTATACCATCCTGCACGCAAGAACAAGCCATGCAATGTCCAAAACAGAGAAACCCAGCTGGCTGAGAACAGGTGTCCACAATCACGACGCCCACACACAAGTCCCAATGTACAGCAGGAAAGAAGTGACCCACCCACACATGGGAGAGCAGATAGCAGTGAATGTCCTTCCATTCCCACAACCAAATCACATTGCAACATATCCTGCAGGAGAACGGAGCCATTGGAACAACCACAACCCAAACATAGCCATGCTGAGTCAAACATCCACTGGCAGATAACGCTGAACATGAAAGAAAGATAAAACCACAAAATACAATTATACCACTGCTCCTTGTGGCTCAAATGCAAGTAATCAGGAAGGAGTCAGACACCACTGGCCTTGACCATTCATAGGAGCATGTGGGATGAGGGCCTGTGTCCGCCTCCCAAGCCATACACAAAGTCCTGCCGCCTAACATCCATTCAAGAACACCCAGCACCGTCGGAGGTTGCACTCAGCAGACAGCCCAGGCAGCCGGAGCACGCCATCACAGCACCCTGCAGCAAAATGGACGGTGCACCAGTACTATACACCTACGCCAGACAGATGCAGCTGTACAGCAATAGCTTGCTACAGATAGTGGGCTGTGCAAATCTGGCTATGCTGAATGTAAGTTATCGAGTAACTTACCGCATTGAAATGTTCAGCTGCGTCATCCCCGTTTTCTACTGTCGGAGGTGCCCGTACCACTGGCCTGTGGATTTATGTCTCTCCAACCCGGCATGTCCAATTGGGGACCTGGTACACCTGTTCTCACCCCTGGACGCCCACGACAGGAACTGTTCAGTGTATGGGGGCATGGCGTTTGTGGCTGCAATAGGACACACACTGCAATGGGACCAGTGTGCCTCCGCACAACGTATGCTGGATTACAGCTTCATCGAATGTCACCCGACATGTCCCATCAGGATCCTGCAAGGGGCAACCTACGAGGAACACGTTGCAACCCACCATCCGCTTCATTGGATGTCAACCACAAATACCACCAATGCGAGGGATGCCCTGCAGGAAGGTATCGCATACCTGACAACCTGTCAATTCATGGGTCCCCAAATCAATACCCACAATTGAACAATCATGTGCAACACCGTACCCATGCTTGCCGTCCGCACGCAGTGGCCAGTCAGCTGTGCAACAACTATACCATGCACACGGAAACAAACACCTTACCATCAACTCCACCATCATGACACCTGACATTACCGGGACATGCACCCTGTCCATCACCATATCCCGTGTCCCTGCATGAACACAGGGAGGCTGAGGAATGGGACCTGTGTACAGTGACCACATGGCCAACATTGCACGAACCACAGTGCTACAAAATGCATGCCGCGCACCTGAACACATGCTCCTGTAAGTGCACGCTTATCTGTCTGCTGAATAACTTGAGAACTGTCATCTCACCTTCTTCTGAACTTCCGTGCAAGGACATTTGCATGGACAACAAATGCAACACCCTACAACATGTCCCCGGGCATTGAGTCATGTACAGTAGCCACCATATCGCAACAACATGTGAGACTATGCTGCATGCATGTAGGCTCATGCTCTGATGTCACCACTGACGCAGGTGGGTCGGAGTCACTAATGTCGTAAACCTGTACCATGGGACTTAGATGTACTGTGCTCATGATGTCAAGCTGTCTGGTAGGGTAAACCAACACTGTCTGTGTCACAGCCTAGGGCACCTCAGTAATGAGCTAATGTACTGTAGCATAGCAAGGGCAGGGCATTCTTAACTCTGAAGCCTTATTTCCACAATTAACGACTTATCACATCTACCTGTACCCCCTTTTGTATGTGTAATCATGCTAAGTATCTCCTCCACATGCATTACGCTGCCAGTAGTGTCCACATCCTGCATCACTGAGGAAGTAAGCTCAAATACATGCCTTAAAGCTAATATCTGACTCTGGAGAATTATTGATCGTAGACAAGTACGAATGAGAGAGGATGAGAGTGTGTGAAGTACACGGGACTCGTGAGATTACCATGTAGTCAAGTGACATTGGATGTCAATGCACATGAGTTGCTGCCACTGTGGACCCAGTAAAATACCACAGGTCGTGGGCCTTGGCATGTCAGAGTCTGACGTGGCCCAACAGATCATCACATCAACACTTACGGCCTGGTCACTACAAAGCACAGTCCTACATATGTGTACAATCACCTTCACAGTCTGACATCACACTCAACAAGCAAATATAGGAGCCACGCCAGTTGCACGCCACATCAATGCATGACAAAACACACACGATATCAGTGTGGGTGGGCAGGGCTGCACAGTGAGTACGAACCGCCGAAATGTACATACATGCTCAATTGAACAAGGCACAATCTTCACATTCACACACCCTGCAGACCCACAATGGCCAATACATATCAAGTAGGAGTCATCCTGAACTGCAAGGACACACTGTGCAACAGACAATATACACATGTGCACACATCAACAGACCCGAACAAGGATACACACACTGACCATGCCCCTGGGTAACACATGTGTGTAGTCGACATTGCCAGAGCGCACACACACACACCAACACTACCCCAAAGTCACACCACACACACCACACACACCTACACCTCCCAAATGCACACATTGAAAGTAAGCCATGTGCCCTGGCTCGATGATCATCACAAGATACACATACACCTACACTGCTGGCCAGCCAGAAAGTAAGCTCACACATACCCGCACACTCTGCACATGCTACCTGTCATCCTGTGGCAAGACACACACCCTGTGCTTTGCATGCACGCAAACATGACACGTACACATTAACACCCAAATACCACCAAATACATGCAGACAATCCGTGTTACAGACACACGTCTTCATCACACACACAAGTAGCAGAGTCTGAAAGAAGTGAAGTCCCAGCCACGTATCATACACATAGGAATGTGAGACCAGACATTGCAATTGTTGAGGTACCATTCACGGCATGTGCCTCACTTAACTATGCACACACAGTAACAACTGCAAACAGCAACTGCACAGACACAACCCACTACAGGAACAACAGCATACAGTCACAGAATACATAGACAGGCGGCAACAATGTACAACACCAGGTACAGTGGCCAGTCCGATGTGCAGAGTACTGATACGAACAGCTACGTATGCATTGTGTGTGAGTGTACCCTGCCATGGACAGCAACACTGCCATGGCAGTCACGATAGCCAGCACAGCCACCACTGTGGCACAGGTAGTTGTGTGAGGGTGCCTAACATACAAACAGGATGCCAGTCCGACTGGGTGCAGTCTGCATGCTACGGGACAGTTGGATGTCCGCCCCTGAGAGAGAAGCACAACTGTGCAATACACACATGTGGCTTGTGAAGCGGGAGGGCTCCTTGGCACAGGTGGGTCTGTGGCACGGGTGGGTGCACACATGCAGTGTCGATACAGACTGTGTGGGGACGAACCCGGCGGGGTAGATTACCACTGTTCTGGGTATGTGGAAAGACCAGCTGTCTGGGGATGAATGTGGACTAGTGTGTGCACAACAGGCGGGCACACGACCTATGCTGCATCAGGTGTGGACGTTGGCCCTCCCTCTGGGGACATGCTGGATACTGCTGTGCGTCAGCCAGGCCCGTGCCGAGACATTTACACCCCTGGCCTTCAGGTGTACCCCCTACATCGTCCACCTGCACAGGCTACCCAGGGCATGGGATGGCAGTGGAGCTTGGTGGGTGGGAGGTCATGGCACCCTGCTCCTGGTCACATCTCGCAGGCAATACATTCTCAGTGTGCAGCAGGGCACAAGTCCCGAACAAGACGTGGGGGACGCAGACGTCATGACAGGTAGTGACGTCACGGAAGATGGCTTGCACCATCAGACCCATTGCCTCCCCTCGCTCACCCCACTGATGTGATTGCATCATAGGAGCACGCGCGTGAGCAGCAGCTCCATTCTCACCCCAGAGAGGCTAAAGAGTGAATGTGTGGCTCCATTCGCTCCAGTCACCGAGCTCACGGCAAAATAAGTGGTGGGACGCCGTACACCCGCATGGTACCCGGACTCGAGCCCTGGTGTGCAGGCAAAGCAACCTAATGTTTTAGTGAAGTGGGTGAGTTGCATGACACCCGTTGGCGGTGGATGGCTCGGAGGCTCTTCACCAGGAGGCCCATATCACACACCATGGGTCCCTTGCCAATGGCAGCGGATGCTATGACACTGCGCGCCGGGGTGTGTCGACATGTCGTCTGGGATGGTGTTTGCGGCATGGCCCGCTAGGGCAGCTACAGCTACTGTGTGTTGCATGTGGTGTATCCGGACTCCGGAGACAGCCATGCTTCGTCACTGTTGTCCAGGGCACGAGTCGGGGTACCATGCGGCTGTACGGCGTTCCCCCCACCTATTTTACCGTGAGCTCGATGACTGGAGCGAATGGAGCCACACATACACTATTTGGCCTCTCTGGGGAGAGATTGGAGCTGCTGCACACGTGCGTGCTCCCATGATGCAATCGCATCAGTGGGGTGAGCGAGGGGAGGCAATGAGTCTGATGGTGCAAGCCATCTTCCGTGACATCACTACCTGTCATGACGTCTGCGTGCCACCACCTCTTCTGTCAGGACTTGTGCCCTGCTGTTGTCAGATGCGCCACTTTCCGGGGGGTGGGGGAAGACAGGTATGTCAGCCTGACAGTGGCCCAGTTCAAGGACCACCTTGACTGGGGGGACAACTATTGGACATACTGGTGTAGCCCACCACGCGTTAATGTAGGCCCTCCATGAACTATGTCAACTGCGGAAAGGTGTTGGCATGGGCAATGTAGTCATTGAGGAGAGCTGTCTGACCCACGCACAGATGCCGCACTTGCTCAACAGACCCGGCACTGAGTGCAGCAGGGGTCGCAGGGGCAGCTGTGCCTGGTGTGAAAGACACTCTATCCGTCATCCTTGTGCCGACACGTGTTGCACCAGTGGAAGTAGTTGGGAGGGCGGGCATTGGCCTCCGCGTGGCTGCAGAGGAGCTAGAGTGCACGTCCCCTGTCCCAGCAACCATGGATACATGACCTCTGTACCCAGATGACGCAGCAATTGTCGTATGGGCCTGTGAGTCATCCAGCACACGTCTGCCCCCTCCAATGCGCCGGTCACATTAGTCTCAGCCAGCTCCTGTGCAGCTGCACCATCCGATGCCTCACCACTGTTGACCGTCCCCTGTCCCTCAGCACACATGGTAGATGACACATGAGGGAGAGCGAGGTGGCCTCACTCATTTGGCATCAAATCCACAGACATGTGCAAGGGAGCCAGCACAGAACATACCCAGGTGCACATGTTGCATGATACCTGTGCAAATGTATACAGCAACCACAATCAACACGTAATGGCTGGCGTACAGGTAATGAACCCGCCAATAAGTGACACATGTGTTGTGTACATGGAACAACACCCGGACTGTCACCCTGCGGCCATAGCCACTCATCGCTGTGTACACACCCACTCTCCTGATGCTGTTAAGGATGACCACTACATAATTAGGCCAAGGACATACCTGCATGGAGCAGAATGTGTCACCACACACACTGACTGCAACATGACAGTCCACAATGGTTATGAGCCCATGCCAGACAACTGTCCATCGCACGAGCACAACTACTGTTGCACAGTGTGCCGGATGTGTAAGTATCAGGAATATGAGGTGAGGCATCGCACACATGTGTTTAGGACGAAATCAGATTATGCACAGTGCCACAAACATACATGTGAAGTGCCACACCAGCTGACTACAGGCTGTCCCTGAGGCCTACGACTCTGATCGCATTTACTATGCAGAGTGCCCAAATTACATCTTGACCCTCAGGAATCGCATATGCATGTAAGATGCACCCAGCACAGTGTACACTCACAACCCACTGCATCACACAACTAACATCACATTACCCAGAACATGGGTAGGCTGTGGACACATGCTGCCTCTCGCAGCAAAAGACACACTCCCACAGTACTGTACACCTGCCTGCAGCTGATGCCCCTACAAACGTGCATCCGCCACAGGCTGTGTGACTGTCAATTGCAGACCATTAGTGGTGAAATGCAGCGCCGTGCCAACCTGACAATACGAGGGAGCATCCCCCGATTAGTCGCCGCAACATGGTCACACATCCGGCAGGTGACGTCACCCTCTTCGCGGGATTGGCTGCACTGTTGGTTACACATACACAGAAGCATCAACTTGGATGCAATGGCTCATCACAAGGCCTTGGGCTGGTGGACGTCCAACTGCAGGGATGGTACACATGAGGGTTTGAATATCACACATACTCTTCTCAGCATCACCCACGTCCACCAATACCAGTGGCATGATGCTGACCCATCCTAAATGATCAGAGACGTGTAACAGAGCCAAGACGGTATGGGACATGGCATAACAGCATGTGTACACCACACGTGAATGCATGCTGGTGGGAGTGTGTACACAGTACCTGTCCATCCCATTCTATTCAGGATGCCAGCACTTTGAGCAATGTGTAGTCTGCCCACATCTACTGTCCATTGTCATGTAGACCGACACATAGCTCACAAGGCTACACATCTTTGTGGGTGGACCCACTGTGTCCAACACTGCGCAGCCCTCAACGTACTCGCCCTGTGAATGGCTCACCCCGCAATGGAGGTCACATTCAGTGCCACCATCTCTCACACACATCCCTATCACAAGGCCTGGAGTGTTCAATCGACAGGGCTGAGTTAGCGCATTCCCTGACAGTTGTGAGATAATGACACATGTAACCCACTGTACAGTCAGTGTAGTTTCCTTCTAGGATTGGGCGGTCAATGTGCAGCCCAGGTCTGCCGAGACTGAGAAGGCCAGCAGGGAGCCAGCCAGCCATTCACACAAGCAATAGCTGCCCAGAATCATGCATTGCAAAGTGTCTGCGTCACTGGGTGTCTGACATGAAAATGCCATGTACCACCACTCGGGAGGGACATGCATGGGGAAACACCAGAGAGCCTAGATGCCCCTTCCACCTGTTGTTAGCATGGTAAGCGGTGCATGTTGGAACCCCACAGGCTCAGACTCATAGTGCTGCGGATGAACGACATGTGTGTCCCCCACATGCACTCCCACACACACTGTAGTTGTCTTACACACACATGACTTTTGCCGGTATTCGCCTTGGGCAGTGTGCGTGGAGCTCGGAAGCCAGGAACTGCAGCTCCTCGCCGGTGAGTGGACCTGGACATATCATCAGAGTCGTCGACATTAAGGTGGACAGGTGGCAGCTGCAGCAGGTGTTGTTGAGGGGTGGCAGTCAGCAGTCCCTGGCAGCTGTGGTAAAGCCTGTCACCCTCCCACACTGATATAGCCCCCTTGGGGCTGTTTCTGCGTGTCCAAGCTGCAGCGATTGGTGTACCACTCAGCCTGTGTACGTTGTGTTGTTGGTGTGTGCCATACTCACCCAGCCTCGGAAGCGGTGTCAGGTACAGCAGCTAGGTATATTGCTGTGGTGTTGCCGCTACCCACATATGCAGTCTGAATCCATCATCATGCCTATCAAGCTAATATGGCCTTAATCCCCATGTGCATGCTCATAGCAATGGTATGTGTCAGTGGTCCTTGCTATTGGTAAGGGGACCTGTGTAAGAGTAATGTTGCTGTGCTGTCCCTACTTGTCAGCTGTTCGTTGATACTATTGCTTTGTCAGTGATCTTTGTTTTGTGTATGTGTAAATGCCATGTTGTGTGTTGCATTGACATGTGTCCACTTCCATCTTTCCTAGGAGGAGACCTAACATACATCGCCCCTACCAATTGCTGTCAGACATGGAGGATGTGGAGGTCATAAGGAAGTTCCGTCTGGACCGGCCCACCCTGCATCACCTATGTGCCATGTTGGAACCCCACCTTCGTCCTCGCAGGGTGTATCCTACTGCATTCACCCCCACGGCCAAGGTGATGGCTGCACTGCATTTCTTCGCTACTGGTTCATTCCAACACACGGTGGGCAGTGGAGGTGGGATGTCGCAGCCCATGTTCAGCAAGGTGCTACGGGATGTCCTGTCAGCTCTGATGCTGTACAGGAACAGGTACATCTGATTCCCCAGGGCCCGTGATTTGCCTGCGGTGAAGGGTGCTTTCTATGCACTCGGACGCATCCCCCAGGTTGTTGGTGCAATTGATTGCACCCGTGTTGGCCTTGTTGCACCACAGGCCATGGAGCACATCTACAGGAACCGGAAACATTTCCACTCCCTGAATGTGCAAGTGGTGTGCCTGGCGGACATGATAGTCACACACGTGTGTGCGAAGTTTCCCGGTTCCACCCATGACTCGCACATCATGCGCCACAGCATCCTCCCACGTCTGATGACCAATCTGCAACGGGACCGTGCATGGATTGTTGGTGACTCTGCATATCCTAATGGGCCTTGGCTGTTTAGTCCACTACGCAATCCTCGTACACCAGCTGATGTCAGGTACAATGAGGCACATGGGAGGACCAGACGTGTGGTGGAGCGGACATTTGGACTCCTGAAGTCCAGATTCAGGTGCCTGGACCGCACCGGGGGTGCACTGGCATACTCCCCACAGAAGGTGTGCCAGATAGTTGTGGCATGCTGCATGCTGCATGCTGCACAACCTCGCTATTCGCAGGCGGATCCCCCTGATAGTGGATGACGGTGATCAGCCAGGGCCCCCGCCTGCAGGCCAAGCCGTGTCCAGTGACGAGGACAGTGGAGAGGAGGAAGCAGTGAATGAGCGTCAGCAGCTCATCGCCCGCTACTTCACTTGACGGTGAGTGACCATATACGACGGATGATGTCGCTGTAGTTGTGTATGTATATGTGTGCATTGTCAGGGCGGCCTATTGTTGACTGAGTGCTGTGTGGCAATGGTCCATGTCCAGGGTGGTATGCCACTGAGAGTGGCTGTGACATTGTGCCCTGTTGCTCTGTGACATGTGTGTACATTGCTTAGGCCTGATGACAAGTACTGTGTGATGAGTGTGTGACACACACAGTCAATGGACTCTTGTTCTGTTTGTCACCCCTAGGTCCCTACAGCCTCTCCTTGCCTATCGACAGAACACACTACAGATGAATTTCTGAACATGCAGACATTTGTGCACCATTGATAATAAACATAGCAGATGACATAGGATGTGATACAGGTGTATTTATTTTAAAGGTGACATGTGATTGTGGAAAAGGTGATCAAGAAGGTGGTGCATGCTGTACAATGAGTTGACGGTCCTGTCCGCGTGATGGTCAAGGTGTACCCATGTTGTCCTGGGTCCGCAGTCCAACAGACATTTGCCACTCGACTGGCAGTGTGGGGTGGGATGGTAGTCCAAGTGAATGCAGGGGATGGCCACCATGGCTGGCTGACTCACTGGCGTTTGGAGCGTGCAAAGTCCTCCCTGGACATCTGTTTCCTCTTCGGACGGCCCCTTCCACATTTGAGGGGAGGGGGTAGTGTTTGTGGGCTGCTGGTGGTGGCTGAGGATTGCCCACTCGCTGTGGACGCAGGGGAACTGGATGTTGCACGTCCCTGCGCCCCAGCAGGTGGTGGCGCTGGTGTTGTGGTTGGCCTTGAGTGGGCCCTCACCTCCACCACTAGCTGGCCCATGAGGTCCACAAGTCGGACCATGTGGGCGTCCATGGACCTCAACACACCAAGGACTTCCCTGGTGTCGGAAGCTGACCTGGCCCATTGTCCCTGGGCCTCTTCATAGGCCCCAAGGACTCTGGCTATTTGCGGCAGGGCTTGGCTCCCAGGCTCTGTTGGCGTTGGCCTGACCTTGCTCCTCCCACCTGGACTGCTGCCACCGATCTGCCCACTCACCACATTGGTCACCCGGGGCCTCCTCCTGGCTCCCAGGGTAGATGTGGAGGTTTGTGCCACCTCTTGGGATGGCTGAGTGGTCAGGGAGGCCCTGGTGGTGGTGGTGGATGTGGTTGCGGCGGTGGTGTTGGCCGCAATGACCGTGGCAGCAGGGGCCTGGGACTGGTCACCAGCCCTGGGAGATGGGTTGGTGGGTAGGAGGGGTCCTGGTGTGCTGTTGCGCCCTGCCACGCCAGATGTGCCAGGTTGGGCGTCCTCGTCCGTAGAGGTGTCCAGGCTTTCCACATCCGTGAGTCCGTGTGGGGGGCTTGTGGACTGGCTGTGATGGCTGGTGTCTCCATCCGCAGCATCATGCTGTTCGTCACCTGTGGGGCGGAGACGAAAAGTTATTGTGTTGCACCTTGCAAGGTTTGTGTTAGATGTCTGACATGCACAGTTTGTGCACAGTTGCGCACAGATTTCCCGGATGCGTGTGTATGGCTCTACAATGTGTGTGCGTGATCAAGGCAATGGAATAGTGTGATGGGTGCATCTGGCATGGGACGGATTTGTCATGCCAATTGGTGTGTGTTGCAGTTCCCCTACATTTTGTGGCTTTGGTGGGAACGGGGTTTTGCACCATGAACGCTTTGGTGTTGAAATATGGTACTGTGGTACATACTGTGACATATGGGTGCAGAAGGGGACATGTGTTTTGGCCACACGACACTACAGAGACGAAGGTGTGTGTATGTCTGACTTAGCCAGCATATCTGCTCACTGTTGTCATTTATGGGCATTCCACAGCAAGCATTGTGGTGAGTGAGTAATGGTTGTATGCCACATGACGTATTGCAGATGGTACAATTCCTTGGTGTGCGTGCTACTCTCACCCATGTGCAGCAATGCAGTGCTCTTGGGGTGTTGACTACATTTTGTTTGTTGTTACTCACAGTGTGACGTGCGCTTCAGACACAGCAGACTCATTATTGGTCATCGGCAGGACCCTTTGCTGTACTACTGTCTATGGGGCAACTGTTTGGATGATATACCTTTCATGACACTGGGGCTGGATGATGAGATGGATGAGATTTTGCATGTGCATTGTGTAGCTGTGTGGTTCATGGGTCCAGTGGTGTATGTGACATTACTGGGGTTCCACTATGTTTCATTTGGACGAGATAGACTTACATGGGTGATGTTGTACTATGTCAAGGGTAGAAGCAGACACGACTATGTGGACAAGACTTGGATGGTGTTGCTGATGTGTGTGTTGACTGGCACAGTGCTCGCCATGTGGGTCAGTGCTCCAGTTAGACTTGTGCATGCTGACGTGACTCGTTACGTGTCCCTGCATTTGAGATGGCTCATGTGGGCTATGACTCTGTAATTGATGTCCGGGTGCACATTGGTCACATGTTTGTGACAGGGAGCAGTGCTACCTGTTCCTCTGCTAAGTGACGTGTCCCACATGTTAGTCGTAGTACAGTCCTCATGCCTACGGACGCCCCGCCCTGTACAGTGGTCTACCTAATTGTTGGTTTTGAGGGTGAAATGCAATGGCTACCACATGGTTATGAGAGGGTGGGGTGCTCCATCTTGCTGGTCTGTGGGTGTGGGGGCCGTGTTGTGAGTCGTGGTGATGGTTTACCATCCACAGACAGCCCTCCATGTAGGGAAACATATCTACCTGTCGGGTGAAGGTGTGCACTGCAATGACTGACACATGGGTGTGGGGAGTGCTCCATCTTGCTGCGCTGTAGGACTAGGGGCCTGGTGGTGGTTGTATTTCTGCAGTCCCCCCTCCGATACTCGGAGTTTGTGGTAAGGCTACTTACCTGTTACTTGTTGGTTGGGGCAGCTATGGCTGACACATGGGTGTGGGTGTGGGGAGTGCTCCTTCCGGCACATCTGGGGTACAGAGGGACCTGGTGGGAGTTGTGGTGCTGGCTGCCTGTACACATGCCCCCATGGTTTTGTTTGTTGGTACCTTTGGGCTGAGTGTGTGGGAGTGTCTGTTGCATGTGTGAGAGATGTCTTGTGTATTGTGTACTGGACATGGGGGTGTTTGGCCCTCGGTGCTATGGCATTCTGGTAGTGCATGACAGTACATAGCGGTGTGCTGGTATACATTTGTTTGTACTTACCAGCCTCCACTCCCCCTGGTATTCCGATGAGACTCTCCGGATGCAGAATGCCTCGCACCTTCTCCTCCCATGCCTTGAAGGTCTTGAATAGCGTGGGATTTCCGCCGCCAGTCGTGGCAGCCAGCTCACGATTCTTGGCCTCTTTCTTCCTGACCACGCTTTTCAGGTCGTGCCACCTCTTTGTGATTTCACCCCGGTTGCGTGGCACGTTCCCAACTGCATTCACCTGGTCTACTATCCTTCTCCACATTCTGTTTCTGGTGGCTACTGGTGTCTGTTGGACCTGGTTCCCATAGATTTGTGGGTGCACCTTGATGATCTCATCGACCATGACCGTCAACTCAGTGGCAGTGTACTTTGGCATTCTTTGGCTTGCCATGGTGTGTGGTCTGCTATTTGTTGAGCTGGTGTGGTGGTTGTGTGGTGTGTGGTGTGTGATGTGCAGGGGGTTCGTGGTGCCGTTGTTTCAGTGGTGATGGTGGTGGTGGTAGTGGTGGTGATGGGTGCGTGCGTGTGGTGTGCTGCTTTCCTTTGTGTCTCTCTGTGTTGTCTGATGGCGTCTTCGCTTTGTCCTCGTGCAAGGGATTGTGGTCTGTGAGGAGGCTGCTTTTGTACTAACTTATGTGGGTGTGTCATGATGGTCTATCGTTTTGAGGTGTGTTGGGCGTGGTGTCCTGGGATTTATTCTAATTATTGTTTTTGGCAGGGGGATGTGTCTTTGGGATGGGTTCTGTGTCTGGGTATTTTGGCGTAGTTTGCTGTGTGGACTTGTTGGCCGTGTTGTGTGTATTTCTTTGTCCCGCCAATGGTTTCTGTGCACGGACGTGGCCGCCAGGCCTTCCGCCTTGTCAGTTATTCATTTCTGTTGTTCACCGTTGCGGGCGGGAAATGTGTTGGTTTCCCGCCCTCATGTCGGGGGGATCATAATTTGACGGGCGGTGTGTAGTCCGTCCGCGCGGTCGTATTTGGCTTTTTCGGGCGGTATTGCGTCCGTGGCGGACGGATTGTCTTTGACTCTGACATGGACGGGCGGTATTCTGTAGTTTTTTTCCGCTGCGGGCGGTGATTGCTTAGCGTCATCATAATTGCTCGTTCGGTATTTCAATGTTGCAGGCGGGCGGTATTTTCAGGCTATGGCGGTTGGCGGATTTTTTACCGCCGGTCATCGTAATGGACCCCTTAGTTTGTTTTTAATTTTGAACTGACTGGAGTATTAAGTGTTACTCCTCTGAAATCCAACACTTTCCCTACTGTTGCACTCACTGGAGTGGGAATAGTAATTTTTACCCCTCCGCTATCCAACACTTTCCCTACTGTTGCACTCACTGGAGTGGGAATAGTAATTTTAACTCGTCCGTTATCCAACACTTTCCCCACTGTTGCATTCACTGGAGTGGGAATAGCAATTTTTACCCCTCCGCTATCCAACACTTTCCCTACTGTTGCACTCACTGGAGTGGGAATAGTAATTTTTACCCCTCCACTATCCAACACTTTCTCTACTGTTGCACTCACTGGAGTGGGAATAGTAATTTTTACCCCTCCGTTATCCAACACTTTCCCTACTGTTGCACTCACTGGAGTGGGAATAGTAATTTTACCTCTCCGCTATCCAACACTATATATATGTAAATTGTTATATAATTTTAAAATTATAAAATAAATTAAAATAAATAGTTTATTTATTGTTTTAAAGGAAATAAATATGAATTATTATGTATGTGTGTTTAACTTTTTTTAATTAAGTTTATTTATTATATATTTTTTAATTTATATTAAATCTACTTTATTTTTTTATATTAATTTTATTATTTAAAATATTTAATATTTATTATTTTATTTTATATGTATATATAAAATTCGATATTTTGTCCAACTATATTTTTTACATTGATATTTTTTTCTGATATTTTTGTACTTACCTGTTTAAGTATAGGGAGTCGATATTTTTGCATTCTATATTTTTACATTAATATTTTTAACTTCGATATTTTGTCAGTAAACCAGTGGAAAAACGACCATGTGCTCAATGCAAGTCAATGGGTAAGTCGCAGTTGCAGTTTTTAAGAAGAAGGACCCTTCCTAGAGGACCCTGAAGAAACCCCGCGGAAGATGGAAGGTTGGAGAGTCACCCCACGCGTGGATACCCCGGGAACCAGGATACCTACACCCTGTGAAGCCTGGTGTATAGGTGCGAAGTGACGTCGGAAACGGCCATAGACCACAATGGAGAACTTCAGTGAAGATGCCGCTGGCGAAGAAGGTGAAAGAGTCCGGTGGAACCCAAAGGTGGATTCAGGATGAGAAGTACCTGCAAGCAGAAGGGACTGAGTCTATTGCATTCCAGAGTGACCATAGACGCACAGAAGACGAATGGCCACCGATGTCAGAAGATGCAGGAGAGTTGGCGTGACCTTGGCGCTGCAGCTGTGCGGACCAGGCAATGCTGTGGAAGACCAGGAGCCATTCACGAACTGTCCCACGTCGGGTGTCGAGAGCCAGGTGGTCGCTGTCCGGTGGGAGCACCAACAAGCCTTGGCAGCGGCAACAAGCGTAGCAGATTAAAAAGATGCAGTGTCCAGCAAGGTCCAAGGGACTCACCACGAGCAGGTAAGTCAGAGTAGGCCCTGAGCAAACAGGGTAGCCCACTGGAGCCGAAGACGACCCTCAAGAGAACCCACAGGCCGAAAGCACAGGAGTCGCAGGAGAGCCTCTAGCAGCTCAC
This sequence comes from Calotriton arnoldi, assembly GCA_963921515.1. Taxonomy (NCBI): domain Eukaryota; kingdom Metazoa; phylum Chordata; class Amphibia; order Caudata; family Salamandridae; genus Calotriton; species Calotriton arnoldi. Next base: position 1,085,235 of record CAWUFW010003461.1, on the reverse strand, counting down.
CAATGATGTAGGCCCACGGTGCAGAGGATGCGGTGAGGACGAAGATCTTGGTAACCAGAGATGCTGGAGACTGGAGCTTCTTGGAGCCTGAAGATCTCTGGTGAAGAGAGTCCACAAGCCTTGGCAACAGCAAGTTGGCGCGGTGCACAGGTGTGCAGCTCCAGCGGTTCTGACAAGGGATACTGGCTTCAAACTTGCTGTGGAGAAAGTGTAGGCCTCAAGGGAGTTGCAGAGCCACCACCTGTGTTGCTGGAACTTTCGGAGTCCATGGGAGCTCAGGAACGGCAGACTGGTCAGCTTTGTTGCAGTGCCTGCAGATACAGGGGAGTGACTCCTTCACACCAGGGGAGATTCCTTTGGCTGTCTTGAATGTCCAGAGGCCTGGAGAAGAACCTGTATGGAGCACAGGCACAGACAACGCAGAAGACTGGCAGGATGACGAAACCAGTAGCAGCAGGAGTCTTCCCAGTTGCAGTCTCGGTTCCCAAAGCGAAGTCAAACGAGGTCCAAAGTGCCCAGACGGCTGAAGATTAAGTGCTTTCGGATATGAATCTTGTCCCACGACGAATCTAAAGACACACCCACAGGTAAGCCCTTAAGTACCCTAAGAAAAGGGTTGGGACGATTCAGGGGTCCCTCCTAGAGGAGGGGCTGGACAGTGGGGAAGATACTCCCATGTCCTTTGTCCAGTTTCACGCCGGAGTATGCAAGGAGGGCACCAAATGTGCCCTTCAAATCAGTCTAATGGAGCTGGCAAGCGCCCCCACCCTGGCCCAATACACTAAGGGGCCAATTCCGATTCAGGCCGGAAATCACTCCGACCGAGCCGGAACCGGAGAGATTTCCGACCGAATCGGACTCTAGCTGCCCGACCGAACGAGTACAATGCGTACGCATGCAATCGGACACGATTCGGTCGGACTCCCATTGAAGTCAATGGCAGCCGGTCGTACAACGCGTACGCGGGCTCCCATTGACTCAATGAGGTGCGAGGCTGAACAAGGGTGCCCCCTACAGCGGGTACGCGTCGATGCGAATCGCGCCGTACATGCACAGGTAGGGGGGACCCATGGGTCCCCCCTGTGTGCGACTCACGCGGCTACGCGTACAGGGGGGTCCGACACGGACCCCCAAAGTCCGGCTCCGACTGCCCTTTGGAGCCGGACGGCGCGAGTCGGTCGGACTGCTCGTGGCGCGCATCGTACTTGCCCGGCCGGGGAACGTCTCCATTGCGCAGTGCGAGTCGTGTCCGTGCGAGTCAGTCGGAGCGGTTCGGACCCACGAACGTGTCGGTCGGCGATTTCGCGTGCGCTCGCATCTTACTCGCTCGCCCGGACGCATGTCCGAATCGGTCGGGAAAGAGGGCTCCGAATCGGATCCGGTTAAGCCGAATCCGATTCGGAGCCCTACCGGCCGAGATCGGAATTGGCCCCCTAGTCTTGTCTGGGAGGTGGTCACACCTCCCTGTGACAGGGAACCTATTGTCCTACCTTCCCCTGCTCGAGCTTGGCTTAGCAGCAGGAGGGCAGAATCATGTCTCTGGTCGGCAGCAGCCATAGTTTGCTGTCCGGATCTGGAAGACTGGTACCGGGAGCATGGAGGGCTCCCTGGAGGAGCCCCACAGTGCATGGAATCATACCTCCAACACCGTAGTGTTCGCTTCTTACAGCCCTGCCAGGAACAGAACGTGAGGGATGTGTATTTGAAAGCATGAGAGAGAGAGAGAGGTGTGGAATGTACTTCTCGGTCTCAGAGTATAGTGTTATAAGCAGTGGTGCTCAAATGTGCATTATGTTGTACATTGGGAGATGTGTCTAGTGCTATAGGCAGTGGTGCACAAATGTGCATTGTGTTGTACACTGGGAAATACTATGAAGTTCTTACTATTGGATTTGACATGCCCTCATGCTATCTTGAATTCTGACTCTGTCTAGCTTGAGCTTTGAGCACACAGGCAGGCCCCCAGATCACTGAAGTTGTTTAGGCTATTCACGTTCAAGGTTGTTTTCTGTACTTTTGGAGATTGTTTTCTGTACTTTTGGAGACTTTTGTAAGCTTCACTGAGATAATGTGTGGGAAGCGCGGTTGGTACCTTTCAGAGCAGAATTTGTTGTTGCCAGAGGAATATGTGGGATGTACAGCTCTGTCTCAGAGTCAAAATACAGGGGCCTGGCCAGCTTCTGTCTTGACCCTGACACAGACCAGTACGGTCAGCTCGGTTTTTGTACAGAAGAAATGGGGCGAGGTTTCTAGAAACTTCTCCTCAGGTTGAGTAAAAGGTATTAAAGGCGGGAAATCTTGGCGCCGAGACAGGAGCTCGCTGTGGAACAGATGTGTTGCCGCAGGGAACTTGTTTTTAGGGTCCCGATCGAAGCTTCTGCCTGGCTGCCAAGGGCTTCTCCAGCCGAGTTGGCAAGAATGCAGAGAAAGAGCGATCGGTGATGTGTTTTCTTTTGATTATTGACATTGTAATGTGTGAGTGTGTCTGTGTGCACATTCAAATCTCCAGTAGGTTAAAATCACTTGATGTGTTATTCTTGATAATTGGCATTGTGATGTGTGAGTGTGTCTGTGTGCACATTCAAGTCTCCAGTGGTTATAATCATCTGATGTATTTAGTGTATATATCTTTCTGAATTCTTGCAGTGGACGTCCAGTATTATTATCTGCTTGTATTTTATTCCATGTATTTTATTCCACGCAGTTAACAGCTGCATTTGCCAACTTTTAAGTGTGTTATTAATGCTTGCACACACACACACACACACATATATATATATATATATATATATATATATATATATATATATATATACATTTGAATGTTGTTTTCATTTGACAGCTGGGAAAGCCTTTTTGCTAGAGAGTGTTGCACAAATAAAACCCCATGCTTTATTTTGAAAACAGTTTTGTGATGTGCCTCATTTTATGAGAGTGAAATTTCTTTCCTGGTGTTTTTATTGCTTTGCTATGTGTGTGCCTCCGTGTGGGGGTGCCCTATTTCCTATTATTTGAGAGGGCGAAGCAATACATTTTGGCATCACTTTGCAGGATACGAAATTAAAAAGGGGAAAAATGTTTTCTAAAATGTCAATGTTTTCAGTTGCAAAATCCCAGATGCCAACTGAGTTATTGGGGTGTGAAGTTGCCTCTAACAAGGGGCAAACACAGATATTTAAATGTTTGCAAAATGTTTCTTTTGAAGAGGGAAAATAACTTGGTATTTCAGAGAGAAAATGTGGTGTCCTTTTGAATGCTGTCCGCAGCATGTATGAAAAATGTGCACAGTTAGAAAGAGAACGTAATGAAATACAAAGAGAGTTAGTTAAAGCTAAAGAGAATTCTGATCTGTTAATGCATGAAAATAGATCATTGAAAAAAGAGTTGCAGATGTACCAGGCAGCGCAAGATCAAGAAACTGTGTGTATGACGCAGTTTATATTACCAGACTGTTTAAATAGCCAGAGTGAATCGCCTACAAAGAATGTGGTTGAAAAAGAGCTGCAGGTTAATTTACAATGCTCACAGGAGGTTTTAATTATTCTTTGGGGGGATTTCCTCAGCCAGAAATTAAGGGCATTTTGGACAGATTTCAGCAGAATCCAGAGGAGGATTTGATAACATGGCTTGTACGTTTGTTTGATTTAGAAGCTTCTGAAGTAATGTTAAATGGAGAAAATGTGGCACAGTTGTATGAACTAAGCCTTGACTGTAATGTGCAGGAATATTTTAGGAATTACAGAGAAGATAAACTAATCAGCCCATTAGAACTAGCGATTGTTGGTTGCAGTTACAAGTCAGACTGGTCAGTGTGACAACCCTTGCTTTACATGGAGAGATGCTATACTGAAAAAAGAAATTATGAAAAATGCTATTTTTAAAAATTACTCTGAGTGGGGAGAAGCAGCAATGTGCTTCTGAATCTGCAAAAGAGGTTATACAATGCGTTTCAAATGTGTGGCCAATACAGAAAGGAGACATTGAGTTACATGTGACAGTTCAGAGGCAGTATGCCAGTCGGAGTATATTTGAAAAACAAGGAAAGAAGAGGGTGCTTTTGGGCTTTTGGATTGAAACATTGTTAGATGCTGGAGAATGGTTTACTCCCTTTGAAAAACAGTTGCTAGTGTGTCACATCACTGTGACAGACACTGGGCAGACACCGTTGTTTTTCTGTTTTTGTGCTCTGATAGACACAGGGCAGAAACAGCTGCTTTTGTGTTCTTGCACGCTGACAGACACTGGACAGATGACAATAAGGCACAATGTGATTTTGAAATTTAAAATTTCTCTAATGCAATGGATGATGAGTTCCCTTGAGTTATACAGAACAGGTAATACACAAAAAGCAAATGTGATCAAGTGGTACATACAGGCAGAAACTGCAGTTTTGCATGAACAGTTGGTGCAGGTCCCAGTAGAAAATCCAGGGGTGGTGCCTGAGATATAGGATTTCCCTGGGAAGTGGAACAAGGAGTTGTGGCAAGAGATTTGGGAAATGTTACTGCAAAACACAGCTACTGTGTATTATGTAGACACTCATTGTCCAATACAGTTACTAGACAGACGCTCTAATTTCCTTACAGATGAAAAGGCTAAAATCTTGGAGGCAGAGGTGGTGACGCACAATTCTGCTTTGGTGGGCATGACTAAGGGCCCGATTACGATGCCTGACGGAAAAGGCTTCCGTCCGCCGTGCTCGCGGCAAAAATCTACCCGCATGACCCTCTGCATCTCCGTCGGTCAAATTACGATGCAATGCACAGGAAATCCCACCACGGCGGACGGAACTCACAAATGACCGTCTGCCATGCACGGAAAAGTTGCAAATCCGACCGCGGCGGACGGGGAAAGCAGTTCAAGGGACTGAAAAGGCCGCTCCTGCCGCGGAATGACCGCACAGCCAATTACGTTGAAACCGCGGAGCTGGAGGACGGAGCATTGCGTTCCGATTCCCTTGCTCGCGCATAGACCAAATGAATGGCAGTAGTAACAAACTGAACAGCGATGCACAAAGTGTGCCTGCACTCAACGCTGCCCTCAATCACATCACACAAGCCACAATGATACACCCCAAATGTCCATTGGCAATGTAAGCCATGCCCAGCATGGAAGAAACACCTGGAGGACATGACCCACATACAACAGCATAAAACCAACCCCTTCCTGGACCAGCATCTTTTGCACACCAGAAGCTGACACAGAAAGACAGGACACCATTTACGCACACAGAACAACATCACATACACCCATCTCCACAAAACACCACTTCCCACCCACACACCTGATACACTTCACATAACTCCACCACCCCCTGCACCCTGCACTTGTCTCACCTTTGCACCATGGCCAAACAGAAAGTGCCCAAATTCACCGACACTGAGTTGAAAGTGATGGCAGACGAGATAATAAGGGTAGAACCACATTTGTATGGGAGCCTGGTCCAACACATCCCACTTGCGTGCAAAAACCAGATGTGGACAAGGATCTACAACAAAGTCAATGCTGTAGGGACCACCCTACGCACACTGCGTGACATCAAAAGTAGGTGGGTCGACCTCAAGGCCCGGGTCAAGCATCAGCGCCAGAGGAACCACGAGGCAGCCCAAAGAACTGGTGGCGGCCCTCCCATACCACCACTAACCTTCACTGAATGGGAGGAGAAGGTGCTTGCCATACTGCATCCCGAGAGTCTCACAGGAATCGAGGGGGGAGTGGAGGCTGGTAAGTACAAACAAAACAATCACATCCCACTGTAATGTACCGTTGTGCACAACAAGTGAGCCTCAATTGCCAGACAAAATCAAACTCATGTAGAATGCACGCTGTCAACATGAATGTCTCATAAGGCTAGCATTTCCTCCCTCTGCTTCACCTCACAGGTAGGTAGCCATCTTACTGGGGAGGGGTTTGTTGGGACCTGACAGCAAGACCACAACTCCCACAAGGCCCTCTGTCTTCCCTCCCAAACAGCATGGAGCACCCACCCCACCACACAGCCATGTGGCAGCCATCACCCTCCTCTGCTTCACTCAACAGGTAGGTAGCCATCTTACTGGGGAGGGGTTTGTTGGGACCTGACAGCAAGACCACAACTCCCACAAGGCCCTCTGTCTTCTCTCCCAAACAGCAGGGAACTATCTGACCACCACATCCCGCACTTGTGAGCCAACTCAGTCAAGCTGCATAAGTTTCAGCCAGTGCACACACAGAAAATACCATTGACAGTTCACATGAATCACAGTGTCATTGATGAAGTCACATGTAACTGCAAAGCATAACCCAGGAACGCAGTGGCCAAACCCCAATGTGCAAGTACCATTATCCCAAAGCATAAAGGCTCACATCAACACCACATATGCATGTAGACTCAGTCAAACATCACAAACCACACGAGGACAGTACAAAAAGTACAACAGAAATCAGGAAGTTGCGGCATAGTAGACAAACAGTCATAGCAAAGTCACAAATATCCTAGCATGAACAGAAGTGGATGAGCAACAAGTTGGTACCAGAGGACATGTACTTGGAAATACAATATCTGTACATATGAAATTGTTGCTACAGCCATGTCACATCGCTGACGAGCAATGTATTTACCTCCACATCATGTCCCACTACTGACAAACTGTTAGGAATGACAAGTAACGCCAAGATGAAAAGTCATGTCATCTCAATCGAAATGTGCCAAACATGAACATCAAAGTTGTGCTGTGTACTGAACATGCTAACAATCCAACCTCTGTTCAACAGGTGACTCGCCAGCAACAGCAGGCGCCCGTGCCATGGACGAGCCCAGCCAGTCTCCCACCCAAGAAGCAGAACCCTCGGATGCAGACTCCCTGGTTTTTACGGATGAGGAGGACCGACCTGGCCCCTCCGGCGTGCCCGGCCAAGCTCAGTCTCTGGCCCTCACTGTCCCCACCATCACCACTACCACCACCACTCCCACAACAGCTGCAACCACAATGCTGACCCCTGCAGCACCAACCTGTATGGCAGCCACCTCCACCATCACCACCGCTGCCTCCAACTCTGTCCCTGTGCCAGTTGTAGCCAATACCACCAGGCAGCCTCGGGATGCTGGGGACAGTGTGCGGCGGCAGCGCCAGGCGCCGCCACAGGTCCATGGCAGCAGGGCAGGTGGTAGGCCAACTGGGGGACAGTCACAGGAGAACAATGAGACTGAGGCCCAGGCCACCGTGCAAACTGTCCTTGGGGCATACCAGCAGAACCAGGGACAGATGGGCCAGGTCCTTGATGAACTGCGTGAACTCCGCCTGCTGCAGAGGTCCATGGACACTCGTTTGGGACAAATTGCAGAGTACATGAGCCAGCTTGTGGGTGTCCTGAGGGACATGCATGCAGCACAAATAGCTGCCCACGCCATCCGTGGCCAGCCAGATGATAGTCACAACACCACAGCAGCGTCCACAGGGAGGAGTGAGTCACATCACAGCGAATCCTCAGACACCTCCGAGCATGCAGCAGGTTCCCCCCGGCCAAACGGCTGAGGGGGCGTCCAAAAAAGTCCCAGGGAGGATCACGTGGCAAAGCACCGTGCCGTACCAGTTCTCGGAGCCAGCGTTGATGTCACCAGTGTCACACCGAACATTGACTTGGTTGTAAATCCGATCCCACATTGCCACAAGGATGGGAGTGTACTGTTGGACTGTGGAATCCCACCATTGTGTGTTCTACCCGAACCATCCATGTACCATCACTTTCAACTTCAACCCTCACCTGTCACTCATTTACAAATAAACACAAATCACACCCGTATGCCTTTGTGTCAAGAGGAATTTTTATCATAGTAAGTAGCATGTTAACTCACATTGCAATGTATCATGAGACGTAAATGCGACAATCCATTGAGAGAGTAGAGGAACCTGGAACCACACAAGAAAAAGACAGTGATTTGACATATGATGGCAGTACAGGAAAAGCACTGCACTAGGCAACACTGTACAAGATGCATAACAGTTAACACAGGCCAACACCATCAACATGGACAGAAGGGGGATGGGAGCACACAACTTCACCTCCCAGCACAGTTTACCCCTCAACATCCTGGTAAATGCACTGCAGTTGAAATGCTTACTTCTTTTCCGTGGAAGTGAGTCACCACGGCTGGATGCAGGTTAGTGCTGTTATTCCCTAGACACGTGTTGCACGAAATTATACCATTGAGATCGGTATCTGCTGAGAAAGCTGCCACAATACACTAATGTCTCTGTACCTCTCACTGCCCAACTCAGGTGAAACACTCAAAGCTACATTGCAAGTAAGCATTTTTACCGAACTGCAATTACCAGAATGCCAAGGGGTGAACTGTGCTGGGAGGGGAAGTAGTGTGCTCCCATCCCCCTAATAACATCAATATGGATATGACGTAGGTTGTTACAACACACACAACGCTGATCAATGAATCCCACAAGAGCCAGCATCAAAACACATCCTGTCATGTGGCCAAAGGTGACATTGTCACATTCACAAACTCAAGTACAGTTACACAGGGCTTTTCATGGGTCATGTCCAGTCTTTTTGCATTTGTTCCCACATGAACAACAGTCACTGACGACATACCCACGCCAAATCTCCTTCTCAACGGAAGTTATCTTATCCTGAATCACCACAACTGCTGCGGTTTACGGGAAGGCGTCCCGTAAATAGGAACACTTGCACTACGTGTTCCTTGCTGTAGCAATGTTCTCTTTACTCCCCCATATGTGCTTGTAGATAGTTAGTTGTGGCCTCACATTCCCACAAGGAAAGCAGACTTCAATTAGTGATGCAGGCTCAATGGGCTTTTGTTTCAACAAGTAGTCGCTCTCACATCAGGCCGTGAGACCTTCGATTCCCAGGTGCCTTGACTGTCCAGCGCGATTCATTGTCTGCGAGACACGACTCTCCCACTTGTTTTTGGGCTACTGACACACCAAATATCAATAGCGTCTGATACTGAAGACCGTGCACATTTTTTCTACTTGTAGGCTCTGGCCTTGTCACTTCGTTGCACACTATTATTGGAGCCCTACCCGGTGTCACTCATCATATTTACCGACTGCATTTGGCGGTTTCACATCAACCCTTTGCCAGTACTGCAGATTGCTGGTTTTCCGGCTCCTCTCACGCAATGGCAGCCCGTCCTGTGGTCCAGGCCAACCCCGGTCAGTTGCAACTGTACCGTGAATGGATGCAGCTCGTCTTTGGATGTATACCATTGGCTGTGCTCCGCATCAGTTATACAATATGAAACAATGGGGTGACCCAGTTAAGTGCAGAACCTGGGGATTAGTACATTAAGTGAACAGTGGTTCTGCCACCAAAAATGCTTTAGAAAGCGAAAAACGTTTTTATTTAGTATCCCTCTATTAAGATGAGATTTTCATTTAATGATAAACATAGGAGCAAGTCCAAACTAAAGAAACTCTACCAGAAACTACTCATACACATCTGAATATGTTTAGGATTTTTATGACAAAATCATAAAAAATAATCAAAGAAACAGGACATTTGTATACACACAGATATATAGTGTACAACTACACTTATTAACGAATAGGAGATATGAAGTGAAAACAAAAATGTGTTTACATATATATCACAGCAAAACCAAAGGGGATGATGGACGGAGTGTTGAACATTGCAAGCACTCACCCCCAGTCAACTGATCTGGGTTTAATCCATCATCATTCTTTAGCTCACTCCGCCACCCCTCTTCAGACATGGCCATATGCAAATCAGTCTGACCCTGTGCCTCATAGGAACAGTCCAGCCCGAACTGCCAAGCCATGTCTTCCCTGGACCTGAAACAAGCATCCTGGGACCGGTTTCTGGCTTACAGCCGTCATCAGCCAGGCTATCTTGAATCCAGTGGCAAAGTGAGCAAGGGACCCACGTCTGGGCATACCCTGCCAACTTAGGGCGAACATAGCAAAACCAAAGGGGATGATGGACGGAGTGTTGAACATTGCAAGCACTCACCCCCAGTCAACTGATCTGGGTTTAATCCATCATCATTCTTTAGCTCACTCCGCCACCCCAGTTCAGACATGGCCATATGCAAATCAGTCTGACCCTGTGCCTCATGGGAACAGTCCAGCCCGAACTGCCAAGCCATGTCTTCCCTGGACCGGAAACAAGCATCCTGGGGTCGGTTTCTGGCTTACAGCCGTCATCAGCCAGGCTATCTTGAATCCAGTGGCAAAGTGAGCAAGGGACCCACGTCTGGGCATACCCTGCCAACTGAGGGCAAACATAGCAAAACCAAAGGGGATGATGGACGGAGTGTTGAACATTGCAAGAACTCACCCCCAGTCAACTGATCTGGGTTTAATCCATCATCATTCTTTAGCTCACTCCGCCACCCCAGTTCAGACATGGCCATATGCAAATCAGTCTGACCCTGTGCCTCATGGGAACAGTCCAGCCCGAACTGCCAAGCCATGTCTTCCCTGGACCGGAAACAAGCATCCTGGGACCGGTTTCTGACTTACAGACGTCATCAGCCAGGCTATCTTGAATCCAGTGGCAAAGTGAGCAAGGGACCCACGTCTGGGCATACCCTGCCAACTTAGGGCGAACATAGCAAAACCAAAGGGGATGATGGACGGAGTGTTGAACATTGCAAGCACTCACCCCCAGTCAACTGATCTGGGTTTAATCCATCATCATTCTTTAGCTCACTCCGCCACCCCTCTTCAGACATGGCCATATGCAAATCAGTCTGACCCTGTGCCTCATGGGAACAGTCCAGCCCGTACTGCCAAGCCATGTCTTCCCTGGACCGGAAACAAGCATCCTGGGACCGGTTTCTGGCTTACAGCCATCATCAGCCAGGCTATCTTGAATCCAGTGGCAAAGTGAGCAAGGGACCCAAGTCTGGGCATACCCTGCCAACTTAGGGTGAACATAGCAAAACCAAAGGGGATGATGGACGGAGTGTTGAACATTGCAAGCACTCACCCCCAGTCAACTCTTCTGGGTTTAATCCATCATCATTCTTTAGCTCACTCCGCCACCCCAGTTCAGACATGGCCATATGCAAATCAGTCTGACCCTGTGCCTCATGGGAACAGTCCAGCCCGAACTGCCAAGCCATGTCTTCCCTGGACCGGAAACAAGCATCCTGGGACCGGTTTCTGGCTTACAGCCGTCATCAGCCAGGCTATCTTGAATCCAGTGGCAAAGTGAGCAAGGGACCCACGTCTGGGCAAACCCTGCATTCTGTCCATCAACTGTTGTTTTTACATATATATCACAACACAATTTAGACATAACCAATAAACATATATCAAAAAAATACATTTAGACACAGCGTGAAATACATGAAAAGTGTGATTCAACACGACCAGGAATTAATCCTCTTATTCTCTATTGGTCTAGTTGATCAATGACACTTGTAAGTATGCGTCGACGTTTCGACCCCTGGGGATTAGTGTGATTATGAAATCATCTGCTCGGGGTCTTCCTCAGGACTAAATATGTCTGTGTGTTGCCTTTAGATAGGGTTCCACCTGGATACCAAAGTAATGAATAATATATACAGCATGGCAGCTTGTATATAGGAGGAGGTTGACCTTGATTCGAAAAGGTTTCCTCTTGTCTGGTAGTTGATTTAGAAGTGAATGGCACAGCGTGCTTTCATAATCTCCGGCGTCATGCGCTCGGGGTCATCAGTTATTTGCAAAGGATCACTTGTAAGCAATGTCTGTCGGGGCAGTCCGCCTCCATACAGTACTTCCACGAAGGTCAGGATACTAAATGATACCTTCGGACCCGTAGCATTCAATGCTGTAAATTGCACTCGGGGAAGCTGCCTCAGTTATAGGCTGACCTTCCGCTATGCCTATTTCACCTGCGTGCAACCTGTGTTCTACTGTCGCCGATGCCCCTTTCAATGGGCCATGGATCTCTGCCTTTCCAACACATCTCTTGCTGATCTGGATTATGACCTGTGGGTGAGTCCTTTGTTGGCCCACGACCAGGACTGTTCCTGGGATAGCCGTTTATGGGATGCCTTTCAACGTGTCAGACAGGCTGCCAGCTGCACTTGTGCGTTTGCGCAACGGCTTCTGTGCCATGCCTACATCGAGCCACTTCCAGCTTGCCATGAAATACTCCTTTCGTCCTCGTGGTGCGAGGAGCACATCTGTTCCTTCATGCTACTGGATTGGATGGCGGTCCTTTTTGCTGAAGCTGATTTGGATCACCTTTTGGAACTGGTTGCCTTCGAAGCTGCATGTGCCTTCTTGGATCCGTAACTACTTACCAGCATCCGGAACTGTGGGCAACTAATTCAATATTGTCTCAACATTTCTCGCCTCCTTCTGACAAAGGTTCTCAGCCATCTCTGACTTTGGCCCTGTCTGCATTAGCTTTGACTTTGCTGACCTCTGCGGTCTGTTTCGCTTGGTACCACAGAACTGAGGAAGGGGAGGCTGTCATATGTCCGTCGGGGTGATTGTCGCATATTATGAGCCCGGCTTCCATCGTGCAGCTGACGCACTTGTAAATCCCTGACTTTGAAGTCTTGCAAGTAGCTTTGTTCATGTCTGTCACATGGGAACTGTCCGCAGAGCTTGATCTCTCTGCGCTCCTGGAGTACTGTCTGCACATTCTGTCCGTGGTCAACAACAATGTCCCTTGTCATTCTGTTCTGGTCCGGCCCTATCACCACGACTCAACAGAGTTTCACAGCTGCGAGTGACCACGGGTGCCTCTTAGATGTTATGGGGCAGGGAGCTAGGTGCATCACACTTGGGGAGGGGACTATCCAGAGAGAAGAGCGACACGGCACATGTGTTGTACATTTGACCATCTATGGGCTGAGGAGTGTGTTCTGCTGACAAAGCCCATAGTTTAGGGACATTTGATACAGGTTCTTCCAGCAGGGGGAGGGGGGATGGGTTCATGGGACTTCATCCAGAGTGCTTATTGACATACCATCTTTCTTAATGATATGTGGACATGTTACTCTGCTAAATGTTTTTGTGCAAAATGCATTTCTCAAATACTTTGGTGCCGTATACTACATGTTCTTACACGGTAGTTGAAATAAAACTTCTGAACTGTGTCTTGTCTTCAAATGAACCCCTTGTGGACAAGTATAAGAGTCAGGGCGACAGGGTGTGTCTTGTTAACGCTATTCCTGTGAGATCTGAGAGTGTTGTGTCCTGGGGTGTCTGTGCGCTTGTATCACTGACAGTGAGTGATTGAGCTAGTGAGCCACTATGGCTATCAGGTCCAGTGCTTCAGGGTGCTCAGGTGGTCGAATGACTCGGTCCCGGCCTGCCCAAGTCCTCTAACCTGCGCATTGTTCTGTGTGTGGACAGAATCCCTGCAACAATCCTCAAAGTTTGGGAGACAACAGCATAGCACACAGACACAGCCATAGTCGCTCATTGTTAACTTACACTCAACGGAAGTAGTTGGCGATGAGATGTTGACGCACGTCAAGGCCTTCTTCCTCACCACTGTCATCATCACTGGGCATGTGTGGGTTTGGAGCAGGGGGCTGCTGCTGCTCATCATCGTCCAGAATCAGGGGGATCTTCTTGCGCAAGGCCAGGTTGTGTAGCATGCAGCAGGCGACTACAATCTGGCACACCTTCTGTGGGAGTAGAGTAGTGCACCATCACTCTTGTCTAGACACCTAAATCTAGACTTGAGCAGTCCAAAAGTGCGCTCCTCCACACGTCGTGTCCTCCCCTGGGCATCATTGTAGTGGACTTCCCCGGGCGTTGTTGGATTCCTCAGTGAGGTCATCAACCACAGACGATTGGGATACCCTGAGTCACCTAGTTGTGAGGAACACAGACAAACATTGCAATCAGAATATGTGAGGTGAGCAGCATGTCACACATACATCACAGTCATTGACACAGCACACTCACCAACAAGCCAGGCACGCTCGGGGTGCAGATTAGCCATCAATTGCGGTATGCTGCTGTTCCGCAAGATGTAGGAGTCATGTGCAGAACCAGGAAACTTTGCACAGACGTGTGAGATTATCTGATCCACCTGGCATCCCACTTGCACATTAATGGAGTGGTGGTCTTTTCGGTTGCGATAAATGTGTTCACATGCCTGTGGTGGAAAGAGGCCAATGTGGGTTCCGTCAATAACTCCCACCACATTTGGGATGCCTCCCAGATCAAAGAAATCCCCCTTCACAACTGGCAATTCATCCCACCTCGGAAAGTGTACATAGCTGTCCTTGTACAGCATCAATGCTGACAGGACGTCACGCAACACCATGCTGAACATGGGCTGTGACATCCCACCGGCACTGGACACTGTACTGGAAAGACGCAGTGGCAAATACATGCAGTGCAGCCATCTCTTTCACTGTAGCAGACAATGCAGCAGGATATGTTCGCTTTGGCTTCAAATGGGGCTCCAAATGAGCACATAGCTCTCGCAGTGTGAGGCGATCCAAATGAAATTTCCTGATGATGTCGATGTCCCCCATCGTCGCCAGGTGTGGGACAGGTCGAAAGATAGGTGGTCTCCTCCTACGTATCCTGTCAGGGTACACATGCATGAGATGAGTCAAAGATGAGAGATGTGGTACACAGCTTCAGCGAAGTCTCACACAAGCACAACATTGCCTTTAATCTTGGACACGTGACATGCACAAGTGACACGTATACAGACGTTACTTTTCTTCACTCACTCGACATACTTACTACTTCAACATCCATAGTAGCTCGATGTGTATGGCATATAGTATACTGCTACATCAAGGTTGGTCTGCCCTGTGGTTGATGCCACAGCACTTTTGTTTCGCAGCATCTATGCAGATTTGCATGTGGCTGCTGTCACTGCACGGTCTCAGACTTCAGTCCCACAATACACAACGACATTATCTCTCCCCCCTGAGGGCAGTGAGTGTCAGCTGGACAATGATACATGTATATTCAGCACGGTGGGCAGACAAATGTGAACATTATGGGGTCAGTACATCGTGACTGTGTGGTAATTTTGCGTGACAGACATTGACATGTTCACCTTCATGAGGTACATAAACACATGGATTGTGTATACATGCACACATGGCTGTGAATAACAGATGTCATCCAGGCGATGATTTTTTGCTACACATGTGCACTCCTATGACGTGTGTGAGACATTTACAGGCAATGGCAGCTAGGCACACTGCATGCCACACCAGTACGTGTGCTGTAAGTACTAGGGATTACCAGTATGTCTGAGTTGCAGAAAATGGACACCTCGATTTGTCAGCCTACATCACTGGCCCTTCAGAAGATGGCCCATGGCCAAGGATTCACTAAGCACATAGCAAGAGATATACAGGCAGTGTTAACAGGTCGTTAGTTTCATTACACTACATTGGTACAGTGCGAGAGCCCTTTGGTCTTTTGTACTCCTTGACTCATTTAGGGCCATGCTGGCCACGGAGCATGACAAAGAATGTAATTTCACTCTCCTTTTCTTGGACAAGCCATGTGTGTCCAGACTTGAATCAAAGGTCACACTCTATGATGCCTTCACTGGGTGCACACATCACTTTCGGCTGATGTTTTGGGGTGTGTGATGCAATTCGCATGGCGACAATACAAATGCATGATATGTTTACAGGCGCGGTAGCTGGCGTCCACAGCGTAAACACGCATTGGCCCCAATTGAGTGATGCAGGATTGCGGACGGCGCTTCCTGGCCGACGCGGTGTGGCAACACCTATGCGAATGCGCCATCTGCCAATGGGAGCCGCCAGCGGATTACATTTTTGAATGTTGCGGGGTGCGCGCTCTGCATCGGCGGGGCACGGCATTGGCCCCACTTGCCTTCAGGGGTCCTGAGGGTGTCACTCATGTGAATTGGGTGGGCCTCGCACATTGCAGTTGGCAGGTTGCCACATACATCGTGGGGCCGGCCCCGCCTGCACGCTTGCTGGGAGTTGTAGTTGTACAGGGGTTGCATGCGTGGAGGTGTTTTGGACGTGCCTCTGCTGTAGGGTGCGGCGGCGTCTTATCTGCCGGAGGTGCACCAGGTAGAGCAGCGGAAAGGCCTGTAGCGCTGGATCCATGGCGGCTCAGGTGGTCTGGATGTGTTCTGGGTCGGCTTTTCCTTTCCGTAGTTGTGCTTCCGCCATCCGCGATGTGGTGGTTTTTGCACTGCGGTGGGAAGGGCTGTTTGTTACCTCGTAATCTGGTTGGTGGACGGAACGTGATTCCGCACGCCGGTCTTGCTCTATAGGCTCCGTCCGCCACCCTTGCGTACCGAGAAAACGTGCGGAGCCGGTAAAACCGTGTCGGACGGAGAATGGCCTCTGTTGGCCCATTGTAATATGGTGGTCCCAATATACGCATCAGGGGCGGGAAAAAAGACGTTTTCCACCACCGCCAACACTACGGTTGGGCTTCCGTCCGGCATCGTAATGAGCCCCTAAGTGTGAGCACCTGGGAGAGAAAGACACTAACAGGTGAGCAGAGAATGAAGGGATGCATATTTCCCTAGAATCACTTAGAACTGTGATTCCTATTTGTTAGTCTGCACAGCATAACATAACATAACATGTGTATTTGTAAAGCGCACGTTCACCCAGAGGTCTCTTGGCGCTGAATAACAGATGTTCATTGTTACCCAACTCAATGGTACTCATTTTATCGACCTCAGATGGATGAAAGGCTGAGTGGACCCGCCTGGATTTGAACCTGTGACCATGAGGTCGAACACAGGCCCCTGCAATGGACGCATTAGTCCACTGAGCCACCAGACCCGGCCACTGAGCCACCAGACCCGGCACAGACCCGGCTCCAGACCCAGCACAGACCAGTACCACAGGAGGTGAGGGGCCAGTTGGAGAAAGGAAAATTACCGGCACAGATAGGGCAGATGGATTGCCTTGGGCCCATGCCAAATGATCAAGGATGTACTTATTCAGCAGTGTAGGATGAAAAAGTCAGGAAGGGGACTGCCCCAGCCCTTCTTACTGAGCAAGAGGAAGGAGAGTTTGACTCTACTACCAAGAATCCGGAGGCCAAAGTGTGGGTAGATTTTGCAGATAATTCCCCAGAACCAGCTGAGAACCATGCAGACAGAAAAGATATAACTTTGTCATCAGACCCAAAACAGAACAAGCATTGGCATAGCCAATAGGTCTCGCTTTTGGGACCTTATAAGTATTTAGTTATGCAGCACAATATGCTTGGTGCAACAACATCAACTGTTGCATGGCTAAACACTTATAAGGTCCCAAAAGCGAGACCTATTGGCTATGCCAATGCTTGTTTACATAGTAACTGTTGAGTATCAGCGACGTCCTACTCCCAAATAGACAGCTAGCATGTGAACCAACCAGAGAGAGAGAGAGGTTTAGAGAGAGAGAGAGAGAGAGAGAGAGAGGTTCAGAGAGAGAGAGAGAGGTTCAGAGAGAGAGAGAGGTTCAGAGAGAGAGAGAGGTTCAGAGAGAGAGAGAGAGAGAGGTTCAGAGAGAGAGAGAGAGGTTCAGAGAGAGAGAGTTTCAGAGAGAGAGAGAGAGAGAGGTTCAGAGAGAGAGAGAGAGGTTCAGAGAGAGAGAGGTTCAGAGAGAGAGAGGTTCAGAGAGAGAGAGAGAGAGAGAGAGGTTCAGAGAGAGAGAGGTTGAGAGAGGGAGAGAGAGGGAGAGGGAGAGGGAGAGAGGGGGAGAGAGGGGGAGAGAGAGAGGGGGAGAGAGAGGGAGGGAGAGGGAGGGAGGGAGAGGGAGGGAGAGGTTGAGAGGGAGGGAGAGGTTGAGAGAGAGGGAGAGGTTGAGCCTGTGTGTGTAGTGATGCTACTCACGGCAGGGTCATCTCCAGTTTGAAGTGCCCAGAGGTGCACAAAAAGGGGCGAGATTCTGCACCCATCAACAGCCACACTGACCAGTGATCAGGAAAAGGGACAAAAGGACGGCCTCCCTAAAATACCCTCCACAATCTGAACCACAGAGACTGCAATTCCACCCTTCACCACCATCATCTACCAAATGGCAGTACTCCGGAACACTAATCGGCAGCTACGTACAGCAAAATGACCTACTCACACTTGTAAAGGGAGCTTGGTCTCTTCTATCCCCACTGCAGTATCTAGGCCTCCTTCTTCCAGATTCAAGCATGTCAGCAATTCTTTTCCATGAGTGGGTTAGTAGGCCTGTGCTCCAGTATAACAGATAAAATGGTCTTGTCACAAGTTCAGCTTCCCAAAATATGGGACACTGCCATCACCGCTCTACATGTTAAAATCAAGAATAGAGACGGTAGTCCACTGTCAAACAAATGAGGAAACGCTTTGTGTGCCCCTCCAGTGCCACACATAACAAAGCATGTTAAACAACAGGCCTATTGACGTGTTAAGATAGTGAAAATGGAAGATGCATGAACAACTGTAATGGCATGAAATTTGTGATGAGTTTTGTGAAATATGCTAAACTTGTGGCGTGGGCACTTGCTGCAACATTTTTTCAAACAAGCATTAGCAAAGCTAATATGCCTGGTGCTTAGTGTTGGCCAGCCTTTTGACTGTCAATGCTCGTTTTGTCTTGGATTTTTGCAAAACGTTTTTTGGGGGGGGGAGGGGGTGGGAAGGAGGGGAGATGCTGTGCCTTCATCAATAGGAAAAAACATTGGATAAAAGGCAATTTGTTTTTTGGTCTCAAAAGGCACACATTGCCATACTAGTCACCGGCACTGAAGAGAACTATTCTGTGTGTACTTGCTCCTTGTGCAAGGGCAGGATCCCGTCACTTACAGCGACATTAGCCAATAGCTGGAGAGGGCAGACCCTTTGCCCCACGCTGCATGTTGTGGTGGGGAAAAAAACATGAATGAGACTAACAGATGAACAGGGCTGGATGAAATTCCCTATCATTAAGCAAGTACATTATAAATATGATTGTAGTAAGAATCAAAAGGTCTTGGCTAACGCCAATCTAATAAATGTACATAAAATAAATAGATTGTGATGTCTGATTGAGGTGGTTACGTCTACCTATATTAATATAACAGCTGAAGGATACAGAACAAAACATCTGATAGTGCTTTCGAGTCACAAACTCTATTTCAACAAGTAGATCATATTGAAATGGAATTGTATTAATCTTTTTCACAAAACACACAATGGACACCACACAAACTTTTAAAACGTGCAGAGCCTCAAAAACAATTGGCTCTTGAATGTTCAATGTCAGGAGACTAAACAGAAACACAAGTGTTAAAATAAATAATAAAAAAATATATATATATAGAAGGTGGCCCACACACTTTTGGAACTGCCTGCTTCTTAAGAGCTGCTGAAGCAATCAGCTGGCTGGTACTGAATGAGCCAAAGACTGAAACCATGTCCTTCAGTCCTCTTGCTCGGAAAAAGAGAAAAAGCATCTTCCTATGATGAATCCTGAACTTCAGGGGAACGTTGCGCCTATGTCGTGCACAAAACAGTTTCTAAAATAAAACATTTTATAAACCGGTCCCTTGTAGCTGTGTTTTGATCAGACTTTCAGAGCTCCCCTCACCCGAGATAAACTCGTTTAAAAAAAAAAACATGTTTCATATCCGTCGTCAAAAAAGTTAACTGATTTGGTGCATTCAGCTACGATTACAGGCTCCGCTGTGAATCCCAGAATAGACTACACGAACGCACAGTCTATAGGCATGGCTAAGATATCTTTAACACTGCAATTGGGACAAAAAGCTGTGGTGCGTTTGGCAGGAGGCCTCGGGGGGAGGAATCACGTTACCAAAGAAGGGACAGGCTCCCAGTGGAGGCACAAACTAAACTCAAGTGCATGCTCCTCGTTTTCAAACCACACAAAAGCCTCCTCCCAAGTATTTAGAAACTGCTTCCGAAAAGCTCAGAACTCTCAGCGTAGTATTCGACGAGCCACATCCCTGGCGACATGTACCACCAAACTCGGGGTGGACACTTATCCATCATATACGTCCATAACGGGAGCAGCCTGCTACACCTTGCTTGCCCTTTGGTACATACACCTCGCTACTCCTTTTCGCAGGATTCCTCGCCGAGGGAACATAAAACAGGCAGAGATTTAAAAGAGTTGTTTGTGGATTCCCTTCTTATCCTCTCCATGCAGCTTCAGCAACTAATAGGAAGTCGAGAAGGAGCAAACGCTGCAAAAGAGTCAACCCCAGGAAGTCAATGGGCTGCAGGATGGCTCAATGAGTTAAATCGTGCTCCCGGCTGAAAAATGAAGCATCTGCGGGCCACGATTTCAAACTCTGGCAGGGTCGACCCAGCCTTCCAAAGTTACTAAACTTAGGACCATTACAACTGGTTAACAGTAATGCCTTCTATTTACAGCGCTTTGAAGCGACAAGTGCGGCATCAGGCATGCTCGCATCTGAAACTGACATACAAGTTGCACAAGATATCTACCACCGCGACACTAACGAGTTCTCTAAATAGCCGTTTTGGGTTCGACTCATTGTTTCAGATTCAAAATAAACCATCACAGGTGCAACAATTCTAGCAGCTATGTTTCGCTACAATAACAAGAACAGGGGTCGCCGATAACCTCCCGGTTACAAAGTGCACATATGGGTGTGTACAAACTGCAACAAATAGCATGGCTTGGATTCGGATGGCATTGTCTGGCCCCTAGAGCCTTGTGTGTGGGCAGCACCAGCTGATCAAATATGGCAGCTTCGAGGCTGCACCCTCGAAGCTACGCACAGAGTGAGGTGCACTGGCCCAGCAGTAGTAAAAATAAACGCACATCGTGCAAATCTAACACCTTGTTCGGCTCACCCTGCGTGTGATTCAGATGTTTGTCCTTCGAAAGGCCCCTGCACGCAGGAAGAGCACGGAAAACACCGTGTGAGCATCCAACACACACCGAGGTCGTATCATGAGCACGACCTGTCATTTCAACATGGACGTTTCACTTCAAAAACACAGACATCGACCGAAGACATTTCCTAGCGAAGGGTCTTTAACAAATGCTTAAGGTAACGAGCGAGCGCGGCAGCCTGCAGAGCTGACCAGACGCTCGTGCGTCATGGCCTTTTGCCTGCGATTACACGCACAGCAGGCATGTGTTTCCAATTATCGCGCCCGCGTCTGGGCACGATAATTGGTAACAGATGTGTGCCGCGCGCGTAACCGCAGGGAAAAGGCCATGGCTGCTGAGCGTCTGGTCAGCTTTCAAACTCCTAACTTAAAGTCTCGCAGAGCAGCGCTTGCGCGCTACTCGAGGCTCGACCTAAAAAGGAAAACATGTGTTTTTAAAAAAAAAGAATTTTTGCAAGAAGAGTGGTGCTTGTTTCTTTTTTTAGCAAAAGACACACAATTGATGGACGGAATGCAGAACAAATCAAAACATTCACCCCCCAGTCAAGAGATCTGGGTTAAATCCATCATTCTTTTGCTCACCATGCCACCCCAGTTTAGACCTGGCCATATGCAAATCAGTCTTGACCCTGTGCCTCATGGGAACAGTCCAGCCCGAACTGCCAAGCCAGGTCCTCCCTGGACCGGAAACAAGCATCCGGACTTGGCAGTTCGGGCTGGACTCTTCCCATGAGGCACAGGGTCAAGACTGATTTGCATATGGCCAGGTCTAAACTGGGATGGCATGGTGAGCAAAAGAATGATGGATTTAACCCAGATCTCTTGACTGGGGGTGAATGTTTTGATTTGTTCTGCATTCCGTCCATCAATTGTGTGTCTTTTGTTTCTTTTTTAGATCATACTGCGACGTGTTGGTGTACCTGATGTCCTTGTCCTGCATGTGGGTGCCTATGTCTGAGTGGGGCCCTGAGGGTGTGGGACCCCCCAACCCCGAAGTGACCTACTGACAGCACAGACTGACAGCGTTGCTGACATCCTTTGGCTGAATCAACCAGTGGGTTTACCTAGCAGAGACTGAATTGAACTGATCTTGAAAGTGAAAATTATGATTTCAAGCGTACTTTTGAAAGAAGGAAAAAAAGACAATATTTTCAAATATAGCAGGAGGGCTGTGTACTTTTACACAGAACTGATGAAAGATATTTTTCATTAAATCCATAGTGTTACAAGGGAAGCTGTTCAGTTTGATGAAGAAGATTTTGAGATTCTTTTATTGTTTTAAGCTGCTTCAATAGTAGAAGTTGCAGGATTAGCCATTTATAACACTAAGAGCATCAATGAATTAACATGTTTGATTCTATTTGTGTATTCATTTTGTGTATTCATCACACATTTATTTCTGTAGCTGAGTTATGATCAGATATACATGAGTTATTTTAGATGAAGTAATAAGTTAGGTTTTTATAATGTCACTGTTTAAATGTGTGCTTCATTTTATATTCGTGCTTTCACTTAAAAAGTTGATTTTTGATATATATGTTATGACAGTCAAAGGTCATGGGGTGGAATGTAGTGCCAGAGGCACTCCCATGTATTGGGACCACGTGATGATCTTTGACTACCATTGTTTTAATTGACTTTAGGTGTTTTCTTGAATGTACGACCATGTTTCCTGCATGTGCCTTTTTCCTAGAATATTTCTTTTGTGTCTCCTTGTAGCTGCAGAGGGGGAGTGTTTGCTTCTTACAGCCCTGCGTGGAACAGAATGTGTGGGATGTGCATTTGAAAGCATGAGAGAGGGAGAGGTGTGGAATGTACTTCTCGGTCTCGCAGTATATTGTTATAAGCAGTGGTGCTCAAATGTGCATTATGTTGTACATTGGGAGATGAAGTGTGTAGTGCTATACGCAGTGGTGCACAAATGTGCATTCTGTTGTACATTGGGAAGTATTATGAAGTAGTTACTTTTGGCTTTGACATGCCCTCATGCCATCTTGAATTCTGACTCTGTCTAGCTTGAGCTGTGCGCACACAGGCAGGCCCCCAGATAACTCAAGTTGTTTAGGCCATTCACGTTCAAGGTTGTTTCCTGTACTTTTGGAGATTGTTTTCTGTACTTTCGGAGACTTTCGTAAGCTTCAATGAGATAATGTGTGGGATGTGCGCGTGGTACCTTTCAGAGCAGAGACTGTTGTTGCCAGAGGAATGTGTGGAATGTACAGCTCTGTATCAGAGTGAAAATACAGGGGCCTGGCCAGCTTCTGTCTTGATCCTGACACAGATCAGTACGGTCAGCTCGGTTTTTGTAACAGAAGAAAGGGGGCGATATTTCTAGAAACTTCTCCTCAGGTTGAGTAAAAGGTATTAAAGGAGGGAAATCTTGCCGCCCAGACGGGAGCTCGCTGTGGAACAGATGTGTTGCCGCAGGGAATTTGTTTTTAGGGTCCCGATCGAAGCTTCTGTCTGGCTGTCAAGGGCTCCTCCAGCCAAGTTTGCAAGAATGCAGAGAAAGAACGATCAGTGAGGTGATTTCTTTTGATTATTGACATTGTGATATGTGAATGTGTCTGTGTCTGTGTGAGCATTCAAGTCTCCAGTAGGTTATAATCATCTGATGTTTTATTCTTAATAATTGGCATTGTGTTGTGTGAGTGTGTCTGTGTGCACATTCAAGTCTCCAGTGGTTATAATCATTGGAAGTATTTAGTGTATATATCTTTCCGATTTCTTGCAGTGGGCGTCCGGTATTATAATCTGCTTGTATTTTATTCCATGTATTTTATTCCACGAATTTACCAGTTGCATTTTCCTACTTATAAGTGTGTTATTATTGCTTGCACATATATATACATATATATACATATACAAACATATATATATATATATATATATATATATATATATATATATATATATATATATATATACATATATAACACTGTGTTGTGTAACATGTGCTGTAGTCCGTTTTTTGTGGCCACATGAGAGTATGTATCGGAACATTTCCTGTTGAACCTTTGTGTGACCAAGACAGCTTGCCTGTCGAAACACGTTACCTGGTGCAATAAACTTCACTTTGGCACTTCCTGAGAGCACGGACATCTGTCTTTTCAAGTGTGGTAATTTGTCGAGTGGCTCCGCCGACTCTTCCGCGCCACCTATCTAGGGCCAGGGATCCTAGTTGGAGCGTCTTTGTGTGTATATGTATGTATATATATATATATATATATATATATATATATATATATATATATATATTCCAACACAAATGGATTCCTCTTGCAGCGCGCTCATAGACTGGTGCAATCGTGATGGGGCTGAATCCAAGCCCAATTAATTCCATATAACAAAATTACGATGCACTCCAGATCCAGTTGTAGCTTCCTTTATTTTTCAGCTGTACTGGCTCACACCAACGCGTTTCAGCCCTTGCGAGGCCTTTGTCACGGTTAGTGAGTATTTTTTCTATGTAACTATTTATACCAAAACACAGTTTGCCAATAATGTGGCATTGTGGGAAATGTAGTTCACTTGTCTTAATGTGCATTTCTATTTACAATATTTACATTTTTGACAGAATTTTCAGGTGACATGTTTTAAACCAAACTTTTTTTTTGGTTTGTAAATTATTTTGAAGACAAAATTAATTTTGATTTCAGTCTCAGTTAGTACTATTTTTATAAGTCTTTCAACTCTTTCCATTATTATGATCTTCGTATTTTTTCTGGATTTTGGAGATAATTAGTTATTTTTGTTTTGTCCATGCTTGGGTCTTTTTGCGGTCTTGGCATTTTTATTGGGATTAGTGCCCATTGCGATGCCTCCTTCAGCAGTTCCCATTGTTTCAGCATTTCCAGGTTCTCAGTCCAGATGTACAAATAGTTCTTCATCATTATTGATCCCATAAGGGGTCTTCGATCGTAATCTGATTATATATCTGGACTCTGTTTGTCGCAGTTTTTTGTTTCTATCGCCTCCTCTCTCATTGCTTTCTATAGCGTGGATTCCAAAAAAGCACATTGCTCTCCAGTCACTGTTTTGGCATGTCATCATGTGTTTTGCTGTTGCATAGGAGGTGTCTTTATTCTTCACAGCACGGATATGCTCTAGTATTCGTTTCTTGAGCATGCATATCGTGCTCCCTATATATTGCATGCCACATTTACATTGAATGATGTAGACTACGAATTTCGTTGTGCATGTTACTGCTTGTTGTATTTCAATTTTGTTTCCTTGGAAATCAGATATTGCTTTGCGATTTTCTCCAATTTTACAGGCCTTGCATACTTTGCATTTTACGAATCCTTTTTGTTGTTGTGATAGCCAGTTAGTTGGTCTTTGCTCTTGGAAATGACTTTGCACAATTAGATCTTTCAAAGATTTTGTCTTTCTGTCCAACTTTTCCCAGAGAAGTGTGAGACTGGCAGTGAAACTCTACAACACGGATCAACGTGTGTGTCTCCATAGCAACTGTGATCATTCACCATCTTAAGCGCCTGCCTTCAGCCCAGGCACGCTTTCACGCCATCACAAATAACTTATAACATCTCGAAATGTATACGGTTTGATTTGGTAGCGCAAATGTTTAAATATTTATGTACGATAACGTTATATAAAAATCATTTTACAAAAAATAGTTTCATGTATTAACTTTTAAATTTACCATTGTTAAAACGATTCACAATATGTTTGTCTACAGCTATGAAATCTTAAGAACAGTTGCATATTTTCTAAATGTTTTACAGAGTGCTATAAAAAACTGGTTTAACAATGGTAAAGATTCTACGACAACATGGTGCCTGGAATCCAGAACGTTGATTAGCTAGAGCGCAGTGTCCATCCTAGGTGTAGGAGAACTTGCGACTTCCTTGAAAACATGAAAGTGGTGGGGCCTAGAAGGTTTACCCTTAAGCAAGACAAAAGCTTTGAGAGGTGTTCTTGCAGGGGCTTGCTGAAAATTTCTATAGTTCTCCATCTATCATCCCATTTTTCAAAGTTTTTCTGTGACCGGGTCTTCATAGATCCTCTCCACGATAGCACCTCAGCACCAATGTAGCCACTCCAGTGGTTCAGGACGTTTCTCAGTTCAGGCAGTAAGAGGGTAGCCTGACTTCAACGTTCCTACTGTGTCGCACACGTCAGACTTCAGGAAGAGTTAAGAGTGCAGAAAGAGCTTTTAAAACAAAAAAACAAGTAGTGAAGCAGTGAAGAGTGGGAGCAGGAAGTTAAAAGAAAGTCCTCCCACACACCAGCTAAGAACAAAAGTGTAAGGGAACCGTACTTTACCGGTGCGCCTCAGCCTTGAGGAAGTGACGTTTATCGGCAAAACCAACGAGTCAGGAGGCAGCAAAGAAGAGAGACATTGGAGTGAACCAATGATAAGTAGCAGGCGGGCAAAAAGTTGGATTATTGATAACAGCAGGTCTTGCAGACATCACATGCGCGCTGTAGCTCGACCTAAAAATTATAATTTTACCCAGATGTCTATATGCATTGCAACACTCGCTTTACACCATCCCACAACACTATTTCCAGACACTAGACCGCCTCTTGACAGAGCTCTTAGGGGCAATAAACGTAGGCGGGTATGCTTAACAACGTTGCGGGGGACATGCTGTCGGGGAGGACTGGAAGTCCCTTGTTTAGAATTTTATTACATGGCCTGCCAATTACAGCATGTGGTACATTAGCTAGATAACAAAGACAACTGTGAGATGTGCCTTTTGGCGGGCACGCATGACGGTCACACACGACCGGAAACTTTGATGCTTGGACGGGGTGCTCCTCCCCGGATCCCATACATTGTGCAACATGTGGCCATGATCTGGGAAACCGTGGTTCGAAGCTTGATCCAACATGCCCCATATGCCCCAGATATGCCCCTCTGGGTGCTGTGCCCTTTCGCCTGTATTTCAGATTCTATGTCCGTACGAAGGTGGAAGGTTTATCACACGAGAAGAGGCAACGGGCCCCTTTAATTTGGGAGCGGGACAATTCCTACAGTATGCGAAGACCTTAAGTGTGGCTCTGGAAATCTGGCCGGGGTTCGCGGTAGAGCCCCCTAGCACTAATACATTGAAAGTAATGCTGTACATGGCGCAGAGTAGACGATTGGTGCTCCATCTATATAGAGCCTTAAGAGATGATTTACCAGGTGGGGTATTACCGGTAAAGCAGAGATGGGATACTTTGCTTGAGGAGCCGTTATCTGATACGGACTGGGAATATGTCCATGAAGGGGTTTGCACAGTTAGCTCTAATGCACGATTTAAACTCCTACAATACAATCTGGTTCACCAGGTATCCCTCACCCCACGTACACTACATATAATCTACACTACCCGTAGTGACAAATGCCCGAGATATAAGTCACAGGCAGCGGACTTTCTCCACATAGTTTGGACATGCCAAACATTATTCTCCTACTGTGAAACGGTGGTCACACACCTTCAGAGGGTCACGGGATGGGTAATTCCTAAAGAGATCCGACAAGTACTGTTGGGCCTACTACCTAACCCTAAGCACAAAAAATTAAGCAGCCGATTCCTCCTACTGGGGTTGGTGTTGGCAAGACGGCGCATTGCCATAACGTGGTTCAGACCCAGCGTCCCACAGGTAGAGGAATGGATGAAAGATATATGTGAATGGGCGACGGCGGAAAAGGTGCGAATGAAGCTTGTTTGTAAGGATGGAAAGCTGGAGGTAGGTCTCCGGGCATGGTCCCAAATGCTGGCAGATCTTAGAGAGGAGCAGATTCCGGAAACTCAGAGGTCTGCGGGTGCGGTGGGGGCAGCACAGATGCTGGGGAACTCGGGGAGGGAATTGGCATGAAATAGTGGCTAGGCGTGGTGGCAGACGTGCGACAACCATGTACACAGTAATGTTGTAATCGTGACTCTACGTTTGAAGCGGAAGTGGGAAGGGGGGAGGGAAAGTTTGGGGGTGGGATTGGCATGATCTATGCAGACATTATGAAAAGCAAAATTACGTGCACAATGTACCACCAACGCGAACATGCATATGGGACATGGACTCTCCCTTGTTTATATTCCTTAATCTGTAATGTGAATTGCTTATAAACAGGGGAGGGGTGATCTGGTCTCCTCCTTTTTATAATTGATGTGAGGGAAGGGTGGGGAACCCCATCGTTATTTCAGTATTTGCCTGTACAAAGATGTCTATGTAATTCACAAATGCAAATAAAGTTAACTTAAAAAATATATATATTTTACAATTTATACATATACTATTCCCACTACAATTTATACAGAAGTAGGCATAGTGTTATACTCAGGAGGAGTAAAATGTACTATTCCCACTCCAGTTAATGCAACAGTAGGGAAAGTGTTGGATAGCAGAGGGGTTAAAAATTACTATTCCAGCTCCAGTCAGTGCAACAGTAGGGAAACTGTTGAATTGCAGAGGGGTCAAATTTACTATTCCCACTCCTGTAAGTGCAACAGTAGGGAAAGTGTTGGATTACGGAGGGGTAAAAGTTACTATTCGCACTACAGTCAGTGCAACAGTAGGGAAAGTGCTGGATTGTGGAGGGGTAAAATTGTCTATTTCACTCCAGTCAGTGCAACAGTAGGGTAAGTGTTGGATTGCGGAGGGGTAAAATTTACTATTCCCACTCCAGTCAGAGCAACAGTAGGGAAAGTGTTGGATAGCAGAGGGGTAAAATGTACTATTCCCACTCTAGTCAGTGCAACAGTCGGGAAAGAGTTAGATTGTGGACCTGTAAAATGTACTATTCCCATTCCAGTCAGTGCAACAGTAGAGAAAGTGTTGGATTGTGGAAGGGTTAAAATGTACTATTCCCACTCCAGTCAGTGCAACACTACGGAATGAGATAGATTGCGGAGGGTGAAAATTTACTATTCCAACTCCAGTCAGTGCAACAGTAGGGAAAGTGTTGGATAGCGGAGGGGTAAAATGTTATATTCCCTTTCCAGTG
This sequence comes from Calotriton arnoldi, assembly GCA_963921515.1. Classification (NCBI taxonomy): domain Eukaryota; kingdom Metazoa; phylum Chordata; class Amphibia; order Caudata; family Salamandridae; genus Calotriton; species Calotriton arnoldi. The sequence goes on along the minus strand of CAWUFW010003461.1, from coordinate 1,056,488 downwards.
ACTGCAACAGTAGGGAAGGTGTTGGATAGCGAAGGGGTTAACATTTACTATTCCTGTGAGAAGTTGGCCTGGCATATGCTGTCCACTAGTTCTAGTGGGCACCTTGCACCAGTCCAAACGACCTTTATTGATGATAGGTTTAAAGACAACCTTTATTGAAAGCTATCCTAATGGTAGCTATGGAGAGCAGCCTTCAGGCTAAGTCTTGAAGGAGTGTAAAGCTAATTGTTTTACCAGTCTATAATCTCATGAATGACCAAATGAAAGGAGAACCACACCAGGTATATATATAAAATATATGTATTTATTACTAAACACTACCCACTAGTCTCTTTAAGAGGCTAGAGGTCAAAGTACACAAGTTACAAGTCAAATAGCACAGTAAATTAGCACAATATACGATTAGCCCTAGGGGCCTACCAAACCATATATTAAGAAAGTGGTATAAGAACCACGACTTAAGAAGACACAAGGCCTAGAGCCTGTAGAATCGCTGGGACCCCAAGGAACCACCCAAGGTAGTGACACAGGGGACCCACGGGGGCCGTGTGCAGTGTGTGAACACAGCCGCGAGCTCCGTTAAAGTCTATGGGAAAGTCGCGGTCGGAGTTTTAGAGTTTAAGGACACTTAGAAATGGACTAGGACAAAACCCTCTTGGACTTAGACAGTTCTAGGATTACCACCCTCGTGAGCACCGGAGTACTCGAGTTACCTCACCCAGGGAAGCCGGGTGCATAGGTGTCGAATGGTGTCGGGTCCCGTCGTCGATTTCAATGGCAGCCTGCGAAGAAGTGCTGCTGCCGGGAAGATGCGAAGTGTCCGAAGAGATCCAAGCCTGGATAGGAGATGAGAAGAACCTGAAAGCAGAGGGGACAGAGTCTGGGTCACTTGCCAGTGACCACGGGCACGATAGGTGGATGCCCACCGATGTCGGGTGAAAGAGGAGAAAGAGGTGAAGCTTGACTCTTCAGCCACGAGGTCCCGGAGACGTCGACGATGACCAGGAGCTGGATTCGAGCTGTCCCACAATGGATGTCGAGTGCTGCAGCATTGGTGTCCGGATTGAACACAACAAGCCTTGGCAACAGCAACCAATGCAGAAAGGAGAAAGATGCTTCGGGGCAGACCAGCAAGGTCTGAGGGACTCACCACTCGGTGGGGAGTCAGGGCACATCTGGAGCAACCAGGAAAATCCAAATAAAATCAGAGTTGCCTTCACCGGGACCCACCAGTTGACAGCCAGGGATTGCAAAGGTGCCTCGAGTGGAAATGCAAGAAGCAGGCCCACTGAACACTCGTGGAGTGTAGGCTCACAATCTTCAGTGCAAATGGTGCTCGGGGCCTGGGCTACAAGTAACCCAAAGCAGGACTTCAAGAGACGTCGAGAAGTCAATGCACTAGCAAATGAGCACGGTGTCCAGGAGTTCCGGTTCCACGTCACTCGTGAGGGCTGCGGGTCTCAGCTTTCCTGCCGACTCGGGTCGGCCTCTGAGAAGTCTGGAAATCCTCTTCCTGGCCTGCAGGTACTTCGGAGTCCGGCGGGAGCTTCAGAGATGCAGACCGGCAAATGCTTCGTTGGTGCCTGCCAAGCAGGGGAGTCACTCCTTGACCCCAAGGGAGATTTCTTCAGTCCTCTAGTCTTTAGTAGAGCGTCGAAGTTCCAGGATTCAGTTGCAGAGTTTCGTCCAGGGATATCTAAAGTCCTGTTGCCAGGGGTTCCTTACTTATACCTAAGAAAGGGGTTGGACTAACTCTGGGGACCCACCTATGGGAGGGTTTGGAAAGAGGGGTGGCTTCACCCATTTCCTTTGTCCAGTTTCACGCCAGAGCAGGGGCTGGCAGCACCTGCAACCGGTTTGAACTGGGGTATGCATGAGGACACCAAATGTGCCCCCAGTGCAGGACTTCAAAGCACTCAGAGAGTGCACCCACCCAGCCCTAATACACTAAAGCCTGTCTGGGAGGTGGTAACACCTCCCTACGATAGGAAACCTATTGTCCAGGCCTCCCCTGCCGGAGCTTCAGTCAGCAGTGGGAGGTCAGACTCGTGTCTGTGGCTGCAGCATCCATTTTGTGATGCCAGGCTCTGTAAAGTCTCTACCGGGTATACCGGTGCTGCCATGTCTCTCCCTCTAGAAGGGTGGGATCATACTCCCACACCAGTTACTGGTGTGGGGGTATGATTCCAAGGTGTTTGACACCAAACACGACATGTTTCCGTGCAGCCATCCCAAAGTTAGCATTTACCGTTTAAGATATAATGCACTTAAGAGTATATGGTCAGGCTGCACCACAGACAACGCCGGAGAGGAGATTCCGAAGGCTGCAGAGGGGCTTTGCTCATGCAGGGGCACCCTCGCACATAAAATCAAGCACCCTGCCTTCAGGATTGATAAGGCCTGCCATAGGGGTGACTGATAGGTTTCTATGTGTAGTGATAGGTGAGATATAGTGAACCTATATCTCAGTAAGGGGTGCATGCACCACCTCACTCAGGCTGCTGTAGCAGTCCTGTGGTGTCATTTTGGAGGGCCTTCCAGGGGTGGCATAATACATGCTGCAGCCCCTGGTAGGCCTCTGAAGTACCTATGCCCTGGGTACATAGTATACCATATACTAGGGACTTATAAGGGCACCCCAGAATCCAATCTGCAGTGTACCTAAGGTACTAGGAATCCATTTAGAGAGGAAGCAGCTAGGCTGGGGTCCTGGATAGCAGGGCCCCAGCCAGACTAAAGTCTAAAAACAGTGAAGCACCAGCAAAAAGTGGGGGTAACCATAAGAGGCAGATCCTACTCTCCTACACAACCCCCCCCCCCAAACGCAGGAACATTAAACTAACCTTGACCAGTTGAGTCTTCATGTTCTAAGTGGAAATATCTGGAGAGTCCATCTGGATTGGCATGGCTACTCCCAGGCCTATGTTCCACTGTATAGTCCATCCCCTGTAGGGAAATGGACCACCTCAAAAGTTTGGGGTTTTCACCCTTCATCTGTTTTAGCCATAAGAGGGGCTTATGGTCTGTCTGAACAAGGAAGTGAGTGCCAAACAAGTATGGCCTCAACTTCTTCAGAGCCCAGACCACAGCAAAGGCCTCCCTCTCAATGGCTGACCAACGTTTCTCTCTGGCGATCAGCCTTCTGCTAATAAAAGCTACTGGCTGATCCTGACCTTCATCATTCAACTGTGATAGTACAGCCCCTACCCCCAACTCAGATGCATCTGTCTGCACAATGAACTTTCTGGAGTAATCAGGACTTTGCAGAATGGGAGCAGTGCACATGGCCTGCTTCAGGTCATCAAATGCCTTTTGACATCTAACTGTCCACTGAACCTTTTTTGGCATTTTCTTAGAGGTTAAGTCATTCAGGGGTGTCACTATTGATCCATACCCCTTGACAAATCTTCTGTAATACCCAGTCAGGCCTAAGAAGGCTCTCACCTGAGTCTGGGTAGTTGGAGCAACTCAGTCTATGATGGTCTGGATTTTGCTCTGCAATGGTTGAACCTGGCCTCCACCCACAAGGTGGCCCAGGTACACAACCCGACTCTGCCCTATCTGGCACTTAGTGGCCTTGATAGTTAGGCCTGCCTTTTGCAGGGCCTCCAAAACATTTCTGAGGTGGACCAGGTGATCCTCCCAGGTGGAGCTAAAGACAGCAATATCATCTAGATATGCTGCACTATAGAGCTTCAGACCTGTAAGGACTGTGTTCACCAACCTCTGAAAAGTGGCAGGTGCATTCTTCAAACCAAAGGGCATCACCACAAATTGGTAAAGCCCACCAGGGGTAGAAAATGCAGTTTTTGGCTTTGCATCATCAGCTAGTCTGATCTGCCAGTAGCCAGCTGTCAGGTCAAATGTGCTTAGATACTTGGCTGAGGCCAAAGTGTCTATTAGCTCATCTGCCCTGGGGATTGGATGGGCATCAGTCCTAGTGACTGCATTGAGGCCTCTGTAGTCCACACAAAACCTCATCTCTCTCTTACCATCTTTGGTGTGAGGTTTAGGCACCAGGACTACTGGGCTAGCCCAAGGGCTATCTGAGGGCTCAATAACTCCCAGTTCCAACATTTTCTGGACTTCTGTCCTGATACAGTCCCTGACTTGGTCAGGTTGCCTGTAAATCTTACTTTTAACAGGCAGACTGTCCCCAGTGTCCACTTCATGAGTGCACCAGGTGGTCTGACTTGGAGTCAGAGAGAACATGTGTCTGAACTGATTGAGCACCTGTCTACAATCAGTTTGCTGCTGGGCAGTGAGGCTGCCTGCCAAGGCTACACCATCTACTGACCCATCATCAGGGTTCTGTGAGAGCAGGTCAGGGAGTGGATCCCTCTCTTCCTCCTGTCCCTCATCAGTTGCCATGAGCAAGCCCATGTCAGCCCTGTCCACATATGGCTTCAGCCTGTTGACATGGAGCACCCTATGGGGGCTCCTGGGAGTTCCCAGGTCTACCAAATAGGTAACCTCTCCCTTCTGTTCAACAATGGTATGGGGGCCACTCCACTTGTCTTGGAGGGCTGCTGGGGCCACTGGCTCCAGCACCCACACCTTCTGCCCTGGCTGGTAAACAGTCAGCACAGACTTTTGGTCATGCCAGGCTTTCTGTAATTCCTGGCTAGCCTCAAGGGTTTTGGTTGCCTTTTTCATATACTCAGCCATCCGGGAGCGGAGACCAAGTACATAGTCCACTATGTCCTGTTTAGGGGGCTTGAGCGGTAACTCCCAACCTTCCTTTACTAGACACAATGGACCCCTAACAGGATGGCCGAACAAAAGTTCAAAAGGGCTGTAACCAACCCCCTTCTGTGGCACCTCCCTGTATGCAAATAAAAGGCAGGGCAAGAGTATGTCCCATCTTCGCCTAAGCTTTTCTGGGAGCCCTTTAATCATGCCCTTTAAGGTTTTGTTGAATCTCTCAACTAAACCATTGCATTGTGGGTGATAGGGTGTGGTGAATTTATAATTCACTCCACACTCCTTCCACATTGCAGTCAAGTAGCTGAACATAAAGTTTGCATCTCTGTCAGATACTACCTCCTTAGGAAAGCCCACTCTTGCGAAAATTCCCAGGAGGGCCCTGGCCACCACAGGAGCTGTAGTGGTCCTAAGGGGAATGGCTTCTGGGTACCTGGTGGCATGGTCCACTACCACCAGGATAAAGCTGTGCCCAGATGCTGTTTGGGGATCCATGGGACCAACTATGTCAATCCCCACCCTCTCAAAGGGAACCCCCACCACAGGTAGTGGTATCAGGGGGGCCTTTGTGGTGCCACCTGCCTTCCCACTGGCTTGGCAGGTTACACAGGAGCGACAAAACTCCTTGGTGTCTTCAGACATGTGGGGCCAGTGAAAGTGAGGGACAATTCTGTCCCAAGTCTTGTTCTGGCCCAGGTGACCTGCTAAAGGAATATCATGGGCTAGTGTCAATAGGAAGCCCCTGAACCTCAGAGGTATAACCAACCTCCTGGCTGTTCCAGGCTTGGGGTCTCTACTCTCTGAGTACAGGAGTCCATCATCCCAATACATCTTATGGGTGCCACTAGCATTCTCAGCAGCCTCAGCAGCAGCTTGCTGTCTGAGGGGTTCAAGAGAGGGGCAGTTCAGCTGCTCCTGGCTCAGATCTGCCCTGGAAGGGCCCCCTGTCCCCAAGAACTCAACCTGATCAGGTTCAAGCTCCTCTGGGACAGTTCCTTCTTCAGGCCTGAGATCATCTTCCTCAAAAGACTGATCTTCCTCCTGAGCCAAGGGGGAAGGCACTGCCTTAACCCTACTGCTCCTCCTCTTGGAAGGCACCTGGTCCATTATTCCAGAATCCAGGGCCTGTTCAGCTTTTGACATTTTTGCCTGTGACCTAGTCACAGCAAAGATATGTGCAGGGATCCCTAGCATTTCTGCATGTGTCCTGAGCTCCACCTCTGCCCAAGCTGAGGTTTCAAGATCATTGCCAAGCAAGCATTCCACTGGTAGGTCTGCACTCACCACAACCTTCTTAAGGCCAGTTACCCCTCCCCAGGAGAAGTTAACAACTGCCAGAGAATGGTCTGTTCTGACATTGCTAGCATTGGTCACTTGGTACATTTCACCAAGTATAATCTGCTCAGGATCCACATGATCTTTTGTCACCATTGTGACACTTGCTCCTGTGTCCCTGAATGCCAAAGCCTCTCTTCCATTAATTAAAGGCTGTTGTCTGTATTTGCCCAAGTTATTGGGACTCACAAAGGGGAACATATCCATGCCCCCATCACAGACTAGGACAGCCTGAGTTGGTACTCGGACTAGGCCAGAGCCCATCTCAGTACCCAGGGTCAACCCTACTACACCCTTATTCTGAGTATTTCCACCACCATTTGTAGCTGAACTAGGGGGAACAGTTGCCTTAGGGCAATGGTGGTTGAATTAGAGTCTTTGGCCTTGGTGCAGTCACTGGTCCAGTGAGTTTTCTGCTTACAGATTTTGCACCAAGGTTTCCTTTGGCCTTTTCCTTTGGTAGATTGGGATTCCCCACCAGATGCAGATTTTTGGGGCCCTTGAGAAGACTTCTGGTCTTTACCCTTCTCCCCACCCTTGTCAGAGTTTTTGGTATCCTGCTTCTTCTGGTCACCACCTTGGTTCTGTACCTTCTGCTTCACCCTGGTTCTGACCCATTTGTCTGCCTTCTTTCCCAATTCTTGGGGAGAGGTCAGATCAGAGTCTACCAGGTGCTGATGCAACAGCTGATTTTGACAGTTATTAAGAATCTGCTCCCTCATGATTAAATTATACAATCCTTTGAAGTCACACACCTTACTGGCCAGTAACCAACCTTCCAGAGCCTTAGTAGCACAATCTACAAAGTCCACCCAGTCCTGTGTCTGTGCCTTTTGGGTATCTCTGAACTTTAACCTGTATTGCTCAGTGGTTAGGCCAAACCCATCTATCAGTGCACTCTTCAGGACATGGTAATCATCAGCATCCTCTTCTCTTACCGTGAGGAGCTTGTCTCTACCTTTGTCTGCAAAGGAGAGCCACAAGATTGCTGCCCACTGCTCCTGGGGGGCCCTCTGAACTTTACAGGCCCTTTCCAGTGCAGTTATCCATTTGTGGATGTCATCCCCACTCTGGTAGGGAGGGACAATCTTGCTCAGGTTTCTATGGTCATAAGACCTTTCCCTATCCCTAGGGAAGTTGCTGCCACCATGGGACTCTAGTCCCAACTTTTCTTTGTCTATGAAGCTCTAGGGACTCCCTGTCTATAGCCAACTGCTCTTTTCTGATCCTCAGTTGAGCTTCCTCATACTTGAGCAGTCTCTCTTTCCTTTCATGAGAGGATTCCCTCTTATGAGAGGAAACAGAGGTCCCTATTGAGGTGTCAGAATGGTTAGACTCCTCTGAAGGAGATCTTGCCCTTCTAGGCACCCTCACAACTCTTCCTGGGGGGACAAAGGGGAGGTCATTCTGATCCTCCTCCTCATCTGCAGGAGGAGCTGGATTTTCCAGGGAAAGATCATTGTCATCTTCCTGGCCAGCCTCAGAGGTCAGGTCCTGGGTTTCTTCACCCCTGGGCCCTTCCTCTGGTGCTGTTCCACCCCCTTTTCCTACCTCTTCAGACCCTGAGGCCTGCCTGAGATCATCTAAGACTAGCATCTCTATGAGGCGTTGGGTGTTTGCAGTTTTTACTGGCTTCATCTTCCTAGCATTGGTCAATGCTCTCAATTCCAAGAATTGGAGATTGTCATACTGGGATGGGGGAAGCCCAGTGGCTTCTGGCAGGGACTCAGTGGTTCCTAGCTTTGAAGACATCACTAGTGAGGTGTGGTGTATGCACTACCTACTCTAGTGTGGCCTACTAAACTCTCTTGAGTTGTAGAAAGGGTGTGCTAAGCCCTTGACACACAACTCTAAGTTCAGTAGAACTTACTGTATTGCTAGCTTGAATTTATATGTACCTCTGGTACCTTTTGTGGTTTTCAGTTAGTCATACACTTGAGATTATCTGGTAAAACAAAGGCAAGCTTGAATCCAACCGCTGCACACCAATGTGAGAAGTTGGCCTGGCACATGCTGTCCACTAGTTCTAGTGGGCACCTTGCACCAGTCCAAACGACCTTTATTGATGATAGGTTTAAAGACAACCTTTATTGAAAGCTATCCTAGTGGTAGCTATGGAGAGCAGCCTTCAGGCTAAGGGGCCGATTCCGATCTCGGCCGGTAGTGCTCCGAATCGGATTCGGATTTACCGGATCCGATTCGGAGCCCTGTTTCCCGACCGAATCGTACGCGGGTCCGGCCGAGCGAGTACGATGCAGGCACCCGCGAAATCTCCGACCGACTCGAACGCGGCTTCAACACGCTCCGACCGACTCGCATGGACACGACTCGCACCGCGCTATGGAGACGTTTCCCGGCCGGGTAAGTACGATGCGCGCCGCAAGCAGTCCGACCAACTCGCGCCGTCCGGCTGAAAAAAGCTGTTGGAGCCGGACTTTGGGGGTCCGCGTCGGACCCCCCTGTACGCGTAGGCGCGCGAGTCGCACACAGGGGGGACCCATGGGTCCCCCCTACCTGTGCATGTACGCCGCGATGCGCATGGACGCGTACACGCTGTAGGGGGCGCCCTTGTCCGCCTCGCACCCATCGAGTCAATGGGAGCCCGCGTACGCGTTGTACGACAGGCTGCCATTGACTTCAATGGGAGTCCGACCGACTCGAGTCCGATGGCATGCGTGCGCATCGTACTCGTTCGGTCGGACTGCTAGGGTCCGATTCGGTCGGAAATCTCTCCGAGTCCGGCTCGGTCGGAGAGATTTCCGGCCCGAATTCGAATCGGCCCATAAGTCTTGAAGGAGTGTAAAGCTAATTGTTTTACCAGTCTATAATCTCATGAATGACCAAATGAAAGGAGAACCACACCAGGTATATATATAAAATATATGTATTTATTACTAAACACTACCCACTAGTCTCTTTATGAGGCTAGAGGTCAAAGTACACAAGTTACAAGTCAAATAGCACAGTAAATTAGCACAATATACGATTAGCCCTAGGGGCGTACCAAACCATATATTAAGAAAGTGGTATAAGAACCACGACTTAAGAAGACACAAGGCCTAGAGCCTGTAGAATCGCTGGGACCCCAAGGAACCACCCAAGGTAGTGACACAGGGGACCCACGGGGGCCATGTGCAGTGTGTGAACACAGCCGCGAGCTCCGTTAAAGTCTATGGGAAAGTCGCGGTCAGAGTTTTAGAGTTTAAGGACACTTAGAAATGGACTAGGACAAAACCCTCTTGGACTTAGACAGTTCTAGGGTTACCACCCTCGTGAGCACCGGAGTACTCGAGTTACCTCACCCAGGGAAGCCGGGTGCATAGGTGTCGAATGGTGTCGGGTCGCGTCGTCGATTTCAATGGCAGCCTGCGAAGAAGTGCTGCTGCCGGGAAGATGCGAAGTGTCCGAAGAGATCCAAGCCTGGATCAGAGATGAGAAGAACCTGAAAGCAGAGGGGACAGAATCTGGGTCACTTGCCAGTGACCACGGGCACGATAGGTGGATGCCCACCGATGTCGGGTGTTTCAGGTGAAAGAGGTGAAGCTTGACTCTTCAGCCACGAGGTCCCGAGATGTCGACGACAACCAGGAGCTGGATTCGAGCTGTGGCATGAAGGATGTCGAGTGCTGCAGTGTTGGTGTCCGGATTGAACACAACAAGCCTTGGCAACAGCAACCCATGCAGAAAAGAGAAAGCTACTTCGGGGCAGACCAGCAAGGTCTGAGGGACTCACCACTTGGTGGGGAGTCAGGGCACGTCTGGAGCAACCAGGAAAACCTAAATAAAATCAGAGTTGCCTTCACAGGGACCCACCAGTCGACGGACCAGGGATCACGAAGGTGCCTCGAGTGGAAATGCAAGAAGCGGGCCCACTGAACACTCATGGAGTGTAGGCTCCCAATCTTCGGTGCAAATGGTGCTCGGGGCCTGGGCTACAAGTAACCCAAAGCAGGACTTCAAGAGATGTCGAGAAGTTAATGCACTAGCAAATGTGCACAGTGTCCAGGAGTTCCGGTTCCACATCACTCGTGAGGGCTGCGGGTCTCAGCTTTGCTGGGGACTCGGGTCGGCCTCTGAGAAGTCTGGAAATCCTCTTTCTGGGCTGCAGGTACTTCGGAGTCCGGCGGGAGCTTCGGAGATGCAGACCGGCAAATGCTTTGTTGGTGCCTGCCAAGCAGGGGAGTCACTCCTTGACCCCAAGGGAGATTTCTTCAGTCCTCTAGTCTTTAGTAGAGCGTCGAAGTTCCAGGATTCAGTTGCAGAGTTTCATCCAGGGATATCTAAAGTCCTGTTGCCAGGGGTTCCTTACTTATACCTAAGAAAGGGGTTGGACTAACTCTGGGGACCCACCTATGGGAGGGTTTGGAAAGAGGGGTGGCTACACCCATTTCCTTTGTCCAGTTTCACGCCAGAGCAGAGGCTGGCAGCCCCTGCAACCGGTTTGAACTGGGGTATGCACGAGGACACCAAATGTGCCCCCAGTGCAGGACTTCAAAGCACTCAGAGAGTGCACCCACCCAGCCCTAATACACTAAAGCCTGTCTGGGAGGTGGTAACACCTCCCTACGACAGGAAACCTATTGTCCAGGCCTCCCCTGCCGGAGTTTTGGTCAGCAGTGGGAGATCAGACTCGTGTCTGTGGCTGCAGCATCCATTTTGTGATGCCAGGCTCTGTAAAGTCTCTACCGGGTATACCGGTGCTGCCATGTCTCTCCCTCTAGAAGGGTGGGATCATACTCCCACACCAGTTACTGGTGTGGGGGTATGATTCCAAGGTGTTTGACACCAAACACGACATGTTTCCGTGCAGCCATCCCAAAGTTAGCATTTACCGTTTAAGATATAATGCACTTAAGAGTATATGGTCAGGCTGCACCACAGACAACCCTGGAGAGGAGATTCCGAAGGCTGCAGAGGGGCTTTGCTCATGCAGGGGCACCCTCTCACATAAAACCAAGCACCCTGCCTTCAGAATTGATAAGGCCTGCCATAGGGGTGACTGATAGGTTTCTATGTGCAGTGATAGGTGAGATATAGTGAACCTATATCTCAGTAAGGGGTGCATGCACCACCTCACTCAGGCTGCTGTAGCAGTTCTGTGGTGTCATTTTGGAGGGCCTTCCAGGGGTGGCATAATACATGCTGCAGCCCCTGGTAGGCCTCTGGGGTACCTATGCCCTGGGTATATAGTATACCATATACTAGGGACTTATAAGGGCACCCCAGAATCCAATCTGCAGTGTACCTAAGGTACTAGGAATCCATTTAGAGAGGAAGCAGCTAGGCTGGGGTCCTGGATAGCAGGGCCCCAGCCAGACTAAAGTCTAAAAACAGTGAAGCACCAGCAAAAAGTGGGGGTAACCATAAGAGGCAGATCCTACTCTCCTACAATTCCCACTCCAGTCAGTGCAACATTAGGGAAAGTGAGGGATTGCAGAGGGGTAAAATGTACTATTCCCACTCCACTCAGTGCAACATTAGAAATTGGGGAGGGGTAAAATTTACCATTCCCAATCCAGTCAGTGCAACAGTAGGAAAAGTGTTGGACAGCGGAGGGGTAAAATGTACTATTCCCACTCCAGTGATGACTGCAACAGTAGGGACAGTGTTGGATAGCACAGGGGTTAAAAATTACTATTCCAGCTCCAGTCAGTGCGATAGTTGGGAAAGTGTTGGATTGCAGAGGGGTAAAATGTCCTATTCCCACTCATCGGTACAACATTTGGGAAAGTGTTGGATTGCAGAGGGGTAAAATGTCCTATTCCCACTCCAGTCAGTGCAACATTTGAAACAGACTAATTAACTTGAACAAAATAAAATAATTTCAAAAACATACTAAATAACAAAAAATATATGTAATTATAAAATATATATATCTTTTTTAATGAAATAAATTAAAGATTTATTACACTGTTTAATACATATAAGAAATAACTACAAATATTATTATAATTAAAATACAAAACTATATTCTCAAATTTATATTAATGAATAAATACAATGTTATGTACATTTAAAAGCACAACCCAATTAACACACACAATAACAAATAACATATTTATAAACCATTCATTATTTTTAAATTTATTATTAAATAACTTTCTACCCTATATTTCTACAAAGCACACAACACATCTAAAATTAAATCTTTTAATGGCATTATTTACACATGTTACATAATTAATTATTTATTAAATTATTCATAATATTTAAATATTACTAAAACAATCATATTTAATTACCTCCCCACCCTTCATCCATACAAAACAAACAACCCACACCTAATATACATAATAGACAAATATTATTTGCATCATTTTCATTATAAATTGTCAATTAAACAATTATTATTAATAATTAGCTACAAAATATAATTTATATTTAATTCACTTCACTTCCTTTAATCCTACAAATGCCACAACTCACACCTAATATATAACATAAAGAATATCTTAATTACATATTTTACACAATTATTTATCATTTCAATATTTATTATAAATCAACATTTTTAATAAATTATTATAATTAATTTCCTACACACCCTTTACAAATACAAAAACAACACAATACACACCAAAAAAGAAATTATTGTATTACACAATTTACATAAAGAATTGTCAATTAAATGATTAATATTAACAATTAATTATGAATTAGTTTTAATTAATTTACTTCCCACCCTATACCTCTACAAAACACATAACACACACCTGAAACTTAATCTAAAAAAATAACTATACAATTACCATAACTAATTATCAATTAAATAACTAATACTAATTAAAAAATGTAATAATTAATTATAGGTCATTTACTTCCAACCTATACCCCTACACAACACACAACCCGCACCTCAAAGTTAATTAGAAAATCTAATTAATTATACAATTACCAAAAAATTATCAATTAAATAAAAAATAAAAAAATAATAATTATTCATTAATTATATTTAATTTACTTCCCACCTTATGCTCCTATAAACCCCACAACGCGCTACAATACTAAAAATGAAACAAATATATAAAATTAAATTTCAAAACTACTAACAATTTAAAATCTATAGTAAATAACATTAACAACAATTAAACATACATTTTATAACATATACAATTAAAATACATAAAAGTAATTAAAAAACGATATTCTTAACAATATTTTTGTAAACTTTATTAATAATTTTGATATTGTAAAAATCGATATTACTTACCTAAAAATCAATATTCTTGACAATATGCTTGCACAGGATATTTATGTGTGACGATATTTCAGACTCGATATATCTGTCTCATAATATTGTATTTTCGATATTTTGTCTGAACACCGTTATTTTTCTACTGAATGAAATAATGATTGAAATATTATGTAAAGTGCACTTCTACCCTAACCAAGCAGCCTGGCGATGACAGAGAGGTGGAGACTGCACTAATGTGGAAAAGGCAAGTTGTTTTTTTTTTTTTCGAAGGACCAAATACTGGAACGCAGGAGGCAGAGAGTTTCAGTGCTTTAATGTCAGGAAGGAGAAAGATCAGTGACCAATAAGTACCTGCCTAATGTTAGGAAGATGCAGGCAGTTGGCTACCTCAAAGCATTGGTTGCTGGAAGGAATATAAAGAGTTATGCAATGGCAAAGACTTAGAGGACCTTTTTTATGGAGAGCACAAAGATCTAGGCACAACACTTGAAGTTACATCGTTTTGCCTTCAGAAGGCAATGGACAATGGAACAATGAGAAGAGACGGTGAAGCAAGGGGGCATTTCTCAGATGAGGCATGCAGGAGGGCTTTGAATGATTTGAAGGTAGGAAGTCCAAGACAGACTTTCCATTATCTAGTTGTGAGAAGATAATTGAAATTAAAGCAGTCCAATGATTGCAAGAGGGGAGAAAAGGGATGATTTTGCATAGCATGAGAATGCTGTTAAGGCAAGTGGAAAATATGCCTGATCTGTTGAAAGAATGAGGAAAAAGTAGTCGAAAATTAATCCAGGAATTTTTTTCCTGAGTCAAACCGGAGTGGGCGATCGGTCTGGCTTCACCATCACCAAAGCGATGACCATATCCCAGGAGGTTCACTAAAGATGAGACCCTCTGTGTCATCACTATTGAGTTTTATGTTTACATTTGTTTTATTGTTGCTAGAAAAGCATGGTAATGTAAGCAATCCTCTGCTGGACCGGCGTCAACATTCGACCACTCCCAGCGATTATGCAACTTGTAACATTAAATTTCCACCCTCCCACCCCCTCCCGCCTTGGGTGCTTGCATAGTTAGTAGTACATCCTAGGATACAGCCTTTAGATCATGAGGTCAGTCTAGTTTGAGTGTGGGGTGGCTCAGTCAAGTGTAGCAGCCTGAGGTATGTAGGGCATGTGAGCTCGGTGAATTCTTGCGAGAGAAGATTTATGAATGGGCGCCAGATCTCTCGAAATGTGTCCCCTTCAGGTTTAAGTGTCGATGCAAGCCTCTCCATCCCCAGCAAATCCCATATGCGATATAGCCAGACAGCCTAGATGGGACTTTGTCCGTACCCCATAAAGCCAGTATTGATTGGTGCGCCACCCTTAGGGTCAATGTAATGTGTCTGGCTCTCTTGGATTGGAGTGGATAGATTATCAGGTTGGGGAGACCTAGTACTATAAAGGAGGGGAATCTGGGGAGCTGGGTATCAAAATGAGTGTCGATCTCTGATAGAACTTCTTCTCAGAAATGTGCCAGTCTGGGGCATTCCCAGAGAATGTGAACAAGAGTCCCAGGTGAGTCCTTGCATCTCCAACATTTGTCCCCCCGTTCTGGGTTGATTTTGTGTAGACGGGCTGGGGTCCAATACCAATAGGAGGCGAACTTCACCGCCATCTCTGTGCTAGAAGTATTGGATGTTGTGTACCTCGCTCTATAGTGTTTGTCCCTCCACACCTTCTGTGTTTGCCCCAATTCCCGTTCCCACTGCAGCTGTGCAGAGGATTTTGTCTCCGGTTCTGGGACCTTCAAGAATTTATATAGATCAGATACTAGTCGTTTGTCGGACTTCCTACCGAGGAGCCACCCCTCAGAGTTAGTTAGATGTCGGTGTGCATCTTCCCTTAATTCGGAGCCCATTACCCAATGTCTAATTTGCATATAATGAAATCTCTCGTTTTCAGGGAGTATATAGTCTGCTTTCAGAGTATCAAATGGGATGGGACCCTCTTCGTCGAAAAGATGTCCTATAGATCTGCAGCCCGGCTTCTGCCAGGTATTGAACGCAGTGCGGTTCAGTCCCGGTATGAAGTCTGGGTTCTCCGCTACTGGGGTCAACGGGGAGGGGAATGATGTGAGGCTTCTCTTTGTCCCCACAGCGTCCCAGACCCTAAGCATGGGTGCAGTGATCGCCGAGAGGTACAGGCTAGGAGGGCGGCCTACTTTTTTCAAGAAGGGGATCTTCGACAGGGAAGTTCCCGCCAGCGCCCTGTCCATAAACAACCAAGATTTTTCAGATTCTGAGCGTGACCACTCTACTATATATCTGAGCTGTGTAGCTTGGTAGTAGTACAATATGGATGGGACGCCCAGGCCTCCCTCTCTTGGAGTCCGCCAACTCAAATCACGCCTCATACGAGGGCGCCGATTCGCCCAAACGAAGGTCTGGAAAGCCCTCTTTAGAGATTGGAGCACTCCCGTGGGGGACAGAGGGTCAAAGTCAGAAATAGGTATAGAATTCTGGGGAGGGCTGTAATTTTTAGTGCCACCAACGCGCCCAAACCACGACAGCGTATATGGTTGCCAGCGGCCAAGTCCGACTTCACTCTGTCCACTAGTTCTTGGTAATTGAGAGTCGCGGTCTCTTGGATAGTCGGGGCGATTCGGATACCCAGATACCGAATGTTGGTTCTCAAGTTAATTGAAAATGCCCACATGAGATGTTCCTGCGTAGCTTGGGAAACCGTCAGGCTCAGAGCCTGTGATTTGTGATATTAATTCGGAGGCCCGACACTGCTCCAAACCTCTCAACTTCCTGCAGGAAACTCGGGAGTGTCGCCCGGGGATTGTCCAAAGAGACTATAACGCCATCTGCGTAGAGCGTGATCAGGTGCTCCTCACCCCCAAAGCACACACCTCCCACTTCTGGATCGTACCGTACTCTCTGCACAAAAGGCTCCATATAGAGCGCGAACAAGAGAGGAGAAAGTGGGCATCCCTGTCGCGTGCCACGTTGGATTGGAAAGCTTTCAGAGTTTCTACTGTTTACTCCAACTGAGGCTCAGGGTCTCTCGTACCCACTTAGCACCTACGAGCAGAACCTGTCTCCCAGCCCAAAATGTCTCAGAACTTCTGCTAGATAGGGCCAGTGCACCCTGTTGAATGCTTTCTCCGCATTTATAGAGTAAAGCATCATCTCTCGCTGGGAGCGGGACGCCTTGTCTATAAGGTGGAGAAGTCGCTTGGTGTTATCTGAGCATTATCTATTGGGGATAAATCCCGACTAGTCAGGGACGACCAGCCCAGCCATACAAGGGGCAAGACGTGCCACTAGGATCCCTGTGAACAGTTTTACATCTGCATTTAGCAGCGATATTGGCCAATAGGACCCACATACTCTCCTGTCCTTGCCCGATTTCGCAATTAACGTCATAGAGGCCTCTAACATTGATGGAGGGAGTGTTGATGAGCTTGTATTTGTGTTGAATACCTTAGTGAGGAGGGGGGCTAACAGGCTACAGTATGATTTATAGAAAGTGGCCGAGAAGCCGTCGGGCCAGGAGATTTGTTAGGTTTTAATTTAGAAATTGCCGATATGACCTCCTCAATTCTGATAGGCTTATCAAGGTCTGCCGCTTGTTCTGCCATCAAACTAGACACCTTAACTCTTTTCAGGTATTCAGAATTGGCTTGGAAGGAAGCTCCTGCGCAGTGTATAGCTCCGTATAGAAGGATCCGAACCTAGCTGCCACCGCCTCATCTCCCTCTATTGCCTCTCCTGTCTCTGTAGTCAGAGCCTCTACAGTGTTAGTCTGTTGTTGCCCTTTAAGTTTGTTAGCTAGCATTCTCCCGCTCTTGTTCCCTCTCATGTAGAATACGTGTTTAAGACGTAATATCGAGTTTTCCGATTGGTCGAGGCCAGCCAATTGCTTCCTGCGGAATGACAGACAGGGCCCGGGGTTCAATCTCCACTGAGCGCAGTGCCTCTTGTACCTACCTGGAGCCCAGGAAGTAACCAATCCTTGCGTATGATCTGTGTGCGTGGGAGTAAAAGGTATAATCTCCGGAGTCCGGATGTTGGTCTCGCCACAGATCTCTCAAACCCAGTTCCCGGAACCAACGGGTACCCCCATCGCTAATCGCCCCTGCTGCCCCCTGTTGTTGGGTGGAGCGGTCCAAGTCATTATGGAACACCAAGGTTAAGTCGTCCCCTACGATCACCCACCTATCCTGTGTCGCCATAATTTCTCCTATTGCTTCCTGTAAAAACTGCCCCTCCTTCTCATTTGGGGCGTAGATAGATCCCAAAAGTATGGAGTGTGGGCCATAGTGTATTCAGTGTCCCAGAAGACGACCCTAATCTCCGCCATCTTTATCCCACCTTCCCCTGGAAGGAGCACCAAAACAGCATCGCGACTCCCACTGACTTGTGTGTCATGGAGGAGAAGAATCGCTGTGGAAAGGTTCAGGACTTGAGCCTGCTCCAATCCCTGTGCAGTAGAAGTGTTTCTTGTAAAAGGCATACGTCCGCACGCGAGTGTTCAAGATAGGAAATTATCGCCTTCCTCTTGACCGGGTTATTCAAACCCTTAACATCGAGGGTCAGTACCCACAGATTCTTTGTTGACGATGTCATGTCAGGAATACAGGACACACCATGATCGCGCCTATAGGTCCCCTTCCATCTACCCCCACAGGACCCCCATAAGGCTTATCGCTATCTAGGTGTAAAAGAATATTCTGGCTCCCTAACAGGCACCCGTGAACAAGCCCCATAACATTAACAACAAAAAACCAAAGTCCCTGGATTGGAGATGGGGAAGTACAAGCCATCTCACTACCAGTGAAGAAGTCTCTCTGTGGGTTTCTGGCCAGATCTTAAATGGTCTGCCCAGTCTCTCAGCTCTACCTCCCCCCCTCGCCACCCACCTCTCAATCTATGCTATGTAGCCTCAGGCAGGTGCATTGGATGTAGTGTCCTCAGCCGGCTTGTTCAGTAGAGCCTTCCGTTCAGCTGCCATAGCCTCTTGATCTGGGCCAGAGCCTCTGCGACCACCGGGGACCCTCCGCCACCTCCACCTGCCATCTTGCCTTTGCCTGCTGGATTGTGTATTCAGTCGGGGTTCCTCTTGGTGATCTATCTGAAGCAATTCACATGCCTCGGACCGGGAACGGAGCTGGCGGAGTTGTCACTGCCACCGGAACATCAATCTAAATGGGTGACCCCATGACTAGGTCACCTTCTTGTCCCGCAGGAATGTCGTGACTGGTCGAAACTCTTGCCTTTTTTGGAGCGTGGAGGTACCGAGATCTTGGAACAAGTGGAGGGACTGGCCCCGGAACTGAACTGTCTGTGGTGACTCTCAAGCCTTTTTAAGGATCTGTTCCTTTAGGGTGAAGCTATGGACGCAGGATAGGATATCTAACGGGTGAGTCTTTCCTGGACCCCAGCTGCCCACTCTGTGAGTCCTGTCCAGACGAATTGCTTCCGTTGATGTGTCGAAGAGGATGTGAGTGAACAGGTCTACCACGTAGGCCGCAATGCTTTCTCCTTCTGCATCTCTAGGCGCTCCACGTATTCGAATGTTGTTTCGTCTGGAGCAATTTTCTAAATCCTCTGCGTGTGCCTGAAGATCCAGTTATTCCTCTGAGAGGCGGATGATTTCTTGTTGTAGTTGCGCTATTTCTTCATCTCGGGATGTGTCCCTCTCTTCTAGCGTGTCTACTCTTCCTCCAATGTCTGTCACTCCCTTCTGGACTGCTTTCAGTTCACTTGTAAGATCCTTTTTAACTGCTCAGAGGTTTTCTCTCAGGCCTGAGAACAAGGCTTCCAGGTATTGATGTGTAACCAGGGCCTCAGAATCCTCTACTGTTGGGGAGGTCGCCCTGCTCAGGCCTCCCTTGTTCTCTCCCTTCTGCTAGACCCCCGATTTCATTGGCATGTCTTTGATAGAGCGTCCTTTTTTCGCCCTCGCAGAAACCATTAGTTCTGTATTGACTCAATTTCTGTATGGGGGAAAGAGCGTTCTATGATGGACCCTAGTCTTCCGCTCGTAGTAGGCACCTGAAATTCAGGCAGATCCTGGGGCATGGACACAAGAAAGCCCCTATTCTACCCACACTCCTGTTGCCCGAGGCTATTGCAGGTGGTTTCCTGCATGAGAATTTGGTTGGGTCTTATTTCTTGTGAGGTAAGCACGGTTGGAGGTTGTCCACCCTGTTAATCAGGTGCGACTCTTGTGGGTGAGGATCTCCCCAAACTCACTAACAGTTCCCGGACCCGGGACCGGGCCCCACCAAAGACCGGAAAACTGCAGCTGCGTAGTTCAGGGTCACGGCTCAGCTTGCCCCCTTTGCTGTGGTTATCGAGGTGGTCTTGTCCCCAGGGCCACACCGAACCAGCTGTACTCACTCTGGGGTCTCGCTGATATCTAGACGCTAATATGGTGCCTCCTCTCCCAGGTGTGCCCTCCCGGGTCCGAGCCCTTCCCCTGCACTCCCTCTTCAACAGGGACAGTCCACGCTCGGCCTCCATCTCCCGCCTCACGGTCGTTAGGGAGCGCACTGATATGTCCCAATGTCTGTGTTGGGACCCCAGTCCAGCCCCAAGATCCGAAGAAGCCCACCCCTCTACGTACTCTATTCCGGTGATCCACAGTGTACCTCTGTGTGGGCCCCGGGCCCGCTGCCCATCGGGCCTCTCTCTGGGCTTGTTCTCTTTGATTCTCCTCCGACTGTTCCCTGGTGTGCTCCAGAGCCTCCGCATTCAGGCCCGATGGCCCCTCTACCGCTCAGCGTGTCTCTCGCTACCAGCCAGGGCCCAGTGTCAGAACTACCAAGCCCAGTCAGCTCGCGTCTCGGCTGGGGCTGGCCTCGCCCCTCTCCTTTGTCGACTCTCCCGCCATCCCCGATGCTCACTGCAGGATTGCTCCAGCTATGTGGGTCTGTGAGGGGCTCCTCTGGTCGCGCCCCGGTGCCCCGCTTGCCGTGGCCCGGGCGGGCCCGCCCTCTACTGAATGCTGTTTCTCTCGGGGAGGGCACACTGCCGATCTGCACCTCCACCGCTGCAGCTCCATCTCCGGAGAGGGCTGTGTCGAGTGCACTTCGGCTGCCAGTTGAGGGCTGCGGCCGCTACCAGTGCCCCGGGGCAGCACGAGTCCCCGGCCCATGCCCCAGGCCGAGGCCTGTCCTGCCTGCTCCGGAGCCCCGGCGGCCAGGGGTCCCTCTCTCTTCTTCGAGGGGCTGAGGAGTTCGCCCCCGCCGAGCAGTGTTTGCCGCTTGGCTGAGGCTTAGCAATCCCAGGGGTGGCAGGGAGGTTTCAGAGCGGCGGAGACGGAGCGACAGAGAAACATGTCTCACTCCGTCGCCATCTTGGCCACGCTCCTCATCACTGTTGAGTTTTAATAAGACTTGGTACAGGAGACAACTGCTAAGAAGCAAGATCATAATTTCTCTTGGGCAGGCTCCAGATCATTGCTGAAGCAAATGATCCATAGGATTTCATCTGCGTTGGACATCACAGAGAAAACCAAAGGGTTGTATAAATAAAACTAACATAACAAGTTAAAGAGTAAACAATGTAGGGCTCAGAGAGATTTTTTTAAATCACGTTATTACACTGCATATGAGTATATAACCCTAAAGCACATACACCGTTATTTTACAGTTTTCTCTTCCTGTAACATAGCCTTTCCTTTCATAAGTGCGGACAAAGGAAGTATACTTCCATAAACAATGCAAACAAACTGTGTTGGGGTCAACTTTAACCTGTTTTTAGTGGGTGGTCACAACTACGCAATACCATAGGATAGTGGTTTGACCCCGAATAAGCTGGGTCTCTCACCGGTGGTAAGTCTACTACACTCAAAGTTGTTTCTACGCTTCCGATGAGAGGTGTGTGTTCCATTCCTTGAATCTCTTCTGTCTCTTATACAGTGTATGCATAATTGTTACTCACACGCCAGTACAGTGTGATATGCAGCTGGGAGGGCCTGTGAGTCAGGGTGGCCTATAATCAGAAAGTCTCTCCGTTTCCAATATTATTGGTTCCCCTATCTGGTCCATTTATGTGTATAGCTGAGTTTCTCACTGTTGTACATTCTGCTACCACCCATTTTTTGTCTCAAACAGGGTCTTTTTGTCAAGTGCTTTTGCTGATCTTCATGACATGGTTAGGCAACATGTTGCTACCACTATGGTTACATCTGCACACCTGCATTTATTTTTCCTTAATTTGGGTCTGGGCATCAGGCCCATCATGCTCACCCTCAGAGTATAGACTATTCTTCTACCCACTACTTTTGCTATTGTTTCAGTCACATGTTTCCAGTAGTCTAATAAATTCAAGCAGTCCTACATCATATGATAAAATCTGGCTTAGACCCTTCACGTCTGTGAGATTAATCGTTAGACTCCATATCTTACTGAGCTTCCTTTGGGTGAGATACTTTTGATGAAGAAAATTAAATTGTGTTAATTTGAGCAGGGCAATGATGCCACTGCTGGTATGTGGTCAGTGTCTAGGAGGGCTGTCATCAAGTGGACCAATCTCTTCAAGGAAGTTTGCCTGCCCAAAATGAAGCCATTTTAATCATGAGCTAAGGCAGAGAGAAAGGCCAACAATCTATTTACTACAACCTTCCTGAGGATTTTATAGTGAGTGGTCTGTTCAAGTCCTATCAAAACTATCACGATCAGATTTCAGACTCACTACTAGAATCCCTGTCATTTGTGGAAGCATGAGTAAGGTTCTGTCATATGCCTAATTGTGCATGACACAGGCCACATTAGCTTTGCACAAGTTACTACATAATCACGTTTGCCTCTGTGCCACATTATATTTTCACTCAGAACTTAAGTTGTTTTCTAGTTCTGTTCTTTCCTGGGATTTAGTCTGAATAGCAAACGAGGTCAAACAACAATGTCCATTGTTATTTTGTTCTGGTCAGGCACTAGCACCTAGACTCAACACAGAAATGCAGCTGTTGTTTATGAACATGTGTACCTTATCATATAGGTATGCACAGCAATGTAACAGAGAGACAGATATTTCCTGAGAGAAGATCATGGCTGTAGGGTTAGGCTATACTGTCTTATAATAGGACAGGGCTTTTCATCATATACGGTTTATTGACAATGATGATGGTATTTCACTAGGCAGTTGTTTTCTTATTGTGGTACGTATACTGCATTTTAGAGCACAATAGTGTAAATAAACATTTCAAACTTCCTTCGTGTCTAATTGTGGACGAGTACGAGTGTGTGAGCAAAAGGGAAAGTCCTGTCACCGCGATCCCCGAGAGGGTCGGGAGTGTTGTGTTGTGGGGTGTCAATTCACCTGCTCCTCTGAGTATGAGTAGGAGGGCAAGTGAAACACTATAGCTAGTCAGACTCGGGCTCATGGTGCTGAGAATCCCTGCAACAGTTCAAGCCTGGTGACAGACCTTCTAGAGCTGAGGAGTCAGCAGTCTTCTGTACGTTGAGTAAAATTTGTTTCACTGGCTATCCGACCCTGGGTTCTTGCCCCTAGTTATAATTTCTGGAGCTTGCCTAGTTTCACCTACGACCAGTGGTGCCTCCACAGCAAGTCTTTGATCTTCTGATGAAATGGGGGGGTCTGATGTTCCTACAACTTCATTAAGTGTGCCCTATATCACCCATGGTAGTTCATTCAAGGAGGAGTGTTAATAAACAAAAATGTCATTGATGTCGGTCTGTGCATAGTGCTCTCTCTGGGTAAGTCCTCACAGCATTGTCACTGGAATTTGGGGCACCTCTGAGGTCAGGAAGCGTGCTAACAACCTGCCTGATCCATCACCCTCTCAAAGTTGCTTGGCTGTGTACCTTTCCCACGATGCTAGTAATCTATCATTGCTTTTAATGTCAGCCCCAGAATCCCTCAGTCTTGCATACTTCCCTCTCTAGCAGCATTTACTTTCCTGATACACACTACCCAAATCATTAGCTTTAACACTTATGATTGAGTTAGCACGCTCCCAGATGTACCTTCATTTTCCCAAAATCCACATTGGCATCACTCACAGACCCCCAAAAAGCTGCATCTCACAGCGCTGCCGCCTGAAGTTTCTATGGGGGAATGCTAATGGGCAATATACTCCAGCCCAAGTACTAAGAGCAGCCAGTAGTCCGTTATTGCTTTGCATAAATACTGAGCTTCAGCCACGAGTCCCATATGCAGGGACGTTTTGGGTCATCTGTGTTACCACTAATCACCGATGTGCTGTTTCCTAAGCCAATGGTGACAGTCAAGCCCAACGATTCATGGAGTGTCTCCACTGTTGCGGCAGCCCTCTCAACTTGTGCAGACAGCGGACGGTATGTCAACCTAATGTGTTTTTCTCCGTCGTTGCGGTCTAGATCTCAGCCTGCAAGTCTGAGATAAGGGGCTTTTAGATCTGCACGTCAACAAGCTATAACTTTCAACCTACCTGTGTCCTAAGATATGTGATTTCACGTTCATGCAATGTGCACCCGGAGAGTAAAGAGCAATAGTGCACCAAGGCCCACGGTTGGGAGGGGTCCTCGGTACCTCAATTATAGATGTTTTTTAACTACAAAAACATGGAATGAGAGCCTTGCTTGCAATAGTGCCCAGGGCACCCTTGCTAGGTCAAAACAGCGCACTTTAATAAGAGTACCTTGCTAAGCAGATATCTTTTATTATATTTTTGAATTTCCACTTGCTGTCCATTGATATTAAAATAAAAGACGGATAGTACTGTAATAATATATTCAAACACCTTTTTCTCACCATCAGTAATACTGAAAAGAAAAGGCTTCACGTTGATGTGTAAACCATGGATAAATAAAGGGCTGAGGGGCGTGGCCCATCGGGCTAAGATGGTGTACACAACTTTAAAAATGCTCCGCGTTGGGTCCCCATCATTCGGCAAATATCCTGGGCTACAAGGTCCATCGATAACAGGCTGATGTGCTGTTGTGATGCTGGGTCTGCCCTGTACCTACTGGTGCCACTACTGAGCGGCCGGCGCCTGGCGGAACTGGCGGGGCTACAGCGGACGGGCTGGTAATAGCTGCGGTCTGGCAGGAGGCCCTTGCTGGTGTGGCGCTGCAGCTGACTTTGCAGCTAGAAGATCTACTGGCTCAAGTGAGGCAGAACAGAGACCCCCCAGCACGCGACCCACTGCCTGATGTGGAAAAGCGGTGGGTGCGGTGGCAGTGAGGAGGAGGGCTGCGTGGACCCGACAGGCAAACTGGCCTACCGCAACAAGTGCAGCGCAGGTCTGACGCAGGCGGTTATTGGCCCCGTCTGCCTCCCCGTGTTCTGTGGCTGATCCAGGTCGCCTGCATGGAGGCCACTGCCGCTTGCTCCCGCAGACCACATGGTATTACCGTGTGCAGTGTGAGGTCTGGCGAGCACCACACAATTGTGCGGCTAGTGACTCCCTACCGCAGGCCCAGGCCCATTCCTCGCCACAATAACAAGCAGGTTGTTGGACCCAGTGGGGGGATCACTGGCCTGAACTGCTCACACCCCGGGACTGCCGACAAGATTGTAGGCACACCCATCCCTGGAGGCCACATTGGGGGAGCAGGAGCAGATGAGGGCCCATCTATTGCACTGCGCTGAGATCAGGGTCCCCTAGATAGGGGGCTGCCCACAGGGGTGAGTTTCTGTGCTGCAGCCTGCTGGACACTGCGGGTGAACCTTGGGGTAGCGAACACCCCTACGCCTGCGGCCTGTTCACGTGGGGGACCCCCCCACCGCCATCGAGAACTAAATCTGCTACCATATCCCCAGTCTTGAGAGAGCTGTTTCTGGACCGGTCCCCTCAGAGACGTACAGGCCTCAATGTATCATGGACCCTAGTACAGAGCCCCCCTCTACCAGCCACGGCAGCTTGGGGAGACCCTTTGACACAGAAGCGGACAGTGCTATATGGTCCAAAAGACCAAGACAGCGCCACAACCAGACCCTGGAGGCACGTTGCACCAATTGCCATTCTTCACCAGAACCATACCCAACCAGGGATCCAGTGCTGCAGCAGCATAAACACACCAGGCATGCGCAAGCTGGTCCTTCCCATGACGTCTCTCCGCCCCACTGCTGAACAGGCCGCCCTGATCATCTGTTGTGCAACTCTCTTGGAGGAACATCATTGGGCGCCTATACGGAGACTCCCTTTGCTCTGACGGAGATTGGCCCCAGTAGGCCCCTTTCCTTCTAGCACCGTGGACGGCGGACCTTCCGTGAGGCCACTGCTTGAACTGCACCTCTACTGCTCACTGGGCCGCGCTAATGGGACATGGACCGCCTCTGAGCTAGAACACAGCCTGCAACGCCAAAACCCCACAACCAATGTGGAACGGACAATGGGAGACCCAGTTGTGATGGACCCGC
Organism: Calotriton arnoldi; assembly: GCA_963921515.1. Taxonomy (NCBI): domain Eukaryota; kingdom Metazoa; phylum Chordata; class Amphibia; order Caudata; family Salamandridae; genus Calotriton; species Calotriton arnoldi. Next base: position 1,030,890 of record CAWUFW010003461.1, on the reverse strand, counting down.
TGGAGCCGGAAACTTCTCTGGGAGCTAAGTTAGATGTGGTGTTGCAGGCGGTGGAGAAAATTGGCACTACCCTTTAAGAGACACGCGCATTGCTCGAGAGCAGAACAGGTAAGGTCACAGCAGACTTCACTTTACTACACGCAGACCACAGCAAACCTGCCGACAAAGTGCACAATGTTGAACACACAGTGGCTGACCTCCAACTGATTCACAGGATTCTGCATCACAGCTACAGGGTTTGCTGGATCGTGTCCACACACTGGAAAGCAGGGTTGCGGACACAGAGGGCAGGTCCAGACGAAATAATATATGCGTTGTGGACTCCCGGAGGGTGTGGAGGGCACTGATACAGTAACCTACACCGAAAATTGGATCTTCACAGTACTCCCTGACATGGAACTATCTCCCTTCTTTGCCACTGAACGAGCTCAGTGTGTACCGGGCTGTCGCCTGCTGCCTGGGGCCAACCCTAGGCCGTTCCTGTTCCGGGTGCTTAACTACAAAAACTGTAACTCTATCTTGCGTGCAGCACGGAAACTGCAGGACATACAGCTAGAAAATGCCTCAATCATGATTTTACCAGATTACACCGTGGCGGTGCAGCGCCAAAGGAGTTCCTTCCTTGTAGTTAAGAAGCGCCTTTGGGAACTGGACATGCGCTACTCACTCCTATTCCCAGCACAACTCCGTGTGACAACAGAGAAGCAGTACGCATTTCTTTGACTCAGCAGATTAGGCCTCGGACTGGCTGAAGTCCACTGGCCTCGAGGTGACACTTCCCCTTCTCATGAGGTAAGGAAACCTAGTGGGGCGAAGGAGAGGCGCTGTCTCCAACAGCAGAAACGGGGGCGCCCCTCGGCACAAACTGGTTCAGCGCCAAACCTGGAACAAGTCATCCTGGAATGATGGTGGGCTCTTCAAATGGCGTAGACGATGCGGAACAGAGACCAGAGCCCAGACCCTGAGGCTGCATCCATGAAATCTTGCAGCGATGCTGGCTCGTCTGCAGTGTGGCCCTCTGATGCAGACTCGACAGCCCCACCGGAGGTCACTTCTCAGACCGCAGATGACCTTCTCTAACTCTCTGCACAGCAGGATATAACTGACTATTTTTGCCTTGCTGTTGCCTTTTATGCCTCTCTGTGATGTTGCTCCAACATGCAGTAATTTGTTTCTCTTGCATTACAGGTGATGGCTGCCTAGCCTATACAAGACACCTTATCACCCCCTGTTTGGCTTGTCATGACATGTGGGTAGACCCCGCAGAACAACGCACACTGGCTAATTCCTCATCTGCCCTACTTATTAGTGCCCCTATCTCCTACGACCTGGGGCAACGCGCACTTGACCTCTGCGCTTCCCCTTAAGCTATTGTGTAGCTTGCAAGACCACTTCTTTGCTTAGATTGTTTGACAGTTTGGGCGGTCACCAGTTGTATCTCCGCCCTTATGATGTTCTCTGTTCTGGTTTGTCCCCCTTAACCTGTTGGGACTGGTTACCCGGGGCTCCCCGGTCTCCTGGCCACCCACGCCCAAAGGCACTCATGAGCACGGTGCACGGCGTTGATACGTGGGACAGATTTGCACTTCAAGGCTCACACTAATTTCATCACATGGAATGTAAGAGTCATGCACACACCCTCTTGCGGATATGCAGTGTATTCCTAGCTAAAACACCTGCTTTTTTCATTGGGCATAGAACCGCTCGCTTTGGCAATCCGGGCACATGGACCCTATTGACAAGGTTGGCCTCGCGGTACCAAACACGGAACAGTATTATCTTGCCTCCCAACTCCAATGGGTGTCCAGGTGGGTAGCAGGAGAACAACTATCAGACACTGCTGCACTGACCCAGGCCTGGACCGAGCCGGCATTGCTTCACCTCTTTCATCCCTGCACATGCGGGAGACCTTCGGAGCCTCTTCTGCTAGGAATTCCATACAAATGCTATTGGCGTACTTTATACCTTACAAGATCCACAGCACCATATGCACCTGCACTACCAATATTAGGCACACCCTGAGGTGACGTAAACCTCATCAGCAGAGGTCGTGGCCTGGCTTGCCGCTGGACTGCACTCTCTAGGTGACTTTTATCGTGACGGCGAATTGATGCCATGTAATACACTAGTGAAAGAGGAAGGTCTGCCCCAGGGTTGTTCCTGCTTCACACCTAACTGTTTGCAGCTCTTGGCGACAAGTGAGGAGACGTGCAGAGGGAGCCCTCCACACACCCAACAATACAGTACCTACATGTTATGGGAAAAGGGCGGCATTGCACACGGTGGTTCGCTGCCTCCCCCTGCCAACACACTGCAGTCATACTTATGCCACTGAGGAGGCAATGGGAGAGGGAGTTATCCCGGCCCGCCGCGGATAAGGAATGGACCTCCATATTGGAGGGCTCGATTCGCATTCCCCGGAATGCCCGCTTCCATCTTATCCAGTATTACATCACTCAGCAAGCCTATCTCACGCCGGCAAAAATCAATAAATACTACCGGCAAACAGACGGATGCTCCTGTAAGTGTCATTTATTGGACGCAGATCTTCTACACATGTTATGGGCATGCCCTCACCTACATCCATACTGGCGACATGTCACTACCACACTAACCACATGCACGGGACGCACAAACCTACACACATGAGAGGCCAGCCTCTTAGGATTCATTTATCGGGGCAAGCGGCATAAAGTCACGTCTCGATTCTGAAGTCCTCGGATTGATAGTAGCCAATGGTTAATCACCAGGCGATGGAAGTCGCCTACACCGCCCTCATTACTGGCATGATGACAATCACTGCTGCCCAGGCCAAAAGAGTTGCAGTACACAGGGGGGACACCATGGGGCTCTGCAAGATACCTATTGGGACACCATATTGCCCGATTTTTGACAGGAACATATGTCCGACTCGGGACATGAGGGTTTGGCAGTGGAGGTGACTGGGGTGAACGCGATTCTCGAATGTATGGAGATGCGCGGTGTAGCTGAGACGGTCGTGAAGGGTTAGCCCTTTTAGCCTGAACACGTGTTGCAATGAGCATTACTGGGAATTGTGCACAATGATAATATCATACTTCTTTATTCTCGCTAGGGATTGATGTAGGGTGGTGAGGAGCCAGGGTGAGTCAAGTTGGGTTGAGTTATGTTGCTATTTCACATTACTTTTAGTCCTTTTTCTCTTAACACTGTGATGCACTGCTATGCCATTGAACTACGACAAGCCTTCATTCCTGCCGTCTCTACTGATAGTTAACTGTAACAACTAAAATGTACATCACTGGTGGCAGTGCTGCCTGATGCACTGAGTGATCACATAGCTGCAAACATTTGAAAAGAAATTCCAGGGACACTTTGCAGCATAGCTATCACTTACTGCCTTGAAAGTTTACCACACCCACTGCCTCAAAGCTCAGCCCACTCCACCCAACCCACATAATTAGCATAATTTAACTCTGCCTACATAGTGCAGATTATAGGGTCTACTCAAAGAGATAATTGCAGGGAATTGAGACTGGAATTTCAAACTTAAGGCCAAAGTAGCTGAGTTGGAAAAATTCTCCCATTCAGCTGCATTGGACATTTTTTCCAACTTGGCTACTTTGGCCTAAAGTTTGAAATTCCCATCGCAATTCCCTGCAAGACACTTGGCAGGGATGGAAGTGCAATTGCCGGGACTGTCTGGGGATAGTGAATTACCCGGGAAAGTCTCCAACTTGCCGGGACCGTCCTGGCAAAAAAGGGACAGTTGGCAGCTATTTGATCTCTGATGGTAATCCTGCATGGGATGACCAATAATGTAATCTTTTCTGATGTGGTCACTATTACAACACTAATAATATTAGTAGGTCGGGATAATTTTCATTGAACATAAGTAGCTCCTATAACGGAAAAGGTTGGAGACCCCTGCTTTAAACTGACCCATTTTAAGGTCAAGTCTAGAGTCTCTCCAGCCTCATGTAATCAAAAGATCATAAATACAATATATATATATTCAGTCTGTCGAAACGCGTTACCTTGTGTAATTAAAACTCCACTGTGGCACTTTCCGAGAGCGCGGACATTCTCTTTTTTCTCGTGTGATATATATATATATATATATATATATATATATATATATAAGCGATAGCAGTTTTTCCTGAACAACGTGCACATCTTCTTAAAAAGATCTAATGGACCAATATGTTATTTTGCCAATCTTCTTTCTTTATCCTTTTATTTTTTAGTCATTGCGGTATGTTTAAACTATGTCCTCAGGATACAGTAATTCAAAGCCAGTACTACCTTTTGTTTATGTCTGTCACTAACAACCATTCTTTCCGGTGATGTGCATTAAAATTTAAAAGGGTTCTCATATATATTCTTTGCATACCTGCCTGCTAGGAAGCACACGGACTATTCTATTAGCAATATTTAAAATAGTTATTTTGTTCTTAATTTACATTTTTTATTGCAAACATATGGTCATAATGTTTAAGCGGCAGAACATTACTTATATTTTCTTTTACTTTTTGTAACACATGCTTGCAATAAATAATAAAAATAACGACTGCACCAGCTTGTTAGTGGCAAACCAACTTGCTTTCCCAGTGCTTGTTACATTTGTGAACTGAAATTGAAGAGCAAGTTACTTACCTTTGGTAACGCTTTTTCTGGTAGAGACTCTATCTAACCGCAGATACCTCAAGTTAGAATATTCCCCAAGAGTTAGTACCTCTGAGTACCTGTAGGTGGCATAGATAGGATCTGCGTTTATGGCATCCATATCGGCTGTGACGTCGTGGTGTCCATATAAGCGCCACCCTGGTGCACTGACATCATAGTCACAATAAAAACTAATGTTTGATCAGAGTGCAGTATCAAAACGGGATCTTTAGGGTGAAGAACCTAGCTCACAGAACAGGAAGGAAGGGCAGGCCCATAAGGAATCTGAGGTCAGATAACGTCTCTACCAAAAAAGGTGTTACAGAAGGTAAGAAACTTGTTCTTCTGCTAGAGACTTCTAATCGCAGATTCCTCAGCTTAGAATAGATACTCAAGCAATACCTCCAAGGAGGTGGGTCTGTGAACTTTCTCAAACCATAAAGTCCAGGGGGACCAAAAGGGCAAAATGCCTGTCTCGAAGGACCTGACGGTCAGAGCAGTAGTGCTTTGTAAATATGTGGAGTGACACCCACATAGCGGATTGGCTGATGTCCAAGAAAGGTACCTGTGGAGTCTTTTCTAGTGGAAATGAAATGTAAGGCTTGTTGCCAGGATGGAATGTTACTCTTTGAAGTAAGCTGGAGTTGAAGCTGTGAAGCTGGAAGAGAGAGCTGGAGGTACCTGTCATTGTATCCTACCAAATAAAGATATCTACTTTCATTTGCTGCGTTGGAGTGGATCTTTACATTGGAGACGAGTTGAACCCAGTCTGCGCAGGGGGCAGACATCAAGGACATTACCTCCAACCCTGGATGAATTACTAAGAAAACTAGAATTCTACTACTGGAAAGATATTCTACCCTACTATTATACAAACTGTGAGTACCAAATCTATTTTACGCCAGGAGATCACCTTACTCTCACAGTTCTACTCTCATCTTTGTGCCTGTCTCTGTGCAACGAACTGTTAAGTGATAATTAAAACCAAGCAATAATTTAAGCTTCACTCGTACTGTCAAGCAACTAGTGGTTGAACCCAGGCAATAATTGAAGATTCACTCATGCTGCCAAGCAGTTAAGCAGTTGAATTGCTGGGTTTTGGGAGATACTGTGACGCTTGTGCCAATGGTTGCTTGTACATCGCTGCTTGCTTCACACTACTTTGCTAACTGCCCTTGTGTTGCTTGTGGAAGACGCTGTGCCCTGGTGTGCCCAGCACTACATCGTTGCAGGTTGCCAAGGGAATCGTCAAGCTTGGGAAGCGTTTCAGTTTAGTGGCGCTGTACGTGGAGACTTGTTCACGCTGTGCCGCGTCCGTGCCACAAACTACTTGAATGTAAACACTTACCAACGTGTTAGTCTGCTGATACTCCTTGCTTCTTTGGAACGCCCTTTGTTCACTGGATTCCCTATTCGCTAAATTTCTTCAGTTGCGATCTATTTTTCCAAAGAAAGAGACGCCTGGCGCATACGACAGTGGCCATTTTGAGAAGTTGGGAACGTCTTCCCAAACAGTGCCCAATTTCCTAACAAAAAAAAGACGTACAGCACGCACAATGGCAGCTATTTTCAGAGGTTGGGAAAACCTCTACAGCAAATTGTCTTCGTGGGAACATCGTTTTTGCTAATTAAAGCAACGTTTCACCGCACGCTACTTGGATCTTCTGGATTTTCACCAAATCATTACCTACACAATGTTCTGGTTTGTTATTTTAAGGTTTTTGTTTTATTTTATTATATTAATTTGTTATTTAATCTAACATTTAATTTCTTTTCAGGTTGGACTAGAATTCACCGTTGTTACTGCTTATTGTATTTACTTCCATGGCTGATCAAGGTTTAACTGCTCCCCCTTCTTTTCTTCCCACACCTGGGGACCCTTCCATTCCTTGGAAGGAATGGAAAAAGTTATTTTTAACCTATGTATTAGCAACTGGTGCAGATAAATATGGACCCGTACGCAGGCAAGCCATTTTGCTATACCACTTAGGTGTTGAAGGACGTCGCTTGTATGAAAACCTTCCCGAGATTTCTTTAGGTATGGGTGATGGTCAGCCAAGTAATGTCTATGAGATGACAATGCAAATGTTAGATATGCGATTCATTACCAAGGTTAACGTTGTTTTAGAAAGACATAAGTTCTTCTGTCGCACGCAAAAAGTAGATGAGGATATTGCAACCTATGTTGCTGCCTTAAGGGGACTTTCATTAATGTGTCGTTTTGAGGGATTGGGAGATTCTCTTATACGTGATCAAATAGTGCGGTGCACCAATAACAAAAGGGTACGTGAAAAGTTACTCATTAAGGATCCTACATTAGAAGAAGTAATTCAGATAGCCAAGGGACTTGAGCATACAGATTTGTGGATATGAGAAATGGACAAATGTAGCAATTCAATGATGTCAAAAGATCAAGCTTCTAAAGAGTCTGATATTCATGCATTTGTTGATGAGACTAAGATTGTGAAGCATACTGGGAGATTAAGTAAACCTTTTAACAAACCTAGTGAATTTCCTCGTGCTACCACTACCACACCAGGGACCAGTGCACATCTAATTAAATGTTATCGGTGTGGTGCTCCTGGTCACATTGCTTCTAGCACTAAATGTTTGGCCAAAAATGTAATTTGTAGAGCATGTGGCAAGAGGAGACATCTTGCGAAAGTGTGTAGGTCTAAAACTCAATATGTGCAAGAAGTTGAGAGCATTCATGAATTTATGCTGTGTGTAGGGGGTTCCAGTGTTCCTGAAGAAGTGTGCTACAACAGTGTTTTGAGTTGTGGTATCGCCAAAGAAAGTACTGATAAATTAGAAAAACCTCACTGCACCATAGGTTTGAATATGAATGATGTGACGATGTTAGTCGATTCAGGTAGTTTGTATACATTACTATCCAAAGAGATGTATTCTAAAGTATGGGGAAATATGTGTAATATGAACTCTTGGGACAAATCTGACATTAAGGCTGTAGGTTACGGTAGGAAGACCATTGATATTTTGGGCCTTAAATGGATGGTGATTTGCTTTGGTGGAAAGAAAGTGTATGGTTGCGTGTATCTAATGAGACAAGGCTCTAATTTATTAGGTTGGCGCCATCAAAAAGATCTGGGTATTGTGCTCAATCCTAATTCTACTGAACCAGTTATGTCTACTGTTGTAAACAATGTTGATACTTTTGAGAAGACAACTGTGATGGAGAAGTTCTCCAAGTTTTTCTCTGATAAATTGGGAAAACTCAAGAACTTCTCTCATAAAATTATTCTCAAGAAAAATGCGGTGCCCGTAGTACATAAAGTAAGAAACGTACCTCATCTAATGAGAGGTCCTCTTCAAGAAGAACTCAAGAAATTATTGGAGCAGGGTATTATTGAGCCTATCGAGGCCTCAGAATGGTTGGCGCCCATTGTAGTCGTGCCCAAGGAGGGGGGCAAGATTCGCTTGTGTGTCGACTTGCGTGATCTAAATAAAAATATATGGGTCGATAGGCAACCCCTGCCCAACATTTCCGAAATGCTGACTGCCATGGGCGGGGGTGTGTTATTCAGTGTGATTGATATGTCAGCAGCATATCACCAGATTGATCTTAATGAGGAATCAAGGCACCTTACCTCGTTTGTTACACCGCTGGGAGCATTTCGTTACCGCAGAATGCCATTCGGCTTGGCATCTGCCTCAGCGGTGTTTCAGAGGGTTATGCAACAGATCTTTGTTGGAATGAAGGATGTTCTGTGCTTTCAGGATGATGTGCTGGTTGTGGGGAAGGATGGTGCACACCATGATAGAGTGATGAACGAGGTCTTGACGCGAATGGAGAGTCACGGGTTGACTATAAAAAAGGAAAAATGCCAATTAAGAAAGAATTGTGTGAGCTATTTAGGGCATGAGATATCTGATGCTGGGATTAAGCCCAAGAAAAGTATTGTATCTGCTGTCAAAGATGCCCCTACTCCTCTCAATAAGGAACAGCTAAAATCCTTTTTAGGGCTGACAGAATACTGTTCTAAATGTGTAAGTGGCTTTACGGAGATTGTGGAACCGCTGAGGTTATTAATGAAGAATGGTGTTGCATTTAAATGAGATGACATGTGTGACAAAGCGTTCAATAGAGTGAAGACCTGTATTTTTCATGCACCCACTCTGGGACATTTCAATGTCAAAGCTAAGACTTTCATTATGACTGACGCCTGTGCTGTAGGTATAGGTGCTGTTTTGACCCAAGTGTATGACGGAGAGGAGAAGATTATTGGGTTTGCGTCTAGAAGACTACAAGGAGCAGAAGTATCATATTCTGTAATTGAATAGGAGGCCTTGGCGTGCTGTTGGGGCACTAAGCATTTTAGATATTTTGTCTGGGGGTTACCTTTCAGAGTTCGCACGGATCACAAGCCCCTTGTGCATTTGTTTAAAGGGGGGAGGGGTCTGGAAGGCAGTGTGACTCCCAGAATTTCCAGATGGATGTTGTCAGTGCTTGAGTACAATTTTGAAGTGGAATATTTAAGGGGTCTGAAGAATGTTGTAGCTGATTATTTATCTAGGATGCCAGTGGATGTAGTTGAAGAGGACATGGAAGCAGCTGTTGAGGTGATTAGATGTAGTGAAGAACAAGCTTTTGACAAGGAGGAGTGGGACACTGCTATGTTGCAAGATGAGGTGCTGCAACAGGTCATGAGCTGTGTGTTGGAAGGGTGGAGAGAAAATCTTATTCAAGATGTTCGCTTCAAAAGTTATTGTCACGTTGAGGCAGAATTGAGTGTAAGTGAAGATAAGTTGTGGAGAAGGAGTCAATTGGTGCCACCGGCAAGTCTTAGGAATAAGATAATAAACATAGCGCAAGAGGGGCATTTGGGTAGAAACATGACGAAGAGACGTGTACGTCAGTCATTTTGGTGGCCTGGCATAGACAACGACATTGAGGGGGTTGTTAAGAAGTGTTATGCATGTGCCAAAAGTGATAAAACGAAAGTTGTGAGGCAGCCTCCCTTGCATGTGTGTGTCCTTGGGAGAGGGTGGCGATTGATTTTCTTGGTCCTATTTCCATATTTGGTTCAAGTAGTAAGTTTTTGATGGTATTAGTGGACTACCATGCCAAGTTGTTTGTCATTGAGACTGCAGATTGCATTGAAACTGAGAAAGTGACCAGATTCATGGAAAGAGTGTTCATGAATGAAGGGATACCTAAGACCCTTGTGTCAGACAATGGAGTTCAATTAGTATCCAAAAGAATGCAAGAATTCCTGTACAAATTGGGAATTAAACATGAAAAGGTTGCTCTGTTCAGACCCCAGGCGAACGGCTTGGTTGAAAGAATTAACCGCTTAATAATGGATAACATTCACCTTTCAATTTCTAATGGTTTGTCATGGTCTGAGGAACTCAAGAAATTGGTGTGGTCATATAGGGTGACACCTCATTCGGTTACTGGAGTGTCGCCATTTGTCTCTCTCAAGGGGCGTGAGCCTGGTGTGAAAGAAGTTCCTGGTTGGCTTAAAAGTAAGGATTGTGTATGGGTTGATCGTGCAGCAGTGGAGAGTGATGTTGCGAAACAGCAATTGACTGCTACAAACTATTACAATATCAGAAAAGGTGTTAAAGTTCCCGATATAAGGGATGGTGACTGGGTTGTGGTGAAACAAGGGGGAATTGTCACCAAAGGTGAAAGCAAATTTTCTAAACCTATGCAAGTTAAAACTGTAAAAAGGAATATCATCATTCTAACTGATCAATCAATCAGGGGGTTTACAGAGTGCGCTACTCACCCGTGAGGGTCTCAAGGCACTGGGGGGTGCAGCTCCGGATCAGTCGAAAAGCCAGGTCTTGAGGCTCTTCCTGAAGGTGTGCAGAGTGGGGGAGCGTCTGATGTTGACTGGGAGCTCGTTCCAGGTTTTTGCTGCGACGTAGGAGAAGGCTCTTCCGCCTGCTCTGGTTCTGCGGTTCCTTGGGGTCTCTGCCAGGGCGAGGTCGGCGGAGCGGAGGTTCCTTTTGTGTACGTGGAAGGAGACTCTTTCGTTCAGGTATTTAGGTCCGATGTTGTGGAGGGATTTGTAGGTGTGGGTGAGTAGCTTGAAGGTTACGATCTTCTCGATGGGGAGCCAGTGGAGGTCTCATAGGTGCTGGGTCATGTGCTCGTGTCGTGGGGTTCCGAGGACGAGTCTGGCTGCGGTGTCCTGGATGGTTTGGAGCTTGTGTAGCAGGGTTTTGTTTATTCCGGCGTAGAGGGCGTTACCGTAGTCCAGTCTGCTGGTTATGAGTGCGTGGGTGACAGTCTTTCTGCATTCGTGGGGGATCCACTTGAAGGTCTTGCGGAGGATGCAGGAGGGAGTCGAAGCAGGTGGAGGCGACGGCGTTGATCTGACGGGTCATGGTAAGGGAGGAGTCTAGAATGATGCCGAGGTTCCGGGCGTGGTCCGTCGGGTGGGTGGGTTTCCGAGGGCAGGGGGCCACCAGGAGCTGTCCCACGCGGTGGGGGAGGGTCCAAGGACGAGGACCTCTGTCTTCTCCGAGTTCAGTTTTAGGCAGCTGTCGCTCATCTAGGCTGCGACGTCTTTCATTCCTTCTTGGAAGCTGAGTCTGGTGTCTTCGGGGTTCTTCATGAGAGAGAGGATGAGCTGGGTGTCGTCGGCGTAAGATACTATGCTGAGCCCATGCTGTCTGACGATGGCGGTGAGGGGGGCCATGTAGATGTTGAAGAGCGTGGGGCTGAGCGAGGATCCTTGGGTACTCCACAGTTGATCTTTGTAGGTTCGGAGAGGAAGGGAGGGAGTCTGATCCTTTGGGTTCTGCCGGAGAGAAAGGAGCTGATCCAGTCGAGGGCGGTTCCTCGTATACCGGCGTCGTGGAGTCTGGCTGCGAGAGTGCGGTGTGAGACGGTGTCGAAGGCTGCGGAGAGGTCTAGTAGGATGAGGGCCGCAGTGTGGCCCTGGTCGAGTAGCATGCGGATGTCATCGGTGGCGGCGAGGAGGGCGGTCTCGGTGCTCTGGTTTCTGCGGAATCCGGACTGGTAGGAGTCGAGGATGGCGTTCTCTTCGATAAAGGTGGTCAGCTGAGCGTTGATTAATCTCTCGGTGACTTTGGCTGTGAAGGGAAGGAGAGAGATGGGCCGGTAGTTTTTCAGGTCCGTCGGGTCGGCCAAGGGTTTCTTGAGGACGGGCTTGACCTCTGCCCACTTCCAGTCATCGGGGAAGATGCCGGATTCGAGGGAGGTGTTGATGGTCCGGCCTAGTTCGGGTGCTATGGCGGCGGCGGCTCTGTGGTAGATGTGCGGTAGGCAGGGGTCCGTGGGGGCTCCTGAGTGGGTGTTCTTCATGGTCGTGGTGGTGTCTTCAGTAGTAGCAGGTTTCCAGGTGGTGATGGTCGGCTGGTTGTCGGTGGTGGAGAGGGGGGTGGTGTCAGGAGTCTGTTCCCTGAAGTTGTCGTAGAGGGCCTTGATTTTCAGGTGGAAGTAGGAGCTGAGCTTGTTGCAGAGGTCCTGGGATGGTGTGACGTCTGTGGCTTCGCTGGGGGGTTTGGTGAACTGCTGTATGACGTTGAAGAGTTCTTTTGCGTTACTTGCGTTGGTGTGGATTTTGTTCTTGATAAAGGTCCGCTTGGTGGCTCTTATGCGCTGGTGGTATTCATTCATGGCGTTCCTGTAGTTGTTCTGGTCTTCAGTGGTTTTCCTGTTCTGCCAGAGTTTCTCGAGGCGTCTGCAGGAGTACCTGACTTCTTGGAGGTCGGTGGTGAACCAGGCGGCCTTCAGGGGGCGTTGTTTGACGGGGTGGCGGAGGGTGTAGGAAACTGGCTCTATATATACTACACCAAAGTGAGGTATAGTGTGTATAGAGTCCAGGTGACCCCAGAGGTAGGCAGAGGTTAAAGTTAGATAGAACCTTACTCTCTGTTTGTGGTAGAGTGGTCGAGCAGTAAGGCAGTATCAGAGGACAGTGTTAAGCATTTGATGTACACACTCAGTCAGCAAATTAATTCACACACTCAAGGACTGAACTCTAGACCAATTGTTTTTGTATAAAAAAATATACTGTTGTTTTATTTTTAGAACCAAGCAAGCCTGGCACAGGTAAGCATTAAATACTTTACAGTAATAAGTTGCTGAATGTAGAACAGTTTGAAAATGCAATAGGAATTGTACTTTGTTTGATTTACAGGGGATGCAGTAGGTTGCAATACTTATTCATACAGTACATTGAAATGAATAGGCTTTTTCAGTTAATTACAGGTAAGTTACTTTTTACGTTACTTTTCTAACTCAGTGCTGGATCCCTAGATTTAGCACTGGGACATTTCCTGCAAACAGGTAAGTAAATACGTTTTGGTTATTCGTGCGATTTTTAAAGAATATTTTTAGATTTCAAAAATCCACACTTAGAAACTTTTTGGAAGAAAATTGTCAATGTTATCCTATGGAGGAAAAACAGGTTATCGGTTCACAGGTAAGTTATCGACTGTGGGAGTTAAGGTTCTGGGGTTAGACTCAGGGGTCCCCCAGGGTCAGTGATGCACTCTTGTTACACCCTCAGCGGCACAAGGGCGGCCGGGTGCAGAGTGTTGAGGCCCAATGTTATCCAATGGGGGATAGGGGACCTCCGGTTGGTGGCTGCTGGCAAGCAGGCCACTGGGTTGTGGGAGCAAAGCTCCTAGCGTTTAGGTCAGGGCAAATGGGGAAACAAAGTAGCACAAAAGGTGCACCCTCAGCAGCACTGAGGCGGCCGGGTGCAGAGTGCTGTTTGGACGTCGGGCGCCCTGTTGTTTTCAGTGGAGAACCTCCGGTTTGCAAAAGCATGGCAGGCAGGGAGACGAAGGACTTCTGGGTGCGACCACCACTTCGAGAGGTAAGTTGGGGAGTTAAGGGTTGGTTAGGCACCGTCGGTTTGGGCACACAAGGCCGTGGGGCGTCGGGTGCAGGGGTGCCTTTTGGGGTCGGATCTTCTTACCAGCTCCTGGTCGCGGTTAGGGGGGCCTTCTGGATTTAGGTTGCATGTGTCGGCTGGAGGCTTGAGGCAGGTCAGGGGTCACAGGATCTCGGTTCAGGATCGCCAGGGTGACCTCCTCGTGGTGTTTGCCCACTCGAGCTCGGGCCGTGGACGGCGGGTGCAGAGTGGGGCGGATTCGCGGTCTCCGGCTGCTGCCAGAGGTTGCAGTTGAACAAATCCGGTGTTCACAGGAGAAGCAGTCTTTGGAAGTGAAGGCAGGCAGGTCCTCCGGGGTTTTTAAGGTTGCTGGCTGCAGGACACACTGGGATTTCGCAGGAGCAGGTTCGAGGGGAGACAGGCCTGTAGGGCTGGGGCCAAGTCAGTGGGCGTCTTCCTCTTGTTAGCTGGCTGCACGGCTTTTCGGTCCTTCTTCTTCTTTTCTTCTTGTCGTTTCTGGATCTGAGGAAGCAATCTTCAGGGTGCCCCCTAAATACTAGATTTAGGGGCGTTACAGGTAGGTAAAGGGCAGGGACCAATGGGTCCCTTCCCTGGGGTGGGTACACCCCCTAACGTGCCACCCTCCAGTGGGAGGGGGCAGGAGCCTGTCCCTGGTTGGTTGGGTCCCCCCATCCTCAAGATGACAGGGACTCGGAGTTGTGCTTCACCTCGCCTCCCCCACCTGAGGGGTGGAGTTGGCAGAGGTGGGCACACCTCTCTCCCTCACTTGTTTTTCCCGCCGGTTCTCCCGCCCAAAGTGGGGGGTAGAACCAGTGGGGACCAGTTGCTGAAAGCAGCAAGTGGTCTGGGGAAGCTCACAAAGGCGGCATGCCTTTGAAGCTTCCCCTTCGTGAACCCTGCCCATCCTGGGGAGGAGACTTGGCACCTCGTCCCAGGATGTGCATTGTTTCAGGCCCCGAGAGCAGCAGGCTCTCGACCCAGGGGTCCAGAAACATGTCTGCTGATGGCAGCCTAAGCAGCCACTCAGTCAGGACACTAGAGGTGGGTTAGTTTTCAGGGGGCATCTCTGAGATGCCCTCTGTGTGCATTTTTCATTAAATCCCACACTGGCATCAGTGTGGGTTTAATGTGCTGAGAAGTTTGATACCAAACTTCTCAGTTTTCAGTGTAGCCATTATGGTGCTGTGGAGTTCGTAATGACAAACTCCCAGCACCATATACTCTTAATGGCAGCACTGCACTTACAATGTCTAAGAATGGACTTAGACACTGTAGCAGTGGCGGCTCCTCGAGGGAGTGCTGCGGGACGGTGGGGCGGGCGGGGGAGGGGCTGGGGGGTAGTAAACTCCGGCATAAGGCCGAACGTAGTTAAGTACATAAATAAATAAAGAAAACAAATTACATTGCGCGCTGCAACGCCAAATCGGCAATGCAGCGCGCGCAATGTAATTCGTTTTCTTTATTTATTTATGTACTTAACTCCGTTCGGCCTTATGCCGGAGTTTACTACCCCCCACCCAGCCCTCCCCCGCCCCGCCCCACAGCACTCCCTCGAGGAGCCACCACTGCACTGTAGGGGTACAGGGCTCATGCACCTGTACCCTCACCACTGGTATAGTGCACCCAGCTAGAGGGGTGACTGATCTATGCCAGGGCAGTGGGTTGTAGGCATGGTACACAGAGATGTGTGCCATGTCGACTCTTCACTTTGTTCTGCACCAAAACACGCAGCCTGCAAAGGCAGTGTGTGAGTGTAAAGGTACAGGGCCTCTAAGGGTGGCACAATAAGTGCTGCAGCCCTTAGAGGCCTTCTCTGGTCACAGTGCCCTGGGTGCCTGTGGTACCATTTACCAGGGGCTGACCTGTGGCCAGAGAGGCCAATTGGGTTTAGTTTTGGGGAAGGAACACAGGCCCTGGGAAACTGATTGGCAGGGACCCAGGGCACACCAAGTAAAAGTGCATCAGTAGTCTGGCAAAAAGTGGGGGGGTTACTGCAACAGAAACCCACTTTCCTACAGAGGGGTGCGAGCTTGTCAGCGCAGCTGTAGATCCAGCGGTGTAGTTCTTTGGCTGCAGAGTTGGCGTAGGTTGTGGCGGAGACTGGGCCGTGGAGGAGGGTGGTGTTGAGGTGTTCCTCTGTGATCTTGCTCCAGTTCCTTCGTGGCGGGCGCGGGGCGGGTTTGAGTGTGGTGGTGGTGTTGAAGGTGAAGTGTACGCAGTGGTGGTCTGTCCAGAGGGGCTGCGTGGTGTGGCTGAAGTGGATGTTTGTCCCTCATGCGAAGATGGGGTCGAGGGTGTGTCCGGCTCTGTGGGTGGGGGTGGTGACGAGCTGCTTAAGTCCGAGGTTGGCGAGGTTGTCAAGGAGGGTGGTGGAGTCGGGGTCGCTGCGGTTGTCGAGGTGGAAGTTCAGGTCTCCGATGAGAATGTAGTCCATGGAGGCGATGGCGTGGGTGCGACAAGGTCGGCAATGGTGGTGGCGGAAGAGGCGCGATGCCCGGGGGGTCTGTAGACGAGGGTCCCGCGCAGGTTGGTTCTGGGGCTGGTTTGGATCTGGAAGTGGAGGTGCTCTGTGTTGGAGAGGAGGTCGCTCGTGCTGAAGGTGGAGGGTCGGAGGGAGCTCTTGTGTGCGATGGCGAGTCCTCCTCCTGGGCGGTGGGGGCGGTTCTTTCTTTGGATCTTGTATCCGTCGGGGATGGCGGTGGCGATGTCGGGGGCAGAGGTGGTGTTGGTCCATGTTTCCGTGAAGAAGGCGACGTCTGGCGAGAGGGTGTCGAGCAGGTCCCATATCTCCATGGCGTGTCTGTGGAGGGAGCGCACGTTGAGGAGTATGCAAGTCCGGGCTTCGGTGGTGCGGGCATCCGTCTTGGGTTCAGGGGTCGTGGGGGGGCTGTTGATGGTGAAGGATTGTCGGCAGTGTCGGCAGGAGAACTGGCCGTGGGTGGTGTTCGGCGTCGATCTCTGGCAGTTGCTGTTTCTTCCGGGGTTGAGTGCGAGGAGGGCAGCGGAGTTGTAGCGGTGGAAGGTCGTAGATCCAGGGTTCGTGGCGCTGGCCGCGGTCGAGTCGCGGACGGGCCCAGATGGGCTTGCCTTTGGCGCGCCAGCGGCACAGCCGCGCAGCAGCCGCCATTAAGTAGGGGAGTGGGGAGGGAATCGCAGCTGGGAGGCAGGAACCGGCAGGGGGGAGGGGCCGCGGGGGCCGCAGCGGCGGGAAAGACAGAGAGGAGGCAGAAAACGGGCACGAGGGGGACAGAATAACAGAAAAAGGCATAAAGGCAGACACAAGCACAAAAGAGATAAAAAACAGCAAAGTGGCACAAAGACAGACACGGGCACAAAAGAGACAAAAAACAGCAAAGTGGCACAGAGACAGACACAGGCACAAAAGAGACAAAAACAGCAAAGTGGCACAAGAACAGAACCAGACAACAGCGGCCAGCAGAAGAGCAAGGCTCTCCCAGTGAACCACCAGGGATGAGGCGCAGGCAGGAGCCTGCGGGTGGAGGAGGGCCTTGACACCTACCTGAGCAGCAGCGCCGAGAGCAACAGTGACAGCACTTGACAGCGGAGCTGCGGGGGGAGAGCAGGTCTCTGACCAGGAGATCAGGGGTCTGGCTCGCACTCCCTCGCAGCTGCCGCCAGTAAGTAGGGGAGGGGGGAAGGAAGCGCAGCTGGGAGGCGGGAAGCGGGAACAGGTAGGGGGGGAGGGGCCACGGGGCAGCAGCGGCGGGAAGGACAGAGAGGAGGCAGAAAATGGGCACGAGGGGGACAGAATAACAGAAAAAGGCACAAAGGCAGACACTGGCACAAAAGAGACAAAAAACAGCAAAGTGGCACAAAGACAGACACGGGCACAAAAGAGACAAAAAACAGCAAAGTGACACAGAGACAGACACGGGCACAAAAGAGACAAAAACAGCAAAGTGGCACAAGGAAGAACCAGACAACAGCAGCCAGCAGAAGAGCAAGGCTCTCCCACTGGACCACCAGGGATGAGGCGCAGGCAGGAGTCTGCGGGTGGAGGAGGGCCTCAACACCTACCTGAGCAGCAGGTGATGGCTCTGCTTGGAGTACTGGAAATGTTTGTAAATGTTGTGCTCCCTAACCAATTCTTTACGATTAATGGTTCTTCCCTCTTCATTGTTCCTTTCATGTATTGTTATGTAGGTTTCTTTCGTTACTGTATATAAGGGGGAAAATGTGTGGAGTCTTTTCTAGTGGAAATGGAATGTAAGGCTTGTTGCCAGGATGGAATGTTACTCTTTGAAGTAAGCTGGAGTTGAAGCTGTGAAGCTGGAAGAGAGAGCTGGAGGTACCTGTCATTGCATCCTACCAAATAAAGATATCTACTTTCATTTGCTGTGTTGGAGTGGATCTTTACAGTACCCCGCTTGCTAATGCAGTAATAGCGGTTGTGGTCCTGGTGGAATGGACCCGCAAGCCCTCAGGAGGCTCCTTTTTAGGTCGAGCCTCGAGTAGCGCGCAAGCGCTGCTAGGCGAAGACTTTAAGTAAGGGAGTTTCAGAAGCAGTCCAAACGCTTGTGCGTCGTGGCTGGCCTTTTTGGGATGGTTACGCGCGGCAGACATGTGTTTCCAATTATCGTGCCCAGACGCGTGCGCGATAATTGGA
This sequence comes from Calotriton arnoldi, assembly GCA_963921515.1. NCBI lineage: Eukaryota > Metazoa > Chordata > Amphibia > Caudata > Salamandridae > Calotriton > Calotriton arnoldi. The sequence continues at coordinate 1,012,755 of CAWUFW010003461.1, read as the reverse complement.
AAACATGCCGGCAAAAGGCCATGACGCACGAGCGTCTGGTCAGCTGAGCAGGCTGCCGCGCCGCCGCCCTCGCCCCCGCTCTCATGCACTTTTGTTATTGTCAGCGTGGTCATGCTTGCTTTCAGTTTCATTTTTAGATTTTCAAGCTGTCACGCATCCTCTCTTCAGGGTTCCTTCCCCTTGCTCTGTCTCGTAATTACTTCATTTCTAGGCGCTGCGTCAGTCATCAAACCTGCAAGAAAAACGAGCGCCGTGACTTATTTTTCGTGTCTGTTTTGTTGTTCTGTACAGCTCTCATGGGGATTGATGTCACAGATGCTGTTGCTTATGTGGAGAAAAAACTCCTTTCACCTGAGTGTTAGCTTCCACTTTCATCGCACGTAGGTACACGATTTCTATTTCTAGAGGAAGCCTGTCAACCTATATTTACGTCTATGTAATGAGCGTATTTTTAAAAATAATTATTTAATGTCATTAAATAATCAAACGTGTATCACCGTTTGAGAGAGTTTTTTCTTTTTCGTACAATGATTTGTTTGTCACTCGCAGCCCCCCTGGGCTCCAGCATCCACAGCGACTCCTCTCAGCTCTGACTCCAGTGCATGCAGACAGCGCAACCTTTCACCTAGCACAGCCCAGAGATAGGCCTTTCACCAACTGCAGCTCATGCTGAGTGTGCCGGTCACTCAGACCCTGTAGGTTACACCAGCGTTCGATGGCCTAGACTCTGGAGTAACTTGAATCAAAATGGAAAGATGGCGCAGGGCATGTTCCGCCGAAGTCCAACAACCCCATTCACCACATGGCAGTGAAACCAAGCGTGCATCGTTCGTTGTACAGCTGCTAGCTGTAGGAGCGCGAGTGGTGTTTTAAAAATGACATGCATTGTAGCGTTTTGCTTTTCATTTCTAATTAGTCTCATAAAGGCATCAACCCCGGTTTAGAATGAGCTAACACAGTGCTGGTTGTTTATTAGCACAATCAACGTGTAGAGCCCGCTGAAAAACAAAGATAATACCATCCTTCTGCACATGTGGGTGAAATGTGTGTCCAGTTTTCGGAGCACGACTGAAGACGCTATTTCCACCTGTCAACACTGCACTAATTTTAAATGTTCAGGCCCCAGACAGCAGAGCTATCCACCAGGAAACACAACACTTGTAGGCGCAGGCCACAAGTAGCAGAGCAGCCCCGTGCTTGTTAAAGTTACTTGTACGATCAGTAGTTTTCATCCACAGGGTGCCATGACCAAAACACAAGATAGGAAAATGGGCCCTTTCCATGCAGCTTTTGTTGGGGTAGGATAGCCCCCCTCACAACCCTGGCCCCTGGTGCAACTGCTGGAGTACTGATAGCTAACCCTTGTGCCTTTTCTCTTCACGCTGATGTTTACTGCATGTGGCTGGATTGCATTCTGCATGATCGTGCATGAAACACCAGCTTTGCCTTAGCGAAGTGCTGGAGACGGCAGGCACGGGGCACGCACCACTCTCCCGGTGCTCTTGCATGCTTCACGAATCACGGCTCCGATCGGAAGCAATAGTTATACATCCTTGTGCCACTCGTGTCGCGATAATACACACGCGTGTAGAGGGTAATATAGGAGTGTGTGTTGGAACAAAACATTCAGCGGTAAAATGAGTTGGGCAGGCGAGTTAATGGGCAACATGTAATTGTGGAAAACGTGCACGTTTAATTGTTAATTCGCGCTTGCCTGTTAGTACATGCAATTGGGTAAAATTAACAAGCACGTAGGGGAAATACAGGCATGTTTATTTTCAAGAATATACGTGCTAACGTACATGTGCGGGCTCAATCAATCAGGGATTTGTGAAGCGCACTACTCACCCGTAAGGGTCTCAAGGCGCTGTATGTTCTCTCCAATTCACATCTGTGTATTGGAGACTGGAGAACATGCGTATGTGTGTTGGCTGATAGAGGTATGTACTTATAAATCTGTGTGCCGGGTTATTTGGGCGTGTCTGCTAATATGTAAGTGTGTATACTGGGAATACAGCTGTGTGTGCTAAAATATGTCTGTGTGTGCAAGGCAATGAGGCATGAGTGCTTTGGAAGTGTATTAGAGGAGTGGATGTGGCCTAACGGCCAGAGCTTGCGACTTGGGAGCTGGAGAACCAGGTCTGTGTCTCTGCGTTGGCTCAACATCCTGTGATTCTGGGCAAATCACTTAATCTCCCCGTGCCTACCAAAAAAAAAGTATTTGCAATGCAATAGGTCTCGCATTCATGCGAGTTTCAGATATTGGCATTGTAAATACCAATGCCTTTTAATTATGGTTTTATGTCCAATGGGGTGCAGCTCACAAAGTCCAGTAGTCAAATGTAGAAAAAATAGTTTCTTTATTTCAAATTGCGTAAAAACATCAAACATAGACACTCCAGCCAACGCGTTTCATTCCATACTGGGAACTTCATCAGGCAAATGAAAAAGTATAAAACGCCTTGTATCTACCGCCTCACACTGGCAAGTTTTTCGTGTACTGCAATCTTAACTGAGGTAAATTCTCCCAAGGTGAATGTGTGTCTTTACATGTGCCTAATTGGCCACTGATTGCTAGTGATGGACTTAGTAGACGTGATGCGTTGTAAGTTGTGACCCAATCAATAAATAGCAAATAAGCAGACTAGATCTCATAACATAGTCGAGTATGAGTATTTCTCCCTCTTCATGTGCAAAAACCTTTTGCACATGAAGAGGGAGAAATACTCGTACTGCTTCAAGGAGTTATCATACCTGTGATCACTGTGCTGGGCCCCAGTGCAATATATGGGACCAAGTTAAATAGAAACTTAAGAATATTACCGAAGGAAATCGACATGTTATGAGATCTAGTTTGCTTATTTGCTATTTATTGATTGGGTCAAAACTTACAACGCATCACGTCTACTAAGACCATCACTAGCAATCAGTGGCCAATTAGGCACATGTAAAGACGCACATTCACCTTGGGAGAATTTACCTCACTTAAGATTGCGGTACGCGAAAAACTTGCCAGTGAGAGGCGGTAGATACAAGCCATTTTATACTTTTTTCATTTGCCCTGATGAAGTTCCCAGTATGGGAATGAAACGCGTTGGCTGGAGTGTCTGTTTGATGTTTTTTACACAATTTGAAATAAAGAAACTATTTTTTTCTACATTGGACTACTGGACTTTGTGAGCTGCGCACCCCCATTGAACATAAAAACGATTCCTTGATCTGGAGCACAGTGACGTCACGCAACGGCTGGCGTTGGGGTAGTTTCGCGGCCAACTCACTAATTGGAACTGGCGTGAGGTGCGGAACGAGTGGTCCGCTGTTGCTCCACTGGACATGCCTTTTAATTATGTTTTGGTTTTTAAAACATAAATAAAAGGCATTGTCATGTACAATGCCAATAGCTTAAACTTGCGTAAATGCGAGACCTATTGCATTGCAAATGCTTGTTAGCAAGTGCGTAGCAGATCTTAATGCAGAGTACAATCCATCAAGAGATGGTCTGCTTGTCCTTCCGATGGTCTTTGGTGCGATCAGTGTAGAAGAAAGAGCTCTCTTTGGGTCCAGGCGATAGAATCTCTCCTCTTCCTTGGAAGGATGAAGCGAGGTGAAAAAGGTACACATAGTGATACTTTGGCCAACATAAAAAAGGGTGACAGCCTTCAGCAGGAAAAAGGCAAGTGTCCGATGGACTAGTTTATCAGGGAAAGAACTGGTGTAGGGAGGTTGGACTAACAGAGCTTAAAGCTTGCATACTCTCCTGGCCGATATAGTGGCCCCAAAGAAAGTTTTGAGTGTCTAGAGCCGCAGAGGACAGCTGTGTAGTTTCTCAAAGAAAGAACATATCAGAAACGTTAGGACCAGATTGAGGTCCCACTGGGGCATCACTAAGGAGATAGGAGAATACAAGTGCTGTAAACCTTTAAGGAAACGAGTCACAACAGGTGACTTGAATGGGGAAAGTAGGTCCGGCAACCACAGCAAAGCCTAAATGGCAGATAAGTAACCTTACAGAGTGCCCAGAGCAAGGCCTTGCAAGGCTAGAAATAGGGCTAGAGATAACACAAACAGCAACACCTCCGACAGTGGTGCAGAAAGGGGATCCATATGACGGAAGGAGCACCAGGTCACAAATCTATCACAAAGACAGCTGTATACAGTTTTGGTGGAGGAACATCAGACTGCCAAGATGACATCACAGACCTTGGGAGGGAGATCCAAGACTCTCAACTGCCACCACTCAATCTCCATGCATGAAGGTGAAGCGTGCGCAGGTTTGGGTGTCAGACCCTGCCCTGCTGCGACAAGAGATCCTCCCAAAGGGGCAGCCTGATTGGAGGATCGATGCTCATGCTCAGGATTTCGAGATAGCATTCTCTCCATGCCCAATACGGAGCCATTAGGATGACGTGGACCCGGTCAGTTCTGATGTTCTTGAGAACTCGGTAGAGGAGTGGTATCAGTGGATATGCGTACAGGAGTTACGGGTTCCATTTTAAATGAAATGTGTCTCCGAGCTAGAGTTTCTTTGGAAACTCCAATGCGCAGGAATGCTGACAGTGCATGTTCTTAGCGGTTGTGAACAGATCGAGTTAAGTTTCTTCCTATTCTTGGAGGAGACCTCAAGCCACCTTCGGGGCTATTTGTGATCCACAAGGCATCGATGGCAGAGTTCATCCACCCTGGCATTCAAGGAGCCTGTCAGGTGCTGTACAACCAGGAATATGTCTTGGTGCTCCAGCAAAGTTTAAAGGTGCACAGCCTCCTGGCACAGGGTCCACCACCTCACCTCGCCCTGCTTGTTGAAATACCACATGTCGGTGGTGTTGACCATGAACTCCTGAACCAGCCTCTCTTTGATGGATGGATGGTAGGCTTTCAAAGCCAAGCGCATCGCTCTCAGCTCCGGAAAATTGATATGAAGCTGAGATTCTGATCAGTCCTCTGAGCTCCACTTTTCCCAGATGGCTGCCTCAACCCAGAAGTGATGCATCGGTCACCACTGTCAGCTCTGGGTGAGCAAGAGAGAGGGGTCTGCCGCAGATCCAATCATTGCTTGTCAGCCATCACTGCAGATCTTTTGCAGTGTACTTCGAAATCTAGACCAGTATGACTGGTAAAGGAGACCTCCACAAGGGCCTTGAGCATGTCCGCAGTAGAGGCGGAAGCACTTCTGCTGCCACTAGGCAGATAGAGAAAGCTTGAAAGATCTGGCAGTGACCGGCTCTCTCTAAAGCACTCGAGCAATGTGACAGTTTTGTCACAAAATAGGTGGGGGCTGTCAAAGGGTATGTTAATCAGGGACACCTGGACATCCCCCGATAACCCAGTGAACAGCAACCAGGCATGACCACGCAGCACCACCGTGAAGACATGGCTCTGCCTAGGAAGTCTGTTTGCTGTGTCCCGCCTATCCACAAGGACTTGGTTAAGGATTACACAGCCCTACTTGGGAAGCATGAGGAGCAGCTGTGCAACCCACAATGCATGGGAGTAACAGCCCAAGAGGCATGCATTGTCCACCGACTGCAAGGGTAGGGTGGTAGAAGAAAAAAAGTGCTCTTACCAAAGGTGTCCAGCCTCTTGGATTACCGTCAGGTGGGGTGGAAGGAAACGCATTTTGGTTGACCGTAAAGGTTGAGGGCTGCACAATCAGGCTCTCAGGGGAGTGGTTCTGATAGAGAAAGGCTAGGTCTCCGGGGATGATGGCACTGGGCAATCATGGAGTGCACAGGAGCCACTGTGCAAGGTTTAGCCCAGGCCCCCAGCAGAACATCAGTGAAGGCTTTATTGAAGGGGAGCAAGGGCTCAGCCAAACCCACTCCAGGGTGAAGCACCTCAGTGAAGATGTTGGTCTTGACTTCAACTGCTGGCAGCTGCAGGCCAAGGACCTCCGCTGCACTGCACATCAAGGTGGTGAAGGATACGCCTTCCTCCAAAGTCGGGCCAAGAGAGGAAAACATGCCAGAGTCTGGGCAAGTGTCCAAACCATTGGCGTCACCCACCTCCTCATACCAGTTCTCAGCTGGTTTAGGGTCCTCCTCCATAGGACCAAACCTTCCCTCCTCATTTTCACCGGTAGGGAGGAAGGGACTATCAAGTGGCGGAAAGTCCAGTGATTGGTAGGGTCTGGGTGGTGCCAGCAACAATGTCGAGCGGCGTCGGTGTGGCACTGGCTCGGAGTCAAGTATGATAATAGGCTCCATATTGACAAGCTACAGTGGGGACAGCGCCGGCAGGGAGCGAGCTCGGGAGGACGAAGTAACCCGTGTAGGGATCGGTCTGGATTTGGGGGCGGATCCAGCTGGCGTTGGCGGTGGACCCACCAGTGGTAACTCAGTCGGCACAGCTTGCAGCTCCATGGGGCCCAAAGGCGCAAAAGACGGAGACGGAGGCTCAAAGATAGTGTGCACGGCTTCATAGTACTGTTTTAATTGGCTGGGCGTTGCTCTGAGGAACTCAGGCAAGCTCAGTGTTTGGACGGAGAAGTCCAAGAAAGCTTAGACTTCTTGTTCTTGTGCTTTTTTGACTTACCCGACTTAGCAGAAGAGGTCTTAGAGCTCAAAGATGACCGTCCGCAGTAACAGATCTGCGAACGGCCCTGATATCTGCCTTGAGAATGGGACCAGGACCAGAGAGCTTCTTCACTCATTTGTGATTTGCCTTAGGGTGCATCGACTTGCACTCAGGGCAGGCCTTGGAGTCATGACTTGAACCCAGGCACCAAAGACAGACCAGGTAGGGACCAAACACAGAGTATCCACTAAAAAGAGCATTACCTAAGGCATGTAATTTGTTCTTTAGGCACATTCAGTTATGGGGCTACGGTGTTCAGGGCCTTCTGGGCTTGGTCGCAACTTGATGACATGTTCGTTCTGCCGATTAGTCATATGTTTCTACTGTCAAGACATTTTATGGAAAACTGGTGGCTCATGCTTTTTCATGAGTTACAATATGCATTGAACAAGAATAGTAGGAGCCAGTGGTATTGCAATCAAAATACAGATTTTCTAATTATTATAGATAAATCCAAACGAACTTGCTAATAGTTTAGGTGGTTCATTTTTCGCCCTGTGAAGAACAAATTAAATTGTATAAATAGTAATGATTGGGTTGGCAATTAGTATTTTGCTGGAAGCATGTAATGTGTTGTAGAGTCTGTGCCAAAGAGAGAGAGGACATGAAAGCAATGAATAAGGTTGACATTTAAAAAAGCACCAGAGAGGAGTGGAAGAGTGTGGGATACAAAGATGCAAAAAAGAGAGAAGTAGCAAAGCAAATAAACAGGAAATATATTTTTGTTCTAGCAATGAGATAGAGAGAGTAAGACAGGGTATATGATGATATCGATATCAAGAAATAAAGAAGCGAGCAAAGCGGGCAAGGTACCATATAAGCATGACTGAGACTTAATTGTATGACAGTTATTTTTTGTTTGAGGACTTCAGGGGATCCGTTTTTTCTGTCTTGCTTGGCAGAGGTATAAAAACGTGGAGAACTTTGAAATGTCCTTTGTCCAGGGCGTTTGAAAGTGTCAACTCTGACGAGACAGTCAGTCTAGCAGTTGCAGGTTAAGTGCCCTTCCCCCTTTGAACCCATTTATAGATTATAATAGAACTAGATTAGCCTGTCGGATTGTTGCGACATGTCTTACTAGCGCACATTTGTTTCACTTCCAAAGGGTTGCCTCGCTAACTTTCCTATTTTAGTTCTGTTGTTTGTGCCAAGTCGAGAGCACTAGGAGCCAATGCCTTTGATTTTATTACCTTTGTACATATGAGCGTTTAACAGTTAACCGTCTCATCGCAATCTAGCGAACAACAGACTCTCCTCTGTGAACCTGCACGATGTGTGATAGTTTCGGATCTTTAAACCAAATTAGTAGCGTGGGTGCTCGCTACAAAATATGCATACTTATTTATCAGGTGCAGTTAATATAGAACCTTTCCTGGAAGAAATAAAATGGACGCAGAAACGTATTTTTGGACATATTTTAAAAGAAAAAATGTGAAATGAGTTTACTGTTCCAATGCTGTAAAACCAAAATAGCCACTGGAATCCAAAAATCTGGAAGGTGCTAGTATCAGTAATTGAAGTCACTGATAAAATCAAAAGGTCTTTCTTCCAACCGGGTAACTTGTAGATCAGAGTCCTGTACAAATGCTGTTTGCATGCCTTAGTTTGCACGCTAAAAGCAAGACTTACTGACTTTTCGACACCTGTTTTTTGTGGGTATGAGTATGACCAATACACAAGTAGAGTAAAACCACCGCAAATCCTATATTTTCAGTGTGGAAATTACCAAACTAAAATACACATCAGTGGCGGTTCCTCTGCTAAGGCGGAGGAACGTCGCCCCACTGCTGTTTTGCAGTGAAACAAAGGAAAATAGAATGATAATAACTCGTGTTATTATCATTTTATTTTCTCCTACTTTGCATGAGGGGGCGAGGGCAGGGGAGGAGTGGAGTGGTAGGCAGCACCCTCCTAAGTGCGCAATGACAGCTTGGCCGGCCATCTCGGGCCGCCCAAAACAGTCTTGCGCACTTTGCATGTTCTCCATGCAGTCTGCATTACAGCCTACGTGGAGAACATGCCCAGGCCTCCAGTCAGCGTCTGAGCGCCGAAACACGGCACTCAGACCAATCACAACGCTGCTGAGGCAGCGTAGTGATTGGCTGACTGGGAGCCTGGGTGTGCTTCCTGTTGAGGCCGAGCAAGGGAGGACTACGGAGGAGAGACACGGCGAGGAAGCGGCGAGAAGGTTAGTTTTTATTTTATTGTTTTATACCTGCTTCCCCCGCGTCCACCCCCCTACCTCTGATCCGTGCCGGCAGCTGCTGATACACATGCACATTCTTTAAGAAATGTACAATCAGATTTGTTTAGTGGCATTGTGGCATAGCAATCCTTTAGTGTCTAGGGGCGCTGTCGGGTGCATGCAGCGCTTTATACATTTACAGCCAAATCATACCAAATCTACTTGGTCAGAATCTCACTCTTTTAATTGAAGAATTGCAATGGTAGTGCATGAGATCAATCTCTTTGTTTGAATGATTCTGCTAGAGACTTCTAAGCGCAGATTCCTCACCATAGAATATTCCCCAAGTGTCAGACTGTATACAGAAAATCTTCTGCAGTACCTGTGTGCTGTTGGTGGAGTCAATCAGCTCTGTGTTGGCTTCGTCTCCCTCTAAAGTGACATTGCAGTGCCCATATAAGTGCCACCCCGGCGCGCTGACATCAGTTCTTTTCTTTCAGAACTACCTCTGTCACTTTTTGACCACTTTTTTCAACTTTTGTTGACACTTCTTTGAGCAAATTGCATCTAGTGTGCTAGAGACATGTACACTACAAAAGCTACAAGATTTAAACCTTGCGGGGTCTGTCAAAGCCACTTGACAGTAGAAACATATGACTAATCGGCAGAACGAACATGTCATCAAGTTGCGACCAAGCCCAGAAGGCCCTGAACACCGTAGCCCCATAACTGAATGTGCCTAAAGAACAAATTACGTGCCTTAGGTAATGCTCTTTTTAGTGGATACTCTGTTTAACCACAGATTTCCCATCTACAGAATATCCCCAGGTGCCAGACAGACTGGATGCAAAAGATTTAAAAGTCCTGCTCCAGCGGGCCTAGCAGGTGGCATAATGCGGCTTCACAACAACCTCATTCCACCCAGGAAATGACTGAGTTATATATAAGTGCCACTCTTGCACAATGACGTCAGGTTCGTGCTTGGCCTTCTGAAACTGAGCCCAAGAATAATCAGTGATTTCACTCTAAAGACTCCTAGATATCCATCAGAAAGAGAGTTAACAATGGTAAGTAACTTAGTTTCTGATGGATACTTCTAACTGCAGATTCCTTATCATTAGATTACTTCCAAAGCAGTCCATCTCAATGTAGTGGGTCTGTGGAATGGATCAGATCAAAAGTCCTGCAGAACCAAACGAGCAAAATGCCCTCCTCATTCAAACTAGCTGTCAAGGCATTAGTGCTTTGTGCACGTGTGCACTGACACCCATGTTGCAACCTGACAGATAATGTGGGTGCAGAGAGCCCCTAAAATTTGCACCTCAAAATATTACCTCAACATAGCTGCCAAGGTTTCAGATTGCTATGTGTGACATTTTCATAATTTCTGTATAATTATGAGTGACATTTCAACCATTATAAGTGACACTTTCTCGCAAGCAAAATCAAGCAGTAAAGACGAGGGAAACATATAAAAATATCAGAAATAATGCCCTTAGAGGAAAAATGAATTCCCTAAGAATATCTGCTGCAAATCACCAGAAATGGAAGTGCACTAACCTAGTGCCCTTGTAAACTGATCGTAGTTTTGGGAATATGCAATGCATTATTGGTACAGTCAAGTGTTTGCAACAGGGATATTTAACCCCTCCTCGGTGCGAAATTACTCTGGTAGCGTTAATTTAATAATACCTTGTCTCTAGTAAATTCACAACACTACACTGCTGCGCCTAGGAGGGGAAAAATAAAAAAGTAATGCAGCTTGCGAAGTCCTTGAGAAGTGTCTCTATGTCTGTTACACTCACTGGCTCAGTCGGATGCATACACTCTCTGCTGCTGTTCAGACGCTGGTGAGGAGCTCTGAATGCAGAATGCACTTTCGTGAAGGCCCAGAGTGCCTTATGTCTGTTTTTGCAGAGGCCGCACCCGAAGGCGGCCTAGAGGGCCGGCACCATAACAGATGCCAGAGCCCTGTAAGGAGCCGGTTTGTACCGCCTAGAAGCGCCCCGGGGCGGAGGGAGCGCATCCCGTGCGGCAAACTCGCGCCAAAGAGGCGCCTGGTCACCTGGCCAATGGGGGGGCCGGGTGATGTTCGAATCCCCCAATCAGTGGGCACTCCCCCCCCCCCGACATCGGTGGGAAGGTGGAAAAGGGGGGATAAAAAAGGCCGCTCCCCACACTACAGCTCACGAATTTTCAAGAGACAACTTTCAAGGACGATCGTGGTTCAACGACTTACCGGTCACTCATACACCATCCGGTAGTCGTGGTTGGTTGCCCCTCGCAGTCCCAGCGGGTCGAGATTAGGCCCCTCTCGAAGCTGGGGAATCGTTTGCTGTGGACTTGCGGCGAGAGGATTGTTTCCGCGGTGTCCCGGAGCGAAGGGAGCCGGAGGCGGCAGCGAGCAGGAGGTCCGGTCGACTGCCTCGGTTAACGGGGGCGTTTGTCCCTCCTGTGGGCGCCAGCGGCGGCGAGAGGGATCCTTGATAGCCCAGGGGATAGTCAGGGGAGCCCCGAGCAGAACCGTTGGCAGTGCGCGTCTTCATTTACCGCTCCTCCGCTCTATCGGACCGGCGCCTGGGGGGGCGGAGGACAGCAGCGAGCGGGAGGCACGGTGAGCAGGTTTCCCATCCGAGGCGTTGTCCGGGTCTGAACTGGCCGCGCCTGCTTCGCGCTGAAGAGGAAATTTAAAGCGCATGTACTGGGAATTCGTCCTGCATAATTCTTCGCTGCTCTTCCGGGTTAACGCAGTGGACAGGGCAAGTTTGTAAGGTTGTTGGGGCGCACTGGGGGCAGCCCATTACGAGCAGTGGAACCGGTTTGAAAGGAGGAACCGGTTTCAGACACCAGGAAAAGAAGTGTTGCAGCAGAAACGATGTGAGTGCTGACTTTTGTTTTGAAAAACTGCCGGTGCCATACTTTTGCACGCTACCTGTTCCCAGAACCATAATTCCTACTATTTGCACTACACTGGTGGTGTCAATCCCCCGAGATAAAAAAAAAACAACAAAAAAATGGGGGGCAGTCTTGGTGCATACAAAGGGCGGCAGCACCCCACCACGTTCAGGGAACAGCAGCATTTTCAGCCAAAGGAAGCAGGCAAGTTTGGTGCATACAAAGGGAGGCAGCACCTCGCTGAGTGTAAGGAACAGCAGCGTCTCAGCCAAGGGAAGCAGGCTTTGATGGCGAACCGCACTGAGGGGGACCAACCAGCCGAGCTGGGAGAATTTTTGCGGCAAATCAGGGCTGCATCTGAAGCTCACAGTACCAACTGGCTGCAGACGCACATGGAGGAGGAGTCGGGGAGGAGAGCCAGTCAACCATCGGGGTCCACGGGTAGTCCAGCGCTCCGGAAGAGGCAAAGGGTCCCAGCAATGACACAGAGGAAGCCAGCCACCAAGAGAGGTGCCAAGGGAGTCGTCCTGCCGCCTGTAGCCATCCCGGCGGCGGTAGGACCAAGTGGGAATGGGAACACAGCACACAACGCATCGAGTGGTGAGCATATTGGCGCAATAGTGCAGGAATGCTTGAAGTCATTTGTTTCATTCTTATTTAAGGGCCTGGGCGCACAGGGGCAGGGGGCAGAAGGCACTCCACCGCAAGGGGGTGTCTCAGGACTGCCTTGGCATCTGATTGACCCAGGAAACGCACAACAGGAATATTTAAGGAACCAGCTGGCTGGGCCCGCTAATTCCAGCACCCAGGCGCAGGAAGCAGAGGGGGGGATAGCTTCCCCCATAGAGGCATGGGTAGTGCAATCCGAGTGAGCAACCAAGACAGGGCAGGTCAACTCCCTGAGGCTTACACTAGGCCATCACCAGGCCATGCATCCTTGGTCACAAGGGCCACCGGGTTAGCAAGCCTCATCCCGTTAGCGGTGAAGGAGAGGATATGGCGAAAGGAGTTCATAGATATTTTCACATTGTTAGAGATACAATTAGATGGACTAGACTTAACTGTGTGCGACAAGAAGGATGAGGACAGGAGGGAAAGAAGGAAGGAGAGGAATTTTGATAATTGGTTGGATGCATTCAGAATTATGGCATGCATTATCGTGGAGAAATTTCCACAGAAAGCAGCGGATCTTTGGTTGTATGAGGCCGATATCCATGGGGCACACAGGTAGTTCTCAGGGGATGCATGGTTAGAATACAATAAAGGTTTTAGGTTAAAAATGCAGACCCACCCTGAGATGGAATGGAACGAGGAAGATGTGTCTGGTTTCATACATAAAATGATGGTGGCGAAAGAGGTCAAAACATGGGCAGGTAAGGGCGAGCAGCCCTTTCGGGGTTCCTTTTGCAAAGGTAGGGCATTTCACAGGACCAAAACATATAATAATTGGAAACCCCCGCCCACCAGCGGGACACCCGCCATTTGCTGGAAATACAAGGCCAACGAATGCACGTGGGGGCCTCTTGTAAGTTTCAACACATATGTTCCACCTGCGGGGGGGACACCCAGCAGCTGGGTGCAGACGCAAGGGAGAACAACGAGGGGACAAAAAAGACAAAAAGAAGAAGCAATAGTGCTGACACAGGAGTGACTGGGGGACTAGAGGACTTGAGCAGGTACCAACTAGCCACATCCCCCATTAACACGCACCAGCTCAGACGGCTAGCTAACAAGTACCATAATAGAGATTGCGCAAGGTTGCTAGTGAAAGGTTTTGAAGAAGGTTTTGTCATACCTTGCGAAGGCCCCTTGCACACAGGCAACACCAACAGCTTGAAATCAGCCCTGCAGCACCCAGAGATAGTGAGACAGAAAATAGACAAAGAAATAGCCCTAGGTAGGGTCGAAGGCCCCCTCCCCCACCCGGTACCAAAGGGACTGGTGATATCTCCATTGGGGGTGGTACCTAAGAAGGAGGCAGGTCAGTTCAGACTCATTCACCACCTATCCTTCCCGAAGGGGGAGTCCGTCAACAATGGTATTAGTCCAGATGTGTGCTCAGTATGCTACGTGACAGTGGACGACACATTGACCTGGTGAGGGCGGCGGGCCATGGTGCCCTTATGGCCAAAGCTGACATTGAGTCCGCATTCCGCCTCCTCCCGGTCCACCTGGTGAGCTTTCACCTTCTAGGCTTCCAATGGGGGGAGGCAACCTATTTTGATAAAGCAATGCTAATGGGCTGCTCAGTGTCATGCGCGTATTTTGAGCAATTTAGCACCTTTTTGGAATGGGCCTTACATGACCGGCACCCCACAGGGGGTAATCTACACTACCTCGACGACTTCTTGCTTGTAGGCCCAGCAGGGTCGGCGAAATGTGGTGAGACCCCAGCAGCATTTCAAGGGCTAGCGGGGGAGCTGGGAGTACCCTTGGCAGCAGACAAAACAGTAGGTCCCTCCAACCGGATCACATTTTTAGGGATTGAGCTGGAATCAGTTCCAGGAACATCCAGGCTCCCAGAGGAGAAAGTAAGAGAGTTCAGGGACGACATTAGAAATTTGCGCTATAGGGAGAAGGCAACCCTCCGCGAGCTACAACAGCTTATTGGTAAGCTCAACTTTGCGGCCAGAATCATCCCTGCAGGCAGGGTCTTTGCCAGACGCCTCACTCAGTTAACCGCCGGACACACGCACAAGCACCATTATGTTAGGCTGGGGGCAGGGGTCAAGCACGACCTCATCATGTGGACACATTTCTAGCTGACTTTAACGGTAGGTTGATTTGGAGAGAGGGCTGGGTAACGGCCAGGCAGATCGCCTTGTTCACGGACGTTTCAGGCAGCACAGGTTTTGGGGCAATTCTAGGGAACAAATGGTGTGCAGGGCTATGGCCGGACAGCTGGCACAATCAGGAAGTCACTAGCATCATCATATTTCTAGAGCTGTTCACCATCATAGTTGCCCTGGCAGTCTGGAAAGAAAGATTGAGGGACATGAAGCTGACGCACTGGTCCGACAACAAAGGAGTAGTACAGGTAATCAACAAAGGGACAGCCAGGTGCCCTGACACATTAAGGCTAATGCGTTGCTTGGTTCAATTACAGCTGGATGGGAACATAGAGCTGAAAGCACGCTATGTACCCGGGGGCAGAGAACAAAGTGGCGGATGCCCTCTCCCGCGCTCAGATGAGCAGATTCAGGGAGCTCTGGGAGAGGGACATGACCCCCTTCCCAGAGGACCTATGGTCTCTGGCGCAACAGACTTGTCAATACTAGTGGACCAAGCACTTTTTCCGCGATGCTTCCAAGCGCTACAGGAAATACGCAGGGACAGTGATGCGAATAGGGAATATCCAGATGCTGGGCGATGCAGGCGAGACAAGCAGGGTGGTGGAGCAATTCATTCAATGGGCATTTACGAGCGGGAGGACCAGGTCCTGGGCACAGGCCCACTTGTCAGCAATAGCACACTTTTCCAAGTTAACCACGGGATAGGATCCCACCGCCTCCTATGACATCAAAGCAGCAATGAAGGGTTGGAAGCGCTCAGAGGGGGCAAAAACGGACAATCGGCGACCCATAGATTTCAATAGATTGGTTGTGCTCATGGACACCCTAGGGGAAATAGCAAAAGACACGTATGAGCTGAATCTGTTTAAGGCAGCCTTTGCAAACGCGTTCTTTGGGGCGTTTAGGCTTAGCGAGCTAGTGGCTCCGGCAAGGACAGGCCTTGCAGAACATTGCCTACAGGCAGCTGACGTCAGGCCCGGAGTGGCCGAGGTGGAACTGCGACTGCGAAGGTCAAAGACTGACCAGGCTGGCAAAGGTGCGGTCATAAGGTTGGAATGCATCAGGGACCCCAAATATTGCGCAGTATGCTGCCTACTAATCTACATGGCGTCACGGCCAGCAGGGGACAGTCCTATATTCAAGCATAAAGACAGTAACTTCCTAAGCAAATTCCAGTTCTCAACAGTGATGCGCCAAGCCCTGGGCAGGCCTCCCGCCAGCATCCTTTGGCTCCCATTCATTTAGAATAGGGGCAGCAACCACAGCAGCCCAGCACGGGATGTCCGACACAGGGATCAAGGCCATCGTCAGGTGGCGGTCCAAGGCATATAGGACCTGCGTGAGACCCCAGCTGCTGTAAACAATTATGAGTACATGGTCACATGCCATTTTCCTGACACTTTGATTATTGCCTCAGCAGGACGGTGGCACCCTCGGCTGGTATGGGTGGTGGGTCACTCTTTCGTTTCACAGATGAACTCGTGGTGGCAGCGGGGAGGCCACAAACAGAGAGGTGGGCAGGTCAACACATGCATGCGATGGTGGGGTCGCGGGGGGATGAGATGGGACCAACTACCAGCGGTGCTCGAGGAGCTACGGGTAGAAACAGCCTGGCACCTGGACGTGTTGATAGGAGCACCTTCATCATTTGGTCCGAACTGATTAGCAGGTTGGTGTGGCGTGGGGCGGAGTTGCATAAGGCAGTCGAGAACTCAAAGAGGAAACAGAATATCGCTGTAAGCAAATTTTGCAAGACCAATGGCTTGGAGAGCGTTAGGCATGGCCTCATCCACCCAGGTCGCCCGGAGCTTTATGGGCGGGACGGGGTTCACCTATCGGAGGAGGGGATGCGCATATTCTGGAGCAACCTGTGGGGGGCGATGTGTCTTGCAGGCTGCACCTAAAAAAAAAAGAAATTTTTGTGTTAGTGCACGGGGGCAGCTGCAGGAAGACGTGAGCCTCCCTGGCAGCGTGGCGGATATGAAGGGCACCTTTTGTTGGCTATGGAAGTGATGTATTCCTCTTAGGGTGTCCATAACGGGCTTTCCAGTATCATGTCCTTATATAGGCACAATTCGCCCTGCCCTTATATAGGCATAAATTCCCAGGCCTTATTTAGGCATTAAACCATGCACTCCAAATACAGGCATGGTCTCCGACATCCGTCCACCCTAACGTCACAACGAGTTCGTGAAGAACAGACCCTTAGGCTGCGGGAGTTTCCTAGTCCAGGACTATTGATTTCTTCAAGGACTCATACATTATGCATGAACCGTTATTCCTTAGGGGTTCATTCATGACGTCTTTCGCTGTCCGACTCACATCAATACTAACATTCCTAGGTACTCTCAGGTATAAATATACCTTCCCTAGCCCTTGTAAAACAGAGGAGATCTCGACTTCAGAGGAGCCCGTTTCCCGGCCTGACGCACTGAGAAGACACTGTCATCCCTGCACGCAGAGAGTCCAGCTTCCAGTGATCTGACTTCCTTGCGGGGTGTTGGAGTTCGAGTCTGGCAAAGAGATTCCTACCTCTCTCATTCTTCAGGTATGGAGCTGATAAGAACCTAGAGGGACTCTTGGCATACTAGGCATACTAGGCTTAATATACTCTTAGTATACCATAGTAAGGAATACTTCACCTACTTCATACCTTTCCCTACACCTAGGTTAGGTTAGGTACATTGGGGTAGAACTAGCTTAGCAACGCATCGTATGAGTACTCGCATTTTTAGTCTGTGTTATTTATGTAACAGCATCTATACTAAAAGATAATGCTATCGCATTATTATTTATTTCTACTGCTCACACTGTACATTATTTATCTTGCATACTGTCTTGTGATCGTAACAGCACATTTAACTTACACCAGAAACAAGACTGTTCAATAAATCTTTTATTGAAAACGCCCGTCTATTTCTTTCTGTGTAACTTGGAGGAAACTAAGCATGCACGACTGAGCTGAGTGAAATAGTTATCTATTGTTTCCATGACTCTGGGACACGTTCTGATTCTAAAGGGAAACATAGTGGTCATGTTTTGTGGCTGCCAGAAACTACTCCCTTCTTGTTGTCAAGGAGTTTCTAGTGGCCTCTGAGCTAGCTGGCACAAGTAATTAAGTTTAATATACTCGATAGGGACATACTGACTTTAGTCCTATGTCAAACCTATAGGATATATTATTCCAATGCGCAGAGCCTATTAGGGAAATAGGAGCTACACTACATGGAGCCCAACGGTTTGGTAAGGCGGTAATTCAACGTTAGATACTGAGTAACTCAGCCGTGCTTTTTTCTCTCAGAGACCCCTACCCATATACTCCAAAAGACGTCTGGAGTGGGCAGGGTTCAGTATCCACCACGGCTATATAGGGAAACACCCTATATATTAGCTGTTTGGTTTGCTCAACGTTGAAGGATACAGTGTTCCAAAATATTGTGCACCTTATCTTTGTTTCCTTGAAACTTGTTCTACATTTTTCAAACAACAAAATGCCTGACAACGACACTGGAAACGGTGGAGCTGCGGCTGATCCAGCCCAAGCAGCAGTTTTTAACTTTACAGGTTTAAATGAAACCGAGGAGGGTGTTATAGACATCCCTCAAAACTTAAGAAGAGCCATCACTCTAAAACGTATAAAACATGGCCTACCGCCAAGAGGAGGTAGAGCAGTTTTCGTGATAGAGGCACATGAATCCTTTCAGACAGAGGTATTCTATTCATGGGTAATACTTCCTGAATGCAATCCAATATCACACACATTTCACTTCTACAAAGAAGAAGATCCACCAGAGGAATACATTCCTTTCGAGGTATTGAAATTCCATTAACATACCAGGAGCATCAGCTCTGGTTTAAAGGCGCCCTAAAACATCACAAAAACATTACTAGGCTCGGTCCACTAGGTAGACCAGGAGCAACATGGCCGATTCTAGCCGGCTACACACCTCATCCTAACATTGAAGAGATGTCAGACGAGGAATTACTTACTCAACTCACAGAGTTAATAAAAATTTACAGACAATTGGTCCAATATGTCATGCGGACTTTTACAGTCCAGCAACCATTAACAATTCCAAATCAAACTCCCCAACAGGGGAATACATTAAAAATTACACCACAGACTCTATACGCAGTCATGGGTAAAATGCCCACAAAACGTGAGCAAATTCCATTCTGGATAGCTCAAAAAATTACTCAAATCGAAGCAGTATTTCCAAATACTAGCCCGTATGAGAAACACAGAATCCTAACAATCAGTTTACCAATGGGGATCACACCACAACTGGAAGACTGCACCACTTGGGGCTCAGTCTTTGCTGCCATCTATACTAAAACACATGGCATTCCGTCAATTGCGGTAATACCTGATGTCCTCAAACAAATTCAAAATGAATACGGGGCAGAGCCTGCTCTAAATTTAGGTATGAAATTACTGAAAAATTTCGACCAGGTCTCAACAATAATATTATCTAATATTAAAGGAGAGGCAGCAGCAGTTGCGATCCGCCAAAATTAAGGGAATTTGATGTTACAGAACATCAAACAGAGCTACCCAGAATAATAGAACAATCTTATGCAGAATTAGGCAGAGATAGTTTGGGTGGAAGACCAGTGAAGCCGAAGCTATCTGAAAGTCCTGAGAAGGACTCTATTAAACAAACTCCTACATCTTCTAAAAAGAAGTGGGAAACTAATAAACAAATTTCAAATGAGAAACGTTCTCAATCTCGAGGTAGGTCTCCTAAAAAGGAGCCCTCTGAAAGGAGGTATAACCTCAGGAATAGGGATAATTTGAGAAAGCCTGACAGGTATCAAGATACTGATACACGTTCCTCTCGTCCTTTTCAGATCTCATCACAGACTTCGGAAAGAAAAGGACGGACGGAACACAGAGAAGAACGCGTGAAATCGAAAGACGACAAACACGCTCCAAAAACTAAAGCAAAACCTCAATTCTCCAAAAAGAAAGTAGCAGGTCTAAAGATCAGACATGCCGAGAATACTGAGAACACAACTCAAGAACGGAGAATGGGCTCAGACCATGCTGGACAGTGCAGCAGAAGTCACAATAGTTTGCCAGAACCTGAGGGAACTTCTGGAGCTAGTGGACTTGAATGAGTACATTAAAGTAGAGACTGTAGACACCAGGGTTAGTACTCCACAAAGGTTATATGAAATAACACTCCGGATGGAGGGAGACAAACCTAGACAGGTGAAAGCACTTTTTGGGAAAGACTATCAAAGGGCTATGACATACTTCTAGCAGAAAAAGACTGGCCACCACAATTTGTCAGGGAGTGCCCACATGGCGAGGACATTATTATGCCTGCCTTCTCCAACCATATTCCAATTAACCTAAAATATACATATGCCAGGAAATGGGCAGTAGCCCAGGCCCCAGCATTATATAAAAATCATGTAGGATGGGATGAGGACTCACCTCACCATAAAATACATCTGAAACATGAACCAACTGCACAACGGCAGTACCCAATAAAGCAAGAAGCTAAAAACAGGTCAGGGAGATCTTAGATCAACTTGAATATCAAGGGGTGATTGAAACATGCACCTCCTCAATGAACAATCCTTTGTTTCCTGTCTCCAAACCAGACAATACATATCGTCTAGTTTTAGACTACAGACACTTAAACACTTGTTCTAAAACTTTTGCAGTGCAAAATGCACATAGCACAGCATTAATGAATAACATTGTGCGTAAAAAATATAAAACAACATTAGACATCTCAAATGGTTTCTTTTGTCAAAACATAGCACCTGAGAGCAGGTACTTAACAGCATTCTCCATAATGGGGACCCAGCGTCACTTTTGTCGACTCCCACAAGGGTTCAAGAATAGCCCCGGTTTATTCTCAGCGAGGGTAATGGAGTTACTACAAATTTATGACAATGAGGCATTGTCCTATGTCGATGACATTTATCTGACAGACGATGACCTGGACAAACACTTGAACAGGGTGAGCACCATTATATTGGGTTTCGCCTCTGAGGGCTACAAATTCAACTTTAAGAAGTCCAGAATTGCCCATCTCAATGTCCTATTTCTAGGATATGAGCTTTCAAGTGAAGGCAAGAGCTTGGCAGCTAACTTTTTAGAAAAATGTGCACTGCTCCAACCTCCACAAATGCAAAAAAACTTACAATCCATCCTGGGTTTCCTAAATTTTGGAAGAACATACATTCTAAATTACGCAGAAAGAGTTAAACCTCTCTACGCATTAATCAAACCTGATTTTTCGATCAGAAACTGGACACAAGAACACACAGAAATCTTGCGTTCACTACAGGCTAACATGTTAGCAACAAATCACTTACAAACACGCGTAAGTCAACGCAATTTGGTGATCCGAATAATTTCGGGTCAATGCGGATTCACCTACTTAACTTTCAATGAGGGTGAAAAATACCAATAGCGTACAAATCTCATTTGTACACACAAGCGGAAATGCGCTTCAGTTAAACTGAAAAATTCTAACAGCAGCTCAAACCGCTGTAGCAAAAGAAAGAGCCTTAGCCCAAGGGAAACGCATTATTGTCGTAACCCCAGTACCTGCTTTAGAAGCAGTTACAAAAGCGAGCATTCCAAATGCTAAAGCATTACATCCAAGATGGATACAATGGGTTAATTCTCTTGCTGCAACAGATGTTGAATATGTTTTTGATCCAGATTTAAAAACACAAGCATTCCTGCAGTATGAACATGAATGTCCCCTGCCTACTGAAATTCTGCCTCTCGATCAGTACGAATTCATAATTTACACTGACGGATCCGCACAACCCGCAATAGGGAGTAAGCAAGCTTACAGTGCAGCGTGTGCTATCGTTAAAGGTCGCATGCAAAATGGCATCTTCAGACCTATGGTCACAAAAACGCAGTCTCTAGGAGATTGTACAGCTCAGCGAGCTGAACTACAAGCATTCAAACTGGCACTTGAAAGTACAGATCGAGAATTCCCCACACTAATAGTGTGCGATTCCTTTTACTGTGTTCAGTCATATAATGAATATATACAAAGCTGGCTTGAAAATGGTTTCAAAGATGCGAAAGGTGGCACAATAAAGCACAAAATGCTTTGGGAACAAGTAGTTCAGTTGAAAAAAGAACTACCAAAGGCTCACGTGATCCACACACTGAGTCATCAACGTGATGGCGTTCACGTTGCAGGGAATTCATTGGCTGATGAAGCCGCAAAGGGGGCTGTGCAGACGGCTTCCGTAGCTGCGATCACTCGTTCCAAAACAAAAATAGACGGTGAGATAATGTTGGCTGTCAATGCTTCAAGCAAAGGCAGCAGTGCAGCGTTACCAAAAAAGTTTCCACTCAAGTACTCTTATGTAATTGATGCGAACAATGTTCCTTTTGCTCGAATCCCTGGAGTGGGGGATAGGGTAATTCCAAACATGGAACGTAGAGCAGCCTTGATTTATGAAACACATTTGGGGGAAGGTCTGTCACATCAAGGGATCTCTAAAACAATTTTGACGTTAAAAGATATGGACTGGTGGCCTGGAATGAATACAGAAATTCACATATTCATCAACAACTGCTTAGACTGTAAGTTACAGCGAGAGAGCCACCAGACACCATGCTGCGAATGCAGTAACCCAGTGCAGACACCATTGTTAGACAGCATTAGACTATCTACGCACCTGCGTCCTACTGGACAAAGGCATTCCCACAAATACTGAATCTAGGTTCCTATGGTTATGGCCTCAGTGCTCAGCTGACGCTTGAACTGTTATAAAAGATTTGCGAGTCTTTATCGGCATATACGCAATAGGCACGCTACATTCTGACCAGGGTCCTGCGTTTAGCTCTCAGGCTTACAAAGAAGCCATGGCCAGTCTGGGCGTTGCATTGCGGAATTCCTCTCCATTCCATCCTGAGGGAAATTCGGTTGTGGAAAGGAAAAACCGAGACATAAAGCAGTCTATAACAGCTAGAGTATTAGGTTCGGGTGATGGGTGGGTCAAACACCTTAGTGGGGTTCAACGCTCTTTGAATAATCTGCCAAGAAGTTCTCTAGGGGGTCACTCCATATGAGGTCCTATTTGGGACAAGAATGTGGGTACCGGACCTTGAACACGTAGGCACAGTGGTGGAAAATAAACCTTTTGATATCAAAGATCGTTTGGCTGTTTTACAGGACTTAAACAAATTAAGAACGAAACAAAGCAACGTATTCCTACAGCCAACCACCACTGGGGAAAAATCGGCGGTCCCGGCAAGGCCTGTCTGGATTCCAAAAGTTGGGGATCTAGTCAGAGAAAAATTGCGGACAAGAAGGAATTTGGACCTTCTTACAGACAACCAGTACCTGTCCTAGCAGTTCAAGGAACAAGAACAGTACTTCTGCCGCCCCTTGCTGGAAGAAAGGAGAAAAGATTTGTGTCCATCGACCTCATCAAACCACAGTATGTGGCCAATACTAAATAGTAGGCCTCGTGGACTCCGACCTAGTAGCAGACGCACTCCTCTCGCTACTATCCAAGAGGTTCAGACTGAAAGACTGATAACCATCGAGAATTCAGCAGTAACAGATGAAGGACTAAGCAACAACGCTATGGAACTCATCCCTCTTGAACACCAAGTAACAGTTCGTCCAAATACACCTGTCTACACCAACGTAGCAAGTGATCGACTGGTTCCAGTGATTTCTACAAATCCTGATGCAATTCCAACAATTGATAGAACTGCTTCTGGCTATTTCATTAACTTTGATACGTTCTCTGAAGATCCGAGTGAACCAGAAACGATGCCAGCATCATTCAAATTCAAGCAGCAAGTACAAGACTTTCTTCACTTTCTGAAAAAGACTTATTTGGTTTCTCCATGGATTGAACTCTGAATTATATCTGGACTTTTTGTTTTCCTGCTCTGGCTAGCTTTGGTTACAACTGTGAGCGTGCTTATAAGTGGCAGATACATCCATGTGAACACTGAAGGAAAAGGCATAAACGTACTTTTGAAACCTCATAAATCTTCCCATCGTGAAGCAAGAGACTTGTCATCAGTGAACATCACAGCTGTTCCTATACACGATGGTATAGTGTGGGACAAAACAGATTTTGATATATTCGGTCCGACGGAACAATTGAACATTCCACATTTGTTTAAAATTTCACTAAGTGATCTAATCACGTCCAGTACCTATTCTGATGATTGGGACTTTGAGACTGTAAATGACATAATGTTTGACCTAGAAAAATCTGCTGCATTTTCTAAAAATGAATATTTAGAGGGTTCGTCAGACTATGAGCAACTGTATTGTTATAACCACTATGGTCATCATTATTTGCATAAAATTGCATATCCAAGAAATGTGTTTATGTTTAACCAATGGGAACATTATCCTACACCACCTAAAGGTAGTTCAAAAACCTTTGCTAGTAAATTTCCATATTTTTCAGGTTATAATACTTCTGATCCAGAAATGTTTTACTATAAAAATGTAAACAAGACAGGACTGAAAATTATGTTAACAAATACAAAACAGATTTATTCTGCATTATTTAATGCCCAACTGTCTAGACAGGGTTTCGACTTTTGGAAAGACACAATAGACACAAAAACTGTGTGGGGTACTAAAGAATGGCAAGTGCAGGGGATAGAAGCTTTATTTAGAGCCTGTATCATCCCTGAACAAATAATGTTTTTGAATGAAACAATCCAACAAACATCTTGTCTTGGATTAGCCAAGATCAAAGAGATGAACACACCTTCTGTACCAGCACCCGCAAGAAATAACGAAACACAGGCAGTGGTGACAGTTGACAATATACTACAACTCAACAGATCTAATCATGATTGGAAAAAATGGTTGATCTGGCCCACAGACACGAATAACTGTCAGGAAAGATTCCTGAATAAAACTCAGGGCTTTACTATTTATAGGCCAGACCCAAGATACGTCCAAAGACAACATCCAGGGGTAGTAACAACATACAGTGTAGAAAAATTATGCCTCGATTGGCTGCATAAGTCTACACTACAGGATGTGAAACAACACTTAACCTTACTTAAAAAGGACGCAGACCGTAGGGAATTCTTGCTTGGACCAAGAAAACCGCGTCAAAAACGTTTCATATATGCCGGCATTTATGCTGCCTACAATGAAGCATGGGAAGTATCACAGATGGAGGCCGCAGAACGAATACGTGAACTTGATCGTATTAATTTAGAGAAAACACTCTCTGTGGTCGACAATGGGTTAACAACTTTGTCCTCCAGAATATATTCACTGGACGGCATTGTATCCTCTACTATCGACATACTAGAACAAGATTTGGCGATGTTACAACAAGGCCAGTCTCAATTACGTTCTATTGTGTTATTAAGCTGGACGCTGCAATCTTTGCGAGAGGGCTATGTGCCTTGGCGTTTTATCAACACAACGGCTCTGTTTGCAGAATACAATCTCACTGATAAACAGATCGAATTGGCACAAAGAGGAGCAAGGTATACAGTGCTGAGCATTGAAAAACTGGAAAAGTTACCATTCACAGTGGCAGAAAAACCAGCTACAGAATGGCTTATTCATGGCAAAATCACACTACCTGTGACTACTTTTCAGTTTCAGTATTGCCTCAGACAAATGCAAGCAGGCAAATATGAAAGGTTGGGTAAGGAATACATTAAGACATCTTGGGATTTACCGTATACATATAGATGTTGGAGTAAGGATCGTGAAGTGTTTTTGAGCGGTACAAACTGTAAACGTGCACTAAGCGGTTCACTTATATGTCAGGACATTTCCTTACACGGGGCTTGTAATGGTTCTGTGGCAAATTTGTCTTGCCATCAGCAGGGTACACCAGCTGCTGTGATTAATCCAACTTTTGGACAACTTTCTAATGGGAGTTACCTCATGTTGAATGATCAGAGTTGCTGTGGCATGCTGCCAGGCATCCCATATCTAGTAATGGTCAACTCCAGGGTCACTTGCTGTATGCAAGTATTGTTTGCCCCAATAGACACAGTCAGGAGTCGCCTCTATGGCCTTCGCTGAACGTCTCTTTTATAAGATTTGATACTTTGAGCAGAATGAAAGCCATGCTTTTACAACAAACAGTGCCTTTGACCTCGGCCAAAGAAACCTATGATCTACAAGTTGCAAGGACTTCGGCTGAGATACAGACTTTAATACGTACAAACTGCCCTATACATTTCGTAGAAATGATAGGACGAATATTCAATATGTCTGATACAACCGGAATTGTAAATGTATTTAAGGGCATCTGCTCCGGTCTGTTAGCACCTTTCCAGGCAATACTCGGAATCATCCCGAACTTTGCACATTCGGTGTTTGGTGGCATACCATTAATTCTAGCACTTGTTGCCGGGATTCTATTTCTCTTCCTGCTATTGCGCTATGGCCAGCCTATTCGCCGACATCACTCCGAGCGAAATGGAGAAAGGTCTCCTTGAACGAAAGTGCTGTGAGCAAATAGTGGAGCTTTTGGGCATAAATCGTCTACGGGACCTTAATACCACGTGGTTCCTGTCATTCAGACCAATCTGGCAAGATTGCATCTTACCTGTTCTACGATGCCTGCTATGCGGTGTAGAATGCGTGTTGGACACCTGTCTAACATATCCATCGGATACGCCAACGGATATCGATACTCTGCTGGACCAGATAACGGCCCATGCTCTGTGTTGTCCCCAGAGGCTACCAATCCTGATGTCAGCATTCATTGAGATCTCACAGACGCTTCCGGCTGCTGCTGAGGTACGAGAAAGATCTACAGGCACACAGGTAACAACGGACGCGAACATTGCTGCGGCGACCAATGCTGAAAGCGATGCTTCACATCTCTGTGTGATTAACCTGCTTCACGAGGTGTTCCAACTAACACCAACTACAGTGGATGATGTTTTGTCTATAGAAATAGATGATCTCATGTTTACACCAGACCCGTAAACTGACTCTGATTCAGCATACAGTGTTCCAGAGCTGCAGTAACAATTTGGCCTTCATTCTACAAAACTTGGAACTCTACCAAAATTGTACTTTTTCCCAATTTTTTGGAACGAAAATGGCACTTCAATCTGCTTAACCCCTTCGCTGCTAGGCCTTTTCCCCCCCTGTGCTAAGCCTTTTTTTGGCTATTTGGGGTAGTGCGCGCTTAGGCCCCTGTAACTTTTTGACCACATAAGGTATCCACGCCAAATTTGCGTCCTTTTTTTCTAACATCATGGGGATTGTAAAGGTACCCAGGGTTTGTGGATTCCCCTGGAGGGGACCCAGAAATTAGCCAAAATACAGCAAAATTTTGTTTTTGGGGGGAAAAATGCGAAAAAAGGGCTACAGATGAAAGCGTCTTGTTTTTTCCCTGCAAATGGCATCAAAAAAGGGGTTGTGGTGCTGAAATCACCATCTTCCCAGCTTTCAGGGACAAGCAGACTTTTGTCAGAAAACCAACTTTTTTTACATAGTTTTGGCATTTTTCTGGGACATAGAAATGGGTATGAAACCAATAATGGATCCTGAAAAGCCATACATTTCTGAAAAGTAGATAAAATTCTGAATTCAGCAAGGGGTCATTTGTGTAGATCCTTAAAGTTTTCCTTATAGAAACTAACAGTTAAATGAAGGAAAAATTGAAAATTAGTTGAAAAAAACAGCCATTTGTGTCAACGTTTTCACCTGTAACTTCTTCTAATTATGACAGCTATTTGAAAGCAATATACCGTTATATCCGCTGGACCTTTCTGGTTGTGGGGATATATAGGACTTGTAGGTTCACCAAGAACCCGATGAACCCAGAGCCAATAACTGAGCAGCATCTTGCAATGGTTTTTTATTATGTACCGGGTATATAGCAATTATTTTGGGAAAATGTATACATGGAAAAATTGTTATGAAAGACACCTATGTATTTCTGAAATGGGAAAAAAATGTAGATTTTAGAAACAGTAGATATTTGCACATTTCCGAAATTGGGAGTACCCATACTAGCATGAGAATTATAGGTCATTTTTCAAAATGACTTATTTTTTACACATTGTCTTTCATTTGGAAGGCAGAAATGCATCGAAAGTCAATAGGTAATAACAGTTGCTCTACAATTCTGTATTACCCTAAGTCTCCCGATAAAAATGGTACCTCACTTGTGTGGGTAGGCCTTGTACCCATAACAGGAAATGGCTCAAAATGCAACGTGGACGTACCACATTTTAACAATGAAAAATTACCCTTTTTTTGAAAAGTGCCTAGCTGTAGTTTTTGAACCCTAGCTCTGCGGGCACTTAGGGAAACCTAGCAAACCTATACATTTTTGAAAACTAGACACCCAGGGGAATTCAGGACGGGGTGACTTGACTGGCTCTCACCAGGTTCTGTTACCCAGAATCCCTTGCAAACCTAGAAAATTGGTTAAAAAACACATTTTCCTCACTTTTCTGTGGTGGAAAGTTCTGGAATCTGCGCGGATCCACAAAATTCTACCCACCCGCGTTCCCCAAGGTCTTCCGAAAAACAATGGTACCTCACTTGTGTGGGTAGGCCTAGTGCCCGCGACAGGAAGCAGCGCAAAACGCAACGTGGACGCACCACATTTTCACAGTGAAAATGACCCTTTTTTTGCAAAGTGCCTAGCTGTAGTTTTTGAACCCTAGCTCTGCCGGCACCTAGGGAAACCTAGCAAACCTATACATTTTTGGAAACTAGACACCCAGGGGAATCCAGGATGGGGTGACTTGACTGCCTCCCACCAGGTTCCGTTACCCAGAATTCCTCGCAAACCTAAACAATTGTCAAAAAACACATTTTCCCCACATTTCTGTGGTGGAAAGTTCTGGAATCTGCGTGGATCCACAAATTTCCACCCACCCCGCGTTCCCCAAAGTCTTCCGAGAAAAATAGTACCTCACTTGTGTGGGTCGGCCTAGTGCCCGCGACAGGAAACGGCGCAAAACGCAACGTGGTCACACCTCAATTTCGCAGTGAAAAATGACCCTTTTTTTGCAAAGTGCCTAGCTGTCGTTTTTGAACCCTACCTCTGCCGGCACCTAGGGAAACCTAGCAAACCTATACATTTTTGAAAACTAGACACCCAGGGGAATCCAGGATGGGGTGACTTGACTGCCTCCCACCAGGTTCTGTTACCCAGAATCCCTTGCAAACCTAAAAATTGTCCAAAAACACATTTTCCCCACATTTCTGTGGTGGAAAGTTCTGGAATCTGCGTGGATCCACAAATTTCCGCCCACCCCGCGTTCCCCAAAGTCTTACGAGAACAATGGTACCTCACTTGTGTGGGTCGGCCTAGTGCCTGCGACAGGAAACGGCGCAAATCGCAACGTGGTCACACCTCAATTTCGCAGTGAAAAATGACCCTTTTTTGGCAAAGTGCCTAGCTGTAGTTTTTGAACCCTACCTCTGCCGGCACCTAAGGAAACCTAGCAAACCTATACATTTTTGAAAACTAGACACCCAGGGGAATCCAGGATGGGGTGACTTGACTGCCTCCCACCAGGTTCTGTTACCCAGAATCCCTTGCAAACCTAAAACATTGTCCAAAAAACACATTTTCCCCACATTTCTGTGGTGGAAAGTTCTGGAATCTGCGTGATCCACAAATTTCCGCCCACCCCGCGTTCCCCAAAGTCTTACGAGAAAAATGGTACCTCACTTGTGTGGGTCGGCCTAGTGCCTGCGACAGGAAACGGCGCAAAACGCAACGTGGTCACACCTCAATTTCGCAGTGAAAAATGACCCTTTTTGGCAAAGTGCCTAGCTGTAGTTTTTGAACCCTAGCTCTGCCGGCACCTAGGGAAACCTAGCAAACCTATACATTTTTGAAAACTAGACACCCAGGGGAATCCAGGATGGGGTGACTTGACTGCCTCCCACCAGGTTCTGTTACCCAGAATCCCTTGCAAACCTAAACAATTGTCAAAAACCACATTTTCCCCACATTTCTGTGGTGGAAAGTTCTGGAATCTGTGTGGATCCACAAATTTCCACCCACCGCGCGTTCCCCAAAGTCTTACGAGAAAAATGGTACCTCACTTGTGTGGGTCGGCCTAGTGCCTGCGACAGGAAACGGCGCAAAATGCAACGTGGCCACACCTCAATTTCGCAGTGAAAAATGACCCTTTTTTGGCAAAATGCCTAGCTGTAGTTTTTGAACCCTAGCTCTGCCGGCACCTAGGGAAACCTAGCAAACCTATATATTTTTGAAAACTAGACACGCAGGGGAATCCAGGATGGGGTGACTTGACTGCCTCCCACCAGGTTCTGTTACCCAGAATCCCTTGCAAACCTAAAACATTGTCAAAAAAAACTCATTTTCCCCACATTTCTGTGGTGGAAAGTTCTGGAATCTGCGTGGATCCACAAATTTCCGCCCCGCGATCCCCAAAGTCTTACGAGAAAAATGGTACCTCACTTGTGTGGGTCGGCCTAGTGCCCGCGACAGGAAACGGCGCAAAACGCAACGTGGTCACACCTCAATTTCGCAGTGAAAAATGACCCTTTTTTGGCAAAGTGCCTAGCTGTAGTTTTTGAACCCTAGCTCTGCCGGCACCTAGGGAAACCTAGCAAACTTATACATTTTTGAAAACTAGACACCCAGGGGAATTCAGGATGGGGTGACTTGACTGCCTCCCACCAGGTTCTGCTACCCAGAATCCCTTGCAAACCTAAACAATTGTCAAAAAACCACATTTTCCCCACATTTCTGTGGTGGAAAGTTCTGGAATCTGCGTGGATCCACAAATTTCCGCCCACCCCGCGTTCCCCAAAGTCTTACGAGAAAAATGGTACCTCACTTGTGTGGGTCGGTCTAGTGCCCGCGACAGGAAACGGCGCAAAACGCAACGTGGTCACACCTCAACTTCGCAGTGAAAAATGACCCTTTTTTGGCAAAGTGCCTAGCTGTAGTTTGTGAACACTAGCTCTGCCGGCACCTAGGGAAACCTACCAAACACACACATTTCTGAAAAGTAGACACCCGGGGCTTCCAGGAGGTATGGCTTGCATGGATCCCCCAACCTTTCCTTACCCAGAATCCCCTGCAAACCTCAATTTTAGCTGAAAAAATCACTTTTTCACACATTTTTGTGTGGGAAAGTGTGGCATCACTGGCCTCACACAAATTTCCTACCACCCAGCATTCCCCCAGGTCTCCCGATAAAAATGGTGCCTCACTTGTGTGGGAGGCCCAAGTACCCGCGACTCCACGCACACCGCCAGCCAAGCGCCACTCCACGCACACCGCCAGCCAAGCGCCACTCCACGCACACCGCCAGCCAAGCGCCACTCCACGCACACCGCCAGCCTAGCGCCACTCCACGCACACCGCCAGCCTCGCACCACTCCACGCATACCGCCAGCCAAGCGCCACTCCACGCACAACGCCAGCCAAGCGCCACTCCACGCACACCGCCAGCCAAGCGCCACTCCTCGCACACCGCCAGCCAAGCGCCACTCCACGCACACCGCCAGCCAAGAGCCACTCCACGCACACCTCCAGCCAAGCGCCACTCCACGCACACCGCCAGCCAAGCACCAGCCTACACACACCACCATCACATTTAGGATTTTTTTATACAAAAAAGAAAACACAAACAAATTGCAAATAGATACAAATCTACTAACACAAAATCAGAAACTAAATACATTGCACTAATGCCAACCTTGAAACAGAACAACAATTCTTAAACATTACAGACCAGGCAGTTCACTTTACCACTCATGGTTGCTCCCAATAATTCTTTTGCTTGTGGTATGCTCTATAACAAGCAGGCACACACAGCCCAGGGTTAGAAGGACACTCAGGGCAGTACATACGAGTCTCCTTCCGCGTACCTCTTCGCCAACAGACTCTACATCTCCTAGTGGGAAAGTCTTTGAGGGTGTAGGAGGAATGTGATCAGGAAAGTGGTGATCTTTCAATCGAGCCACATCCTCCACCACTCCAACTCTAGGAACACTTGCCTGTTCCACAACAACAAGGCTGCCTATGACAGACTGCTGAAACTGAACAAAAGTCAACTTTGACGCAGGAGAACACTCCTTGAACACAACAAAAGCATTGAAAGTTGCTAAATTGAAGAGATGGATGGCCAACTTCTTATACCAAATGTAAGCCTTACGAATAGCAGTGTAAGGTTCCAACCTCTGATCTACTCTATCAACACCACCCATGTGCTTATTGTAGTCTAAAATGCACACAGGTTTGCGCACTTCAGCAATTGGACCCCAAACAGCCACAGGTGAAGTACTCTCATCATGGATGGTAGTCAGCATGTACACATCCCTCCTGTCCACAAATTTCACAGCTAGCAGTTCCTCACTACGCAAGGCACTGCACTGTCCCCTCTGAAGTTTTTTGCAAACAAGCTCTTTTGGATAACCTTTACGGTTAGAGCGGATTGTGCCACAAGCAAAAGTGTCCACTTTGAACAATTCCTTAAACAATTGCACAGCAGTGTAGAAGTTATCAAGGTACAAATGGTGGCCTCTGTTAAACAGTCCTCTAGCAAGATCCCACACAATTTTCTCTGAAACTCCAAAAGTGGACGGACAACCAGGGGGTCAATAGTGGAATCCCTACCAGTGTACACAC
This sequence comes from Calotriton arnoldi, assembly GCA_963921515.1. Classification (NCBI taxonomy): domain Eukaryota; kingdom Metazoa; phylum Chordata; class Amphibia; order Caudata; family Salamandridae; genus Calotriton; species Calotriton arnoldi. The sequence continues at coordinate 980,712 of CAWUFW010003461.1, read as the reverse complement.
GCAAATTAAAAACATATCCTGTCCTACTCTCAGACAACATATACAGCTTAATTCCATAGCGTGCCCTCTTGCTAGGAATGTACTGCCTAAAAACCAAACGGCCCTTGAACAGGACCAAAGACTCATCAATAGATATTTCTTTCCCTGGAGTATAGATCTCTGAAAATCGATCTACAAAGTGATCAAGAACAGGCCGAATCTTAAAAAGACGGTCACATTCAGGGTGATCTCGTGGCAACGCCAAACCATTATCAACAAAATGCAGCATCCGAAGCAAAAGTAAATACCGATCACGAGTCATAACTGCAGGAAATATGGCCGTTGCCATCAAGGGACTGGTAGACCAATATGAACCCATGGACGGCTTCCTTATCAAACCCATCAAAAAAGTAAAACCCAAAAACTTCTTCATCTCTTCCAGATTTGTGGGACTCCCCGGGTAGCTCTAGAATGGGGCCTAAGTCTGGCACTGTTGTCCCTCAAAAACTGTTCAGCATACAAATTAGTCTGCTCAACAATCTCACCCAAAAATACATCATCCATAAACAACTGAAAATACTGTATAGGCGAATAATGTTCACAATCCACTCTACACCCTGCATAACCACTAAAGGCAGGCAACACCGGCTGCACCATGTTTAGATCAACCCAGAGTCCAGCACTTCCAGTAGGAAGCCTAGCAACCCCAGGCTGCAATCCAGATGCCTCTTGCACCATCGGCACAGTAGTATCCTCCTCTAAAACAGGCACTTCATCTGCACTGAGAGTACCTTCATCATCCGATGATTCCATGTGGAGAGAAAACTCACTGCCTGAATCTTCCCTCCCTCCTCTCCCTAAGACGCACTGTCAGTCTCATAATCCTGCTCAGAGGAAGATTCAAGAAGCAAACCAACCACCTGCTGAGCAGTAATTCTACAGCTAGCCATAATGCTTACTAATAAAGGTTACTTGTCAAACAAGTCAACAACAACAAACCCTTTGTAAAAAAAAGAAATAAACAAAATGTAGCTTTATCACAAAGACCTATATACTCCAACACTATACCACTCACGTGACAGAAGCAGCTAGACTCACCACCACCTACTCTGCACAGACACAGTAAGGATCAACAATATCCCACTAAAAAAGAAGAAAAAAAAATTACACATAAGACAATGCAAAACATCGCAAAGAATTTCATGCTCTGAACACTAACAAATATGCTGCCATTATGACACCACTTACAAAAAAATTCATTCATGCATGACAATAATACTCATTTGGAGTACACACAACAAAAATATTTTTCTTACCAAATAAATGCAATTACGCAAAACTGCAGAACAACCACTGCCGAAAACCGCAAACAGGAATCAAAAGCTTTACACTAGAATAAAAAGGAGAAAAAAACATTACAATCACATATGCAAATAATGCACCAGTCCACACACAATCCACCAGCCAAGCTAAGGGGTAGGTGGGCCAAAGAGTATAAATAAAATATTCACCCCGTAAAAGGGGAGCAACCCTTGCCCTTTTGGCCACTCCCCAACACAAAAATTAAAAAAACCCTGGTGTCTAGTGGCTTCTGCCCTCCTTGGGGGCAGATGGGCCTAAAAACATACTGCTATTCTGCCACCCAAGGGGTCACTCTCCACAAATAAATGCCTGGTGGACTAGTGGGAAGATACCTTTATCTTCCGCACACGATCTCTCACTACTCAACTCTACTCTCAACTCTATTCACAACTGGATGTTAGCTCACCAACTCATTCTGAATCCCGCCAAAACTGAATTCCTCCTCCTCTCTACCTCTCTCTCACCTCCTCCTGTTCAATCTTGGATGGATCAGCTGAACCTACTCAACAACAAACCCATCATTGTCGACAGCGCTAAATCCCTAGGTGTCATTCTTGACAAAAGACTCAACCTAATCTCCCACATCAACTCTATTGCTAAGAACGCACGTTACCAGTTGCGCCTTCTATGGGGGATCCGTCGGTTCTTCCCGGAGAAAGACTTAAAAACCTTGGTACAATCTCTGGTTCTCTCAAGACTGGATTATTGCAATTCTCTTCTGACGGGAGTACCCAAATCCCACCTCTCCCCTCTCAAATCCATCCTCCATTCAGCAGCTCGCTTCATTTCAGGGTCTAAACGAAGCGACCACGTCACTCCTATCCTGTCCTCTCTTCGATGGCTTCCGATCGAGGCAAGATCTATTTACAAAACTGCCTGCATCACACACAAAGCCTTACACACGTCCTCCCCTCGTTACCTGGCGAATAAATTGAAATTGTCCGGTGGCTCTCGCCCTTCTCGCAATGCGAAAAGCTTCTGCTTGAGCCCCCCCGTCTTCAAAAGGGAAAGATCGATGGCGCAATCCTTCTCAGGCAATGCGGTGAGAATCTGGAACTCGCTTCCCCATTGCTCCGTGCCACCTCCTCTACCCGGATCTTCTAAGCTGACCTCAAATCTCTTCTCTTCCAAAGACACTTTCAGAACTAATACTTTCACTCTCAGCCCCCTCTAGGAAGTTCGCTCTTCATTGTAAATTTGTACTTTTTCCTGTACATTCCTCACCCTTGTGTGCTGTGCTGGATTTGTGTACCCTTTCACGCCCACTCTACTCCCTCAAGGAAGTTCTTCCACTATAGGAAATTCTGTACTCCATGCCTATAGAAGTGCCTTCCCAGTGTGTTCTGCCACTTATTGCAGTATTATACCTCTATTTGTATTTTGTATCTCATGTATCATGCACAATTGTCACTTTTTCCTCATGTAATGTAACGCTTGCTTTTGTATTATGCTCACTTGTAACCTTCTCATCATGTAATGTTACTGAAGCGCTCTCACACCTTCGGGTAAAGCCCCGCGCTATATAAATAAAACTGCCCTCCCCCAGGGGGCAGAGCACCAAAACATAAGGCTCCTCAAAAGGGAGCGACCCTTGCCCAAGGGGCCGCTCCCCAAAACAGTATTTTCCCTGGCGTCTAGTGGGCATTCCTGCTGCACGATCGCATGATCGTGCAGCAGGAATGCACAAAGAGGCATCGAAGGAAAGGAAAGGGTTTTCCTTTCCTCGATGCCTATTCTGTTTCAAATCCCCCTCCCCGGAGCCAAAACTCAACCTTATTCTCCGACGCGCTGGAAGCAAATGGCTTCCAGCGCGTCGGGGAACAAAGGGAAACCCCCAATGACGTCAGTGCGCCTCGCGCGCTGACGTCATTGAGGGGGGAGGCGGGGGGAGGCAGGGGAAGCCCTTTCCCTGCCTTCCCCCCCAAAAAAACGATGATCGGATTCCCACGGGGGGAGCGCCAGCGCTTCCCCCGTGGGTGGTCTTATGACGAGCTGGACTCGTCATGAGCACACGACCACTGTGTGCCATGACGAGTCCAGCTCGTCATGAGCATCGAAGGGGTTAAAGTAGAACTAGCCTTATAGTACAGACTTGGCGGTCCTTCCACAGACATTTAGTCATCTTATGTGTCTAAAAACAGTTCATTAATTTTCATGACATGAAATGACTTTGATTTTTGAACAACTTATCGATCATTTTCTGTCACATGTAAATATTACTGCTTATTTCATTCCAATTGCATTTATTTTCAAAACTATATGCCTGAAATGAAAAGCTGTTGCTTCAAATGTACAGTACCTTTTGCATTTTATATTATGTTTTTTAATATTTTTAAGAAATATTTTTTTAATATGCGGTGCTCCATTTTATGTTTAGCATTTTAAATGTTTAGCATTTTAGTATTATCGTATACACGAAAGTGGAGTGGGTGTTGTATTCCTCTTAGGGTGTCCATAACGGGCTTTCCAGTATCATGTCCTTATATAGGCACAATTCGCCCTGCCCTTATATAGGCATAAATTCCCAGGCCTTATTTAGGCATTAAACCATGCACTCCAAATACAGGCATGGTCTCCGACATCCGTCCACCCTAACGTCACAACGAGTTCGTGAAGAACAGACCCTTAGGCTGCGTGAGTTTCCCTAGTCCAGGACTATTGATTTCTTCAAGGACTCATACATTATGCATGAACCGTTATTCCTTAGGGGTTCATTCATGACGTCTTTCGCTGTCCGACTCACGTCAATACTAACATTCCTAGGTACTCTCAGGTATAAATATACCTTCCCTAGCCCTTGTAAAACAGAGGAGACCTCGACTTCAGAGGAGCCCGTTTCCCGGCCTGACGCACTGAGAAGACACTGTCATCCCTGCACGCAGAGAGTCCAGCTTCCAGTGATCTGACTTCCCTTGCGGGGTGTTGGAGTTCGAGTCTGGCAAAGAGATTCCTACCTCTCTCATTCTTCAGGTATGGAGCTGATAAGAACCTAGAGGGACTCTTGGCATACTAGGTATACTAGGCTTAACATACTCTTAGTATACCATAGTAAGGAATACTTCACCTACTTCATACCTTTCCCTACACCTAGGTTAGGTTAGGTACATTGGGGTAGAACTAGCTTAGCAACGCATCGTATGAGTACTCGCATTTTTAGTCTGTGTTATTTATGTAACAGCATCTATACTAAAAGATAATGCTATCGCAGTATTATTTATTTCTACTGCTCACACTGTACATTATTTATCTCGCATACTGTCTTGTGATCGTAACAGCACATTTAACTTACACCAGAAACAAGACTGTTCAATAAATCTTTTATTGAAAACGCCCGTCTATTTCTTTCTGTGTAACTTGGAGGAAACTAAGCATGCACGATTGAGCTGAGTGAAATAGTTATCTATTGTTTCCACGACTCTGGGACACGTTCTGATTCTAAAGGGAAACATAGTGGTCATGTTTTATGGCTGCCAGAAACTACTCCCTTCTTGTTGTCAAGGAGTTTCTAGTGGCCTCTGAGCTAGCTGGCACAAGTAATTAAGTTTAATATACTCGATAGGGACATACTGACTTTAGTCCTATGTCAAACCTATAGGATATAGTATTCCAATGTGCAGAGCCTATTAGGGAAATAGGAGCTACACTGCAGAAGCACACTGACAGGGCGGTGTGTAGAAGGAGGGCCGCTCACCTTGGGATGCCTTACAGCAGAGTGAGTCGGCCTGACAAAAAGGGGGTAGCAAACGGAGACGGCGCTCGCAGCCAAGACCCCGCCAGACGGCAGGGCACAAAAAGAATAGCAAGGTAGCGAGTTGGGCCGAACTCCGGGGAGAGGCTACCCTCCACACGCAAAGGAGCGTGGAAACCAACAGAGCAATGTACGAACTGTCAGGGTGATTTACGACTCCGTGATATACAAATGAGTTATGACAAGCAGGTGATTTAAGACCAACAAATGATTTATTGCTGATGATTTATGACGATAATGGAGAATGATTTATGACAAAAATTTATGACTGCTTGTGACATAATGATTTACAATATGAACATGATTTATGACAACCCGATTTTATGATGGTTCATGAGGATAATTTATGACCCCGGACATAAAAAAATATGTCCAGGGGATATGTAAGGGTAATAAACTGCAGCCAACAATGACCACAAAACGACAAACGAGTGTTGGCTGTCTTTTGTAATACATGTATATAAGATTTGTATGCCATCCTGGAATGGGCACAGTGCGGGTGTTATCGTAGAGGCAGCACCTGAAGGGGGCCTCAAGCGCCGGCACCATAACAAACGCCAGAGCCCAGTAAGGAGCCGGTTTGTACCGCTAGAAGCGCCCGGGGCGGATGGGGCGCTTCCCGTGCGGTAAACTTGCGCCAAAGAGGCGCTGGGTCTCTTGGCCAATGGGGGGGCCAGGTGATGTTCGAATCCCCCAATCAGTGGGCTTTCTCCACCCGACATCGGCTGGAAAGTGGAATGGGGGGGAAGAAAAGGCCGCTCCCCACACTACAGCTCACGAATGCATTGGGGAGCTGGGGAGCGGTGGCGGAAGAATTTTCAAGAGACCCCCCCACCCACATCTACGCAGCAGCAGTGTCCCAGTGCTGGCGGATACGAAGGGCACATTTTGTTGGTTATGGAAGCATACCAAAAGGGCGGTGTGTAAAAGGAGGGCCGCTCACCTTGGGATGCCTTACGGCAGGGTGAGTAGGCCTGACAAAAAGGGGGTAGCAAACGGAGACGGCGCTCGCAGCCCAGACCCCGCCAGATGGCAGGGCACAAAAAGACTAGCAAGGTAGCGAGTTGGGGCCTAACTCCGGGAGAGGCTACCCTCCACACGCAAAGGGACGTAGAAACCAACAGAACAATGTACGAACTGTCAGGATGATTTACGACTCTGTGATATGCAAATGAGTTATGACAAGCAGGTAATTTATGACCAACAAATGATTTATGGCTGATGATTTATGACGATAATGGAGAATGATTTATGACAAAGATTTATGACTGCCTGTGACATAATGATTTATGATACGAACATGATTTATGACAACCCGATTTTATGATGGTTCATGAGGATGATTTATGACTAGCCCTGGGCGTAGCTCGCGTAGTAGCGGTACGCGTAGCTACGCGAAGTGCACTTCGCACTACGCGAGCTACGCGTAGCACTACGCGAACTGCGTAGTGTGGTAGGAAATGCTGTTCGCAATGATTGCACAGTGCCGGATGCTTGTCAGCACTGTGCAATCATTGCAAACGGCATCTTGCACAGTGCAAGCGGTCGTTTTCTGCCGCTCGAGTAGATTTGTACTCGAGCAGCAGTTTTCTCAACGTGGACTGGTAGTTTCTCATCGCGAGCGGTCGCGAGCATACGCAACCACTCGCAATGAGAAACCTGACCTCCCCGCGTTGAGAATCTCGCCGGGAGGTTTATTTTCCACGCTCGCGATCGGCAACTTGATGTTGCTGATCGCGAACGAGGAAAAAGTCTCGCCGGGATGTCATTTTGCTCGCTCGCGGTCGCCAACTTGACGTTGAGGACCGCGAGCAAGCAAAAAATGCCCGCTACGCGTTTTTGCACTGTGCTACGTGCAATTCGCTTAGCGCGTAGTTGCGCAAACTACGCAAACTACGCGAGCGTAGCGTAGTTTTCCGCCCAGGCCTATTTATGACCCCGGACATAAACAAATATGTCCAGGGGATATGTAAGGGTAATAAACTGCAGCCAACAATGACCACAAAATGACAAACGAGTGTGTGCTGTCTTTTGTAATACATGTATATAAGATTTGCATGCCATCTTGGAATGGGCACAGTGCGGGCGTTAATCTTTGAGCAGTGTGTACACCCAATGTTAGTAATATATTCATTTATTCAAACATACATATTTTAAAGTTCTTATCACTTATTTATCTTAATTTGTACAACACTGTGTTTGGCTCGATGAGCAGAATGGCTTAGAAACATGAAGCTTTTTTAAACACATGCTCGCAAAACAGCAACATTGTAAGCAGGGAAGCGAGAAAAAAATGACATTGTGAAACACGCTATCATGCGGGTAAGCAAAAAGCAGCTTCATAATAGCCTCAAAGCACACCACAATTAACATCGACCTTTGCAAACGCGGCTCCACGTCACCGAGTCAGTTGTCATGATTTACATACCAGGAGGACAACAGCCTTCCATTTTTCGACAAAGAAAGCACACATTAATTTCCATTGCTGCACAGAGTGATAAGCCTCACTCTAACTGACTTTGAAATACAAAAGTTTTCAAAACGCATGCCTCCAGCTATGGAACCCAACAACATGCATTTACATAATGCCTTTCGGCCACGCGCCGCCTCAACTCGTATTACCTCACTGTCAGTCTACTTCACCATTAGGCACTGACTGTGACGTCAGTTTAAGTTAGGCGCCACGTGTGTCGGCCCGGGGGTGTGCCTCTACAACACTTGGCTACATTATAGCAGTACTCGCAGAGCTGCGAGAACCTCTTAGCCTTTGCATGCTGGAAGCAGTGCACACTGCGCTCACAGCCACTGCAGCTTGTCGATGATGTGCATTATAGCGGCGCTCCATGTGGCATCTGAGGAAGTGCTATAATGCGTGACAATGCATTTCAGTGTGGGTATGCGCACCACCACACTGAAATGCGTTAGACTAATGCCTGATGCGTGGTACTTGGCAGAGCTGCCTCAAAGGCACGCCTACTGTAGATTAATCGGAGACAGCAGTAAACCTCCGTTTTATGAAGCAATGTGTCCGGAGATAATGCACCTTACAGTACATCAAAAATACTGTCAATTATATAAAGACAAACCCAATAACTGGGTTCTTTGGCAGGAATACATTTTAAAGATTTATTACAAAAAGTGTGGTACAGGAATCATTAATGAATAAAGTAAATGCCATGAAGGCTCTCAGAAAATAGGGCATACAGAATAACGTGCAAAATTTGAATAATTTTAAGTACCAAGTGGGCACTAAAGTCAAGAGAGAAACGGACAGCTTCCCTAGTAGCACAGAAAAAAGTTCTCTGGCTCACCCCCAAACTCAGGGGTTTATGTACAGGTCTCTTGCATAGAAAATCATTAAGTTCTGGAAAATTATCATGGTGCAAACCAAAGAATTATATTTTCAGCAAATCAGAGCACAGCTGCATTAAATGTCATATTACCTTAGCATTGAAGCACCATCCCATAACATGAATATTTATTCTGCCCACTCTTTGCTAATATCAGCCGAAGATGGCAGGACAAACTAATTACATGAACAACAAACAGCACGCTATTATAAATGAATTGGGTACAGCAAGCTAGCGGAATGGCCTTGAGGAAAGAAATATTATTATGACCATGCCAGAAAGTTTTCTATGAGAGCAGGAAGAACTTCAATGGAAATAAACAAGCATGCCATCCATTTTGAACAAGACAGTGTTGAAGTTTAAATTGAGGCCTACTTAACATAAGTCAGAAAAACACAATTTTATAAGTCTTAACAAATTATTTTCGAATGCATTAGCTCCAAATCAGTGTGCACATGCAATTCCAAAAGTAAATCCACATTCTGCACATTGTTAATAATGCACAAGATTATAAAATACACAAAACACTTCACTTCAAGAAACTCCCCCCTTTGATTATTTTATAATCACTAAGAACTCACAATTAATCTAACAGTTATAAAAGAGTCTACATCACTTTGTCTCTCCTTCTTGTGATTCAATTCTTCCAATAGCATCAGTTGATTATATACTCAATTTCTACCAACCTCCATCTCAGACTCATCTCGTTTACTCTTTGAAGATCCTCTTTTCTCCTTACACGACTATTCAGAAACATCATTTCAGAGAATTTAAACAAGAGAAACTGCACAAATCAACACAGTAATTACAGTGGTTAATAACGACCTAAACATGCCAACTTCCAAATGATTGATCCATTCACCAACCTTTCCTATCTCACTTATTCAGGTCACTACTGCTTCTCACAAGCCATGCTCTTCTAAAACATGGACTTCACAAGAAATATTAGTAATGTTGACATAGGAATTATTAACCCTACTGTTATCAGGAATGAAGGTACATAACTCTGTCACCTTCAAAACCCTACAACACTGCCTTCCCTCAAGGGGAGGATGTCTACCTCTAAGCGGTTTTGCATTATCACTGTGTGCATAGCGATTAGCTCAGAGTTATCCTGTGTTAGTGCTTCTGCAGTATTAGATACCAACCTACCAACAAATGTAGATAATCTTCTTATTTTCATCATTCATAGCCACACCTACAGACGGAATCATAGTTCCTATTACATCTAATATAATCTGTACAAAACCATGCTTCACTATCTTCAAACCAACAGCCACATTCAATTCATTCACATGACAGACTCCAGGGAATACTAAAGCCAAATAGCAAGAGTCAAACCAATTACGTGGAAAGCTGAAATAAGCAGTCTTACCACACACATAATAGATTCCTTTCAGAATTGGTTCTTCACCAACCAGACAATCACCACTAACAGCATATCTTCTTTCATACTCACTCTCACCCACAAATTCTACTGACCTAACTCCTGTAGGTTCACGACGTGCAATAAACAATTCACTTTTTCTCTCATGCTCCATTCTCATTCTTATATACATAATCGAAAACCAAAATTCTTTCTCATCTTCCTCTTCTCATCTTTCCATCTCTCAAAATTTTCACTCCGCTCTCATTGTATTCCTTAACAAATGCAAGCTCTATTTTCACTTATACCACGAATATACTTCTGTTTAATTTGTTTAGTGCTATGGTTACTTTGTGCAAATGTCTTCAAATATTTACCATTAGTTACTCTGTTCCCAGTTTCTTCAGAAACAGGAAGATTCTCCAACAAAATGTTGAAATCTGACAGTTATGGTGACAGAAACTCCTGCTTATTAAATATACTAACAAACACATTGCCAGACAGTCCATATAAGACAGGTAGCTCTAAGTTGTGCCTTCACCTGCAGAAGGAAAACACCATGCAATTCTTAGCTCCCATTATGTCATTATATTCACCCATTATTTTTATATATGTGTTATCACTAAATCCACCAACTAAACTTTCCCTATGTATCAGTGTATTCGATTCTATGTTAGGACCGGAGGTGAGGATTATGCTCTTCTTTCGCCACTTTATTTGTAACCAGCAGCCATTTTAAACTTCAAATAAAAATATATTTCTCCAAAACCATTGGGAAGGAACCAGAAACATTAGTCCAACCAATCAGCACGGCAGGTCTCTCCATATAGTGCCTTTTTGACTCTCCTGCACCCTCTTCCTTCGCTGCTCCAGCAGCCATCAGATAAGCGCCTATGGCCTCTGGCCCAATTCATATTCTTTATGGACGTTTTCTTTGCTATTTACACATTTAACCCTTAATTTTACTGTTTTCCCTTCAAAGCATGGCTGCAAGAATGCTCCGACATTCCTTCGCGGTTGCTGGTAACCTCTCTATCCTTTTCCGTTTTCCTGATGTTAAAGACCAGTCCACCCGGCGGCAGAGTGTACTGAGCTGTTGGCCTTGCCACCTGGAGTCTTGCCACCACTCTCTGGGCTCCGTACTGGCCACAATATTGTTGAGGCATAACACCTATCAGACACTGTCTTGGGACACTGACCCAGGTGGGTGTTGAGTTGAGCCCTGCAGAATCTAGCGGGCGTGTGGTATCTCCAGGCCATTCACCCCAAATCAGCCCTCTGGGCCATGAATAATCTCCTGGGTAACCCCCAGTTTCATTTGCCCTCATATAATACAGGAGTCTGAAGACTCATACATAGAAGAGGAGTCCATCTCCTACTTCCCTGTTAATGATGAATTTTGTAAGACAACTGATGCTACCATTCATTGAGTGGTCTCTGACGCGGTGGCGCCCATAGAGCAGATAATACTGCAAACAGCAGAAAGATGCTTTAAACCCTTCTTTCCGTGGGAAGACATTCCTGGGCCTCTTGTCCCCCAAGTTCTATGGCAGCTCAACGCACAACCCTTTGAGACCAAACAAAGAAAGTGCATATGAGACGCTGATGTCAATTTATATGCTTTTGACAGACTTAAACAGGCGTTTAGCTCGTCCCCAGCATTAGCGGCCCTTAATAGCCCAACTTCGGAGGGGGCTCACCCCCTCACTCCCTGAGATAGACAATCGAGACAATGCATCAGAGATGCTGGACACAGAAGACCTCCTACACCCCCCTGATCCTCAGAATGGACAACAGTGGAAAAAGTAGCCACCTATGTGGTACGGAGGCTGAGAAAACTGCTGGACAGAGAAGTTTGCAACTGCCTGCGAGCAGAGTGCCCCGTCCGTCGCTGGACAGCAAAGTGGTGCTATCGCTCAAGACTGACCCCAGAATGGCTACCTTCTTAGCCAAATACTTCAGAGACCCTAAGAAAGAGATCCACTCCTGGTGGTCGTGCTAGGACGGAATCCTTGAGATAGCCGGCCCTCTGACTAAGATCCTCGACATGGCCGAAGACGCCAAGATGGATCTCTCATATTCCCAAATATCCTCTCAGGGTGCGCTCTTTGGGCCATCATATTCTTGGGAATTGCCAATTGTGCCATCTCCACTGAGCGGTGCAGGTCCCTTCTAATCAAGATCGACTCGAAGTTAGGGGACCTGGCAACCTCGGAGATAGGCTAAATTGCACAAGGGGGCGCTTTTTGGCAATCCATTTATAAAGGAACTAAGTACATTTGTATCCACCTTTAACTCCTTAGATAAAGCTCAATCTTCCATCCAAAGAATCTTTACACCCAGGTTTTCGCAGGGGCTGGCCGTGGTAGGGGGCGCTGGGCCAGTCGTCTCCAATACCAAGTCCCCAACAGAGGTCAGGGCTCCAAGTGAAGCCAATGGCAGGATCCCTCCAGATTCAGGGGTTTCTATCTCACCAGAGGCTACCCTCGTCACCGAGGTTACAGAGGTAGCTCCAGAGGAGGCATCAACTAGGGCACCTCTCACGTGAGTGAACGTCTTTTTTTCCACGAAAACCTCAGAGGCAGATTAGCAAGCTTTGTCCACAACTGGTGGGAGGTGACAATGGATTTGTGGGTTCTTTAAACAATTCAAGGTTTCTAAATCGAGTTCTATGGATCCCCGTTCTTAACCCTTCCCTCCCTGTCCCCTACTCATCTCAGACGCTGAGTCCGCCCTGTTCATTGCAGAGGTACCAGACCTGGTCGCCAAAAGGGCTACTGCTCAACAACCGTCCACCCAAATGGCTTTATCAGCAACCTATGCATGTTTAAAGGGTTACTTGTGTGGGTGGCAAAATCAGTGTTAAAGGCCCACTAGTAGCTTTTTATTTACCGGCCCTGGGCACAGGTAGCGCACTCTACTACGGACTTGCAGATAAATTAAATATCTCAATTGTGGATAAACCAATGATACCATGTTTAGGGGAGAAGCACATGACCTTTAGCACTGGTCAGCAGTGGTAAGGGGCTCAGAGTCCTAAGGCCAACAAAAAGAATCAGCAAAAGGAGGAGGTAAACAGGCCAAAAGTTTGGGGGAAGACCACCATAAGGCTGACAAGTCTACCACGTGTCCCCACCAGCTGAAAGTGGAGAGAGCTACCCACCCTCTAGGGTGTTCTCAGCACTAAGGCAAAAAAACCGGGAGAGACCATCAGCATTGGTGTGGTCTATCTCTGGTTTGTGTTGCACCCTAAAGTCCATACCCTGTAGAGAAATTGACCACCTCAACAATTTTGGATTCTCACCCCTCATTTATGTTAGTCACCTGAGGGGCCTGTGGTTTATCTGAATCAGGAAGCGAGTCCCAAACAGGTATGGTCTCAACTTCTTCAAAGCCCAGGCCACAGAAAATGCTTCCCTCTCAATAGCACTCCACCTTTCTTCCCTGGGGAGGAACCTTCTGGAGATGAAGGCTACAGGTTGGTCTAGGCCCTCTTCATCATTAACTTGTGAAAGTACTGCCCCATGCCATGCTCCGAGGCATCTGTCTGTACAGTAGATTCCCTTACAAAATCAGGGGCCTTGACCACAGGGTCTATGTACATAGCCTGCTTCAAGGAGTCAAATGCTTTTTCGCATGACTCTATCCAAATCACATTCCTGGGCTGCTTCTTCAAAGTCAGCTCTGTCAAGGGGGCAACAATGGTGCCATATGCCTTAACAAACCTCCTATAGTAACCAATGAGGCCTAAGAATGTGCTGACCTCAGTCTGGGTTTTTTGGGGGGTGGGGTGGTACTCCCAGGCCATGTTGTCTTTATCTTGGCCTGGAGGGGCTGCATCTTACCCCTGCCCACCCGGTGTCCCAAGTAGACCACAGATCCCTACCATATCTAGGACTTACAGGCCTTGATAGCCAGGCCTGCCTGCCTGCCTGCTGCAGAGCCTGAAGCACTTCTTAGAAGTGAAAAAGGTGATCCTTCCATAGGCAGAAGTGAAGGACTACATTCCAGCCAGATTATGGATCACCAACCTCTGGAAGGTGGCAGGGGCATTCTTGAGTCCAAAGGGCATCACTCTTAACTGACAGTGGTCCTCTAGAGTGGAGAAGGATGACCTCCTTTGCTCCCTCAGTCAGGGCAATCTGCCAGTACCCTGATGTGAGATCAAAGGAACTTAAGTACTGGGCAGGCCCTAACCTGTCTATCAACTCATCAGTCCGGGGGACGGGATGAGCATCAGTCTTGGTGACTGAATTAAGCCCCATGTAATCCACACAGAACCTGAGTTAAGATGTGATACCCGGAGGGACAGCTTTTGGTAACAGTACTACTGGACTTGACCAGGGGCTACAGGAGGGTTCAATCACCCCAAATTCTAGCATTTTAGAAACCTAATCTTTAATGCTGTCCCTCACCGTATCAGACAGTCAGTACGTTTTATTCTTGACAGGGAGGCTGTCTCCAGTGTCCACATCATGGGTACACAGGTGGGTAATCTCAAGGATGAGGGAAAATAGAGAGGAGTACTGCCCCAGCAACTGGTGGCAGTCTCTCTGCTGTTCAGCAGTCAGACTGGGGGAAAGATTTACACCTTCCATTGATCCATCTTTCTCCTTGGAGGCTAAGGTGTCAGGGAGAGGTTCACTTTCCTCTTCCTCTTCCTCCCGCCCATCTGTCACCAACAGCATGGTGAGCTCAGACCTCTCAAAGTGTGGTCTGAGACGGTTGATATGGAGAGCCCTCTGGGGTGCCTGAGGTTCTTGAGGGCCACCAGTTAGGTTAACTCCCTCTTCCTCTCACCTGTCTCATAGGGCCCAGTCCAATGGTGTTAGAGGGCCCTAGGCTCTACGGGTTCCAACACACACACTTTCTGCCTAGGTTAGTATTCCACAGACGTAGAATTTTGGTCCTACCACTGCTTTATCACTTCCTGACTGGCTTTTAAGTTGTCAGAAGCCTGCTTCCAGAACTTAGCCATTTGGCTTCTTAAGGCCAGCATGTAGCTAACTATATCCGGGGGAGTATTCCTGGGAGCTTGCTCCTACCCTTCTTTCACCAAACTCAGAGGTCCTCTTACGGGGTACCCAAACAGTAGCTCGATGGGGCAAAAGCCAACCCCCTTCTGTAGCCCCTCCCTGTAAGCAAAGAGGAGGCATGGCAAGAGGAGGTCCCATTTACACCTCAAGGCCTCAGAGGGCTTTCATCATGCCTTTCAGGGTCTTGCTGAACCTTTCAACAAGCCCATTGGTTTGTGGATGGTAGGGAGTGGGGACCTTGTAATTCACGCCACACTCCGTCCACATTGACTGCATTTAAGCAGCCACGAAGTTATTGCTCCTGTCAGACACCACTTCCTTGCGGACACCCACTCTGGTGAAAATCCCCATTTGGGCCTTAGCCACTCCAGTTGCAGTTTCAGTCCTCAGAGGTATGGCCTCTCAGTACCTTGTAGGATGATCCACCAGAGTCAGGATAAACCTGTTGCCAGAAGACCTCTTGGGATCTATAGGACCAACAATGTCAATGTCCAACCTCCCAAAGGGTGTGCCAACAACAGGCAAAGGATTAAGGGGGCTTTCAGCCTCTGCCATGTCTTCCCACCTGCCTGCCAGGTCAAGCATGTCCTACAGAAAGCATCTGAGGAAGTTTTCATCCTAGGCCAATCAAAGTGGGGGACAAGCCTTGCAAAGGTCTTGTCTTGCCCCAGATGTCCTGTCAGGAGTATGTTGTGAGCCAGCTCCAGGAGGAAGGCCCAGTAGCATTGGGGGACCACAAGGGCCCTTGTCGTCCCATGCATAGGAGCCTTAGGCTCACTGTAAAGGAGGTTGTCCTCCCAGAAAATGTAATGACTCTCAGAGGCATCACCTGCTGCTTGGGCTTAGGCCTGTAGCCTCATGTCCTCCAGCGTTGCACACTTTCTCTGTTCCCATCAGAACTCCACCTTGGTGAGTCCTCCTGCCACTTGCCATCCAGCAAGCTCTGGCAGGTCACCAAGGGGAGCAATGTCCTCCTCAGTGGGCTCCGGGGCGGCCACCACAGGTGGCCATCCACCTCAACTGGGAGACATTCAGGGGCTGGTTTCCCACGCCCTCTGCCCTTCCCTTTCTTAGCGGCTGGCTGGGCCATTCTTCCAGGCTCCAGCCTGTCTTGACTCCCATCCTGGGCAGCCATGGACCTGGCGGTAGCACATATCCACTCAGGCAACACTAACATATCTAGGTGTGCTTTAAGCTCCAGTTCCTTCCAGGTAGTGTGCTCAAGCTCATTAACTAACAAACAGTCCATATGCATGGCAGGACTCACTGCAACTTTCAGAAACCTGAGAGCACCCTCCACTCAAATGGATAGTGACCCTCCCTGTTGTCAGCCACCACAACCTGGTGGAACACATTGGGTATCACCTGCTCTGTGGATACCAGCCGACTCCTTACCATAGTCATACTGGCACCTGTGTCCCTCAGAGCCTCAACATCTTGTCCATTGATTGTAACCCATTGCCTACATTTTGCAGTATTTGATGGCACATGGATTTTAAGAACCATTTCACTGTCCTCCCAGGGGCACTAGGGTAACCTCATTGAATTCCCTCCCACTAACTGAGACAAACTCCTCCCTCAGCACTACACTCACCACCCCTGGAACTTTTCCTCCAGTGGGAAGTTGTGCTCGTTTTGGGTACTTGGGATCCCCCTTGTAGTGATCACCCTCATAGCACTTGGGATTCTTTAGATGACTCTTGTCAGGGAAGCTCTTCTTCTGGTGGCCAGATTGGGAATTGGACCCTTTCTTTTGTGAGTTGTTTTGGAGACCTTGAGAGTACTCTTTCTTTTTCTCACCTCCGTTCCTCTGAAGGGAACCCGAACCACCCTTTTAGGAGTCCCCAGATACCTTCCTGGATACTCTGGTGCTGACTCGGATGTCTGCCTACTCAGCAAGCTTCCTGGGGTCAGTCAGCTTGCTATCAAACAAGTGTTGGCACAGCTATGGAAGGATCAAGCATGTGCTCCTTCACATTAAAGTTGTCCAGCCCTGAATAATCATCAACCTTGCTGACCCTCACCCAGTCCTTCAGTGCCTTGCTAGCATAGTCTAGGAAATCGACCCATGTTTGTGATGAGATCTTGTGGCTGCCCCTGAATCTCTGCCTATATTTCTCAGGGGTCAGACCAAACTTGCTGACTAGGATAGCTTTCATTGCAGTATAGTGAGGGTGTCTGTTCCCCTACCTCCAGTGTCAAGAGTGTGTCCCTCCCCACTGTAGGCATTTACCTCCACAAACTAACCCCTTGGGCTCCTCAGGAAGCTTGTGAACCCTTAGAGCCACTTCATAGGCTGCATACCATGTGTCTCTGTCATCCCCCACCGCATAACTGGGCACCAAGTCTTTTGGTATGCAGACCCTTACTTCACCAGTGGACACTGTAGGTACGCTGCCACCATTACTGCTGGACTCTACCTGTAGTGCTCTTATGTCCATCTCTCTGAGGCTTACCTCGTCTTCCTTTACTGTAGAGCGAGCATTTTCTCCCCTAGAGCCTGCTCTTTCTACAACTTCAATTTAGCAAGCTCTAGCTGTAGCTTCCCCTCCTCCCTCCTGTCCTCCAGCTCCTCTGGGGATAGGTTCAAGAACTTG
Organism: Calotriton arnoldi; assembly: GCA_963921515.1. Classification (NCBI taxonomy): domain Eukaryota; kingdom Metazoa; phylum Chordata; class Amphibia; order Caudata; family Salamandridae; genus Calotriton; species Calotriton arnoldi. Next base: position 963,274 of record CAWUFW010003461.1, on the reverse strand, counting down.
GGCATTAAATTTGACAATTCTCTCTCTTTTCGGCCACAGATTATGTCTGTGATCGGGACATGTTTTGGGCTCTTGAGGATATTAAAAAAGTTTTTACACTTTCTCTCTTTGTCTGCATGAAAGGTAGTCATTCAGGTACTCATAACATAAAGGCTGGACTATGGAAATGTCCTATATCTGGGACTCCCGGACTCTCTGCTTAATAAACTTCAAGTGGTCCAGAAAATGGCAGCCCACATTCTCCTTAGCCTGCCCCCAAGTACACGTGTGTCCCCGCACTTGTGTTCCCTCAACTGGCTTCCGATAAAGAAGAGAATTCTCTTCAAAACTTTAGTCTTGGTCTATAGAGCACTGCACCATTCTGGTGCAAGCTACCTTAGGGCCAGAATCAGTTTCTATGCTCCCTCCAGAAACTTGCGGTCAGCCACCAGCCTTCTTGCTAGGATCCCCAAGATTTGCCGCATAAGAATGGTTGGAAGGACCCTCTTGTACCTCAGACCAGCAGCATGAAGCAAACTTCCTTTTGGGTTACGCTCTGTAGCTGCTACTGCCTTGTTTAAGAAAAGGTTGAAGACCTGGCTCTTCCAACAATATTAGTCAATCTCACTGCACCTCGTGAATGACTCAAATCTCAGTGCCGGGACACTCCATGGAGTAGCAGTGCGCTTAATACATGACATTTCATTAATTAATATTCCTGGATGAGACGCTGCTCCCTGCCTGTGGGGAACCACTGCTCCTGACAGGATGCTGGCTTCCTTCTTCACATACAGTTCTAGGTTGTCCATTGAACCCTGAACCAGCTCTTCATCATCCTCAATCTCATGGTCTTCCTCTTCTGGGGTCACAGGCTCTGTATTGTGAGCTTCTGCCCAAGCTCTCAATACCTTTTGCAGCTCCACCTTCCTTGTGAAGCCTTTAGTAAACAGCTCACGCCCTTGCAAAATTCCTTGAGCTGGACAACAGTGTAGGTCTCCAACTTGGCCAGCTCAAAATCCATCTTTGCAGGTGCAGATGCTGCTTCTCCAGAGACATGATTTTAGGAAAACATAAAAATGTCAGTTACAGAGAATTGAAAAGGGTTTGAATTGGTCTAAATATGGAGTAGCAGTGTACACTAAGTCATCATATGCACTGCACAAACACAAGTCCTATCATCACCACTGATCACCAATGCTAGAAATTGAGTTTCTGGTTGGCAGAGGCATGCACCCTGTCCAAGCAGGGACCACAATCCTTGTCAGGGTAAGCCAGGTACACACTTTAAATTAACCTGTACTCACCCTCTGGTAGCTTGGCACAGAGCAGGAAGGCTTAACTTTAAGAGGCAATGTGTAAAGTATTTGTGCAACACTTCAAACAGTAACAGTGAAAACACTTCAAAAAGACTCCACACCAGTTTAGAAAAATAATTATGATTTTATAAATAAAACAAGACCAAAATGACAAAAATCCACTTCGCAGGTACACTATCAGAACACCTAGAACATTCTGTATAAGGGCTAAGTTCATTTTGCAAGATGTTATGTGTTTGGCCGCTCAGCGACCGGGCGATCACAATAAAAAATAGCAGCCTGGCTGGGGCTTTGTGAAGGTAATATGGAGGGTGTTATTATATATATGGCATCAAGCCTTTGTTTAGACAGAGGAGCATTTAGCTAACACTGCGAGGTCACTGCATGTCAGAATTCCAGCCCAGCTGATTCCTGTATACCTCCTTGAGGAGGGATGCCATGCTTTCAACCAACACGGGTACCCTGATGACACTTACCCACAGTTAATGGGGAGTTAGACCAGTGAACAGGTATATGGCAGATCACACACCTTAGGCTAAACTAGATTAGGGAAGTGCTAGGTGGGAGTACACTATACACAGTACTTATATGCCAACAAATATTCACTGTTCTAGCACAATGATGGAACTGTTTATCTTTTTCACTATTCTCATAATGCTAGTTACATTATTCCTTCTATTGATTACTGCAGCACATAAATTTTACTAAAGAATCACAATGCTTCAATGAATAAATAACAACCAAATAAATATTGAAACTACAGGTTGTGCATTTCTTGTGCACTTCTTTGGGTATGCATGAGTGACCAAACGAAAGGGTTCTACATCTGTTACCACGATTCTTTGTGGAGTCAGGGTTGTCATGTTCTGAGGTTGCATAATCCATCTGTTACCTGAGTAGGTTTGGGGTACAGATGATGCACTATGAGCTAGCAGGAGTTAGGCCAACATATCCTGAGGGTGTGCACGGAATCAGATTGGCACAATCCTGACATTTATGTTGTCCAACAAAATGCACAGTTTTTACTGAGAAAGTATAAGCTGTACGACAGAGAGCCGCCAACATTTTATCTTGGGTTCTTATTTAATGGATCACCTGAGTAGTTGTCTTTTGTGTATCTAAAGTCCCCTACTCACCAACAAACAAGAGACATCCGAGGTGTTAAGAAAAAATCCTCCTCACTGAGCAGGTAAATCCTATGTATTGGCTATAGGTTGTTCAAACTTGAACCTTTCAAAAGATCACCCCTTAGTGGGACTCTCTCTGAACTCCACATATTCATATGGCTGAAGATGGAGCACTTAACATACCGGAGAACTGCAGACATGCGATTACTCAAGCCCTAAAACAATGTGGATTGACTCTTACAGGTGATGACATGGTAGAGGCCCACGAAGCATTCAGGACAGAAGTATTCTATTCATTGGTTACATTCTCAGCAGCGAATCAACATTCAAGACTTTTTAACACTTACACTGCAGAGGGAGTTCCTAACAACTACACAGCTTACAAAGCACTAGTAATACCATTGACGTACCAAGAACATCAAAATTAGTTTGAAGGCGCCCTGCTACACACCATAGCTGAAGTCGGACATGGTCCCCTTAGTAATGAGGGAGCAAAATGGCCAGACTTAGCCGGCTAAACACTGCATCCAAACACAGCATATCTGACAGCATCACAATTACGTACATTATACGCAGGTTTAGTGAGAATGTATAGATGTTTGACAAAGTTCGCCATGCGAACAATGACAGTAAATCCTGCGAAGGCTGCTCAAGCTGCACAACCACAATTGGCTATGTTATGAACCTCAATGTACCCCAATATAGGCCTAGGTAGTTGCACGACCTTTTACCTACATTCGTCCTACCATTGTTCTACATAACAGTTCTGGCGCTGACCTTTTACCTACTTAGGTGCCGCATAAATGTCGTGTGGTTTTCTCCAAAAACTAGCCTCATTTATTATGCATGAGGATTCTCAGTATCACAGCAGGATTACCATCTACTGCATAATAACTCTGTAGAAGGGTCACCACTATCGTCATCCTTGGCTGACATGCCCATAGTACCATACATCTGGGTAGAACTCCTGAGGGTACCTTTCGGGTATATAAGCACCACATCTTCGCTGGGCAAACCAGAGGAGAAAGAAACCTCCATGCTGACTCGAGACGCCGAAGTCCCTGCACGCAGACACTCCAGCACGCAGTGGTCTGACATCCCTTGTGGGGTGTCCAACTCGAGACCAAGACGGAGTCCTTCACTCCCTCACATCAGGTAATGGGCTTGGCTCTTTCCTAGGGGGATTATTGACTATACACCTACATACAAACTAGGTCCAATTAGGTACATCTAGTCAGGGTTTGCATCGTAGAGGTACGGATTATTACTGTCTTGTACTTATATGCCTGCATATATTCACTGTTTTAGCACTATGGTAGAATTCTACCTGTTATTTACTCTATTGGTGCTTGTAATATCTGTTTCTGTCTTATGGTTGTTGCAGCACACGTATTTTACACTAGAATGATGCTGGTTCAATAAATGCTTATTGAAAACATCCCCACCGTTTGTTCTCTGAGACAAGGTGAGCATGAGTGACTGAGCCAAAACTACTGTACTCTTTCCACGATCCCTGAGGGGTCAAGGTTGTCATGTTCGATAGTTGCCAGAAACTATTTGCTCCTTGCTAAGGGTGTGGGGCTTATAGTGGCACTGTGAGCTAGCTGGTCTACAGGCTAACATAACCTGTGGGGGTGTCTGGAATCAGTCTGGACACCAATCCCTTAGTTTATGTTGTCTAAAACGCGCAGATCCTATATAGATTTATAGGAACTACACGACAGCTACATGGGGCATCAGACCACAAACCATCAATGCAGTCATGGATAAAATTCCCATCAGACAGGAGGAAATTCCATTCTGGATTGCAAAAAAACAAGTCAGCTTGATGCAGTGTTTCCCAATAAGGGACCCCAAGAAAAATATAGAATTTTAACAATATGCTTGCCGATGGGGATGGCTCCCCCAGTGGATGACTGTACCACTTGGGGTACAGTCTTAGCTGCAGTATATGCCAGAACGTATGGTACACTTCATTAGCTGTTTTGCCAGGTTTAGTGAGAATGTATAGATGTTTGACAAAGTTCGCCATGCGAACAATGACAGTAAATCCTGCGAAGGCTGCTCAAGCTGCACAACCACAATTGGCTATGTTATGGACCTCAATGTACCCAATATAGGCCTAGGTAGTTGCACGACCTTTTACCTACATTCGTCCTACCATTGTTCTACATAATAGTTCGGGCGCTGACCTTTTACCTACTTAAGTGCCCCATAAATGTTGTGTGGTTTTCTCCAAAAACTAGCCTCATTTATTATGCATGAGGATTTTCAGTATCACAGCAGGATTACCATCTACTGCATAATAACTCTGTATAAGGGTCACCACTATCGTCATCCTTGGCTGACATGCCCATAGTACCATACATCTGGGTAGAACTCCTGAGGGTATCTTTCGGGTATATAAGCACCACATCTTCGCTGGGCAAACCAGAGGAGAAAGAAACTTCCATGCTGACACAAGACGCCGAAGTCCCTGCACGCAGACACTCCAGCACGCAGTGGTCTGACATCCCTTGTGGGGTGTCCAACTCGAGACCAAGACGGAGTCCTTCGCTCCCTCACATCAGGTAATGGGGTTCGCTCTTTCCTAGGGGGATTCTTGACTATACACCTACATACATGCTAGGTACACTTAGGTACATCTAGTCAGGGTTTGCATCGTAGGAGTACGTATTATTACTGTCATGTACTTATATGCCTGCATATATTCACTGTTTTAGCACTATGGTAGAATTCTACCTGTTATTTACTCTATTGGTGCTTGTAATATCTGTTTCAGCACACGTATTTTACACTAGAATGATGCTGGTTCAATAAATGCTGATTAAAAACGTCCCCACCGTTTTTTTCTCTGAGACAAGGTGAGCATGAGTGACTGAGCAAAAAGTACTGTAGTGTTTCCACGATCCCTGAGGGGTCACAGTTGTCATTTTTCGATAGTTGCCAGAAACTATTCGCTCCTTGGTAAGGGTGTGGGGCTTATAGTGGCACTGTGAGCTAGCTGGTCTACAGACTAACATATCCTGTGAGGTTGTCTGGAATCAGTCTGGACACCAATCCCTTAGTTTATGTTGTCTAAAACGCGCAGATCCTATATAGATTTATAGGAACTACACGACAGCTACATCGGGCATCAGACCACAAACCATCAATGCAGTCATGGATAAAATTCCCATCAGACGGGAGGAAATTCCATTCTGGATTGCAAAAAAACAAGTCAGCTTGATGCAGTGTTTCCCGATAAGGGACCCCAAGAAAAATATAGAATTTTAACAATATGCTTGCCGATGGGGATGGCTCCCCCAGTGGATGACTGTACCACTTGGGGTACAGTCTTAACTGCAGTATATGCCAGAACGTATGGTACACCCTCATTAGCTGTTTTGCCAGAGGTGCTTAAACAGATACAGAATAAGTACAGGGCAGCCCCTGCCCTGGATTTGGGGAGGAAACTGATGGGCAATTTTTCTGCGGTATCCGCCATTATGTTAAGTAACATAAAAGGGGAAGCAGCAGCATTGGCTATATGCCAGCAACTCACGAATTTGGCTCGGGGGGAACAGGAGCACAAATTACTTAGAATTATCAACGAAACCTATGCAACAGTAGGTAGAGATAATTTGGGAGCCAGACCTAGCAAACCATAAATTAAGAGTTATTATGAAAAGGATAACTCAAAGCAAGCACCCGAACTTTCTACGAAGAAGTGGGCTAATAATAAAAAATGAAGAAAAGACTAAATCACGGGGTGGGTCTCCTCAGCAGGAAGCCACTGAATAGCGCTACAATCTGCGTAACCGTGATAATATTAAAACGTCTGACAGGTATCAGGATACTGATACACGTTCATCTCGTTCCTTTCAGGAGTCATCCAAAAAACGCTCTGAGAGAGGTGGATGGTTAGAGCGCAGATTAGAAGAGTATGTGAAACCGGCAAAAGGGCTCACAACGCTCATCTGACTACATAATAAAACCAGAAGACAAACCTAAACAGTCAAAGCCTCAATTAAAAAAAAGAAGGCAGCTGGGTTCAAAGTCAAGAATGCCACGGATATTGAGGACACTGCTTCTCAGTGGGCTCTGACCATGCTGGACAGCACGACAGAAGTCAGGATAGTTCGCCGTAGCTGATGGATTATCTGGTGGCAGTTACATTGAGTGACTATATCCAGATGGAAACACCGGATACGAGAGGGAGTGTCCCGCATCATTTATACAAAATGCAACTCCAGATGGAGGGAGATATCCAATGTCCTACAAATGTTCTCTTTTGGGAGAACTTGTCATTCGGCTATGACATTCTCTTGACCAAAAGGGATTGGCCTCCAAAGATTGTCATAAACTGTCCAGAGGGAGAATCTGTAATTTTACCTGCTTTCTCCAACCTCGTTCCAGATCCAGTAAAACATTCATACACTAAGGAGTGGGCATTAACGCAAGCTCCACAGTTATACCACGACCATGTGGAGTGGGATGACAGTTCCCATTTTCATGTAATACCTGTGAGTTCGGCCCCACAACCTCAAAGACAATACACCATTAAAAATGAGGCTAAAAAACAAGTTAGACAGATCCTCACACAACTTGAATACCAGGATGTAATAGAAAGTTGGACCTCTTAGATGAATAATCCTTCATTTCCAGTTATGAAACCGGACCCTTCATTTCATAAATTCTAAGATTACAGTCACCTGAACTCAACTACACATAGATTTGCTGTACAAAAAGCACACAGCATAGCACTAATGAACAATATAGTGCATAAAAAATGCAAAACCGACTGGGGGCGTGGCCAACCAAGATGGCCGATCGGACCTAATCCGACGAGGCTCCGCGGCGAGGCTGCTTATTAAGTCACTCACCACAGCTGTTCCCAGGGATAGTCCGTAGATTATTGGAAGGCCGACGACAACAATGCAGCAGGCACCAAGCAAAGTGGAAAAAACGCCAGTTTTGTGACCCGATGGGGATGGATCCCAGCCACACCGCCGCGGCCCTGTGACAACCCAACGGAGAACGCGGAGCAGAAGACTGGCAGGAGTAGGGTGGTCGGACCAACCTGCTGACGTAAATCTTCCTACACAGCATACGGAAAACACAATAGGGGCCCGTGTGCCCCAAAACTCGCCGGAGGAACGAACGACAAGGAGCCTGTTGGTAGAGAAGGGGGAAGACTCCCAGTTCCAGCGAGGGTGGCCCGGCCCTGCGGGCCTAACAGCGGGGAGAAACCACAGACCGGAGAAAAGAGGACCACGCAGGAGGCGGATCGAGACCGACCACTTCAGAGAACAGCCAGAGGGGCCCATCGCTAGAGCACTGAAGTAGTCAATCCACCATGCCTGACCTCAAAATGTCGGCCATGCGAGAAGGAGCGCTCGGGGGCCATACAGAGCCCAGTGAGTACTCCCACGTGTAGAGGGGGGATAGGTGACCTCCAAAAGCAAAGGAGGGATGAGCTGGATTTCAAGACCAGGCAACACCTGGACATAATTGGCAACAATGCCCTTCTCTCTGCCTGACCTTAACATGGCGAATGAGCTATCTCGGGATCACTGACCACGGCTAACCTCGCCCCCGCGTTTCCACGAAAGAATCCCCACTACAGGGGACAAAAATCGATTACTGGAACTCTAAGCGTTCCATAAGCGCGCCCCACACCTTTAGCCGAAGCAAGAAAGAATCTAAGGGCGCTACTTTGGCAGGCATTGAGGGGACAGTTACAACAATAAGACAACAAGGAGGGACTAAGGGCCAATAGAAAAGGTCCAGCATACAGGCCCACGTAAGCACAACAATGAAGGGTATGCTGTTCCTAAAAGATCCTACAGATCAAGGTTATACAAGAGACATGTGGGTGCTAGTAGAAATCGGAGAAATGCTTATCTCCTTTCAGAAAAAGACCCTCACACACCCAGCCAGCTAGGTGTCTTGCTTCATCACTGGGTCTGCTCCTTATCGGGTCGGCGCTGCAATACCCGATCGGCACCCGTGGTGGGGCCTTCTTGGCGGAGATCTTTTTTCTTTTTTTTTAGCCGTAGGGTGTAGTGCGTGTAAGGGCCCTAGTGAGTGTAAATGTGAATTGTGTGAAATCTAAAACAGGAATAGTGAACCACCCAAAACTATTTTAATGACTGTGGTCACTAACCTGATTAAAAATAGAAAAGGCGCACACGCCTGCCCAAGGATTGCAGGATTGTGTGCTAAAGCTCAGGCCAACATGTTTCATGCCTAATGTTAATTTAACGGCAATTCTTCAGGACCTACTATCGACATTCTACACTTTATGGTTGGTGGTCTATAAATACAGTTCAGTGACCACTCATACAGCACCCTATAAAGTGGTACCTGTCGATCAATAACACTGCCTGTAGGAAAAAAGAATCATAGTGATTAATACAAAGTTCTACTGTAGTCTGCAATTCAACGTTATTGCGAAAGTACAATTATTGACCATGCTATTGTGACATTGCAAACCACACGTGAGATGTGAGCATGCTTCATCTCAAAATGTATGTGCTAGTGCACATTGTGAATTTGATAAAAACAGAAGTAGCCAGGAAGATGTAGATATATACAGTATACTAGAACACTCACCCAAACTTGGGTCAGCTCAAACCACCAAGATGTCACGGCAGGTAAAAACACTGCAAGATTCAGTGTCCTATGGATATTAACAATTAATAAGGGAGGGAGAGGGATCAAGTTAAGGCATCGGAAATGAGTAGACGCTCACATAATGTTGACCCCAACATACATGTGAACACACAAGACTCACACCTAAGCTGGATGTTACCAAAACCGGGCCCAAGAGCGGACTAGCCCATTAAGATTCCGATGGCCTTTGCTTTGCAAACACGGTGTCAACTGCCCATTGGTAGTCGGCGGTACAACAGGGGTGTCTCATACCGCGGGTTCCAGCTAATCACCTCGGACATATGATCGAGGGTGGTATACTCCAACGTGCCACTGGCACCCCCCGATATCGCCGGCAACCAATTGGTGCAACGAACACAAGGGAAGAGTAGCGTAGAAAGAGTGAGCTCAATGTACCGAAACCAAGACCACGCAGCGTCGCCAATACCTCCTAAGTATGCACAGTGGAAAAACTCACTCGGGCGATAACGTAGACACCAATATCCGCCGTAGCAGGAAGGAGGGTACGGGACACAGCAAGGCAGGGCCCGCCATACTGACACTCTGCTCAATCGCCACAGAATACCCTATTGGAGGTCCAAGCAAAGGCAGACACGTCCCCCACTCAAGGACTCACCCCAATACCCAGTACTCACGTTGTCAGTTCCGTCTGTTCACGGGCGACCTACCCCACACTCTGCCGGACCCGGATGGATGTCTCTACGCACACGAGTGCGAGTGATATTCCCCGGTTGGTCAGAAATGTAGGCGGGACTTCCGGTAGCACGATGGGGGCAACAACTAGAACGTCAGACTCCACTTCCGGGTTGCCATATTGGAACACACTATGTGTTTACGTCAGTGTTGGTGGCCCCAAATGTAGCATAATTGCCACCAAGGAACGAGTGTCTACTGGTAGTATAGCTAGAATAGCAAAGCTAACATGTAGATGCGGGGAACGCGTACCTACAGGAATGTGCATCAAGACCCACCAATGATCGACATGGTTACTGTCAAGTGCAGAACCTGCCCATATAGTCAACCCAGGGTGTCTATGGCAGAATAGGATAAAAGATACAAACGGAGATAAAAGGGGATAACCTTATGTATTAATGGCCACAAACAAGGGGTAAAAGCCCCTAGTGATATTAGTTGGTGAGGATCGCGTAACTACCAAAAAACTACTCATGACTGATGTCAATGTAGCGTATGTTGGTGGTAGTATCTAGAGAATTGTGGTGCCAGTAACAGTATCAAGTCACAGAATTTAGAAAGTGGAGCCAGTACATCACTAGATGTATCACGTCAGCAAACTCCAAGGTATGTCCTCATTGAGTCCCTCCCTATCAGAGGACAACCTAAGCACCCACCTCTGTTCAATACGGAACAGAGTGTCACGGTGCATCCCGGGGTGAGCTTCCAAAACTACCCACCGAAAGGAGTCAGGAGGGTGTTTAAGATATTCAAAGTGGTTCGTCATCTTGGTGTTGGTTCTATGACACCTAAAGTTGCTCCTGTGTTCTGTCATCCGGATTTTCACCGGTCTGGTCGTCATCCCTACATAAAGGAGTCCACACGGACAGGTCAATACATAAATGCAATTGTTCGTGTTACAATTGGTGTGCCTCTTAAGGACCCATTTGACCCCATTCCTGAATGTAATTTCTTTTGTGGTCTTAGTAAGCGGACAGACCGAACAAGTCCCACATGGGAAATGGCCAACTACGGGCGGTAGATCCCATAGTCCCCTTTGTACATTGGTTTCCTGGGCACATGGTCGTGTGTGTATGAGCATGTCTTTTAAGTTACTAGTGCGTTTGAATGCAAATCTGGGGATAGGAAGATTTAAAGCTCCAGTGTTCAGAATACCCCAGTGTTTCTTAATGATGCCCCTTACTCGATTTGAGTCAGGTGTGAACGTGGTCACACAGGTGATCGTTGTGTCGGGATCCTTTTGTACGCTTTCAAGTAAACTTTCCCGATTGTTATTTCTGGCTCTTTTGCGAGAGAGTGACACAGTGTGTTGAGGATAATCCCTCTGTCGCAGGTCTCGAGCCAAAGTATCTGATTCAGTGAGGTAGTCCATCAGTGAACTACAATTCCTTCTTATCCGAAGGAATTGACCAAATGGAAGATTTTGTTTCAGTGCTCTAGGATGGTGGCTACTGAATAAAAGCAAACTGTTTTTATCTGTTGGTTTGCGATAGAGAGTAGTAGTGATGAGCCCATCCCCCAGCCTCACCAACAGATCGAGGAAGGGTACACTAGTCTCCGAAATGGTACTCGTAAATTTCAAGAAGGGGTTCAGAGTATTGATCCAAATGCAAAATTCATCGCATGTACTGCGGTCTCCTTTCCACAGGACTAATATATCATCAATGAACCTCTTCCAGACACGAATATTCGCTAAGTATGGATTGTTATGATGGTAAATCTCCCTCTCCTCAAATGCAGCCATGTACAGACACGCCAGACTCGGCGCGAAAGTACTGCCCATCGAAGTGCCTTGCGTTTGATGGAATAGTTGTTTGTTATACTCAAAGAAATTTTCTGTTAGTGCCAATGTGGCACACTCCAGTATAAATGCCGCCGGAGTAGGGGAAATCCAGTCCTCTCGGCTGAATACGTCCTCCACCAAGCACTGAGCTGACCCAAGTTTGGGTGAGTGTTCTAGTATACTGTATATATCTACATCTTCCTGGCTACTTCTGTTTTTATCAAATTCACAATGTGCACTAGCACATACATTTTGAGATGAAGCATGCTCACATCTCACGTGTGGTTTGCAATGTCACAATAGCATGGTCAATAATTGTACTTTCGCAATAACGTTGAATTGCAGACTACAGTAGAACTTTGTATTAATCACTATGATTCTTTTTTCCTACAGGCAGTGTTATTGATCGACAGGTACCACTTTATAGGGTGCTGTATGAGTGGTCACTGAACTGTATTTATAGACCACCAACCATAAAGTGTAGAATGTCGATAGTAGGTCCTGAAGAATTGCCGTTAAATTAACATTAGGCATGAAACATGTTGGCCTGAGCTTTAGCACACAATCCTGCAATCCTTGGGCAGGCGTGTGCGCCTTTTCTATTTTTAATCAGGTTAGTGACCACAGTCATTAAAATAGTTTTGGGTGGTTCACTATTCCTGTTTTAGATTTCACACAATTCACATTTACACTCACTAGGGCCCTTACACGCACTACACCCTACGGCTAAGAAAAAGATCTCCGCCAAGAAGGCCCCACCACGGGTGCCGATCGGGTATTGCAGCGCCGACCCGATAAGGAGCAAACCCAGTGATGAAGCAAGACACCTAGCTGGCTGGGTGTGTGAGGGTCTTTTTCTGAAAGGAGATAAGCATTTCTCCGATTTCTACTAGCACCCACATGTCTCTTGTATAACCTTGATCTGTAGGATCTTTTAGGAACAGCATACCCTTCATTGACAGTTACAACAACCCAGGGGACAAGATCCCATCACAACAACAGCTACTCAAAGCGACGTCACCTGGGTGTTGCCACTGCTAAACATGACAGAAGAGAAAAGAACACCTAATCCCACGCGTGCACTCCACCTCCAAACTAGGAGCGGCTCCAACTAAGGTCTGAGGCAGCTATTATCCACCTGAGGGACCAATTTGCAAGGCCAAAAAACGCCACTTGAGCTTGATGAGGGACACGCCCGATCATCCCTACTGAGGGAAACTCAGGGGCATATTAGCAAGACCGGCGATAAAATTATCGCCGTTTTAGCGACAGGAAACTGCCGCTAAAACGGCGATAATGGGCTTGCTAATATGCGTTATAGAATTCCAATAGAAGCCCAGGTTAGATGTGCAGGACATCTAACCTGGGCTTCTATTGGAATTCTATAACGCATATTAGCAAGCCCATTATCGCCGTTTAGCGGCAGTTTCCTGCCGCTAAAGCGGCGATAATTTTATCGCCGGTCTTGCTAATATGCCCCTCAATTCCATAGAACAGGGGGAGTCTGTTGCACACCATCGACTTTATGCCACTCAAATGGGGTATCCCGCTATTTTACGGCCACAGAGACAAAAGGAGCCCTAGCCAAAGAGAACAAGGCAGAAACTATGGCGCTTAGCAAGGAGGACCTTCTAAATTCCCTGCGAGATTTCAAGAAAGAGCTGCGTGTAGAACTGAAGGCAGACTTGGAGAGCTCATTAGACGCACTCCGCTACGATATTCAGGGCAAATTAAAAACATTATAACAAGACATTGACTCAGTGGGTACTCGCACGCTGGACATTGAAACCAAACTGCGAGACCTGGAACACAAGACGGAGGGGCTGGAGACCACGACAAAAACCCTCTGCGAGCAACTGCAGGCTAATGTATGGAAAAGGAGGACCTTGAGAACAGGGCTCGCAGAGACAACGTGAAAATCCGCAACCTACAGGAAGGAGCAGAAGGGCAAGACCTGGAGGCATTCGTGCTGGGCCTAGTTTGAGTTTGAGTTTTTAGGTTTATAAAGCGCCTGGTTACGCCAACTGGTGTGTCCCCGCGCTATATCCTTCAACTGACAATTCCAAGAATCATTTGTCTGCAGTTCGAATATGGCTCTTATCTACTGTGTAAAAAGCCATGTTTTTAGTTTTTTGCGAAAAACTTTCTGTGATTGTTCCTCCCGAAGGGACACGGGAAGCTCATTCCAGCTCTTAGCTGCCAGATAGCTGTAAGAGCGTGCGCCCATGCGTGCTCTTTTTATCCTTGGGACTTTGGCCTGATGTGTCCCAGTAGATCTTAACTGGCGTTCCGTTTTATATGGTAGAAGTAGGTTGTGCAGCTATGTAGGGCCTTTTTTCTGCAGAATACGATGGCCAAAACACAGTGCCTTGAACGTGATCCGTTTCTGAACAGGCAACCAATGCAGTGTTTCCAATGCATTCTTAGAAGGTGCCCTTCTCGGCAGGTTCAGAGCCAGACGGGCAGCTGCATTCTGGATGGATTGCAGTTTCTGAAGACCCTTTTTAGTTGCGCCCAAGAGCAGCACATTCCCGTAATCCAGTCTTGTCGTGACCAGAGCATGGATCAAGGTTTTTCTGGCAGAAATAGGAAGAATGTCCAGGGTTTTCCTGAGGATCTTCAGGATTCCGAAACATTTCCCTCTCGTTCTTTTGATCTGGGCATCAAAGGATAGTTTAGAGTCCATCCATACTCCCAGATTTTTCACCTCAGTCTTCGGAGACGGAGCTGGTCCTAGCATAGTTGGCCACCAAGCCAGCGACCATATAAAGGGAGAATTTCCTACTATTAATACCTCTGTCTTACTGCCATTTAGACTTAGGCAGTTATCTGACATCCACCTACTGGGAGAAGTACTAGGCCCGAGTGGCAGGAAACTCAAAATCGACAGGCTGCACAGAGTTGGCCCCCCCCCACAACCGGAGGAAGCAGGCGTCCCAGAGACGGGCAGGCAGAGCTACACTCCTTTAAGATGAGGAAGCAATAATACAAGCAGCACGATCAGAGATGAGATCTCCTTCCAGGGCTTCACATGTTCTCTGTACCAGGATGTTGCCCCAGCGACATTAGTGCGTAGACAACAGTTCAGGCCGATAACAGACAAACTACGGAGAGACAGTATAAAATATCGATGGACCTACCCTTTCGGAGTGGCCTTTTCCCTAAATAACAAACATCATCATATCATCACATACGAGAAGGCAGCAGATGTCCTGGCTCTACCATGCCTCGAGGCACCCAATGATCGACGGACTTCTCACAACGCAGGAAACAAACCACAAGAAGGAACCAGAACTGATCAATGGTAAATGCAGATTCGACAAAAACCGACCAAGTAGAAATAAATCAGATAAAATAAAAAGAGCACACCACAGAGGGCGCCAGAGCGAGGCCCCACCACAAGACTCCGAGAATGATACCTTAGATACAAGCGATTGGCCCCAACAATCAGGATACAGAGAAAGACTTTTGCAGGGGGGAAACAATAAGACATCGTACAGCAGAGCATCAATCGGACATTCCAACATGAGAATATCTACCCCTAGCGGACAAGAGAGAAGGACAAATGAACACTTCAACTACTAATAAACAACAAGTGACCTACTTACAATCACTCAGACTCGCCACACGAGGTTCGAGACCAATACGCCCATAACTTATTCATTATACAATTGTTGAAAGATGTACCTAACAGGTTACAGGACCCAAATGTTTCTCCTTATGGGGGTGGGGGGGAGACAGTTAATACATAAGGAAGGGGTGCACAAGTGCTATCACCAACAAGCGCAACATGGGCCGGAGAAAGGGGTAGGGGATGGGGGGCTCAGGGTGGGCAGGAGGTTGGGAAAGCAAAACCTTCCCCGCCATAATCTAGGGAATTACGGTACTCACTACACTTACGTGGAACACCAAGGGCCTCAAGTCACCCTCCAAGAGACATAAGCGTTGGAAATACCTGTTAGATCAGCTGTATGACGTGGTAGCCCTACAAGAAACACACACAAAACGGTTGGAGGAACACCAACTGAGACACAGGGCTTACCCACTAGTTTACAGATCATCAGCACCAACAAAACACAATTGGGTGGCCCTTCTTTTTCATAGCTCTCTGAATTTCCAGCCCGAAGGTAGCAAAACAGATAAAGAAGGACGAGTAGTCATGGTTAAGGGCCGGCTGCGGGGCAGACTATGCATGTTTGCTTCCATATACGCTCCTAACTCTAACCAAGCCAACTTTCTATCCTCGACACTAACACTGCTTGGCGGATTCGCAGAAGGGGAAATAATTTTGATGGGGGATTTCAACCTCACAAGGGACCACCGCCTAGACAGTACACAACCTCAGAGGGCGACCTCAAATGATTTCACTAAAAATCTGAAGAAGGAGGTTACATCTCTGGGTCTGCTGGATGCATGGCGCACACTTTGCCCTACAGGGAGAGATTACACCTTCATTTCACATTCGCATAGGACATACTCTAGAATTGACCATTTTTTTGAAAGTAAGAGTCTTGCTCCCTCGTTTCAGGCCACCTCCATACACTCAATCACCATGTCAGATCATGCACCGGTCACATTGACAATATCTTGGGGGACGGCCACACCGAAATACAAAAGATGGTTCTTCCCAGCAACCCTGACACGTGATCGCCTATTACGCGATGAGTTACGGAATACCATCAAGGAATACTTTAAATTGAACAACCATAACGACACCTCTCTGACAACTTACTGGGATGCCTTCAAGGCAGTATTCAGGGGCAAGTGCATAGCTCTCCATGCAGCCCAATATAAGCAAAAGACACAAGAAAGGTTGACCTTAGAAGCGGAACTTCCTGAGGCTGAACGAGCCCATAAGAAACGTCCTATCCTCAGCCTACAAAGACAGGTAACGGCGCTACGAAGAAAATTGAATAACATAAATAACAATAGGGCAAAACTTACTATCCTACGATTAAAACATATGGTATATGAGAAAGGAAACAAAGTGGGCTCACACCTTGCTAAGCAACTTCGCATTCAAAGAGAACAAGAATACATAAGAGAGATAGCAACACCAGGAGGAGGCAGGGTACACTCAGACGTAGAGAAAGCTAAGTCTTTGGAACATTTTTTAAAACTCGACACATGGCAGACAGATAAGACAAGACTGAACAGACTCATTATTTGGGGGAGGTGGAGCTACCAAGAGTATCGCCACTACAGAATGAGGTACTGGGGAAACTAATTGACGCAGAGGAAGTGGGACAGGCGATAGTAAGCCTGAAACCACATAAATCTCCAGGCCCAGATGGACTGACAGCCCATTTTTACAAGACCTTTGGCTCGGAGTTCATCCCACAACTAGTGAACCTATACAATTCATTCCCAGAATTAGGGACAGTGACCCCATCTATGGGGGAAGCCATCATCTCTGTCATACACAAACCAGGGAAGGATCCCCACTTATGTAGTTCATATCGTCCCATAGCACTCCTCAATCTGGATGCCAAAATATATACGAAGAACCTCGCCAGCATACTAGAAAAACTAATGCCTGAACTTATCCAGGGCCGACACACCCACCACAATCTCAGGAGGGTCTTCCACTTGGTCGAGAAGGCACACAAAAAATTGCTCCCAGTGGTGCTACTCGCACTAGACACTGAAAAGGCTTTTTGACCGAGTGGATTGGCCTTTCTTGTTCCACACCCTGAAGAAATTTGGCATCTGTGACCAATTTATAGCAAAGGTTAAAGCCAACTTTACATGTTCCAGTGCCCGGGTCCTGGTCAACGGGGTGAGCTCCGAACTCTGCCCTGGGGAGAGGGACTCGACAGGGTTGCCCCCTCTCCCCACTATTGTTCGCCCTTAGTATCGAACCATTTGCAGCAAAAATACGAGCAGATTCGGGCTAGATGAGAACAAAATGTCTCAGTTAGCAGATGACATGCTACTTTCACTGACCAGCCCCAGATCCTCCCTGAGGGCACTAATCGATGAACTGGAGCAATTTGAGCAGGTTGCGGGTCTTAAAGTAAACCTAGCAAAATCTTACCTACTTAACCTCACACTAACCGCAGAGGGAAATGGAATCCTTGGTGTCCTCCATGCCATTTCAGTAGGCACAGAGGGAGATCACCTACCTAGGAATAAAAATCACGCTGAGACTTAAAGACATGTATAAGTGAACTAGCCCCCATTCCTTCAACATTTAAAAGCAGACCTTCGTAGATGGTCACCCTTATACTTAACTTGGATAGGCCACATCCAGGGGATTAAAGTGATGGTCTTACCCAGACTCCTATACCTAATCCAGGGCATTCCCATAGAGATAGAAAGAAATGTTGTTGCTACCGTGAAAACCATGATCACCAGATTCATATGGCAGGGACATAGAGCAAGGCTATCCTATAGACAACTGTGCCTACCAAAGAAAAGAGGAGGGTTGGCCCTACCCGAGATGTCCCTATACTATAAAGCCGCCCAGCGAAGAGTAATCACAGAATGGTCCTCTCAAGAGTCAGACAAACACTGGCTACACATGGACAGAGAAATAGCAGGGAGATCTATATGGGACCTATTGTGGAAACCAAGAGAGGGGCGACCACTAAACACCTACTTGAGTACCCCGACCAAAACGACACTTAAAGTATGGGTCGACATTCACAGGGCTACTCCTCTGACCACTTTCCCATCACCATTCACACCCATACACGCCAACCCAGAGTTCCTCCTAGCACACCACGAAGGTCCATTCGACGCATGGAGGGATGGAGGCTGCCGAACGATTACAGACCGATGCTGCAATGGGAAAATTTTAACGTTTGAGCAAAGCCAATAGGACTTCGGTATAGCAACCAACGAGTACTACCACTATACTCAACTCAGACATTGGGTACTGAGAGAGGATAATAGGGAAGCAGCTACCAGGGACCTGACACCAATAGAGCAACTGGCAAAGACAGGAGTGGGACCAAAAGGTACAATATCACGCCTCACCATTTTACAAACCTCAATTAGCTACACCCCACCACGGCACAAACTATTCTGGGAACAACAACTGGGAACAGAAATCTCAGGCAAACAATGGGACAGGCTGTACAGAGACATACACAAATTTAATCAATCAATGGGAATGCGTGAGGCCCATTAGAAGATGGTATACGACTGGTACCTATACCCGATGAAACTCAAACTGATCTTCCCCACAACCTCTGACTTGTGTTGGAGAGGGTGCGGCCTCCAAGATGACTTTCAACACATATGGTGGGACTGCCCAACGATAAGGCAATTCTGGTCAGAAATCCTAGCACAAATTGAAGACATCCTAGGCTACCCCATACCGACGGACCCAGGCTCGACATTACTAGGCCTAAGGTCAGACATTCTCAAACTAAAACAGTCAACGAGAGAGCCATCATGTGGCTATGCCTGGGAGCAGCGAAAACAACATTGGCAGCGGCGTGGAAACAAAGAGAGGCACCACCATTTCTCAGTGGCACTCACGCCTTTGGCAAGCTATCACAATGGAAAGAATGGCAAGTGTAATATCTGATTCCTTCAAGAACTTTGAGTACACATGGGGGCCACTGGTAGAGAACTTGTCGCAGGGCCTCTCTTTGTTTGCTTGCACGACGCGGGTTTGGGCACTCCACCTTTTCCAATTTTAAACTACAGGGGAAAATAAGACTTAGAGACAAAGAGATTACCTGAGAGGACCACCCCTGCCCGCCACACATCCTGACAACCGTCCCCTACGCTACATCGACAGGGATGATAGTACAGTGCACCCTTAAACTTTGGGATGGGATGGTTAGGGAGGGATGTTTTCGGGGATATAGTTACACCTTATAATTTACCACTCATATGCTGGGAAAGCAACTTACAAAGCGTTATAATGTTTGTTACTTCATTTGTACCTGGTCTTGCGACCCATAAACGTCCTAAACCTGAGGCAACTGCATTGTCCATATAGATGTATTGGACTGAAATACAGGGAGGGGTTCGTAATGTACTATGTTATGTAATACTTTGCAAAATTCTAATAAAAACAAGATTGACAAAAAAAAATGCAAAACCACATTAGATATCTCGAAACGATTTTTCTGCCAAAATAGCACCTGAAAGCAGGTATCTGGCTGTATTCACCGCTCTCAGTTCTCAAACACATTTTTTTCGATTGCCCCAGGGGTATACGAATAGCCCCGGGCTGCTTTCAGCATAGAATTTGACAACCAGGCATTGTCATATGTCGATGATATATACTTAACGGATGATGACCTTTCAACACACTTAGCAACAGTATATCACATTGTTTTGGGATTTGCTCATATGGGCTACACATTTTATTTCAAAAAATCAAAAATTGCTCATCACAATGTCCTGTTTTTGGGATACGTGCTGTCAAGTGAAGGCAAAATCCTTGCAACACGTTTCTTAGAGAAGTGTGCGCTCTTACAACCATGAAACACACTGAAGAAACTTCAATCCATATTGTGATTCCTAAATTTTGGCAGAACTTACATTCCAGATTACGCAGAACCGCTTAAACCATTCTACGACTTGATTCATCCAGACTTTTCAAGTACACATTGGATAAATGAACGCACATATTCAGTACAAGCTGACATGCTAGCTTCAAAACACTTTTGTAGAGTAAGGAGTCCTTTGAAAAAGGGTTGAATTAACTGTTTTAGCCCTGAGTCTTAGTGTCTTGAGAACAGTCCTGATAGTACCCCCTCGCAAAGGGATTCTACCAGTCGAGGTTTGTTTGGAAATTTCTGATGAAAGGCGTTGATTAGACGAGGAGCATGAACATCGGAATGCAATTAGCAAGATCTCTCCTCAGGACCATAGCCCTTCCAATCAATTAAGTAGTATATCTGACCCTTAACTTCTTTTGAATCCAGAATTCATTTCACTTCAAATTCTAGGTTCCCCATCACTTGTATGGGTTTGGGAAGTAGAATCCTTTTCAAGTTTGGGGAGGTCCTATTTAACAGTGATACATAGAACACTGGATGGATTTTAACATGGGAAGGTAGAGTTAAAAGAAAGGTAACTGCATTTATAATTTTCTCTATAAAACGAGATTGAAACTTCCTGGTACCTTTAAGTCTAAGGTTTTTTGTATTAAGCCATACCAAATCTCCAGCCTTATGTTATAACCCTTTTCTCCTTTTTTGGTCTGCATGGTATTTGTATTTCTCCTTAGCCTGTGCTGAATTTTCAACTGCTAACTTATGAACTTGTGTCAGATGCTGAACTATTTCCCTGACTGCTGGTACTGTGAGTTCTTGAAGTTCTATTAATGAGTTTGGATGTATGCCATGGTTTAAGTAAAATGGTGGATATCCAGTAGACACATTTTTGGCATTATTATGTGCGAATTCCGCCATCCAGAGAAACCCAATCTTCCTCTTGGTCCATTAAGAATAACCTCAAGTATTGGTCTAACTCCTGGTTTGTTCTCTCTGTCTGCCCAACGGTTTCTGGATGGAAGCTAGTGAAAAATCTTGTCTCAATTTTGAGGCCCTCTGTGAAGGCCTTCCAAAAGTGTGACAAGAATTGTGGGCCTCGATCTGAAATAATCACTTGTGGAATGCCATGCATTCAATGACAATTACAATTACAATGTGCTGGCTAAATTGTTTTGCTAAATCCTTTGCTGTAGGTACACCTTTGAAAGGGATAAAGTGGGCCATTTAATGAATGCATCTACGCACACCAAAATTGTATCAAAACCTTGACTAGAGAGTGAGTCTACAATGAGGTCTACGGTTACTGTATGCCATGGGTGAGGAGGATTCGGTAATGGTTGTAAAAAAAACGTTTTTGCCTGTTTCTCTGATTTTCTCTGAGCACAAATCTCACAACAGGTTACATATTCCTGAATATCTTTGGTAATGTGTGGCCGGCAAAATTTTCGTTTTACTAGATCCTCAGTTTTAGAGATTCCTTGTGGCCAGCTAATGGGCTATCATGACACTCAAAGAATGCTCTTTCTTGAAGTGTTGAGTCGGTAAATATAAGGCCTCTTCTTGATGGGGTAGATGATTTCTAATTTTCCTCTTAGAATCCTCTGACACCCATTCTTCCATTTCTTTCAAGGTCATAACCTTGCTGATGTGCTCTTCAAAGGTTTCCTTTTGAGTGACCCCAATTATCTTTTAAGTAGGTATTATTTTTTGAGGCTCTAGAACATGTCTTGGTATTTCTGTATCTATTTGTGAAAAAGCATAAGCTTTTCCATTTTTTACTCCGGGTCTATATAAGTAATGACAAAGTCATAATCTGCAAAATACAGAGACCATCGAAGCTGCCTGGGTGTTAGTGTTCTGGCGGATTATAGGAACTTAAAATTTTGATGGTCAGTGTATACTATAACCGTGTGTCGAGCTCCCATGAGGTAATGCCTCCATTCCTTAAAAGCATCTTTGATTGCTAGCAGTTCCTTTTCAGTGATGGTATAATTTACTTTAGCCGAAGTAAGTTTTCTTGACCGATAAGCCACTGGATGTAATTGTCCAGTCTTCTTATGTCGCTGAGACAGGACCCCACCTATAGCTGAGTCAGAGGCATCTGTTTCAACATAGAATGGCTCAGTTGGATCTGCATGTAATAATATTGGAGCAGTAGTAAACTCTTTCTTTAATGTAATAAAGGCCTTCTCCGCTTCTTCAGACCACTGAAAGGTAACTCCTCTCTTTAGGGAATGATCTTCCATGAAAAATCTTGGATGAATCTTCGATAAAAATTTGCGAAGCCAATGAAGCTCTGAACTTCTTTTACAGTCTTCGGAGACGTCCAATTCACTACTGCCTTAATCTTTTGTTCATCTATCGTTACTCCTGCAGGAGATAGCACAAACCCTAAAAATGCAACTGAATTTGTGTTAGAGGCACACTTCTCCAATTTCACGAACAGATTACTTTCTCTCAATTTTTGCAAGACCACTCTTACTTGTTTCTGGTGATCTTCTTCAGAATCAGAATATATTAGTATGTCATCTATGTAGACTATGGCACACTGGTCTATAAACTCCTTAAGTAAGTCATTGATAAAATGCTGGAAAGCAGCGGGTGCATTACATAAGCCATATGGCATCACCTGGTACTCGTATAAACCATATTTGGTTCTAAACGCTGTCTTCCACTCATCTCCTTCCTTTATTCTTATCAAATGGTAGGCTCCTCCCAAGTCTAGATTGGTGTATTTTCGCCTCTTTCACCTGATCTAGGAGCACTGAGATTAAGGGGAGAGGGTATCGATTCTTCACAGTGATTTTATTGATGGCTCCATAATCTCTACACGTTCTTAAATCACCCTCGTGCTTTTTCGGAACGAAAAAAAGTGGAGAGGAGACAGGAGACTGCGATGGTCGAATAAAGCCATTAGCCAAGTACTTTCGTGAATATTCTTTTAGATGTTCATTCTCTTTTTCAGTTAATGCGTAAACTTTACTACAAGGTAGATTCGAGCCTGGTTCTAATTCTATTTTACAATCATAATTTCTATGAGGCAGTAACCTCTCTGCTTTGATTTCATTGAAAACATCAGAAAAATCTTGATACTCTGGAGGAATCTGTTCAGTTTGAATCACACATATCGAAGGTCCTGCACAACACAACGACAAGGCCGGCCCCTTTTCTTGGCATGACTCTTCTTTACCAAAACAATTTTCTTTACAGAATTCTGAGCTCATTATTATAGTCCTGGCACTCCAATCAATTGTAGGATTGTGCTCGGTTCACCATGGTTATCCTAATATCAGCTGAAATTGTGAGGCATCAATAAGATTGAACTGTATGATTTCCTTAAGCCCTTCAACAGATATGAGTTCAACTGGTTCTGTAGGACTAACTATTGGACCAGATGACAAGTTTGCCCCATCCACAGCTCGAACAGCCTAACTTTTTGTCTTTATTATAGCCTGTAGTCCTATCTTTTGAGCAAATTTCAAATCGCAAAACACCACCACTAGACACCAGGGATTATTTTTTTTTCTAAAAGAGGGGTGGGGGCTGAAAAAGGGATAAAATAACAAGAGGCAGCGGTCCGCCACCTAAAGGGCCTCTTCGATTCTCGTCTGAAGAGGAGCAAACCTTCTCACTTGAAACACCATGCAGCAAATGGCGGCCCCCTGCATGTGAAAGAAAGGACAGCCGTTACTCCCATCAGACTACCAGCCATAAACAAGTCGTGCAAGAGAAGCAGTCATAAACCCCCTCCACCCCAGCCATACAACTTATATGCCATTTGCATAGATAGTGTCATAAGCAAGCAGTAGTGAGGTGAGGACAGCAGTCGATACGGCTTGACAGTAGTCAAGCTGGGATCCAAGGAAAGGATTGCAAAGTAAAAAAGGCCCCAAAAGAAATTTGAGCGCGGAAACCACTCTCTCCCTGAGAGCTTGCGCTAGCCTCACTGTTGAGTGTCACAAAGGATCGCACATCGCAAGCCAAGCGTGAATGTCTCACGCACTGCTAGACGAATGAGGGTGAGGCAGGTAAGTGGAACAATGTCAAAATAAAGGAAACCACCAGCCAAGTCTGATAAGTCTCACGCGGAGTTGAAATCCATGAACAGTAAAATGAGTCAGGAATCAGAAGGGGGTTTCCCCCTTACTTTCTCGCGTTCTGAATTAGACGCGCAGGCAGGGCTCCGGCACTACGAAGCTTCAGGCGACTTCGCTACTCAGAGCAGATGCACGCTCAGATCAGTAGTGCGTCTGCAGCAGTATTCGGAGTACTGGGGTAGACTGGCGCTCCTGTCCTCGGAGCGGACCAGTCCGTAGTAGTCTCAGAGGAAGAGGCTTGCTTACCGAATGCTGCACAGCGTTCCTGGCCTCTGAGCTGGCGTGTCCGTTGATAGCTGAAAGCAGCGCCTCGGCGGGCTTCAGCTGTCGTCGTTGAATCTTCGAGCACAGCGGGCGGGGCTCCACACCACGGAGCCGCAACTGCACTCCCGGCTTCCGCGGCTGAACAGGGTTCGGCACAGCGGTCCTTCCTCGGCGGGAACAAGCGTTGCCACGGGGGAACTCCGGGATACTCCAACACAGAGCCAGAGGACCAACGGCTCTAACAATGTGATTGACAAGCACCGGCTCTCTCTGGGGGGAGGGCCTATATAGGCAGCCCCAAACCCCGGAGAACACACGGTGGTTGCCTTGTTGCATGTTGGACCTTGTAGAATTGCTATCATGCCTCATTCATTCCCTCATGCCGATGCCCCCAACCCCCCCCAAAAAATGGGCACAGACTTTCTGCCCCCCTGGGGAGGCAGATGGTGGTTATTACACCCAATCTGCCCCTCGTGTGGGGGCAGAAAGCCCACTAGGCACCAGGGATTTGCTTATGGGCATGTTAGGGAGCGGCCCCATAGTTAAGGGTTGGTCCCCTTTTTTTAAGGCACGCATTTTAGCCGTTTCTGCCCCCCTTGGGGACAGATCAGTGATATTTTTAGGCTCATCTGCCACCAAGATGTGCAGAAAACTACTAGATACCAGGAAAGGTTTCTGTTGTGTGTGTGAACTGGAGTTCGGCTGACGGTCTGCATGTACTGACGTTTGACTGGCTGTGTGTGTACTGGCATTTTGCTGCCAGTGTGTGTGGACTTGCCCTTGACTGGCGGTGTGTGTGGACTGGCCCTTGGCCAGCGGTGTGTATTGGATGGTGTTTGGCTGGCGGTGTGCGTAGATGGTGCTTGTCTGGTTGTGTGCCTGGTCTGGTACTTGGCTGGCAGTATGTGTGGACTGTCGCTTGGCTGGCAGTGAGGCTTGCATGATCTCCCAGCTTTTCTTTACCCAGAATCCTCTGCAAACCTCAAATTCAGCTAAAGAGTCACATTTCCTCACATGACTGTGAGGGAAAGTTATAGGATCACAGCGCTGGCACAAATTTCCTACCACCCAGCGTTCCCCTCCATCTCCTGAAAAAAATGTTACCTCACTTGTGTCGGTGCCCAAAGCAGTCAGCCTTAAAACATATTTAAACAATCATTGGCATAGCCAATAGGCCTCACCTCTGGGTTCTTATAAGATGATTATTAAGGAAATGGAATTACCTGTACTTAAAGGTGTTGTTTTGAAAGGCTCCTGCATCTTGCAGTTTTCATTTGGAGCCAGGAATCACAGCAAAGCAGAGGGGGGAGGCCAATGTTCGATGGGAGACGGGCCAAGCTTCCTGAACACTTTTCCGGCTGTCCTGAAGAGAGCAGCACTCCCGAGGTCGGCCGGTGTGCGCCTGCAAAGCTGCCCCGTTCTCCCCTGCACGCAGCCCATGCTTGCCGTCTGCTGTGCAATCAGTAATCAATAACATCAATAACATATTTAGGCCACAGTACAAACCCCACAGGTCACACCTAGATCTAGTAGAAACTATTTGTAACTCATCAATTGGAATTTCCATTGGCAAATGTTAATGCTATTATTGTCGAGGCAGAAAAGAAGTTACTAATATTTCTTCTTCAGTAATGCCTGGTGTATCGTTAGTTTGAATCATTCATTAGCAGGATAAATAAATATGCGCGTTGCATAATTTGACTTTTACAATTTACAAAAAAACTGTAATGAAAACCAAACATTATGTGCTCTAAGCAAACTAGCGTAGTGTCACAACGGAAGCCACTGTTTCAATTTTTTCACAGTTGGCAGTATTTGCATCAGGCATAAGCCCACCCTGGGGAAACTACACTTCTTGTCAAAAAGCGACGACCCACTGTGAGTTGGATTTTTCCCTTCAAAATAACTCATTTCCTACTTATCTCGCTCTTGTGTAAACAAATCTTGCAATTTACAGCCATACCTCTCTGTGTCACATACACATGAAAATGTGAAATTGTTCTGGCTTTGGTTTATTTTACAAGTGGTTTGCAAGGCTTGCTGTGACAGAGGGCGTGCTTTCTCTGACTCACTTACACAAATAAAGCCCTAAGTTGTGTACCCCTATGTGCGCTTTGTTAGTTTTTAGGTCTCGCCTAGCGTTGCTGCGCACATGCCCAGCTCGCTCGGCGAGATTTATTGCAGATGAGGAGTTTTAGAAAAGGGCTTTAAGCCCCGCCCCTTATTTCCATTGGCTGGCGTCACCGTTTATGTTAAACGGTGGCCTGCCATTGGAAATTAGGGTTTTTGGTGGACGCCCTTTGGCCTCCGAGCCGGACATGGTGGCCTGCTTTGCGTCTGTCGCAAAGCAGTTTCTTATCTTTATGGGGCCATGTGTTAGAAACACATGGCCCCATAAAGACAAGAGATCCCCATGCTCCGGCTGCAGCGTGGTCCTCTTTCACTTTCGGGACCGTGCTTGTTATTCTCTCTCCCCTGATCTCCTTCTTCGGTGCCTCGTCTAGGGGCAGTAAGCGCTATATAAAAACCATTACAATAACTTCTGTAATGGGCGCCCCCCCTCCCCCTCACTCTCTCTGCGTTGCTGTCTCCAATCCGCCTGTCTCTGTCGCTCTCTTTCCTCGTCTCTCCTTCCCTTCTCGTTCTACGTCCATCAACTCCTTCATGCTCTTTCGGGACCTCTCTTACTGGCCTTCTGCTCACTGCTCACCCTTCCCAGGCTGTCTCATTCCCCATCACCTCCTCTCCCCTCTGATTTCCCATCCTTTTCTTTCCCTCCAAGACTTCACCCCCGATCTGTCTCTGCTTCTTGTCTCCTCCACCCGGCTCTTTACAGGACATGTTCATCCGCTCTACCCTCCTCACATCCCCCTTCTCTAGTGCTCGCCCTCTGCACTCACTCTTTGCTCAATCCTTTCAGGTGTAGTTGGAAACTTGGTACAGCAGTGTTTCGAGGGCACGCAGTGGGGGTGGGGCGGAGAGGGGGTGCTGAGGCAAAGCACCCACACAGATAAAGCGTGCCTATAATGTTTGGAGCTTAGACTGATAGGGCAGCGGAGGGAGGATGTCGGCTGGGGGATCTAAGCTCATCTCCAACGTTGCGTTTATATAGCGCCGAAAATCCAATCAAACGCTTCTTGACAAACACGAAGAGCCGGTAACCAGTTTGACCACGCATTTATCTGGGGCGTGGGGGCGAAGACCAAGTTCTGAAGTAACTAAAGGCAGTCTTTAGGCGCTATAGAAAACGCAACTAATAAATACGGTAACGCGACGGGCACAGTTCTGAATAATAGAACGACAATGGAGTAAAAGAAACTTCCAGGACCGGACCAGAGCGCAAAGAAATGAAAAAGAACTGGGAGCACCAACCACAGCTGACAGAGGCTCATTAGTAAAACTCTGCCCAAGTCTATCTGTGTGGTGGGTATTCAAGGAGCGGGTGATGCCCTTGCGCCCCTCCCACACTCATCCCCCACCCCCTCATCCCCTCAACTTTCTCCTCGGTCAGCAGCCGCCAAGAGGCTGCAAGCCGCGCTTCTCGAACCGCTAACTATATAAAAAAATACGCAAGCTTCCGAAAGTACTAAATTACAACTCCTCTGAGTGACTAATGCCTACCGGCACTTCTCATCCCTGCTGCTGTATGTTAAATGGGAGAGTACAGGCACTTCTCATCCCTGCTGCTGTACATTTAATGGGAGAGTACTGGCAATTCTCATCCCCGCAGCAATACATTTAAGGGGAGAGTTAGAGTACCGGAACTTCTCATCCCTGCTGCTGTAAATTTAATGGGAGAGTACTGGCACTTCTCATCCCTGCTGCTGTATATTTAATGGGAGAGTACCAGCACTTCTTATCCCTGCTGCTGCACATTTAATGGGAGAGTACCGGCACTTCTCATCCCTGCTGCTGTATATTTAATGGGAGAGTACTGGCACTTGTCATCCCTGCTGCTGCACATTTAACGTCCACCACCACCACGTCCACCACACGTCCACCACCACCACGTCCACCACCACCACGTCCACCACCACGTCCACCACATCCACCACCACCACGTCCACCACCACCATGTCCACCACCACGTCCACCATTTCCACCACCACCACGTCCACCACCACCACCACGTCCACCACCACGTCCACCACTACCACGTCCACCACCACGTCCACCACCACGTCCACCACCACGTCCACCACCACCACGTCCACCACCACCACCACGTCCACCACCACCACCACGTCCACCACCACCATGTCCACCACGTCCACCACCACCACCACGTCCACCACCACCATATCCACCACCACCACGCCCACCACCACGTCCACCACCACCACATCCAGCACCACCACCACATCCACCACCACGTCCAGCACCACCACCATGTCCACCACCATGTCCACCACCACCACGTCCACCACCACATCCACCACCACATCCACCACCACCACCACGTCCACCACCACCATGTCCACCACCACCATGTCCACCACCACGTCCACCACCACCATGTCCACCACCACCACCACCACGTCTACCACCACCACCTCCACCACCACATCCACCACCACCACATCCACCACCACCACATCCACCACCACCACATCCACCACTACCACCACCACATCCACCACTACCACCACCACGTCCACCACCACCACCACGTCCACCACCACCACCACCACCATGTCCACCACCACCATGTCCACCACCACCACCACATCCACCACCACCACGTCCACCACCACCACCACATCCACCACCACCACGCCCACCACCACCACGTCGACCACCACCATGTCCACCACCACCACGTCCACCACCACCACGTCCACCACCACGTCCACCACCACGTCCACCACCACCAGGTCCACCACCATGTCCACCACCACCACCACGTCCACAATCACGCCCACCACCACCACGTCCACCACCACCACGTCCACCACCACCACGTCTAGTACCACCACCACATCCACCACCACGTCCACCACCACCACCACCACGTCAACCACCACGTCCACCACAATGTCCACCACCACCACATCCAGCACCACCACCACGTCCACCACCACGTCCACCACGTCCACCACCACCACGTCCACCACCACCACGTCCACCACCACCACCACGTCCACCACCACCACGTCCACCACCACCACGTCTTCCACCACCACCACGTCCACCATCAGCACGTCCACCGCCACGTCCACCACCACAACGTCCAACACCACCATGTCCACCACCACCACGTCCACCACGTCCACCACCACCACGTCCACCACCACCACGTCACCACCACATCACCACCACCACCACGTCCACCACCACCACCACATCCACCACCACCACCACGTCCACCACGTCCACCACCACCACATCCACCACCACCACGTCCACCACCACCACCACTACCACGTCCACCACCACCACGTCCACCACCACCACGTCCACCACCACCACCATGTCCACCACCACCATGTCCACCACCACCACGTCCACCACCACCACGTCCACCACCATGTCCACCACCACTACCACGTCCACCACCACGTCCACCACCACCACGTCCATCACCACCACCATGTCCACCACCACATCCACCACATCTACTACCACATCCACCACTACCACGTCCACCACCACCACCACATCCACCACCACCACGTCCACCACCACCACCATGTCCACCACCACATCCACCACCACATCCACCACCACATCCACCACCACCACATCCACCACCACCACCACGTCCACCACCACCACCACGTCCTTCATCCACCACCACCACATCCACCACCTCCACCACATCCACCACCACGTCCACCACCACATCCACCACCACGTCCACCACCACATCCACCACCACATCCACCACCACCACGTCCACCACCACATCCACCACCACGTACACCACGTCCACCACCACCACGTCCACCACGTCCACCACCACCACCACCACCACCACATCCACCATGTCCACCACCACCAACACATCCACCACCACGTCCACCACCACAACGTCCACCACGTCCACCACCACCACCACGTCCACCACCACCCCATCCACCAACACCACGTCCACCACCACCAAATCCACCACGTCCACCACCAACACGTCCACCACGTCCACCACATCCACCACGTCCACCACGTCCACCACCACCAAATCCACCATGTCCACCACCACGTCCACCACCACCACCACCACGTCCACCACCACCACCACATCCACCACCTCCACCACCACGTCCACCACCACCACATCCACCACATCCACCACCACGTCCACCACCACCACCACGTCCACCACCACCATGTCCACCACCACCATGTCCACCACATCCACCACCACCACCACGTCCACCACCACCACATCCACCACCACCACGCCCACCACCACGTCCACCACCACCACATCCAGCACCACCACCACGTCCACCACCACGTCCAGCACCACCACCATGTCCACCACCACCACGTCCACCACCACATCCACCACCACATCCACCACCACCACCACGTCCACCACCATGTCCACCACCACCATGTCCACCACCAAGTCCACCACCACCATGTCCACCACCACCACCACCACCACCACGTCCACCACCACCACCTCCACCACCACATCCACCACCACCACATCCACCACCACCACATCCACCACTACCACATCCACCACCACGTCCACCACCACGTCCACCACCACGTCCACCACATCCACCACCACCACCACGTCCACCACCACCACCACGTCCACCACCACCACCACGTCCACCACCACCACCACGTCCACCACCAGCATGTCCACCACCACCATGTCCACCATGTCCACCACGTCCACCACCACCACCACGTCCACCACCACCACATCCACCACCACCACGCCCACCACCACGTCCACCACCACCACATCCAGCACCACCACCATGTCCACCACCATGTCCAGCACCACCACCATGTCCACCACCACGTCCACCACGTCCACCACCACATCCACCACCTCATCCACCACCACCACCACGTCCACCACCACCATGTCCACCACCACCATGTCCACCACCACGTCCACCACCACCATGTCCACCACCACCACCACCATGTCCACCACCACCACCTCCACCACCACATCCACCACCACCACATCCATCACCACCACATCCACCACCACCACATCCACCACCACCACGTCCACCACTACCACCACGTCCACCACCACCACCACGTCCACCACCACCACCACCACCACGTCCACCACCACCACCACGTCCACCACCACCACCACGTCCACCACCACCACCACATCCACCACCACCACGTCCACCACCACCACCACATCCACCACCACCACGCCCACCACCACCACGTCCACCACCACCACGTCCACCACCACCACGTCCACCACCACCACGTCCACCACCACCACGTCCACCACCACCACGTCCACCACCACCACCATGTCCTCGACCACCACCATGTCCACCACCACCACGTCCACCACCACCAAGTCCACCACCATGTCCACCACCACTACCACATCCACCACCACGTCCACCACCACCACGTCCACCACCACCACCATGTCCACCACCACATCCACCACCACATCTACTACCACATCCACCACTACCACGTCCACCACCACCACCACATCCACCACCACCACGTCCACCACCACCACCATGTCCACCACCACATCCACCACCACGTCCACCACCACATCCACCACCACATCCACCACCACCACATCCACCACCACCACCATGTCCACCACCACCACCACGTCCTTCATCCACCACCACCACATCCACCACCTCCACCACATCCACCACCACGTCCACCACCACATCCACCACCACGTCCACCACCACATCCACCACCACGTCCACCACCACATCCACCACGTCTACCACCACATCCACCACCACGTACACCACGTCCACCACCACCACATCCACCACGTCCACCACCACCACCACCACATCCACCATGTCCACCACCACCAACACATCCACCACCACGTCCACCACCACAATGTCCACCACGTCCACCACCACCACCACGTCCACCACCACCCCATCCACCAACACCACGTCCACCACCACCAAATCCACCACGTCCACCACCAACACATCCACCACGTCCACCACATCCACCACGTCCACCACGTCCACCACCACCAAATCCACCATGTCCACCACCACATCCACCACCACCACCACCACGTCCACCACCACCACCACATCCACCACCACCACGTCCACCACCACCACCACGTCCACCACCACCATGTCCACCACCACCATGTCCACCACGTCCACCACCACCACCACGTCCACCACCACCACATCCACCACCACCACGCCCACCACCACGTCCACCACCACCACATCCAGCACCACCACCACGTCCACCACCACGTCCAGCACCACCACCATGTCCACCACCACCACGTCCACCACCACATCCACCACCACATCCACCACCACCACCACGTCCACCACCATGTCCACCACCACCATGTCCACCACCAAGTCCACCACCACCATGTCCACCACCACCACCACCACGTCCACCACCACCACCTCCACCACCACATCCACCACCACCACATCCACCACCACCACATCCACCACTACCACATCCACCACCACGTCCACCACCACGTCCACCACTACGTCCACCACATCCACCACCACCACCACGTCCACCACCACCACCACGTCCACCACCACCACCACGTCCACCACCAGCATGTCCACCACCACCATGTCCACCACGTCCACCACCACCACCACGTCCACCACCACCACATCCACCACCACCACGCCCACCACCACGTCCACCACCACCACATCCAGCACCACCACCATGTCCACCACCACGTCCAGCACCACCACCATGTCCACCACCACGTCCACCACATCCACCACCACATCCACCACCACATCCACCACCACCACCACGTCCACCACCACCATGTCCATCACCACCATGTCCACCACCACGTCCACCACCACCATGTCCACCACCACCACCACCATGTCCACCACCACCACCTCCACCACCACATCCACCACCACCACATCCACCACCACCACATCCACCACCACCACGTCCACCACTACCACCACGTCCACCACTACCACCACGTCCACCACCACCACCACGTCCACCACCACCACCACCACCACGTCCACCACCACCACCACGTCCACCACCACCACCACGTCCACCACCACCACCACATCCACCACCACCACGTCCACCACCACCACCACATCCACCACCACCACGCCCATCACCACCACGTCGACCACCACCACGTCGACCACCACCACGTCCACCACCACGTCCACCACCACATCCACCACCACCAGGTCCACCACCATGTCCACCACCACGTCCACAACCACGCCCACCACCACCACGTCCACCACCACCACGTCCACCACCACCACGTCCACCACCACCACGTCCAGTACCACCACCACATCCACCACCACGTCCACCACCACCACCATGTCCACCACCACGTCCACCACCATGTCCACCACCACCACATCCAGCACCACCACCACGTCCACCACCACGTCCACCATGTCCACCACCACCACGTCCACCACCACCACATCCACCACCACCACCACGTCCACCACCACCACCACGTCCACCACCACCACGTCTTCCACCACCACCATGTCCAGCACATCCACCACCACGTCTACCACCACAACGTCCAACACCACCATGTCCACCACCACCACGTCCACCACCACCACATCCACCACCACCACCACATCACCACCACCACCACGTCCACCACCACCACCACCACATCCACCACCACCACCACGTCCACCACGTCCACCACCACCACATCCACCACCACCACATCCACCACCACCACCACTACCACGTCCACCACCACCACGTCCACCACCACCACGTCCACCACCACCACGACCACCACCACCACCATGTCCACCACCACCATGTCCACCACCACCACGTCCACCACCACATCCACCACGTCCACCACCACCACGTCCACCACCATGTCCACCACCACATCCACCACCACGTCTACCACCACATCCACCACTACCACGTCCACCACCACCACCACATCCACCACCACCACGTCCACCACCACCACCATGTCCACCACCACATTCACCACCACGTCCACCACCACATCCACCACCACCACATCCACCACCACCACCACGTCCACCACCACCACGTCCTTCATCCACCACCACCACATCCACCACCTCCACCACATCCACCACCACGTCCACCACCACATCCACCACCACGTCCACCACCACATCCACCACCACGTCCACCACCACATCCACCACCACGTCCACCACCACCACCACCACGTCCACCACCACATCCACCACCACATCCACCACCACGTCCACCACCACGTCCACCACCACGTCCACCACCACCACGTCCACCACCACCACCACCACATCCACCATGTCCACCACCACCAACACATCCACCACCACGTCCACCACCACAACGTCCACCACGTCCACCACCACCACCACGTCCACCACCACCCCGTCCACCAACACCACGTCCACCACCACCAAATCCACCACATCCACCACCAACACGTCCACCACGTCCACCACATCCACCACGTCCACCACGTCCACCACCACCAAATCCACCATGTCCACCACCAACATGTCCACCACCACCACGTCCACCACCACCACCACATCCACCACCTCCACCACCGCGTCCACCACCACCACGTCCACCACATCCACCACCACCACCACGTCCACCACCACCACGTCGAGGCTTTACAGAGTAGATTAAGGCTGTTTGGCCCTCACTAAAGATAGTCGCAGGTGCAGGTAGAAGGGATGTTTGGCAAGGATTGTAGGGGGAGAGGACATGGGAGAGTTAGACGAATAGAACAAGCATTAAAAATGCAATAGGTCTCGCCTTTCATTAAGTTAAAGCCATTTTGCTTTGCTATACAATACCATTAGCAAAGCAAATGGCTTTAACTTAATCAAAGGCGAGACCTATTGCATTTTCAATGCTTGTTAATGAGCATGGCGTGACAATCCGTGAATGCTCGTCCTACTTTGTGTTTATGTCTAAGGATTAGGAGCAGATGGGTAGCTGAAAGGAAACAGTGGCTCTGCAGCTTAAAAGGCATCCCGCATGACACAACCCGGCAACCTGCAGTTCACAGCCCCAGCCAGTAAGTGGGGGCCTCAGTCATTACCCTAGAACTTATCAGCCGTGCACAGATGCACAGCGATAAAGGGTGCTATATAAACACCGCACAAAGCACAGCTGTTTGCGTACCTCTCTGACTCACAGGAACTGCACACATCAAAGTTTAAGTGTATGAGTGCATCACTTTTTAATATCCCAGAATGTATACAATGAAAACAATAGGTACATGTGTACAAGTCTTTAAAAAAACCAAAAGGGTGGCCATGTTGAAGTTGTGCTCAAGGCACCGCACAAAATCAGTGAAAAAAAAGAGTGCGGAAAACAAACAAAAAACACATCGGTATGTAAGGGGACATGTAAAATGGGTGGTCGCCACAAAGTAAAAAACACACCCAAAGGCGGGCCAAAGAGCAACACAACGTCTTACAAATGAGCAGAAAGGAATTGAGAAAGGCACAACACAACATATATGGAAAGTGGTGGGTGTGGCCTAAGCACCCCAACCAGACAGAGCATGCCTAGGAAAGCAGGGCATGCGCACTACTAGGCTTAACCTAAAAACTGCCTTGATGGACACGCTTTGGTTCCCTCTTAGTTTATCTGCTTTGGGCACCCACACAAGTGAGGCATAGACAGAGACGAATACTGGATGGTAGGAAATGTATGCCGGCACACTGATCCCACACAGAAATGTGAAGAAAATGTGATTTTTTAAGCTGAATTTGAGGTTTGCAAGGGATTCTGGGTAAGAAAACGTCGGGAGATCAATGCAAGCCACACCTCTTTGGATTTCCCCGCGTGTCTCGTTTTCAGAAATGTCTGGGTTTGGTAGGTTTACCTAGATGGCCACAAATCCAGAAACAAAAACCCAGGTGCCCCCTATCTATCACAAAACAACCTGTTTTTGCAAAGGAGGCTCCTGCGTTTTAGTCTTGAGCTCTGCGGCCATCTAAGGAAACCTAACAAACCCAGACATTTTTGAAAACTAGACTGCTGCAAAGTCATCCTGTGCCCCACCCCCATTTTTTTGCTGACTGGTACTGGTGGTAACTGACTGACTGTCCCGTGGCTCTGACTAACCAGGCCCAGGGCCACTGCTATGGGGAAAACACAGTGAAAACACACACACACACATTAGGGAACACTATGGGTTAGGGTACTCCTATGATTGGCATGAACTACATTATAAGTCCTTAGTGCTTAATAGGGCAGGGGGATTAAAACTACCTTTAAATCCCTAGTATATAATAGGGCATGACAGTTTAGAGGCCAGCAGCCCTTACTGCACTTTCATGCGTGCACTGCTGAGAGCCTGGGGTCATTTTAAAAGCAGCCCTGTGTTGCAGGACTGCTTTTAAATGTAAATGGTGTCCAAACTCGACTTTGGTGTTAGGGGCATTTAAAAATTGATAAACTACAATATTTTGGCATTTTAGGTACCCCCAGGGTCTCCCCTAGTTTGTCCCAGGGGTGGGGGGCGGGGTCAGGTAATTATAAGGAGGACTCTTATAAAAGATGTTTTATATGCACTAGGGATAGAGCAATTGCACGTATCCCTTCACTCATTGTAGTAAAGTGCTTCCCAAAATCAACTTTTGTGCTACGAGCATTGTGGAGTGAGGGTCTACATTATTTTTGCATGTTCAGAACCCCTAAAATCTCCCCTAGGTGTCCCAGGGGTGGGGGTCCTGTGGATATAAGCAGGGTCCTTATAAAAGATGTTTTATAGGCCCTGGTGTTGGAGAAATTGGACCTTTGATTTTCCCCATTGTAGATCCCCAGCCACATAGGTTAACATTGCAATAGTTTATGAACTCATACCTACCACATAGAATGAAAGCACAATGGGCCTGATTCACAAAAGTAAACTTAGACCAAAAGTCTAACTTTACTACTACTAAAGTTAGACTTTTGGTCTAAGTTTAGACCAAAAGTCTAACTTAGACCAAAAGTCTAACTTTAATGGTAGAAAGCTAGACTTTTGTTCTAAGTTAGACTTTTGGTCTTAACTTAGACCAAAAGTCTAACTTTAGTAGTAGTAAAATTAGACTTTTGGTCTAAACTTAGACTTCAGGTCTAAACTTAGACTTTTGGTCTAAGTTTACCTTTGTGAATCAGGCCCAATATCTTTCAAGGACTTAGGAGAATGGTATTGATAAATCCAACAATATGCTATTGTAGAATTTATCCACAAATATACAGACAAGAAGTTATGCGACTTTTTTGTCTGTAAGCAAAAATTCAGCCTTTCTGTGGTCTCCCCTGATTGGTCAGAGTTAAGAGGATTAGCCAGGCTGCTTTGATGAAGTGATAAGTGGCACCCAGGGAGAAGGGCTATCTCTTACAAGAGGACTCTGCTATACAGGAATGTCAGAGCAGGGGGGTAGGGGTCATAAAGCATCAGCTTCAAATGCAGAAGGGGACAGGCAGAAACAGCAAGGGCCATCTACTCCACTCCCCTATGAACCTTGCAAGATGGCAGGCTTAAGGAATTTGCAGATTCCAGGGGGAGGAGAGCTAGGGAAATGAGCCATACTGGTTGTTGGTTTAGCTAGTTCTTGCTCCTCTTCTGAGATTTCAGCCATATAAAATTTTGGAAGAATAGTGCTCTCTGAGAGACCATTGTGCCACACTCTGTAGAAAGTGGTCATGCTCTGGGGTGCTGCCCTGCACCTTATTGGACAGGAGTGCCCTCCTGCTTGACCCCAGAGAGCACTCAATAAGTATCTAAGAGGGGCAGAGCCTCTCAGATCTGCTGCTTGGAACTAAAAGAAGAAGGGTCCAAGCTGGAATTTTGAACCGGGCCTGAAGAAGAGCATCGAGGG
Organism: Calotriton arnoldi; assembly: GCA_963921515.1. Lineage (NCBI taxonomy): Eukaryota > Metazoa > Chordata > Amphibia > Caudata > Salamandridae > Calotriton > Calotriton arnoldi. Next base: position 924,839 of record CAWUFW010003461.1, on the reverse strand, counting down.
ACCTCGGGAAAAAGCTCCAGGAAAGTTTCTAAGTCCGAAGGTAAAAGGCTTGACAGGCTCCAACCGGCTAGAGTCAAGCTGCCCACCTTCAACCACTAGCCGGCCTGGATCCCTGGTTCGTCCCGCTAAAAAGCTGCGGAGGTCCTACTTCCAGAGTTTGACCGGGAGCTCATCAAAAGTCAAACTGGCAAACCCTCACCGAACCCGGAATGATGGAAAGAATCGAGGGACCCCAACAGACAAAGCTCCTGGAAAGTTTCTAAGTCAGAAGATAAGAACTTTGACCGAGGCCTACCGTGAGGGGTAGTCGGGCAGGGCACCATCGCGGTCAGCTTGAAACTTTGACTTTGTCCCGGTCTAGCGCAACCAGATGTCCCAATAGGTGCTGTAGGTTTCTATGTGCTATATAGTGCTAAATCTTTGAAAATTCATATCTTCAGTTCCATAAATTGGATTTTTGTCATTTTGGTGTCATTTTAAAGATAGAAATATTTCCTATTTTTATATATTGGTGTTGGATTTTTATTGTGTGTTGTGCCTTAATGTAATAAAAGAATGTCCAATCTCTCATGTGTCCATTGAAGAAGTTAAGTTTATTTCTCAGAGGAAAGAGACCCCACACTGCAGTCCTGCTGGGCACAGCTCCAACTAACTGCACTCGTACAATCCCCACATTCTAAAGGTGACATCATGGTACGTTACATGTCATAGGAGAGTATAAAGCCTCAGTTTGGCCACGGCTGCCTAAGCATATTACAACACATCTCCCTATCTTTGGAAACGAAGAAAACTATAACAATAGAAACACACTCCCCAACAGACACCCCCGACCCACAATGAACGAAACAAGACAATGGAACAGAGGCACACAAAAGACACAGTGGATAGGTCGGCTACATAACACAAAACTTCACGTACAATGGGAACCAATAACAGCAGGGGAATAGGAAACAATTCAATTGTAAGCATAATCCCCCAGATAGGCAGGAGGCTTCCTCACTCTCATCTCCCTCCTGCCTTGGGGAATGATAATGACCCCACTACCCTGTGGAACCACTCGTTCTGGAGGTATCACTGTCACACTGTCTTGTGGAACCATTGCCCCATTCCCATCCTCTCCTCCCAATACGTTGGGAGTTTCCAAATCACTTGAAAATTCACAATCTTTAATGAATAACCAAGGAGAACACGAGCCTGACGCCTCTCCTTCATTACCAGAACTCCCCAACACCTCTCCTTGTCTCTGGTACAAGGCCACCCTCCTGAGGTTACAGGTTTGGCCATTTTCCAATTTGACCCAATTGCTACCCACCACTCCTACTTTATATGGGCCACAAAACTTGGTTAAATCCTTTACACCACCAACAGCCTTGACCTTGACCCAATCGCCAGCCACAATAAAATGTTTCTCCACAGACTTATTCAAACACGCTCGACCCCTTGTCACACTCTCCCGTATCTACGACAGTACCAACTTGGTCCCAGGACACCTGCTGCGCATCATCTCAAAAGGGCTTTTCCCTTAAGTAGTATTAACAGCAGTGCGATATGCCATGAGCATGACTTCACCGCCACCTCGACAGACAAACTAGCACTGCACCCCAATTGCATTGTCCCTTTAACATGCCTGTTGAACCTCTCCACCAGACCATTTCCCTAGGGATTATACAATGACGAATAAGCATGTCTAACACCCAATGTATCCAAAAACAACTTCATCTCCTCAGACCTCAACTGTGTGCCATTATCCATGAGTAACACAGAACAGAAGGTACTCCCTCCCTCATGAACACATCACTGAGAAAATCAACAGTAGAAGAGGTGGTAATATTCCTCATGAACACAGCTTCCACCCACTTGGACTTGGCATCCACAAGGATGGCTGAAAACTTATCCTGTTCAGGAAGAAAGGAGAATGGCCCAATAAAGTCTAAACATACTTTCTCTCATACTTCCTTAGCTTTGGACACTAGCTGCTCTTCATGCAATTTCCCCACACCCACTCTCAAGCACTTTTCAGAATCATTGCAAATACTCCATCTCACAATCCATTCCTTAATCACACCATCCATGAGCGACCACCAAAATCTTTCTCTGACCCTCTTGGTGGTTAACATCTGGCCCAAGTGTCCCTCGTGTGCCATACTCATCAAGCGTGACCTAAGGGAAGTTGACGGCACAAACCTTTCATTCCTCATCAACAAAGGGTCACCGAGTACAGACAACTCATCTACCACCTAACAAAATGGTTTAGCCGCATGGGGAAGAGCACTTTCTCTCCTGACCGTCCCCTTCATTAACTTCAACACACACTGAAGTGTTAAATCCTGTTCCATGGCTCTCATCCATTCATCTCTAGAAATGGAAGTTCTCAAACCTTCAGTGACATCTTCCACACTTGCTACAACCTCTTCAAAAACAATCTCAGTCATCTCAGCTGTACCCTCAGGCAACCTTGACAGGCATTCAGCCACTCTGTTCTTCCATCCCAGAACATACTCAACTCTACAATCATAATCCTGCAACCTAACTGTTAATCTTGCCAACCGTCCGGAACAGTTCCTAGTCCCACCAGGCCCTAACAATTTAAGTAGAGGCTTATGATCTGTGCTGAGGATGAACACCCCTCCCCACAAGAACACGCTAAAGTAAACAGTAGCCCAAGTGGCAGCCAACACCTCACGTTCAATGACTGAGTAGTTACGTCCCGGGTCATTAGATGAACCTGAGGCAAATGCTACAGTTTTCTCGTCCTTGCCATGCACCTGAGACAACACAACCCCTATTCCTACTGCACTGACATTCACAGTGACAATGGTCTTTAACGTACGTTGAAACGGTGCAAGGGCACCAGCATGAGCAATGTTATTTTTGACAGCCAAAAATGCCCTTTGTTGCGGTTCCCCCCAAAGAAACATGCTACCCTTCCTCAGCAACTCTCTAAGGGGTTCGTTTTAAGAGCAAAATCTTGCACGAACTTGGAGTAATACTCCACTAATCCCATTAAGGATCGAAGGGCATCTATGTCACGTGGAACCTCAGCATTGACATTCTCACTCACCAATTTCACCTTGGGCTTCACTCCACTCCTAGTAATCATGTAGCCCAAATACTCCACTTCTTGCACCAGGAATACACACTTCTCTCTACGAAAGGTTAAACCCGCTTCTCTAATGTGAGTTAACACTTCATTCAACATGCTGTTGTGTTCCACCTTATCCTTTCCAAATACCAGACCAGACAAAATCCTCGTCATCAACCGCTTGAACACACTCACAGCTGAACATAGACGAAAAGGAAGTCTACGGAACTGCAAGGTGCCCTCCGATGTGATGAATGATGTAAGGTGTTTTGAATGCAGATGAAGTTTAACCTCATGGTAGGCACTCCTCAAGTCTATTTTTTAAAAGAACCTCCCCCCAGACAACATTAAAATGAGTTAATTAATGTTAGACAACGGAAAATTATCCATGACCACATTTTGGTTGAGGCTGCGGAGGTCCACACAAAATCTAAGAGATCCATCAGTCTTTTTAGTAATAATCACTGGAGACAACCATTTTAGTTGCCTCTATAGTCTCTATTACTCCATCGTCCAATAACTGCTGGATAATCTTCCTTGTTTCCGCCCTCGCAGCCATCGTTATCTGCCTAACTGGATGTTTAATAGGAACAGCATTTTCCTTAAGTTTGATTTCGTGCACATAGTTCTTGAACTCCCCCAACCTGTTCTCAAAAACTTCCCCATGATGAGACAACAGGTCATCTAAGTCATGCGCATCCACCACCATGACTTGATTATCAGCTCTCGGGTTGACTGTGATGCCAAGGTCGTACTGGTGTATCCAACCTAAAATGGAGGGACCCTCAGGGGCCACATAAATCTTCCCAGTGGTCTGCCGATCTGCAAATTTGATATTTGCATCCATGAATCCTAAGACCCCAATGTCTGCCCCCTGATACTTATTTATTTTATTTATTTATTTTTGTGTTTTATAGAGCGCGAACTTGACCCGTTAGGGTATCAGAGCGCTTTACAGAGTCATAGAGTTGTACAAGAGGCATGGAATCACAAGAGTATACCATAAATTGGGAGGGGGCGGGGTGCTGAGTACAAGAGGGATGGAGGGATACAATGTACAGTTTACATTACAGTTGCTGAAGACAGGCCCCAGGTTTCTTGGTGGGGTGAAAGGTCATCGGAGGGAGGCAATAGCCGTGAATTGATCAGGGTCTCTGTGGCAGTTGAAGGTAAGGGTTTGACAAGGAATTTACCCATGAGGAAGGATTTGGCCTCCTTTTTGAAACGTGCAAGAGAGGGGATTCTTCTGATGGCGGGTGGGAAGAAGTTCCATATTCTTGGCGCAGCCCCAGCGAACGCCCGATTATACGTTTTTTTTCCGAAAGCGTGCAGGCTGGAGTAGGAGGTCTCTGGCGGACCGTGAGTTTCTGATTCCTCCGGATACCACAAGTTTCTGTGCAAGATATGCAGGGAGTTTGAGTATAAGGCCTTGTGTGTGATGCATGCCAGCTTAAGCTGTATTCTGGCCTCGAGAGGAAGCCAGTTCAGCGCTTTCATGTGTGGAGAAATGTGATCAAATTTCCTTGTGCCGGTAAGTAGTCTGGCGGCCGCATTGAGGCAGGCTTTTAAAGGTGCTAGGGAGATCTTGGGTAAACCAGAGAGGGTGGAACAGCCATATTCCAGTCTAGAAATGACTAGTGCTTGGACTGCCAGTTTTAGGTCGGGAGAGTCCAGGAAGTTGTTTCAGTTTCCATAGGTAGCTCAGGTGGAATCTGGCTGATTTGGCCATCGAGTTGATGTGGTCCCGCATGTTCAAGTTGCAATCCAAGGTTATTCCCAGTGATTTGGCCGAATCCACAATGGTCGGTGGACAATTTAAGGCTGTGATGGCCTTAATCCATATCTGAATCTCAGGGTCGGTTTTTGGAGGGGAAATTAGAAGAAATTCTGTTTTCTTTGCGTTGAGTTTGAGTTGATTGGAGGAGAGCCATTGGACGGTCAGCTTCAGGGCCTCATTCAGGGAGAGAATCTCCTCGAGAGATGAGATTTTGATGTAGACCCGAGTGTCGTCAGCGTACATATGGTAGGAGATATTTGCGGTGCGTAGGACTTCGGCAAGCGGTTCTAAATAAAGGTTGAAGAGGGTGGGGGACAGCGTTGATCCTTGAGGGACTCCAACCGTGACCGAAGAGGGAGCGGACAGGTTGCCGTTAATTAGGAATCTCTGAGATCGGTTTTGGAGGAAGGATCTAAACCATTTTAGGACAGAGCCATCTAATCCCATCCTGAGTTTGAGGCGTTCGAGTAGCTTCCCATGGTTGACCGTGTCGAAGGCCGAGGATAGATCTAGGAGGATTAGGAGACAAGTTTTGCCTTGGTCAAGGGCTTGGATGGCATCATCGACGATGTGGAGCATGGTGGTTTCAGTGCTGTGTCCCAGTCTGAATCCAGATTGGAAGTCATCAAGTAGGTGGAAGTTGTTGATGTGATGACTTAGCTGCAGTTGCACACACTTCTCCAGCACTTTAGCTAAGAGAGGGATGTTGGAAATAGGTCTGAAGTTGTCAGGGGAGGCTGGATCCAGCGACGGCTTTTTCAGAATGGGGAGGACTTGGCCCACTTTCAGAGAGTTAGGAATTGATCCCTGCCGGAGAGAGGCATTAATTATTGCAGTCCAGCTAGGAATAATGGATTGGGCGGCGGCAGCTAGGCAGTTAGAGGGGAGCGGGTCGTTGAAATGGTTGTTCGGGTTTAAGGTAGATAGGATTTTGGAGACGGAGTCTTCGCCGTAGAGTGTGAAGTCGGTCCAGTGTGCTTGATTCTTAGGTGAAGCCTGTTGGGGCGGCATGGGGGGAGGAGGCAGGTCAGGGGGGGTAGAGAGTATGAGGCGGAACTAAGTTCGTTACCTAGGGCTTTGATTTTGTCCGCAAAAAACGAGAATTCCTCGGATGATATTAGAGACTTGGGGTTTTCTTTCAGTCTTTTGGCCAGTTTGTTGGATTGGTGTTTGACCAGTTCGAAGAGTTTGCGGGGTCTGTTCTGGGCGTTCCCCAGTTCCGATCTGAAGAATTCTTTTTTTGAGTTGAGGATGTTCCTGTTGTATGTATTTCTGGCCTGGCGGAGAAGTTTTAGGTGAGCGGCAGAGGGGTGCTGTCTCCAGATTCTTTCGGATTGCCGGAGGGATCTCCTCTCATTGTTGAGGGATCCAGTGAACCAGGGGTTTCTATCTTGATTTGAGTTCTTTTTTTAGTGGGGCTAGGTCATCCAGAATGTTCGACATAGTTGCAGAATAGTGATCGTTGAGGTCACTGACCGTTGTGATATGCGAGGGGGGGGGAGGTCAAATTTGCACCGAGCCTCGAGTTCTTTGTGGTCCAGGTTCTTGGTGTCTCTGACCCAGCGTTTAGGAAACACCGGCTGTGGTGCCCTTGTCTTGTGGGTGCCAGGTTGTAGGAAGGCAATGGCGTGGTGGTCAGACCAGTCACAGGGGTCTATAGAGATAAGCTTGACGGTTGCTTCCTTAGAGATGATCTAGTCAAGAGTGGCCCCTTTCGAGTGAGTTGGGAGTGAACAAGATTGGGTCAGGGCTTGATCGGCCAGGAGGTCTTTAATGGCGTTGACATGAGGATCCTTGGGATCGTTCCAGTGCAGGTTGAAATCGCCAAGGAAAATGTCTTTAGCGTTGGAGGAACTCTTTGCTGTGAGAATTTCCATGAGGTGGTCAGTGAAGGAGTCATTCATGCCTGGGGGGTGGTCAAAGATGTGCAGGTTGCACAGTTGGGTGGAGTTACTGCAAATAGAGAGGGCGAGGTATTCGCAGGAGTCGGTGGTATCCGCCAGAAGTTCTGTGACAAGAAGGTTAGAGGGATAGATGCAGGCGATGCCACCTCCTTTCTTGCTATGTTGTCTGTCCAGCCTAGCAATGTTATAGTTGGGAGGGACTAAGAGGTCTAGGCATGGGGATGAGGAATCGTTTAGCCATGATTCTGTTAGAATTGCTAAGTCGAAATTTTTGTTCAGGATGAGAGCAGCAACATCGGCGGCATGCTTTACTGCCGATCGGCAGTTAATTAAGAGACCAGTCAGGGAGGGGTCGGAGGGAGTGTCGGGAGTCGGGGCGGACAGGTGTACAGGCGCTAGATTGCTTCTAATCACACTTCTGTTACGGAGGGTAGCTGATCTGCAGGGGTTGATAGCGACCGTGCAGATGGGATGTTCGGCACTCACGTCTGATAGGCAAGGGGTAACTGGGGCTGCGTTGTAGTCCTGGAGAATGGCGAGGATTTCCTTTTCAGTGAGGTCTAGCGGATTAGGTGTGGCGAGGGAAGGGTTGTAGGAGAGGACGAGAGCTAGGGTTTCCTCCTCCGATAGGTGGCAGGGATGCTTACAAGGCCGAAGGTGCCTCAAGGATGTAGGTAGTGGGTGTTTGGGGAGCTCTGTGATAGGAGGGGAGGTGGAGTTCGGCAGGGGCTTGAGGCTAGCGAAGGAGAGTTCGGCGAGGTGGAGGAGGCTCGTTAGATCCAGAATGGAGAAATGGATGCTCTGAATTATTTTGGTGGCTCTGGAGTGCAGAGTATCGATATCCATATAAGGGGGGTGCGCAGTAGAGGTGCTAGGAGGGTTAGGATGGACTGTGTTAGGAGCAATAGGAGGGGTGGTTTGTGGGCTAGCAGGGCTAGCTTGACCTGCATCATAGGTCACTGGAGGCGTACCGGTCTCAGAGTCAGGGTGGGGAGCTAGTGGGGAGGAGACCAAGGGTCTCAGGTCGATTGCGTTAGCAAGGCCGGTAGATGAGCTAGGGGGGCTAGGATGAGCTGTGTTAGAAACCTCAGAGACAGTATGGGGAGATAGTGGGGAGGAGACCAAGGGTCTCGGGGCGGTAGTGTTAGCAGGGCCGGGAGACGAACTAGAGGGGTTAGGAGGCACTGAGTTGGAAACCCTTAGAGAGGTGGTTTGTGGGAGGTTAGTCATGCTAGGCAGGCAGGTCGGAGGATCGTCAAGGCGGGTGTTGGTCGCCCTGCCAGTGTCGTGCACATGGTTTCTGAGGAGGGTAAAAGGTCCGCAAATTTATTGAGGTTTTTGGGTGAGGCTTGGATCAATACAATGCCGCTTTTGTAGAGGGTGATGGTGAGGTCAGCTCGCAGGGTTGCGGAGGGCGCTATTGTGAGCTTAGTGCCGTAAGGAATGTTCCTGGTTGTGCGTACATTGAGGAGGTGCGCAAAGGAATTGCGCCAAGAGGGGGTTCTTCTGGAGTAGAAAACGAGGTCATTGATGACTGTGCCGTTGTCCGCACTGTAACGCAGGTCAGAGATCAGTGTCTCAGGGTGATTTTTCAGGGTGAGGTGCTTGAAAGTTTTTGTAGCGGTTTTGGAGAGGTTAGGGGGGTAAACCAGGGTGAATGAGTTTACCCTAGTAGCGGTCAGGCCAGGACCTACCATGTTGGCTAGGGTTGGGCACTATAGGAGAGACATGGGTCAGTAAGCAGCAGATTTCCTTATGTCCGTGATTATTAGGATAGTAACCTTATAGGAAATAAGAAATTGGCCGGGTCGATACCCTTTGAGAATGACGTCCGAAGCGACTAACGCTCCCACAGGCCATGTAGCGTCAAATAATTCCCTAGGGATTATGGTGTTAAGAGAACCAGTGTCCACCATTAGGGACACTACTGTGCCATTTACTTCAACATCAGCTTTAGGACGAGTCAGCCTCCTCTCCTGGTTAGAGATTCCCAACACCTTTTCATTGTGTACCATTAGTACTCTGTAGTCCGTTTGCTCATCCTCAACCAAAGCAACCCTCTTTTCCGGCACTTTTCACATGAGCGCTGAATGTTCCTATTTCTCACATTTGCAGCAATCCTTTCCTACTACAAAGCATTGTTTCGAGTCCGCCAAGTGATAGTTGCTGCCACACCTAAAACAAACTTGAGATGATTTCCCTTGCACGCACACGGGTGTGGAGCTTTTCCAACCACCACTCTTGCTGGTACTTCCACTGGCATGCTGGGATTTACTCCTTACTGCGTTAACTTGATCACAATCATCCACCAATGCTGTAAGTTCTGTGGCTTTGTTATCTGAATTGGAAATCCTCATTTCCCGCAAGCATTTTTCGGATTCCTCCACCACCTTAGCAACAGCTATTGCCTCTTTCAAAGTGGGATTACTGGCTGCGCACAAACTCTCCTGAATCTTTTGACTATTACACTGGAGGATCAATTGGTCACTAATCATTTCTTCTGTCATCTGTCCAAATTGACACTTAGCACAATTAGTGCTAGTAGTCTAGCTACAAAATCATCAATTGACTCTGAAGTCCGTTGAGGCTACGTATAGAACTTGTGGCGTTGCATCACCACATTCACCTATTTTTTAAAATCTTGTTTGCAAATGCAGCACGGCCTCCTTGTATACATCACCAATAACTTCACCTTGAGCATCACGAACAGGTGGTAAGTACTTGAACACGTGTTGGACCTCCTTTTCCAGCGATCCCAACAGTAGAGCTTTTTTTCAGACAGCAGGAAACCTGGCGCCATATAATGTCAAAATATAATTTTCAAAACAATCCTCCCATTCTATGGGAGGTTCACCAGGCAACATCAGGAAAGGAGGTGGTGTGACAATTGCAGTGGTCACATCCATTCTGGAATGCAAATAGAAACAAAAACAAAACAAGAATTTGCAATGCAATAGGTCTCTCATTCACGCGACTTTGAGCTATTGGCATTGTAAATGACAATGCCTTTTATTTATGTTTTGGGTTTTAAAAGATAAATAAAAGGCATTGTCATTTACAATACTAATAGCTTAAACTCTCGCAAATGCAAGACTTATTGCATTGCAATAAAGGGCCTTCTCGACCGCTTGTTAGATTGTAAATATCAGAGGAAGAGACCGGCCTGCGACATCTTCAAAGTAGTGATAAATAGTGCAGTGAAGAAGATGTGTAAGTGTTATAAATTACACAGACACATAGTGTGAAGTGAGAGTTACATATGATCCGAGCTATAAACACTAACAAAGCGCTCCAACACCTTTCGCTCTGTGATTACACTGTCGCGGCTCAGGATGAAGAGCGGGAGGGGGGGCGATATCCTGCCCTCTCCGTGATTTGAGTGTGCAGTGTGGCATTGCGTAATGTCATTGCTATCTTTGTCCTAATAAAAAACACTCCAGCTGTAGTAGGGCCCTGGCTTCACCTCCTGGTGTAGGGCGGGCTGTGCTTTATGGCAGGCATGGAGGGAGGGAGGGATGGTCTCGGCTGCAGCTCCAGCCTCGTACACTGCCACGGCTATTACTAGTGAGCGAGAGGCGCTGAGATGGTGGTAATGGTTGTGGTGGTGTTGGTGTTGGTATTGGTGGTGGTGGTATTGGTGGTGGTGGTATTGGTGGTGGTGGTATTGGTGGTGGTGGTATTGGTATTGGTGGTGGTGGTATTGGTGGTGGTATTAGTGGTACTGGTGGTGGTATTGGTGGTGGTATTGATTTTGGTGGTGCTGGTATTGGTGGTGGTGGTGGTATTGGTGGTGGTGGTATTGTTGGTGCTGGTGGAATTGGTGGTGGTGGTATTGGTGGTGGTATTGGTGGTGGTGGTATTGGTGGTGGTATTGGTGGTACTGGTGGTGGTGGTGGTATTGGTGGTGGTGGTATTGGTGGTGTTGGTATTGGTGGTGGTGGCATTAGTGGTATTGGTGGTGCTGGTATTGGTGGTGCTGGTATTGGTGGTGGTGGTATTGGTGGCGGTATAGGTATTGGTGGTGATGGTATTGTTATTGGTGGTGGTGGTGGAACTGGAATTGGTGGTGGTATTGATATTGGTGGTGCTGGTATTGGTGGTGGTATTGGTGGTGGTGGTATTGGTGGTGCTGGTGGTATTGGTGGTGGTGGTGGTATTGGTGGTGGTGGTGGTATTGGTGGTGTTGGTATTGGTGGTATTGGTGGTGGTGGTATTGGTGGTGGTGGTATTGGTGGTGGTATTGGTATTTGTGGTGGTATTGGTGGTGGTGGTACTGGTATTGGTGGTGGTGGTATTGGTGTGGTATTGGTGGTGGGGGTATTGGTGGTGGTGGTACTGGTGGTGGTGGTATTGGTGGTGGTATTGGTGGTGGTGGTATTGGTGGTGGTATTGGTGGTGGTGGTAATGGAGGTGGTATTGGTGGTGGTGGTATTGGTGAGGGTATTGGTGGTGGTATTGGTGGTGGTATTGGTGGTATTGGTGGTGGTATTGGGGGTGGTGGTATTGGTGGTGGTATTGGTGGTGGTGGCATTGGTGGTGGTGGTAGTGGTGATATTGGTGGTAATGGTATTGGTGGTGGTGATATTGGTTGTGGTGGTGGTATTGGTGGCAGTGGTATTGGTGGTGGTGATATTGGTGGTGGTGGTATTGGTGGTGGTATTGGTGGTGGTGGTGATATTGGTGGTGGTGGTACTGGTATTGGTGGTGGTGGTATTGGTGGTGGCGGTATTGGCGGTGGTGGTATTGGTGGTGGATGTTGGTGGTGGTGGTATTGGTGGTGGGGGTATTGGTGGTAGTGGTATTGGTGGTATTGGTATTGGTGGTATTGGTATTGGTGGTATTGGTGGTGGTGGTATTGGTATTGGTGGTATTGGTGGTGTTGGTATTGGTGGTGGTATTGGTGGTGGTGCTGGTGGTATTGGAGGTGGTATTGGTGGTGGTGGTATGGGTGATGGTATTGGTGGTGGTATTAGTGGTGGTGGTATTGGTGGTGGTGGTAGTGGTGGTATTGGTGGTGGTGGTATTGGTGGTGGTGGTATTGGTTGATGGTGGTGGTATCGGTGGTATTTGTGGTGGTGGTGTTGATATTGGTAGTGGTGGTGGTATTGGTGGTGGTGTTGTTATTGGTGGTGGTATTGGAGGCGGGGTGGTATTGGTGGTGGTATTGGTGGTGGTATTGGTGGTGGTGGTATTGGTGGTGGTGGTGGTATTGGTGGTGGTGGTATTGGTATTGGTGGTTGTGGTGGTATTGGTGGTGGTGGTGGTATTGGTGGAGGTGTTATTGGTGGTGGTGATGGTGTTGGTGGTGGTATTGGTGGTGGTATTGGTGGTGGTATTGGTGGCATTGGTGGTGGGGGTACTGGTGGTGGTGGAGGTGGTGGTATTGGTGGTGGCGGTATTGGTGGTGGTGGTATTGGTGGTGGTTTTTGTGATGGTGGTATTGGTGGTGGTATTGGTGGTGGTGGTGGTATTGGTGGTGGTATTGGTGGTGGAGGTATTGGTGGTGGTAGTATTGGTGGTGGTGGTATTTGTGGTGGTGGTATTGGTGGTGATATTGGTGGTGGTGGTATTGGTGGTGGTGGTGTTGTTGTTAATAAAACAGGCTTTTGAAAACAACCCTGTCAGGTGGCTTTAGTGCAGATGACATGTAACACAGATGTCCTGTTGTCAGCTTCAGCTCATTAGCACACGATTAGGTGCTACCTGGAATTCACATGACTTAATTTGCTAATCATTTCTAAATCCATTTTTCTTGGAAAGCTGAAACAGACACGAGATAATGCCGGGTTAAAGTGATTGAAAGTGGGCGCCCGTGTTATGGGGGGGGCAGGGGGGTGCCGTGCTGCTTAAAAAAACACAAGCGGTTTCAGCTGAAGCAGCGCATGTCCGGCCTGCAATAAGAGAAATTCAATAAAGTAAATAGTGCCTACAGGCTAAATAATAGGTCCCGTGTAACAACAGAAGTAAAGGGGCCAGTAGCCATGGGAGGTTACAAATGGAGACAAGGCCATACTAAGGAGGGACTAACAAGCCTATTAACGAATCCGAAGGCAGCATTTACGAAAGACAAAGACACAAGCCAATGAAAAATATGGGCGGAGAGTGGGAGCTGGCTTCTCTCCCATACTCTACTACAGCAGTATCGCAGAGTGAGCAGCGCATGCGCGCTGCGGCTAGGCTCAACCCAAAAACTGTTGAAAATTAATTTCAAATTACTGCTTAAATTTCCCTCAACTCGGCGGCAGTGTTTCCTAAGAAATGAAAAAACACTGCAGGCAAGTGCTGGAACGAAAACAGCCAACCCATGTACTGGAAAGGAAACAGCCAATCGAGGTCTCACAGGTTCTAACCCAGCCAATAATGACTGTGGAATGCAGGCCCTGCACACCAATACTCTTTTGAATTGCGAATTCACAGCCAATGCCAAAATCAGTCAGGTAACAAAGGCCGCGCACGCAGCTCACTACTATGCTGCTGTGCCTCACCGCCTACGCACTGACTGCCCCTGGAGTTCCTCCCTGAAGCGAGAGTGTATCTCATTCATCCGACGCTCATGCTGCCTCCCGTTGCATTGATGCTGCCGTCACCGCTCCTCACAGGACACCAGGTGAGCTAATGCAGTCCTCCACTGCGCCCGCGCTGGCTAAACACTGCTGTCACAGCTCCTCTTTGATCACAGCCTGTGCAGCGCATGGGGTTCCAACAGGCACGCACACTAGTCTGGAAGGCCCAACGGTGCCAGTGACTCACCACACTTGATGGGACCTATCTAGACTAACCTCAAAGCTTTTTGTTATACCGGAACCTCGCACAAACTTGAATTTGAGAGTTCTATGTGTCCATTGCAGTTTTCTCTCAATTCAATTCAAAACAACGTTATTCGATCTAGTTAAAAAGCATAGATCACACATATATAAATTAAAATTATATTTCTGACCACAAAATCTACTGGGAAGTAAATATAAGTACCTATTACAAACCCTAGTCAGTAGCACTTCAAATTTAACAATTCCCCAGTATGCAAAATGTATGTGATTGGTATTGTTACTCAATAAAGTGAACACAGCGCAAATTCAGCTATCACGATTGCCTATAAAAATCACACTTGATATATGGTTAGATATTAATTACAGTTAAAATGCTTGACAGTCATTAAAACGATAAAAAGAGACAGAAATTCATTCTTATATCAATTACATAATTTCCTAAATGATGTTGATGCTCAGTTAATCAGTTATTAAAATTTAGACTGCTCTTAATTCTAAAAATTGTCTCCTGCTCTTACAAGCCCAGAGGAACGAGAAGACAGAAAAACAAACAAAGGGATCATTAAGCTTTTTCAAGAAAAGCAGGGAGATGCGACATTGTGCAAATGTATGTTGTTTTAAAAGAGGTAAAATATATCTAGATCTTTGTTCTTTATAAAAGTGACAGAAGAAGAAGACATGATGGTCAGATTGTTCAGAGGAATTGTCACAAGGGCAGAGTGTAAGATCATTAAAGGAGTACTTTTTAGCAGGGAAGCCCAGCATCAAAGGGATTAAATTTATGCGAAACCTCAAAAGAATAAATCTATGCTGCAATTTTCAATTTTTTTTCTAAGTATGACTACTCACCCTCGATTGGGAGGGGGGTCAATTGATACAACATTGCAACGGGTTTTGCATGATACCTTTCCTTTCTCTCATAAGCTGCGTTTGCTAGAAATAATGCTTTGAGTCTGTTTTTTGGAAATTTAGAGCAGGAACTCTGGTTTGCTAATTGTTCAGGCATACCTAAGGATAACAGCGTAGATTTAACATACTGCAACCAGACAATTTTCTGTACCTTATCCAATGACAGACAGTTTTTTTATTATAGTCTGCGTTAGGTCTACTGTGTTTCTTTTCCATATTGAATGCCATAACATAATAGGGGCAAGTCTTATAATGTCAGTCACGTAGGGTAAGTCTAATTCTAAGTGGCAGACATAGTTGTAGAAAGAGCCAGGGAGAGAAACTACCCTCTTAAAAAAACATCCTCTAACTTTTGAAGAGAATCTATTGATGCTCTTCCCCACAGCCCTGCCCCATATGTTGTGGCCGAAATTGTTTATGCACTATAGATCTTTTTTATAGTCGCAAAGGGTTTTGAGCTCAATTTCTTGGTGAAACTAGAAACCGCAACCATTGTCCACTCCATTATTAATGCCCTATTATCCACCATATGAGACCAGGATTGTTTGTCAAATAATACCCCTAAGTAGGGGAAGGACTCCACTACTTCCACTTTTCAACATCCAATATGGAAGGACGGGAGCCTTTTAGAGGGGGATAATCCTGTGACTAGAACAAAGGATTTGGACTCATTTACTCTGAGGTCGACGGATGACATGAAACTCACATAGGCCTCTATAAGGCGTTGTAGAGCTACCCCTGTCCAGGCTATTAGGACAGCATCATCTGGTATGCCAGGATCGGGAGTGTGGCAGGAGGGAAAGAGGGGACATCTAGTGTGACACCAGTCAGGGCGGCCTCCCCCCCATTTGTGTAAAGCGAAAATAATAAGGGGGCAAGGGCGCAGCCCTGTCTACCGCACCTTCATGATTTTAAAAGGCCTTGTACATTCCCCGTTCCTTCCATATCGCACACATTCAGTCGCCTGAGAGTACATTTGACGAATAAGGTTTATTCGCTGAGGATCTATACCCATCTCTACCAGTTTTCACTCGATCACACGGTCCACATAACACCTGGCCGCAGTATACAGCTCCGTGGGTTCATGGCAGGGATCTCGATCCTTGGGTGAACCAGCCTCTGCTCGGCCGTATCATCGCCAAAAATTGTAATAAACGAATATCCAATCTCTCATGTGTCCATTGAAGAAGTTACGTTTATTTCTCAGAGGAAAGAGACCCCACACCGCAGTCCTGCCGGGCACAGCTCCAACTAACTGCCCCATGCAATCCCCACATTCCAAAGGTGACATCATGGAACGTTACATGTCATAGGAGAGTATGCAGCCGAAGCGTGGCCAAGGATACCTAAGCATATTACAATACTTATTTACTGAATTGGTGTTTTTAAATGCTTTACATACCTGTCTCTGAAGTTAAGCCTGCCTGCTCGCAGCCAAGCTACCAAGGGTTGACCATGGGAATAATTTTCTGAGACCTATTCTGAGCCCTAGACTTTGTTAGTGGCCTTATTGCCAGTGGTAGATGCATATTTACCACTAATAATAATCAATTTTTTAACATTTGGTGTTCGGCGGTGTGTTTGAGGACTTGTGTTTAAAAAAGTGCACCTTTCAGTAAAGTGAATTAAGATTGTAGAAATCCTCTAAACTGTCTTAGAACAAAACTTTCAAGTTTGATTTTTGGAATTTGAACTAACCTGTTTTTAATCCATTGTTTTGATTTATCCAAAACTGTTCTAAGTCTGTTTTGCTAGTTGTTGTGACCCAAAACTAGGGATACCCTGGAACTGGACCTAGTTAAACTAGCTAAACTCAAGATGGCTGAGCTTAGGACACAGTGTAGGCTCAGCTCAGGGGGTTGGCTCCCTGCGTCCAACAAGATTAGGAAGGCAGGGTTGCTTAAGTCCCTGAAGACCTGGACTAGGGCAGCTGAAGAGATTGAAGGGGGGGGGAAGAGGTTTACCCCTCCCCCACCCCCAAAGTCACTCAGGAGGAGGGCGAGAATGGTGCTTCATCCATTGCTTTCAGGGGTAGCTATGAAATTCCAGATGGTGGGAGGAGGGGAGGGTCCCTACTCAGGAACCACCACTGTCTCTTGCAGAGAGACAGCTTGAGGCCCAACCTGCTTTGATAGCTTTGGAGCAGAGAAAACAGGAATTGGCTCAGAAGAAGTGGGAGAGGGAGGAGGCGACAAAAAGAAATGGAGGCAGTAAAAATGTTGAAGAGATTGAGATGTCTTGGGGTGATGGATTTGACCACAAGCTTTCCAAGGGTATAGTACCCAGGTACACAGAGGGGGATGACATTGACAAATGGATGACTGCATTTGAAAGGGCCTTAGAGATGTGGGGGTCCGCCCCAAGCAGTGGGGTTCACTCTTGTGGGAAATGATTCCAGTAGCTTGAAGGGATAGGCTTCTGACCCTGCAGGGGGAGGAGGCAAAGTCCTATACTCACATGAGGCAATGTTTAGCTGATAAATTTGGTTTGACCCCACAGCAATACAGGGTGAAGTTTAGAGACATCCAGAAAGTGAGTACAAAGTTGTGGGTAGACTTTTTAGACACCCCACAGAGGGAATTAAAAGGCTGGAATGTTGGTAACAATGTAGACATGTATGAGTGATTGTGTAATTTATTTTTGAGAGAACACATTTTGACTCATTGTGCTGAAGAGAAGTGTTAGACTTAGCATCTTTTGGCGTGTTTCCCTTGACTTTTTGCTTTTTGACCTCCCGGTGTTGACTCTGTTTGTACTGGTTTAGTGTCTCTGCGCACTTTCTCACTGCTGTTCAGTGTTAAAGTGCAAGTGCTCCTGTTGTAAATTGTTATTATGGATTGGTGTTTCCATGATTGGCTGATTTGATTTACTAGTCAGTCCCTTGTACAGTGCACCGTGTGTGCCAAAGGCCTGTAAATCAAATGCTGCTAGTGGGCTTGCAGCACAGATTATGCCACCCACACAAGCAGCCTGTAAATGTAACTCTGGCCTGCTATTGCAGAACCTGTGTGCAGTCTGGTACTGCCATGTCGACTTGGCAAGTGCACCCACTTGCCAGGCCCTAACCTTCCCTCTTCTTACCTGTCAGTCACCCCTAAGGTAGGCACAAGGTACCCCTGTGGGCAGTGTGCAGTGTATGTAAAAGGTAGGACATGCCCTGGTGTATGTGGCATGCCCTGATAGTGAATTACCACCAATTTCGTTTTTCACTATTGCAAGGCTACCTGTTCCCATAGGACAGAATGGGGAGTTTGTTTATAACATCTTTATAAACATAACTGGCCCTGGGAACAAGGTAGAGAAGTAAAATGTAGTATGCCTGAAGGTGATTTTTACATTCTGTGTTTGAAAATCCCACTTTTAGAAAGTAGGTATTTTCTTGCTCAGCCATCCAGGGTGCCTCTGCTGGGTTTGTGGATTGACTGTCTGGCTTTGGGATGGCATGGGCTGGGGAGGAGCAGTGGCTCCAGAGAGTCTAGATGGGTAAGGGATGGGCTGAATAGACCTGCGCTGCATTTATAGTAGGGGGAGGAGATTTCCTTTCACCTGAATGGGCCTGGTCTGCCTCTGACAATGCTGTCTCCACCTCCTGCCAGGAAGCTGCACCAGAGAGGACAGAACTGGTTCTGGCTGGGCACAGACACTCTCTGCCTGAGAGGACAAAGGATTTTGGGCTATAAAAAGTGGGACCCAAAGCCCTAAACTTTAGAACTCTTTTGGAACCAAGAAGACTGCCAAGAAGAAGAGCTGGAGAAGCTGTGAGGAGGGACTACCACTTTGCTATGTGCTTTGCTGTGTTGGCCTGCAGTGGCTGCTTCTGTCTTGGGCAGTGAAAGGATTGGATTGAACTTTCTGCAATTTCTTTTTGTGAGTTTCTCCAAGGGCTTGAGGTAGAGCTTGCCCCCTGTTCAAGAAGTCTCAGGAACAGCAAAGACTTTAAGTTCTTCTGCCCTCATCACTGGGGACTGTGTGTTTTGTGCTGCAACAGAAGAAAAAGCAACCCAACGCCGTCTATGGCACCGCTGCTGACTCCGTGTCCTGAAGGCACCGCAGAGGGCACAGCCGCAACGCCGCACTGCAAACCTGGTCTCACCGACGACGACACCTGTCGCCGCCAACGAGCCGCTGCTTGCACCGTGACCTGTGGGAACCGCACTCCGCACTGCCTCGCTTCACGCCGTCGCCCTGGTATCCCTGACGACGCCGTTCCACGCCGACATCGACGCTGCTGCTTGCACCATGGTTCGAGGGCATCGCTCATAAGTTACACAACGCACCGTCCTCATCCCGCACCGCAGCCTTGGCCTACCGACGCCGGCGTCATCGACTCCAGTTTGTTAGCCAACGACAGCACTTCAGCAACGATGCCGCTGCTGCTTGCACCGTGACCTGCCAGCACCGTGACGAGCACCACATCACTTCGCACCGCAGCCCTGGTCTCACCGACACCACTGGAACACCGTCACCGAGCCGCTGCCTGCACTGCGACCTGAGGGCACCGCACGCTGCACTGCTGCACTTCGCACCGCAGCACCCGACGCCGCCGCTTCCGACTTCAACCGCGAGGAGTTCAATCTGCAACGCGTGTTACTTCAAGGGCCCGACGACTCCTGCACCGACCTCCGGATCCGACGCCTGCATACGCCGTGCTTTCAGAGCTCAACGAGAGGTCACCGACGCCCGCATTTCTAAAGGTAGTGTTTTGCGGGTCTTTCCGACACCGTAGCTGGCCCGCGACGTCGCGGTCAGCCAGAACTGTTTGGATTTGTTGTTCACGATGCTGTGAGAGCCACAGACGGAGCTATCGCTTTCAAAGAACTTTATTTCGAGTTTATTTTGATAACTGAAGATTTCTAAGTACTGTATTGTGGATTTTTATTGTTTTTGGTCTTGTCTTAAGTATATAAAAATATTGGATATTTTTCTAAACTGGTGTGGTGTCCTTTTGTAGTGCTTTCACTGTGTTACTGTTGGTCATGTGCAAATGCTTTACACACTCCCTCTAAGATAAGCCTGACTGCTCGTGCCAAGCTACCAAGGGGGTGAGCAGGGGTTATTATAGGAGTGTAACTCCCTTACCCTGACTAGAAGCAAGGGTCCCTACTTGGACAAGGTGCAAACCATTGCCAACTAGAGACCCCCATTTCTAACAAGAAGTTACACCAGTACCTAGTGAACTCAAAGCTGTCTAGTCCAAGAGACCTAGTCAAGGCAGCTGATGAGTGGGTGAGAACCCGGGTTTCCAATCAGCACCATGGGGGTGACCAGAAGAAAGGTCCCTCCCCAGGGGAAAGGCCAAGGGAAAGAAGGTCAAAAAGAGAAGGAGTCCTCCAAAGACCTACAAAAACCTGTACATGGAGGGGGGCGGAAAGGTTGAGCCAACCCAAATTCAAATGGAGGGTATATCAGGGAAAGAATTGTAGGTTCTTTGATCCCTCAAAAGTGCTAAGTGCTTTGACTGTAATAAGCCAGGGCACTAGAAGGGGGTTGCTGTCTTCACAAAGAAGCCCCCCACTAGTGGGGCATCCCCAGGGATTGCTAGTGTAAGTGTGGGGGTGGAAAGTGCCCCAGAGAGGGGCAGGCAGGTGGTAGGAGCAACCTTGGTGTCCCTGGGTGGGGTGAATATTGCAACCCTGGCCTCCTTACCTCCAGACATGGATAAATACAGGCAGAGGCCACAAGTGAATGGGACTGAGGTTGAAGCTATCAGAGATACCCTGGTGCCTCAAAAGAGACTGCTACCTGGTGAGTTTCACCAGGTGACCTATGCAGACAGCAGTACCAAACTCCATCCTATGGCTATGGTGGATTTGAAATGGGGAGGTGTGACAGGCCCTATGAAAGTAGCTGTGTCTCCTCTACTCCTAGTCCAGTGTTTACTGGGCAATGATCTCGAAGCCTCTGAGTAGTTAGAGGTGGAGAGAGGTCTCCATATGAAAATATTGGAGCTCCCTAAATAGATATATGTTGTGACTAGGTCACAGACGATCTAGAAGGGAAAGGTTGGGTGCCTGGACCCTGAAACAAGGGGCCAAGCATCCCAGGACAAAGGTACTGGTGAGCGCGCTCAGGGAAATCCAGAGGGGCAGGAGGATCTGACCCTTGAGGAAGGGTCTCTATCCCTGCCAGAGCTGTCAGATTTGACATAAGCTGGTGGACCCTCCAGAGAGGAGTTCTATAAGGGACAGAGAGACTGCCCCACCCTTGAGAGCTTGAGGCGAATTTATTTATTTATTTATAAAGCGCGAACTAATACCCAAAGGCGTGTAGGCGCTGAAAAACCAAGGGTGAAAAACAAAAACTAGCAGCACTCAATCCTTGCGTTATAGAAGATGGACTAACGGGAGAAAAGCCCGGTCTTAAGGCTCTTCCTATAAGAAAGCGAGTCAGGGAAGTTTTTTAAATTGGTGGGAAGACAGCTCCATAATCTAATAGTGTTGGTAACAAAACTTTTGCCCCCTGCCCAGTTTACAAGCCGGAATCTAGAAACCTCCACCAGCTTTAGAGACGATGACCGGAGATTTCTCAGCGGAACATACCAAAGGAACTGGTGCTTTAGGTATTTTGGCCCGTGATTGTGGAGGGCTTTAAAATCAATACACAGGGCTTTAAAATTGACCCTTTTCTCCACAGGGAGCCAGTGGGGTGATTTAAGAGCATGTTTGGCTGAATGATTTCCGGGGACCCCTAGTAGTAGCCGAGCCGCTGCGTTCTGAAGAATCTGTAGTTTGTTAAGTAGACCCTTCTGTAGACTAACAAAGAGAGCGTTACAGTAATCTAACTTAGATAAGATGAGCGCAGAGGCACCCGTTTTTTGAAGATCAAGAGGTATAAAAGGAAAACTTTCCTTAGAATTTTTTATGTAAAGTAGACGAGGTAATGGCATTCACCTGATATTTAAAAGACAAGGCTGTGTTGCATATAACTCCCAGCTTTTTTGCCTTGGTCACTGAGAATAGGGAGCGAGCCAAGCTCCTTAGGCCACCAGTCAGGGGACCAAAAGGAGGTGTTACTTCCAAAGAGCAATACTTCGGTTTTGCTTGAATTTAACTTCAGGCAATTCTCCAACATCCACTTACTAACCTGTTGCATACAGCTTTGGAACTTAGAAGCTAAGTCCTGAATATTGTTTGTGACAGAAGAACATAAGTTACTTACCTGTAAACTGTGGTTCTCCAGTATTGGTGTCTTTCATAGATTCACATGCTTGAATCATTCCCCGTCGTCGAAGTGGGAGTCCCACGGTACATAAAATAGCAATATATATATACATATATACATAGTATAACAGTAGCATAGCTAAAAATTTCCATAGGAAGTATTGTAGCATAGCAATCAATAGGAAAAACTTGTCACTTTATTAGCTCGTCTAAGTCATTAGATATATAATCCAAACTCCAGCCAATCTGGCGTCAGCACCCTCTAGAACCTTCCCCCCCAGAGGCTTAGTCCCTCAGATTTTCTAGCACGAGAGTGACATAATAGTCAAGTAAACGAGGGGAGCCTCTGAGGGGAGGTGGGTGGGTCGCATGTGAATCTATGAAAGACACCAATACTGGAGAACCACAGTTTACAGGTAAGTAACTTATGTTCTTCTCCAGTATTGGGGTGTCTTTCATAGATTCACATGCTTGAATCAGAATAGATAGCAGTAATTCCAAAACTGTACATAGTCAGTTATATATATCATAGTACGATAATATATATATATATATATATATATATATATATATATATATATATATATATATATATATATATATATATATATATATATATATAAAAACATACATCATAATGTACATTCTGTGTAGGAGGAGGGAAGAAAACAGAGGCTCACCTTATTTAAAAAGATTACGTTTGTGTCCGCATTGTCTGCAGCTTCCAGACAGTAATGTTTGGTAAAGGTGTGTCTGCTAGACCATGTTGCAGCTCTACAAATCTGGTGAAGAGGCACACCGGCAAAAAGTGCAGACGAAGAGGAGACTGCTCTGGTAGAGTGTGCCTTGACCGTTGTTTGAAGTGTCTTTCCCGCTTGTTGATGACAAAAGGAAATTGTACTAGATATCCATCGTGCGATAGTCTGTTTGGTTACTGGATGTCCTTTACGCATCATGCCGTAAGCAACAAATAGTTGATCAGTTCTTCGAACACTGGCTGTCTTTTGCAGATAAAATTTTAAACACTTTTTGACATCTAAAGAGTGTAAAGCCTTTTCTGCTGGCGACTGTGGATTAGGGAAAAAAGTCTTTAAGATGACCGGCTCGTTTAAGTGGAAATCAGAAGGCACTTTTGGGATAAATGCCGGGTTAGTGCGGAGCACCACTGGAGTCTTTGGTGAATTGAAGAAACGGTGGTTTAATAGTAAAGCCTGTATGTCGCTGACTCGTCGAGCAGAAGTAAGAGCCAAAAACAATGAAATCTTCCAAGAAATAAATTTTAGATCAGCCCTATGGATGGGCTCAAATGGGGACTTCATGAGTTGAGTCAACACAACGTTTAAATGCCAAGACGGAGGTGGACGTCGAATTGGTGGGAACATCCGAAATAAACCCTTGAAGAATTGTTGTATTATTCTAGAAGAATAAAGAGAGTTGGAACCATCCTGTCAAAACCTGGAAATTGCAGCCAGAAAAACCTTAAGGGTAGCGTGAGATAGCCCAGATTTTGCTAATTGTAAGAAAAAAGGCAAAAGTTGCTCTGGCGTAGAATGAACCGGGTGAACATTGGAAGCTTCACACCAAAGGCAAAACCGTTTCCACTTAAGTTTGTAGGTCTTGATAGTGGAAGGTGCCCTGGCGTTAGCAAGGACCTCCCTGTAGTCCGAAGGAATCACTAAGTTGGCAAACTCATAGTGTTCAGGCGCCAAGCCGCCAATTTCAGAGATGCTGGATCCGGATGGCAGACTTGTCCTTGGTCCGTCGTCAGAAGATCCGGAATTGGACGAAGCACAATCGGATCGCCCTCGGACAGAAGGAGCAGCTTTGAAAACCAAATCTGGCGAGGCCATCTGGGGGCTATGAGAAGAATGCGACATGGGTCCCTCCGCATCTTCCAAAGCACCCTTGGGACTAGAGGAATCGGCGGAAAAGCGTAAGCATAAATTTGTGACCAGTTGATCAAAAAGGCATTCCCGTACGACCCTGGTTGGGGAAGCCAGCTTGCGTAAAATGGGCATTTGCGGTTCCGACTTGTCGCAAATAGATCCAGGTTGGGCCGTCCCCACAGCTGAAAGATGTTGTCCAGCGTTGGCTGATGAAGTTCCCACTCGTGGTTGGACGAGATTGACCTGCTCAGGGAGTCCGCTAGAATGTTGGACACTCCCGGAACATGAACTGCTGTTAAAGTTATTCGATGTTGAATCGCCCAGTTCCAAATCTGCTGTGCCTGTAGGGACAGCAAAGTGGACCTTGTGCCTCCTTGTTTGTTCACATAATGCATGCTTGTTGTGTTGTCCGTCCGGATCAACACTGAAGCACCTTGAAGAAGGGTGCGAAAAGATTTTAGCGCCAGGAATATCGCCAGTAGTTCCAAAAGGTTTATGTGCCAAGTTCGTTGCTGAGCATCCCATTTTCCCTTGACTGTGAGACCCTGAAGATGCGCCCCCATCCCTCGAGGGAAGCATCTGTTGTAAGGATGAAACTTGGATCGTCCGCTACAAAGTAGCGACCTGCTGAGATGTTTGTCCTGTGCGTCCACCATAGCAAAGCTTTGTGCATCCGGGACGTGATGACGATTACATCGTCGAAAGACCCTGAGACCAGTTGCCATTGTTTGTCGATTTCCTCCTGTAAGGGCCTCATTTTGAGATGACAGTTGGTAATTAGAGGGACGCAGGAAGATAGCATTCCCCGAAGCGACTTGAACTGTCGAACAGAAACGGACTTTCTTGCACGTAGAAGAGATGCCAGTTTGCAAATTCGTTGTTGCCTTTCGTTTGATACATACGCCTTTGCTGTCTGAGTATTTATCATGGCTCCCAAGAAAGTCCGAACTTGAGAAGGGGTGAAGTGCGACTTCTCTAGATTTATGGACAGGCCCAGTGACTGAAACAGAGACCGGCATGTTTGAGTGTGTCTCATTGCAACTGTAAACAACTGCGCCTTTATGAGGCAGTCGTCGAGGTAGGGAAATATTTGGACGCCCGCTTGACGAAGGTGTGCAGCCACTGGTGCCAAAACTTTGGTGAACACTCAGGGCGCAGAGCGGAGGTCGAAGGGGAGGACTTTGAATTGGAAGTCTCTGCCAGCCACTCTGAAGGGCAGGAATTTTCTGTGTCTGGGTAAGATGGGGACATGGAAATAGGCATCTTGGAGGTCCAGTGTTGTCATGTAATCTCCTTGAGATAGAAATTGAAGTACTTCTTGCAGAGACAACATCCAAAATGATTGCTTTTTGAGGAACTTGTTGAAGGAACGAAGGTCCAGGATGGGGCGCCAATCCCCCGATTTTTTCTTGATGAGGAAGAATCTCGAATAGAAACCTGCACCCCTTTGTAAGTTTGGAACCACTTCGATCGCTCCTTTTTGTAACATGACTTTGATTTGGCATAAGAGTTTTTTCAGATGGGCAGGAGGAGGACCTCTGGGAGGAGAATTTGGGGGAAATTTTACAAATTCTAGGGTGTGTCCTCTGGACACTATGTCCAAAACCCATCGATCTGTAGTGATGGCAGAGCAGTTTGAGAAGAAATGGGAGTTTCATCCTCCAACCTTGGCTGGGTTGTTGGGTAGAGTGGTCGGCAGGTGGCGGCTGTCACTGCTTTTTTGAGGAATCTCTGCCTCTGTAGGAAGATTTTCCTCTGTACTGCTTATAAGAGGCAGCTAGTGGTTGACGATATGTCTGCTGTTGCTGTGAGGAAGAGTAACGTTGTTGTCCCTGATAAGATTGGTACTGTCTGTTCTGTTTGTAACCTCCTCGAAAGGAATAGGAGGAACCACGACCCCTCGCATCATGAAAAGGCTGTTTCTTAAATTGTAACGTGCCAAGAGCACGTGCGGTGTCAGTATCTTTTTTAATTGCTTGGAGGGCGTCATCTATGTGCTGCCCGAAAAGTGATTCGCCATCAAAAGGCATATCGATAATTTTTGTTTGCACTTCTTGGCGAAAGGAAGTAGCTCTTAACCAGCCCTGCCTTCGGAGGACTGCTGCTCCTGCCAGTTGGCGAAAACCCGTGGAAGAGACATCCACTGCGCAGTCAATGATCTCGGCAGAGATCCTCTCACCCTCCTGGAGAATTTTAAAAGCTTCGGTTTTAGAGTCCTCAGGCAACAGATCGATAAAGGGAGAAATGTCCGACCACATTTGCCTATCATAGCGGCCTAGAATGGCTAGGGAATTAGCCGCCTGGACAGTAGTTGTCGCCATGGTGGAAAAATTTTTCCCAATGGCATCAAGGCGTCTGCCCTCTCGATCAGGAGGAGCCGACAAAGGAGAGGAGGGATTCCTGGCACGACGTTGAGCCGCCTGCGAAATAACGGAATTCGGCTTTGGTTGACCAATTAAACAGGCTGGTGAATTGTCTGGTGCCTTGTACTTTTTATCCAAGCGCAGCAGGACTGCAGGAATGGAGGCAGGGGTCTTCATGACTTTCAAACCCTCCTGCCAGATGAAATCAATTATAGGAATCGCCCGAACCTGTTTCTGTGGTTGTCTTTTGAAATCGTATAAAAAACAATCCTCGTCCTTTGAGACCAAAGGGAGATGAAATCTCTTGGCCGCTCTGTCCATGAGGACATGAAATCCACTTATATCCACAGGTGGAGAGTCAACAGGAGTAGGAGTGGTAGGGGACGGAGTCTGGATTTGGTAATTGTCCCACTCAGTAAGTAGGGATCTATCATTTAACTCCCCTTCTTCTCTGTCCTCATCAGTTGTATGTGTGTCCTCTATATTTTGAGCAATCGATGCCACTGGAGAAGCAGGAGGGGGCGGCCCAATGATTGATGAAGGCGGAGGAATAGGCATCTGAGGAATCGAAGAAGCTGGCTCTGAAGGAGGAAAACGGCGGTAGTAGTCATCCAGCATGAGTTGCAAATTTGAAATGAGTGACAAAGGCATCTGTGCAGCCGGATTTTCAGACTGTGAATGAATATTTGGCTCTGAGTAATAGTCATAGTCTTGTTCATCATCTATGTCCTGGCACTTAATGAGGAGCTCTGAAGGACTACGAGCCGCTCGAAACCTATCATCCCTCCTCTGAATCCTCCTCATCCGCCCCATAATCAAACAGCTGCACTGGAAGATTAGGAGAAGCTTGTATTGGCAATAAAAGGTCCAATGAAGACTGTCTACATTGAAGCAAAGAGCCCTTCCTTGGTTCCGAGGGCGGCAAAAGAGCTGCTGAAGGCTTCAGAGGCACTAGAGGCATCAAACCTGGAGGCGATACCAGAGATTCCGCCGACGAAGCTGCAGCCGTCGACGAAAGACATACTTGTTTCTCCATTTGCAAAGGCTTCACTGTCGTCGACGAGGCAACCGTCGACGGAGCAACCATCGACGAAGCAACCGTCGACGAAGCAACCGTCGACGAAGCAGACGTCGACGAGACAACCGTCGATGGGACAGGCGTCGACGAGGCAGGCGTCGAAGAGGTAAGCGTCGACGGAACCAATAGAACTTTGGAGGTTCCCGTCGACGAAGAAGCGTCCGTCGACTAAAGTTTCTTGTTTTTCGTCGTCGACGAAGAGAGAGAGGTAGTAGATGACTTAGGCCTCACTGTCACTGAGACCAGCGTCGACGGTGAAGACGCCAACGACATCACCATAGCAGGTTTAGGCGAAGAGTAGGTAGCAGTCATCGTCGTAGATGTGACGACGGAGGACTTCGTCGACGGCGGAATCGACGATGAGCTCGTCGACGAGTAGCCAGTTTTCTGAGGTAAACGTCTCTCAGACAGAGACTTTGACGCCTGAGACTTAGATCTCGGAGGCGTAGAAGGTGGAGAGTGAACCTTAGGGAGAGCTGGAGTCCCTTTAGATGAGGAAGGCTGGTCTTCACGCTTAGAAGAGTGATGTTTCTTCAGCACCTTAGCCTTAGGAGATGTCATCTACGCCTCACTAGCCCTTTTCTTAGAGGCAACAGTCTTAAGAGAGGAATCACTCTCCACATCAGATAATGGGTCATCCTTCATCTTTTGCTTTTGTAGCCACAGAAGTAGTCGTCCTTCTCTGTCCCTTAAGGTCTTTTGAGGAAAAGTCCTGCATATTTTACAATCTCTCACCTGATGGTCAGGATGTAGGCAGTAAATACCCTTTTTGTGTGGGTCCTCAGAGTGAAGTCGCAATTTTCCACACGACTCACAGTGTCTGAAGAGTGATCTCTTAGTAGTAGACATTTTAGTGAAGATGAGAGTAGAATTCTTGAAGAGAAAAGTTGAAGTACTGAGCAGAGCTCAGGGAGACTCCCTTCACACGACGTGCGGTAGAAAATTTGAGGGACCAAGCCTCTGGGGGGGAAGGTTCTAGAGGGTGCTGACGCCTGATTGGCTGGAGTTTGGACTATATCTAATGACTTAGACGAGCTAATAAAGTGACAAGTTTTTTCCTATTGATTGCTATGCTACAATACTTCCTATGGAAATTTTTAGCTATGCTACTGTAATACTATGTATATATGTATATATATATATTGCTATTTTATGTACCGTGGGACTCCCACTTCGACGACGGGGAATGATTAAAGCATGTGAATCTATGAAAGACCCCCCAATACTGGAGAAGAACAAGTTACTTACTTTCGGTAACGCTTTTTCTGGTGGATACAGTATCTGCCTGTGGATTCCTCACCTTTTGAATTACCCCTGCACCAGCATTCCACGGAAATTCTTTTCTAAGCTCTCCCACGTCGACGAGGACATCACAATTAGCATGGCTCCGCTCGCGACTCCGTATGACGTCACCGGAGCCATAAGAAGACTTCTTCGGCGTGCTGACGTCAGTTCCAACCATTTTTTCCGTGCCCTCAAGACGAACGGGTGGACTGACAACATAACACAAGTATACACAGTATACAAAATATATACACAAATACATACAGTATATATATATATATATATATATATGTATATATATATAGGTAAAAAGGAAAAGCCAAAAACCAAAGCAATTCCTAGCAACAAACTGTATGGCATATAAATTACATATGAAAAATAACAATATCAAACAGTCAGACGTTTTTCGGTATAAGCTAGTGGACAACAAAGAAGCGGGTGGGTCAGTGAGGAATCCACAGGCAGATACTGAATCCACCAGAAAAAGCGTTACCGCAGGTAAGTAACTTGTTCTTCTGATGGATACATCTGCCTGTGGATTCCTCACCTTTTGAATTGAATCCCCAAGCAGCTCCTCTCCCGGAGGAGGGTGTCTTAGCTCTGGTGGAATGAGCTCTAATACCTTCAGGCGGCTCCTTCTTTGCCAAGGCATAGCAGATCTTGATGCACAAGATGATCCACCTGGAGAGTGTTAGTTTGTCGACAGCTTTGCCCTTCATCCTTCCAATATAGCCCACAAACAGCTGGTCATCCAGTCTTAGGTCCAAGGTTCTGTCCAGGTAGAAGGTGACAGCCCTCCTAGGGTCCAGGCGGTGAAGTCTCGCCTCCTCCTTGGAAGGGTGAGGGGGGAGGATAGAAAGTAGGTAAGGTAATAGACTGCCCTAGAAGGAAAAGAGTGACCACCTTAGGCAGGAAAGCAGCCCTGGTCCTGAGAAACATCTTTTCTGCATGAATGGTTAAAAACGGAGGTTTAGAACTAAGAGCCTGAAGCTCACTTACCCTCCTGGCTGAGGTAATAGCGATCAGAAAAACCGTCTTGAAAGTATGAAGCCTCAACGGGCAACTATGAAAAGGCTCAAAAGGAGAACCCATCAGGAAAGTAAGTACTAAATTCAAATTCCACTGAGGCATAATGAAGGGAGTGGGAGGAAACCTATTGGTGAGGTCCTTAATGAACCTCATAACAATGGGGGACTTAAATAAAGACCGCTGGTCCGGCAAACATAGGAAAGCCGACAAGGCCAACAAGTAACCCTTTACCATAGCCACAGCAGAACCTTGCTGAGCCAAGGAAAGTGAAAAGCCAAGTACATAAGATAAATGGGCCTTCAAAGGATCAATGGACCTCTCTCCACAACATTTCACAAACTTGGACCACCTAGAGGAATAAATAGATTTGGCGGAGTGTCTCCTGGAAGATAAAATAACATCCACCACATCCTGTGGGAGAGAGAAAGAACTCAGGTTGCGCCATTCAATCTCAAGTCATGAAGGTGCAAGCTCTGGAGGTGGGTGTGTAGAACCTGCCCCAGCGACTGCGAGAGGTCTGCCCTGAGAGGGAAACGGAGCGGAGGGTACGAAGAGAGGTGAAGTAGATCTGTGTACCACACCCTTCTTGGCTAATCCGGAGCAATCAAAATGACTTGGGCCCGGTCTTGGGGAATCTTTCTCATAACTCGAGGAATCAAGGGTATGGGAGGAAACGCGTAAAGTTGCGAGCTCCAATCCAATTGAAGCGCGTCCCCCAACGCTCCCTGCATCGGATACTGAAGACTGCAGAACGACGGGCAGTGCGCGTTCTCCTGAGTGGCAGAAAGGTCCAACCGAGGAAACCCCCACATCCGAAAGATGTGATGGACCACCTCCGGATGAAGCCGCCACTCTTGATCGGCCGAGTATTGCCGACTGAGACTATCCGCACACACATTTAGCACCCCGGCCAGATGATTTGCAAACATACAAATCTGATGGCCCTGAGCCCAGGACCAGAGTCGCAGAGCCTCTCTGCAGAGACGATACGACCCTACCCCTCCGTTTGTTTATGTACCACATCACGGTAGTGTTGTCCGTCAGGACTTGAATCGACTGACCGCGAAGGGAGGGAAGAAAGGCCTTGAGTTGAGAACCAAACGTATTGCCCGCAATTCCAGAAGGTTGATGTGAGGCAACCTTTCATCCAGGGACCAAAGACCCTTGATCTCCAGATCCCCCAGATGAGCACACCACCCTAGAGTGGAGGCATCCGTGATTACTGTGGCCACCGGTGGAGGAGGTTGAAAAGGCTTTCCTTGAGACAGGTTGCCCACCACACTCCACCAAGGCAGCTCCACTGAAGTGTCTCTGGAGATTCTGACCTTCTCCCCGAGATCTCCATTGTGCTGATACCACTGCCTGCGGAGGCACTACTGGAGTGCCCTCATGTGCCAGCGTGCATGGTTGACCAACAATATGCAGGAAGCGAACAGACCGAACAGGCGTAGAACCTTCAGGACTGGAACAACCGCTCCATCGTGAAACAAAGGAATCATCTCCTAAATGTCGAGAATCCTCTGCGGAGGCGGGAAAGCTCGACACACAGTTGTGTCCAGTACTGCCCCTATGAACAGGCTGTGCTGAGAGGGCACCAGGTGAGATTTGGGTACATTTATCGAGAAACCCACGTTGAACAACAGTTGCGTTGTTACTTGCAAGTGACGCAGCACCATCTCTGGCGATCTTGCTTTGAGCAGCCAGTCATCCAGATAGGGGAAAACCAGAATCCCTGACCTTCTGAGATGTGCTGCTACCACCATCATCACCTTTGTGATGACCCGTGGTGCAGTAGTGAGACCGAACGGGAGGACCGCAAACTGGCAGTGTGGAGACCCTACTGTAAACCGGAGATACTTCTGATGCGACTTCAGAATAGGGATGTGGAAATACGCATCCTGCAAGTCGATCGACACCATCCAGTCTTCCTGCTGCAGCGCCTGAAGAACCTGAGCTAGGGTCAACATCTTGAACTTTTTCCGCCTGAGGTCCAGGATCGGTCTCAACTGGCCGTCCTTCTTGGGGATCAGGAAATAACAGGAGTAGCATCCCTGACCCCTTTCCTGCTCCGGAGCCACCTCTATCACACATTTCTGCAGCAAGGCAAGAACCTCCTGCTACAAGAGCAGCAAATGGTCCTCTGAGGAGGGTAAGGAGGTGGAAACTCTTGAAAAGGTAGGGCGTAACCATTTTCGACAAGATTCAAAACCCAACGGTCTGAAGTAACCGATTTCCAATCTTGCAAAAAATGGGACACTTGGCCCCCTACAGGAGCAACATGCTCCAAGATGGGGGATCTAGAGCTGCTTTCCCGTGGTACGGGTGGTGGGAACAGGGGAGGAGGAGAAGGAGGAAGACCGTTGTCGAGAGGCTCCCAAGCAGACGGCCTCTACCTTTTACTCTGTACGACCTGTACAGAGGGTTCTGCTGCTGCTGCTGCTGATGTGGCTGCTGGCGGCCTCGAAAGGAAGCTGCCTTCCCAAAGCCTCGATACCTTTTGTATCCATAGCCCCTGGGTTGGGACTGCAGGCCCAAGGATTTTGCAGTAGCCCTACTGCCCTTGAAGCGTTGCAGCGCAGAATCCGCCTTCATTCCAAACAATCTAGATCCATCGAAGAGTAGATCGAGCAAAGTAGCCTGTACATCTGGTGAGAAACCTGAAGACCTGGGGGGCGGAGCTTGCTCGAGACCAAGATGGCTGCATAGACTGAGGGCTCCGCCGAGCCATCTAACAATCCTACACTTATCCGACATATGTGCAGACTAATTGCTCAATATTGAATCGGCAACAACACCGGAGAGCGCTGGGACCACAAAGAACTGCTCAGATCTCGCTGCAACCAACTACGAGAGCCGTGGTGGATGGCAGGCGTGCAGGCCCGGTGAGAGACCGCGAGGGCCAGATCCGGGACGTGGGCGGAAGATCGGCTGGGGATACGGAGTCGCTCCTCCCCTTCAGGAGTACCAACGTAGAAGACACAAGCCGATTTCCTGCGGAGACGGCGCCTTCCCCCACCAAAAGACAAAACAGCTCACACCCAGTGACGTGGAGAGCCGCGGATGGACTGGGAGGACCGAGGGGTCGCTGCCGCGCACCAGCCAGGACTAACCGATCCTAGAGGCCACTGCGGGGGAGAGACGAGCAGAGCGCTCAGCCGTCCTGTGGGCCTGGCGGTGGTGGGACGGTGCTGGTCGCGGGTGAGGACGCAAGTGCAGGTCGGTGGAGCGGGGAGAAGAGCTTGCCTGCCGCTGGCCCCTCTGGATTGGGCCCCCCCTTCATCGCTCGGCCTGCCCCGTGACTGAACTACGGCTTATCGCAGCGCAGAGAGGCCGGGGGCGCGGCCATTTTGGGAACCTCCGCGACTGCGAACTCTGGAGGGATCTTCACAGCGGTGCTGAGGTGAGGAGGCCTATTTGTTAGCAGCTGCGCCCGGACTGCAGCCGTACTGTTTCAGAGCTGAGTGCCCAGACGCAGATAAGGTCATTTCGTGCCTCTGCTCGTCTGCCGGGCGGCCGGCGGGTGCCACAGCTTCCCTCCTGGGACACTCAATTACCCCTAAGTACTGACTACACACCCCACAGAACACCAACGCGCAGGCGACCAGGCAGTGCAAGCCACCACGGCAGAAAATCACCTGGGATAGTGCAGGGGGCGTAGATCGGAGACCACAGCAGGAAGACGAACGCATGAGGCAACCCCGGTCCGACACGCGGATCTGCCCCACGAAGCCCACAAAACCAATAAATAGCAGCAGCGGCTCACCGACCTGACGAGGACATCCCTATTGCTGGGGCCTGCGAGTGGAGCACCGGGTGGCTGGTGACCATCGCAACATTTGCCTGGGACTACATTGAATAATTGCTTGCAGAATTGCAGCGCTCCAGCCGAGAAAGCTGACACCCGACCACGCCGACACCTGGAGGAACCCATCTCGGGGTTGAGGCACCTTGGCCCCTTGCGAGGACTGGGACAACTCGGATAACGACACCATCAGGCAGAATAGTAGGGAGGACTGCGGTGCCCCCCCATAGGAAAAAACGGGCATGCCTAACCACCACTGAGGAGCTCGGGCCCTGCCTCTTGAGGAATCTTTGAATACAGCTTGCAGGGAGACACACAGGGGGGACGCGCTGGCCCTTCCTAGCACATCGACTCAAGATAAGATAGGAAGCAAGTAGAGAATAGCAGCGGCCATGGGTAAGGTTGATAAGCTACAACCTAAACTCCACTTTGAGCAGCGGAAGTCCAGGCTTCGAGAACACGACCCTGAAGAAGTCATAAACGCGCATTTAGGAGAACCAGAGCCGGCGGAAGGGGATATCCGCACCATGCTGGCGGCAATGCAAAAGAGCCTACAACAGAGCTTGTCAACCATCGATGGCAAAATTGACTCGTTGGCACTACGAATGGACCGCTTGACTGAGCGGATGGACAAGCAGGCGGAGAGGCAAGATATGACGGAGCGAAGGGTCACGGAGGTCGAAGAAGCCCAAACAGAGTTAAATTCGGAGCAAAAGCGGATGGGAAAACTGTTATTAACTGTACAAGAGAAAGCAGAAGACCTTGAAGATCGCTCTCGCAGAAGCAACATTAGAATTACGGGCCTGCCGGAGTCCACAAGTGTGGGCAACATGGAACTCTTCGTAGAGAAGCTATTGGAAACACTGCTGGGTCGCAGTACATTCTCACCGATGTTCATAGTAGACCGTGCGCATCGCTCTTTGGGGCCGAAGCCTCCCCCTGGGGCACCGCCGAGGCCTATTATTGTCAAACTATTAAACTATAGAGACCAAGATGTGGCACTAAAAGCAGCCCGAGAGAAACAAACTTTGCAGTACGAAGGCTCCGCTATATCGCTCTATCCGGACTTTACAGTTCGGGTGCAAGAGGCGCGACAACAATTCGCGCCGCTGAAGAAGCAACTGCGAGAACAAAATTTGGACTACGCCATGTTGTATCCAGCAAGACTACGAGTGAATAGACAGGGACGCTCTCGCATTTTCACGGACCCTAAAACCTTGCAGAAAGCTCTGAAGGAATGGGCAAAGGACAGACCTCACCAAACCTCTCCGCTGATCCACGGAGAGGCTGCAGGAAGCGGCTTAGAAGACCAAGACTGACCGCTGAAACAACATTTTGGACAGATAAGAGCTTTATTTGAGGGGAGGCGGGTAATGCATTAATGATGTGAATTCAAGGCAGGAGCTGGCGTTAACATAGAGAGGCGAGATAGTATACAGGGCACCCCAGGGGGCACTGAGCCGAATTTCAACCTTGTTTAAATGTTGTTAAGACGCGCCAAGCTGAGATTAAACTGCAAAAGAGGTTTCATGCTCTGATACGCTAGTGCCGTAATGTTAGTATGATGCACAAAAACCGCTAGATGGCGGCAGGACCAGGCGGAATACCTAGAGCGCGTGAGAAGAGCCAGGCCTCGGGCAACATCTGCCCACACGACCTGGATAATTTTCTTTTTTGTTTGATGAACGATGCAGATTATTTTGATGATGTTGCAGACGTTAAGGGTTTGTTAAGGGAGTACCGCCAGCGCAAGGTTGGGGTTTGCATGGCGTGGGTGGGGGGAGGGAGGGCGGCCAGAGACATAATATAGGCTATATTCCTGGAGCAATGAACACAGTACAGTATTTACATACGTACTCCTCTGCTATGTATGGCGCAGACGCCAATTGGTAAGATTAATGCTCTGACCTGGAATGTCAGGGGCCTGAATGATTACAGAAAGTTGAGGAAAGTAATGGCCTATCTCACCAGGCACACCATTGATATAGCCCTATTGCAGGAATCGCACTTGACACTCAACAGTCGACTGCTCCACTGCAGGGGGTTACTAGGCAACGTTCATGTGGCAGGGTTCACATCTCATGCCAGAGGTGTGATCACTTGGGTTAACCCGAAGGCAGGGCTGCAACTGGAACCATTAGAAACAGACTCGGAGGGGAGATATGTCATCTCAAGATGCAGAGGGAAGGGGTTAGATCTACTTATAATCAATATATACGGTCCGAATTACGATAACCCCAAGTTATACGCAGCACTAATAGAGAAGATGCGGAATTATGGGGCCGGTCCCCAGTTATGGGGTGGGGACTTCAATTGCGTATTAGACCCGCAACTAGACAGGTCGGGAGGCCCGGAATGTCATGACTACCAGAAATTCCACTCATGCTATGCCCTTTTGATTGTACAGAATAAACTATAGTCATGATGCTCATGTCTGGTCAATACTGTTACATATGGTTTACAAAAGGTTTAGAACTACAATGTACTGTTAAATGTGGTTTAGAACTGAAATGTAATTGCTGAAGTCTTTTCCTGTTCGTCCAACGTAAGGAATTGCCAGGCACGAGGACAAGCACATGGTTAACTGCCAAACTAGGCATAAAGCACGTTCTGCGCCCAACAAACTGTCAGTTATTAGCATTTCACGTGTCTTCACTAATGAACACTAT
The DNA here is from genome assembly GCA_963921515.1 of Calotriton arnoldi. Lineage (NCBI taxonomy): Eukaryota > Metazoa > Chordata > Amphibia > Caudata > Salamandridae > Calotriton > Calotriton arnoldi. The sequence goes on along the minus strand of CAWUFW010003461.1, from coordinate 889,129 downwards.
TCACGTTTAACACGCGAGCGGTTAAACCGGCAGATATTTGCATTCACGTGCTGGCAGCAACGAACAGAGCTCAGGCGGCATACGCGAGTGGTAGAAAGGTATTCAAACCGCCAGCGTACAACTTTCTGTTCTTGGTCTCGTCTGATGAAAGCCCTTACCTGTGTCTCCGGCTTCCGAAGCGGCGTCTCTTTGGGTTTCTGCTGCTTCCACGATTTCCCGACTGCATTCTCCAGGTTCCCTCCGGCTTCCGGTGCGACACCTCCCCTTCCAGTTCATCTGGACACCTCCTTCTGCTTCCGGTTCACTGAATCTGCAAAATAAAGACAAACAAGAGAGATAAGTGGCACATTATTACAAGGCCTTGTAATAAATAGTCAGAAGACGATCGGTGAGTCTTTCCTGATTTGCTTTTGAACTGTGCAATATTATTTTATTTTGTTAAGCGCCAAGAACTAGTTTTAAAACTTGAAGAAGCCCATTTTCAAGAAAAGGACAGAACATTGCTGGACGCTTTTGGTGATAACAATATCATCGCAAAGACATTGTTTATTGCAAAGACAATATAATAGCTCATTTAACCCCTTCGCTGCTAGGCCTTTTCCCCTCCTGTGCTAAGCCTTTTTTTGGCTATTTGGGGTAGTGCGCGCTTAGGCCCCTGTAACTTTTTGACCACATAAGGTATCCATGCCAAATTTGCGTCCTTTATTTCTAACATCATGGGGATGGTAAAGGTACCCAGGGTTTGTGGATTCCCCTGGAGGGGACCCAGAAATTAGTCAAAATACAGCTAAATTTTGGGGTTTTTGGGGAAAAATGCGAAAAAGGGCAACAGATGAAAGCGTCTTGATTTTTCCCTGCAAATGGCATCAAAAAGGGGTTGTGGTGCTGAAATCACCATCTTCCCAGATTTCAGGGACAAGCAGACTTTTGTCAGAAAACCAACTTTTTTACACAGTTTTGGCATTTTTCTGGGACATAGCCTATTTTTGCTATTTTTTGTGCTTTCAACCTCCTTCCAGTTAATGGTAGAAATGGGTATGAAAGCAATAATGGATCCTAGAAAGCCATACATTTCTGAAAAGTAGACAAAATTCTGAATTTAGCAAGGGGTCATTTGTGTAGATCCTTAAAGTTTTCCTTATAGAAACTAACAGTTAAATAAAGGAAAAATTGAAAATTAGTTGAAAAAAACAGCCATTTGTGTCAACGTTTTCACCTGTAACTTCTTCTAATTATGACATCTATTTGAAGGCAATATACCGTTATATCCGCTGGACCTTTCTGGTTGTGGGGATATATAGGACTTGTAGGTTCACCAAGAACCCGACGAACCCAGAGCCAATAATTGAGCAGCATCTTGCAATGGTTTTTATTATGTACCGGGTATATAGCAATTATTTTGGGAAAATGTATACATGGAAAAATTGTTATGAAAGACACCTATGTATTTCTGAAATGGGAACAAAATGTAGATTTTAGAAACAGTAGATATTTGCACATTTCCGAAATTGGGAGTACCCATACTAGCATGAGAATTATAGGTCATTTTTCAAAATGACTTATTTTTTACACATTGTCTTTCATTTGGAAGGCAGAAATGCATCGAAAGTCAATAGGTAATAACAGTTGCTCTACAATTCTGTGTTACCCAAAGTCTCCCGATAAAAATGGTACCTCACTTGTGTGGGTAGCCCTTGTGCCCACAACAGGAAATGGCTCAAAATGCAACGTGGACGTACCACATTTTCTCAATGAAAAATTACCCTTTTTTTGCAAAGTGCCTAGGTGTAGTTTTTGAACCCTAGCACTGCCGGAACCTAGGGAAACCTAGAAAACCTATACATTTTTGAAAACTAGACACCCAGGGGAATCCAGGATGGGGTGACTTGACTTCCTCCCACCAGGTTCTGTTACCCAGAATCCCTTGCAAACATAAACAATTGTCAAAAAAATCACATTTCCCCCACATTTCTGTGGTGGAAAGTTCTGGAATCTGCGTGGGTCCACAAATTTCCACCCACCCCGCGTTCCACAAAGTCTTACGAGAACAATGGTACCTCACTTGTGTGGGTCGGCCTAGTGCCTGCGACAGGAAACGGCGCAAAACGCAACGTGGTCACACCTCAATTTCGCAGTGAAAAATGACCCTTTTTTGGCAAAGTGCCTAGCTGTAGTTTTTGAACCCTAGCTCTGCCGGCACCTAGGGAAACCTAGCAAACCTATACATTTTTGAAAACTAGACACCCAGGGGAATCCAGGATGGGGTGACTTGACTGCCTCCCACCAGGTTCTGTTACCCAGAATCCCTTGCAAACATAAAAAATTGTCCAAAAAACCACATTTTCCCCACATTTCTGTGGTGGAAAGTTCTGGAATCTACGTGGATCCACAAATTTCCACCCACCCCGCGTTCCCCAAAGTCTTCCGAGAAAAATGGTACCTCACTTGTGTGGGTCGGCCTAGTGCCTGCGACAGGAAACGGCGCAAAACGCAACGTGGTCACACCTCAATTTCGCAGTGAAAAATGACCCTTTTTGGCAAAGTGCCTAGCTGTAGTTTTTGAACCCTAGCTCTGCCGGCACCTAGGAAACCTAGCAAACCTATACATTTTTGAAAACTAGACACCCAGGGGAATCCAGGATGGGGTGACTTGACTGCCTCCCACCAGGTTCTGTTACCCAGAATCCCTTGCAAACATAAACAATTGTCAAAAAACCACATTTCCCCACATTTCTGTGGTGGAAAGTTCTGGAATCTGCGTGGGTCCACAAATTTCCACCCACCCGCGTTCCCCAAAGTCTTACGAGAAAAATGGTACCTCACTTGTGTGGGTCGGCCTAGTGCCTGCGACAGGAAATGGCGCAAAACGCAACGTGGTCACACCTCAATTTTGCAGTGAAAAATGACCCTTTTTTGGCAAAGTGCCTAGCTGTAGTTTTTGAACCCTAGCTCTGCCGGCACCTAGGGAACCTAGCAAACCTATACATTTTTGAAAACTAGACACCCAGGGGAATCCAGGATGGGGTGACTTGACTGCCTCCCACCAGGTTCTGTTACCCAGAATCCCTTGCAAACATAAAAAATTGTCAAAAAAAACACATTTTCCCCACATTTCTGTGGTGGAAAGTTCTGGAATCTGCGTGGATCCACAAATTTCCACCCACCCCGCGTTCCCCAAAGTCTTCCGAGCAAATGGTACCTCACTTGTGTGGGTCGGCCTAGTGCCTGCGACAGGAAACGGCGCAAAACGCAACGTGGTCACACCTCAATTTCGCAGTGAAAAATGACCCTTTTTTGGCAAAGTGCCTAGCTGTAGTTTTTGAACCCTAGCTCTGCCGGCACCTAGGGAAACCTAGCAAACCTATACATTTTTGAAAACTAGACACCCAGGGGAATCCAGGATGGGGTGACTTGACTGCCTCCCACCAGGTTCTGTTACCCAGAATCCCTTGCAAACATAAAACATTGTTAAAAAAAACACATTTTCCCCACATTTCTGTGGTGGAAAGTTCTGGAATCTGCGTGGATCCACAAATTTCCATCCACCCCGCGTTCCCCAAAGTCTTCCGAGAAAAATGGTACCTCACTTGTGTGGGTCGGCCTAGTGCCTGTGACAGGAAACGGCGCAAAACGCAACGTGGTCACACCTCAATTTCGCAGTGAAAAATGACCCTTTTTTTGCAAAGTGCCTAGCTGTAGTTTTTGAACCCTACCTCTGCCGGCACCTAGGGAAACCTAGCAAACCTATACATTTTTGAAAACTAGACAACCAGGGGAATCCAGGATGGGGTGACTGGACTGCCTCCCACCAGGTTCTGTTACCCAGAATCCCTTGCAAACCTAAAAACTGTCAAAAAAATCACATTTTCCCCACATTTCTGTGGTGGAAAGTTCTGGAATCTGCGTGGATCCACAAATTTCCACCCACCCCGCGTTCCCCAAAGTCTTCTGAGAAAAATGGTACCTCACTTGTGTGGGTCGGCCTAGTGCCCGCGACAGGAAACGGCGCAAAACGCAACGTGGTCATACCTCAATTTCGCAGTGAAAAATGACCCTCTTTTGGCAAAGTGCCTAGCTGTAGTTTGTGAACCCTAGCTCTGCCGGCACCTAGGGAAACCTACCAAACACACACATTTCTGAAAAGTAGACACCCGGGGGCTTCCAGGGAGGTATGGCTTGCGTGGATCCCCCAATGTTTCCTTACCCAGAATCCCCTGCAAAACTCAATTTTAGCTGAAAAAAATCACTTTTTTCACACATTTTTGTGTGGGAAAGTGTGGCATCACTGGCCTCACACAAATTTCCTACCACCCAGCGTTCCCCAGGTCTCCCGATAAAAATGGTGCCTCACTTGTGTGGGAGGCCCAAGTACCCGCGACAGGCAAGGGCCCACAACGTAGTGAGGCGACCTCAAAATGGCCTTTCACAAAACGACCTGGTTTTGCAAGGGGGTCACCTGGGTTTTGGCCCCGTGCTCGGTGGCCATCTAGGGAAACCTACCAAACCCACACATTTCTGAAACGTAGACACCCGGGGCTTCCAGGGAGGTATGGCTTGCGTGGATCCCCCAACGTTTCCTTACCCAGAATCCCTGCAAACCTCAATTTTAGCTGAAAAAAATCACTTTTTTCACACATTTTTGTGTGGGAAAGTGTGGCATCACTGGCCTCACACAAATTTCCTACCACCCAGCGTTCCCCCAGGTCTCCCAATAAAAATGGTGCCTCACTTGTGTGGGAGGCCCAAGTACCCGCGACAGGCAAGGGCCCACAACGTAGTGAGGCGACCTCAAAATGGCCTTTCACAAAACGACCTGGTTTTGCAAGGGGGGTCACCTGGGTTTTTGGCCCCGTGCTCGGTGGCCATCTAGGGAAACCTACCAAACCCACACATTTCTGAAACGTAGACACCCGGGGGCTTCCAGGGAGGTATGGCTTGCGTGGATCCACCAACGTTTCCTTACCCAGAATCCCCTGCAAACCTCAATTTTAGCTGAAAAAATCACTTTTTTCACACATTTTTGTGTGGGAAAGTGTGGCATCACTGGCCTCACACAAATTTCCTACCACCCAGCGTTCCCCCAGGTCTCCCGATAAAAATGGTGCCTCACTTGTGTGGGAGGCCCAAGTACCCGCGACAGGCAAGGGCCCACAACGTAGTGAGGCGACCTCAAAATGGCCTATCACAAAATGTTTTGGGCCCTTGCCTGTCGCGGGTACTTGGGCCTCCCACCCGAGTGAGGCACCATTTTTATCGGGAGACCTGGGGGAACGCTGGGTGGTAAGGAATTTGTGTCAGCCCCGTGATGCCACAACTTTACCACACAAAAATGTGTGAAAAAGTGATTTTTTCAGCCAAATTTCAGGTTTGCAGGGGATTCTGGGTAAGAAAACGTTGGGGGATCCACGCAAGCCATACCTCCCTGGAATCCCCAGGTGTCTACTTTTCAGAAATGTGTGGGTTTGGTAGGTTTCCTAGGTGGCCGCTGAGCCCCGGGCCAAAACATCATGGGACCCCCTTGCAAAACCAGGTCGTTTTGTGATAGGCCATTTTGAGGTCGCCTCAATACGTTGTGGGCCCTTGCCTGTCGCGGGTACTTGGGCCTCCCACCCGAGTGAGGCACCATTTTATCGGGAGACCTGGGGGAACGCTGGGTGGTAGGAAATTTGTGTCAGCCCCATGATTCCACAACTTTACCACACAAAAATGTGCGAAAAAGTGATTTTTGAGCAAAATATCAGGTTTGCAGGGGATTCTGGGTAAGAAAACGTTGGTGGATCCACGCAAGCCATACCTCCTGGAATCCCCAGGTGTCTACTTTTCAGAAATGTGTAGGTTTGGTAGGTTTCCCTAGGTGGCCGCCGAGCCCCGGGCCAAAACGTCATGGGACCCCCTTGCAAAACTAGGTAGTTTTGTGATAGGCCATTTTGAGGTCGCCTCAATACGTTGTGGGCCCTGCCTGTCGCGGGTACTTGGGCCTCCCACCCGAGTGAGGCACCATTTTTATCGGGAGACCTGGGGAACGCTGGGTGGTAGGAAATTTGTGTCAATCCCATGATTCCACAACTTTACCACACAAAAATGTGCGAAAAAGTGATTTTTTCAGCAAAATATCAGGTTTGCAGGGGATTCTGGGTAAGAAAACGTTGGTGGATCCACGCAAGTCATACCTCCCTGGAATGCCCCAGGTGTCTACTTTTCAGAAATGTGTAGGTTTGGTAGGTTTCCGTAGGTGGCCGCCGAGCCCCGGGCCAAAACGTCATGGGACCCCCTTGCAAAACCAGGTCGTTTTGTGATCGGCCATTTTGAGGTCGCCTCAATACGTTGTGGGCCCTTGCCTGTCGCGGGTACTTGGGCCTCCCACCCGAGTGAGGCACCATTTTTATCGGGAGACCTGGGGGAACGCTGGGTGGTAGGAAATTTGTGTCAGCCCCATGATTCCACAACTTTACCACACAAAAATGTGCGAAAAAAGTGATTTGTTGAGCAAAATATCAGGTTTGCAGGGGATTCTGGGTAAGAAAACGTTGGTGGATCCACGCAAGCCATACCTCTTTGGAATCCCCCGGGTGTCTACTTTTCAGAAATGTGTAGATTTGGTAGGTTTCCCTAGGTGGCCGCCGAGCCCCGGGCCAAAACGTCATGGGACCCCCCTTGCAAAACCAGGTCGTTTTGTGAGCGGCCATTTTGAGGTCGCCTCAATACGTTGTGGGCCCTTGCCTGTCGCGGGTACTTGGGCCTCCCACCCGAGTGAGGCACCATTTTTATCGGGAGACCTGGGGGAACGCTGGGTGGTAGGAAATTTGTGTCAATCCCATGATTCTACAACTTTACCACACAAAAATGTGCGAAAAAGTGAATTTTTTCAGCAAAATTTCAGGTTTGCAGGGGATTCTGGGTAGGAAAACATTGGGGGACCCACGCAAGCCATACCTCGCTGGACTCCCCAGAGTGTCTGGTTTTCAGAAATGTGTGGGTTTGGTAGGTTTCCTAAGATGGCCGCCGAGCCCAGGGCCAAAAACCTCACTGGTGTGGGTGGTTCAAGTACCCGCAACAGGCAAGGGCCCAAAACGTATTGAGGAGACATCAAAATGATCTATCACAAAACAAGCTGGTTTTGCAAGGGAGTCACCTGGGTTTTTGGCCCCGGGCTCGGCGGCCATCTTGGGAAACCTACCAAACCCACACATTTCTGAAAACTAGACACCCGGGGGAGTCCAGCGAGGCATGGTTTGCGTGGATCCCCCAACGTTTTCCTACCCAGAATGCCCTGCAAACCTCAAATTTAGCTGGAAAAAATCACTTTTCTCTCCAATTTCTGTGTGGGAAAGTTATGGAATCTACGTGGATCCACAAATTTCCTACCACACAGTGTTCCCCCATGTCTCCCGATAAAAATGATACCTCACTCGCATGGGTGGGTCAAGTACCCACGACAGGAAAGGGCCCAAAACCTATTGAGGCGACATCAAAATTACCTATCACAAAACAACCTGGTTTTGCAAGAGGGGTCCCAGGAGTTTTTGGCCCTGGGCTCGGCGGCCATCTTGGGAAACTACCAAACCCAAACATTTCTGAAAGCAAGACACCCGGGGGAGTCCAGCGAGGTATGGCTTGCGTGGGTCCCACAACGTTTTCCTACCCAGAATCCCCTGCAAACCTCAAATTTAGCTGAAAAAATCACTTTTTCCATACATTTTTGCGTGGGATCACCGTGCCGGCACAAATGTCCTACCACCCAGCGTTCCCCTTGTTCTCCCGAGTAAAATGATACCTCACTTGTGTGGGTGGGCCAAAGGCCTGTGACTGGGAAGAGCCCAAAACATAGGGATTTAGGGTATAGCACCGAGAATTCTAAGCGCTATATTTTTTAAAAATACGTTTTTAGCCAGTTCTGCTTTGGACACCCACACAAGTGAGGTATCATTTTACTCGGGGAACAAGGGCAACGCTGGGTGGTAGGACATTTGTGCCAGCACGGTGATTCCACGCAAAAATATGTGGAAAATATGGTTTTTTCAGCTAAATTTGAGGGTTGCAGGGGATTCTGGGTAGGGAAACGTTGGGGGATCCACGCAAGCCATACCTCATTGGACTCCCCAGGGTGTCTAGTTTTCAGAAATGTGTGGGATTGGTAGGTTTCCCTAGATGGCGGCGAGCCCGGGGCCAAAAACCAGGTGCCCCCCCAAAACCAGGTAGTTTTGTTATAGGTAGTTTTGAAGTCTCCACAATACGATTTGGGCCATTTCCTGTTTCAGCCACTATGCCTACCCACACAAGTGAGGTACCATTTTTATCGGGAGCCCTGGGGAACGCAGGGTGGTAGGAAATTTGTGGATCCACGCAGATTCCAGAACTTTCCCACACAGAAATTTGAGTAAAAAGTGATTTTTTTCTGCTAAATTTGAGGTTTGCAGGGCATTCTGGGTAGGAAAACGTTTGGGGACCCATGCAAGCCATACCTCGCTGGACTCCCCAGGTGTCTAGTTTTCAGAAATGTGTGGGTTTGGTAGGTTCCCAAGATGGCCGCTGAGACCGGGGCCAATAACCCAGGTGACCCCCCTTGCAAAACCAGGTTGTTTTGTGATAGATAATTTTGATGTCTCCTCAATACGTTCTGGGCCCTTGCCTGTCGCGGGTACTTGACCCACCCACGCGAGTGAGGTATCATTTTTATCGGGAGACCTGGGGGAAAGCTGGGTGGTAGGAAATTTGTGGATCCACGTAAATTCCAGAACTTTCCCACACAGAAATTGGAGAAAAACGTGATTTTTTCAGCTAAATTTGAGGTTTGCCGGGTATTCTGGGCAAGAAACTTTTGGAGGACCCACGCAAGCCATACCTCGCTGGACTCCTCCGGGTGTCTAGTTTTCAGAAATGTGTGGGTTGGGTAGGTTTCCCTAGATGGCCGTTGAGCCCGGGGCCAAAAACTCATGGGACCCCCCCTTGCAAAACCAGGTTGGTTTGTGATAGGTAATTTTGATGTCGCCTCAATAGGTTTTGGGCCCTTGCCTGTCGCGGGTACTTGACCCATCCACACAAGTGAGGTACCATTTTTCATGGACGACTTTGGGGGACGCGGGGTGGGTGGAATTTTGTACATCCACGCAGATTCCAGAACTTTCCACCACAGAAATGTGAGGAAAATGTGTTTTTTTGGACATATTTTTAGGTTTGCAAGGGATTCTGGGTAACAGATCCTGGTGAGAGCCAGTCAAGTCACCCCATCCTGGATTCCCCTGGGTGTCTAGTTTTCAAAAATGTATAGGTTTGCTAGGTTTCCCTAGGTGCTGGCAGTGTTAGGGTTCAAAATCTACAGCTAAGCACTTTGCAAAAAAAGGGTCCGTTTTCACTGTGAAAATGTGGTGTGTCCACGTTGCGTTTGGGCCGTTTCCTGTCGCGGGCACTAGGCCTACCCACACATGTGAGGTGCCATTTTTCTCGGAAGACTTTGGGGAACGCGGGATGGGTGGAAATTTGTGGATCCACGCAGATTCCAGAACTTTCCACCACAGAAATGTGAGGAAAATGTGTTTTTTTTTACAAATGTTTCGGTTTGCAAGGGATTCTGGGTAACAGAACCTGGTGAGAGCCAGTCAAGTCACCCAATCCTGGATTCCCCTGGGTATCTAGTCTTCAAAAATGTATAGGTTTGCTAGGTTTCCCTAGGTGCCGGCAGAGTTAGGGTTCAAAATCTACAGCTAGGCACAAAAAAAGTCAGTGCCTAGTGGGCTTTCTGCCGCCCTGGGGAGGGGGAAATCAGGGGCTATTGCCCCGATATGCCCCCGAGGGGGCAGAAAGACTGTGGCTATTCTTTTGGGGGTCGGGGGCATTGGGATGCCTATTCTGGTCAGCCCCCACCCCTCCGTATAAAAAAGCCAGCATAATCGCTGGCACATAGTGGGCTTTCTGCCCCCCGGGGGCAGATCAGGGGCTACTGCCCCCATCTGCCTCCTGGGAGGGACAGAAAGACAGTGACATCTTTTTGGGGTGGGTGGGGGCATTGGCATGTCCACTCTTGGCAGCCCCCACCCCGAACTTTGTAAAAAAAAAAATCCCTGGTGGCTAGTGGGCTTTCTGCCCCCGGGGGGCAGATAAGGTGCTATTGCCCCATCTGCCTCCCAGGGGGGCAGAAAGACTGTAGCATTTTTTTGGGGGTGGGGGCATTGACATGCCCATTCTGGGCAGCCCCCACCCCTACCTATATAAAAAAATAAATCCCTGGCGCTTAGTGGGCTTTCTGCCCCCTCCCCGGGGGGGGGCAGATCAGGGGCTATTGCCCCCATCTGCCTCCTGGGGGGGCAGAAAGTTTTTTTTTTCTTTGGGGGTAGGGTGGGGGCATTTGCATGCCCATTCTGGGCAGCCCCCACCCCGGGCCTATAAAAAAAATAATCCCTGGCATCTAGGGTATTTCTGAACCCCGGGTGGGGAGCAGATTGGTGGCCACTGCCACCATCTGCCCCCCAGGGGGGGCAGAAAGACTGGAATTTCGTGGGGGAGGGGTGGGGGCATTGGCATGCCCATCTTGGGCAACACCCACCCCTAAATGTATCGAGGGGAAAAAAAACCTGGTGTCTAGTGGGCTTTCTGCCCCCCCGGGGGGGCATATTGGGGGCTACTGCCCCCATCTGCCCCCCAGGAGGGGCAGAAAGTCTGTACCTTTGCGGCGGGGTGGGGTGGGGGCATTGGCATGCCCATATTGGGCAGCCCCCACCCCAAATTATAATTAAAAAAAATCCCTGGTATCTAGTGGGCTTTCTGCCCCCCCGGGGGGGCAGATTGGGGGCTACTGCCCCCATCTGCCCCCCAGGAGGGGCAGAAAGACTGTACCTTTGCGGCGGGGTGGGGTGGGGGCATTGGCATGCCCATATTGGGCAGCCCCCACCCCTAACTATCATTTTTTTAAAAATCCCTGGTATCTAGTGGGCTTTCTGCCCCCCCGGGGGGGCAGAAAGACTAATTTTGTGGCCGGGGGGGGGGGGGGCATCGGCATGCCCGTTTTGGGCAGCCCCCACCCCTAACTATAATTTAAATAAAAATCCCTGGTGTCTAGTGGGCTTTCTACCCCCCCGGGGGGGCAGATTGGGGGCTACTGCCCCCATCTACCCCCCAGGGGGGGCAGAAAGACTAATCCTGGCAAATATTTTATGGGGGGAGCAAAGGCCCTTGCCCAAGGGGCCGCTCCCCCCTCCCTGGTGCCTAGTGGATGGATCCCTGCTTGGGGATCGCCCTCCTGGGGCGATCCCCAAGCAGGGATCCACTAGGGAGGGGTACCATTGGAAAGGGGAGATTCTCCCCTTTCCAACGATACCTCTCCTGAGTTTCTACGTGCTCAGGGGGCTGAGATAGCCCCCTGAGCACGTAGAAACTGAAACTGAAATGAGCCTCTTGCGCGCCGATCGTCATTTCAGGGAAACCAGGGGGGCCTCGGGACCTATATAAAAAAAAATCCCTGGCGCTTAGTGGGCTTTCTGCCCCCTCCCGGGGGGGCAGATCAGGGGCTATTGCCCCCATCTGCCTCCTGGGGGGCAGAAAGTTTTTTTTTCTTTGGGGGGTAGGGTGGGGGCATTTGCATACCCATTCTGAGCAGCCCCCACCCCGGGCCTATAAAAAAATAATCCCTGGCATCTAGGGTATTTCTGAACCCCCGGGTGGGGGCAGATTGGTGGCCACTGCCACCATCTGCCCCCCGGGGAGGCAGAAAGACTGGAATTTCGTGGGGGAGGGGTGGGGGCATTGGCATGCCCATCTTGGGCAACCCCCACCCCTAAATGTATCGAGGGAAAAAAAACCTGGTGTCTAGTGGGCTTTCTGCCCCCGGGGGGCAGATTGGGGGCTACTGCCCCCATCTGCCCCCAGGAGGGGCAGAAAGACTGTACCTTTGCGGCGGGGTGGGGTGGGGGCATTGGCATGCCCATATTGGGCAGCCCCCACCCCAAATTATAATTAAAAAAAATCCCTGGTATCTAGTGGGCTTTCTGCCCCCCGGGGGTAGATTGGGGGCTACTGCCCCCATCTGCCCCCCAGGAGGGGCAGAAAGACTGTACCTTTACGGCGGGGTGGGGTGGGGGCATTGGCATGCCCATATTGGGCAGCCCCCACCCCTAACTATAATTTAAAAAAAAATCCCTGGTATCTAGTGGGCTTTCTGCCCCCCCGGGGGGGCAGAAAGACTAATTTTGTGGCCGGGGGGGTGGGGGCATCGGCATGCCCGTTTTGGGCAGCCCCCACCCCTAACTATAATTTAAATAAAAATCCCTGGTGTCTAGTGGGCTTTCTACCCCCCCGGGGGGGCAGATTGGGGGCTACTGCCCCCATCTACCCCCAGGGGGCAGAAAGACTAATCCTGGCAAATATTTTATGGGGGAGCAAAGGCCCTTGCCCAAGGGGCCGCTCCCCTCCCTGGTGCCTAGTGGATGGATCCCTGCTTGGGGATCGCCCTCCTGGGGCGATCCCCAAGCAGGGATCCACTAGGAAGGGTACCATTGGAAAGGGAGATTCTCCCCTTTCCAACGATACCTCTCCTGAGTTTCTACGTGCTCAGGGGGCTGAGATAGCCCCTGAGCACGTAGAAACTGAAACTGAAATGAGCCTCTTGGCTCATTTCAGTTTCAGTTTCACTGAAATGACATCAGCGCGACGTGCGCGCCGATCGTCATTTCCAGGGAAACCAGGGGGGCCTCGGGAGCTGGGGAAGCTCTTCCCCAGCTCCCGAGGCTTTAGAGATTAAAGGGAATCCCTCTGGTGCCCGCACCAGAGGGATTTCCTGCCCTGGGTTCCATGACGAGCTGGACTCGTCATGAGCACACGAGCACTGTGTGCCATGACGAGTCCAGCTCGTCATGAGCATGGAAGGGGTTAAGTTGTGAACAACATTTTCATGTTATGAACCTTGCGAACTTTGTGGTATGAGTAAACACCACTTATCAAAGGTAAAAACGTATTATAGAATGTGGAGAAATATTTAGATTTGTTAAATACTGTGCCTTGGCTAAGGTGGATATTATTTGTTTTATTGTTTTCCTGTTCACAGGACTGAGAGAATTAATACAACAACCAATAGAGATATTTTCAAGAGGTATTGAAGAACAGCTAATTTGTCTAGGTATTGACCTTAATATTTGAATGCTAATTTAAAGCTTAACTGAATCAACAATTCCTTATGTAGTAAGAGTGCTAATGTATGGTTTATTTGTTTAGATATTTTCCTGGATGCTGCCAGTTCAGGGACAGCTCTACCCATCCACTAGACAGTAAGAAGACGCAAACTAGAGTCGTCAAAGGTTCCCCAAACACGAGCATCCAGAAGATTTCTCTTCTCTTGTCCTTTTATTCCCATCCCCCTTTCCCCTTGGGGGCTTTCCAGATTTCAGAGTGCTTACCTATCTCTGCTGTTTGTGGAGCTCCTAGGGAGACTGGGGTTCGGTCATCGTCAGGAAGAGCAAGGTGATCAGGTGAGTGGCTTGCATGACACGGAAAGGCGCCCCACAGCAGCAGCCCGAGTAATCACAGGTGCGATGACGCAGTTAGATCTACACGATGTCCGGAGAACGTGCTCTCCTGGTAAAGGAGGATACACACACTATTCTGCGTATCACAACTTACTTACTAGAAATGACTACTGGATGGACACTGGTAACATGTACACTCAGATTCGAGACTGTGTGGTGCTACCGCGCACCTTCTCAGACCATTCTCCAGTACTGTTGACCTTGGAGAGCCCGCGCAAACATATTCCGCCTTTCACTTGGAGATTCCCCCCATACTCATTATTAGACCCCATTTTCAAATCAGAACTCTCAGAGGTGATTCAAACTTTCTTCGAACACAACATAGGGTCGGTGGATACCTTCTCGGTGGTGTGGGAAACTTTTAAAGTCTACATTCGAGGGATGGCTATGACAAAGCATTCTGGCGTACTCCGGACGCTAAGACAATGATTATCGGACTTAGAGGGTAAGCTGAAGACGCTTGAACGAAGGCTTCTCTCTGATGCCGATGAGCAAACGCAAGAAGAATTGAAAGAATTGCTGAAAGAGTACCACGAAACGGCGGACTCAGAACTGAAGCACTAGGCAAATACGCGACGGCCCGCACCTACGGAGAGGGCGAGAGACCAGGCTCTGTTCTAGCTTATCTATTAAAAAAGCGCAGGGAAACAACAGGGGTGGCAGAGATCAATGATGAGCAGGGAAAACCTATTAGTGACCCAACAGCAATAGCAGACAGGTTCAAACAGTATTATACCACTCTATACGCCTCCAAAACTAAGGGACTTGACGCAGAGATACTAGATTACCTTGCACACATTAAACTTCCCTGGCTGTTGAACACACACAGGGAATACCTCATGCGTCCACTGGAGAAAGAGGAGATTACAGCCGCATTGGCGGGAATGAGGGCTGGCAGCGCTCCGGGTGCTGATGGATTAACGGTATCCTTCTATAAGGAATTCAAAGACATACTTATTTCTCACATGAGCACGCTATTCGAAGAGATAAGCGAAAGCGGCCAGATGCCGCCTTCCATGAGGGAGGCTCTAATCATTGTCATACTGAAGCCTGATAAACCACTGACAGACTGTGCATCGTACCGCCCTTTGTCACTGCTGAATGTCGACACAAAGCTATACTCTAAAATACTTAAGAATCGCTTGACCCCACTTGTCCCGCTGCTGGTAGCGCCGGAGCAAGCAGGATTCGTCCCTAGCAGAAATATGACTTATAACCTGCGCACAGTGTTTGGCGCGATCCAACATACTAGGCCAGATCTGCGGGCAATCGCAGTTTTCCTTGACCTAGAAAAGGCATTCGACTCTGTCGAATGGACATTTATGACCCACTTTCTGACAAGACTTGGTCTAGGAGGCGTCTTTTTGCAATTGCTTGGAGTTCTTTACAATAGCCCAACAGCCAGAATCAAAATCTGTGACATGGTCACTGACACGATACGTATCACTAGAGGCACACGGCAGGGGTGTCCGCTCTTCCCGATACTCCACGCGCTCGTAGCGGAGCCATTGGCCTGCGCGATGCGGGAATACCACAGCCAGAGGGGTATTCGCTTCCAGGGGTATGATCTAGTCCTCTCCACGTATGCTGACGATACGCTGCTCTACATTCAGGACCCGGAACATAATCTGTCCCCAGTACTGCGCGAAGTAGTCAAGTTTGGTACAGTGTCTGGACTTAAAGTAAATTGGACCAAATGGATTATGTTCCCGTTCACGCCCAGCTCGTAAGAATTCGCCCCTGATTTCCCTCTCCAGTGGACGACGGACCCGGTGCGCTATCTAGGGATACAGGTCCATACGGACTCGGAGGCGGTCATTAGAGACAACTATGGTGTCGCCATCAGCAAACTGGAAACTGACATGGAGCGCTGGATCAGATTGCCATTATCGCTGGCGGGCAGGGTTTCAATCATGAAGATGATTGTGCTACCTCGGTTCCTGTTCCTGTTCACCAACATCCTGATGGTCCTCCCTAGCTCCCTCTTCAGAACGCTTACATCTCTCTTACTCAGACTCGCTTGGGCCGGTAAACACGCACGGGTCAGGTGGGAAACCCTCACGCTTCCATACCATATGGGGGGTTTAGGCGCCCCAGAACTTAACCTATACTATAGAGTTGCGCAAAGCGCACACGCCCACTATTGGATGCATGGGCCCGCAGACACACCACACATCCAGATCGAGAGGGTGGTGACAGCGCCACTGCCTCTGCCTGCAATACTATTTTCTCCTCCGGACCGTAAAACCAGGATCTTGGATTCAATCAATTCAACAGTACACGCTTGGCACCACCTCCTGAAACTACAAGTCGGAGCAATATTATACTCTCCGCTCGCTCCTCTAGAGTGGTGTCGTTGGCTATCAGCATGTACAGACAGGGGTGTGACCCGGGCATTACACGATCTGAACATCACCAAGAATGGGGACATGTTTGCTGAGGACACAGTGAAAACTTGGGACAAAGTGGAAGTGCAAGACCGGCAGGACTCGCTGCTCCACAGATTCCAATTCCATAGGATGAGGCAATCACTAAAGGAAATACTGGGCAACGATTTAGCCGAGCCAGCAGATGTGGCTGCTCTTACATTTCTGATAGAAAACGGAATCGCCGGTACAGATTGTTTCCAAATTGTATAAACTGGCTCAGGGCTATCGAGCTAACCACTACACCAAGGCACCGACTGGCCTGGCAGACCGATATAGGGAAAGAAATAGATGATGCAAAGTGGAAGTATTGTTGCGAGAGCACGAAGCGTATCTCCCTAAATGGCCGCCATAGGCTAATTCACTTCAAATTCCTCAACAGAGTGTATTACACCCCCGAGAGATTACATAGGTACGGGTTACGGGACACCGCTGACTGCGAGCGATGCGGCGCTAGCCCGGCTGATTTTTTCCACCTCGCATGGCTGTGCCCGGGAATAGCAGACTTTTGGGTCCTGATTTTTAAGACTCTAGAGGAAATTACTGATGTAACACTGACTCCGGACCCCATGCTGCCCCTACTGGGTTATTCCCTATACTTGCCAAAAGCTATTAGAAGACTGGTCGATATGGGGCTGCTTATAGCCAGACGAAGGGTAGCGATGTGCTGGTCCCGTGGCCCTACCCCTACTATCGCCTGCTGGTCGAGCAACATGTTATTCTGCAGCACGGAGACTGAAAACTATAGTGAACTCCTTCCCCCACGCAACCGCCCGAAGAACTTTTGGGAACTGTACAGAACTTATTTGGTAGCTAAGGAAAATGATGCCAGGAGCGACGAAGACCCGGCTCACGAGTAGATTACGGTGGGGCAGACTGTATAGCTGCAATGGCTGCAACGGGCCCAATAGGCGCTCCAGGGGCTTATCCTCTGCGCAACCGATTGAACCGAAGAGGTAACACGATGCAACATTGAGTGTAATGGGAAATGGCTTTCTGTGTTGCTAGTTACTGATATGACGCATAAATATAACTAGGCTTAATGAGAACCACTGCAAGCATGTACTGTAAAGTAAAGAAGTGACAAGATTGCTTCATGAACTGTCATGATGTCAGATATGCTTAAGATCTACCTTGTGAATTGTCTCTGATTTCTTTTTCTTTTTCTCTTGTTATTTGTGTGATTCATGCATGAACATTTCAATAAAGTTTAAAAAAAATTAAAAAAAAAAACCTGAAGACCTAAGCCAGGCATGCCTCCTGGTAGCCACCGAGGAGGAGCCCATCACCCTTGCAATCGAGTCCGCCGTGTCCAGACCCGACTGAATGACCTGACGGGCTGCTGCTTGTATGTCTGATAGCGCTTCCATAAAATGAACATGGTCATCTTCAGGTAACTTAGGAGCTACATGCTTGACAGAGTCCATCAGTGCATGAATGTACCTTCCTAGCAAACACGTGGCATTTGTTGACTTCAGAGCCATACTTGCAGAGGAGAACACCTTTTTGGCAGACTGCTCCAGCTTTTTCGAGTCTCTATCCCCCGGGGTACTGGGGAAGGATCCAGTTGACTGCTTGGAACAAGAAGCCTAAACCACCAAGCTTTATGGCGAAGGAAGGGCAGAAAGGAAAGCTGGATCACCAGGAGCAGGCTTATACCGTCTTGCCACTGACCTAGATACTGCAATGGCAGACAAGGGCTTCTGCCACACCTCCATAATCGGCTCCGTCAACGCCTCATTGAAAGGCAGTAGAGGTTCAACAGAAGAGGAAGGAGACTGCAACACTTCAGTCAAGATATTCGACTTCACCTCAGCCGAGGGCAACTGAAGGTCCAACAGGTCAGCGGCCTTCCTGATGACTGAGTGATAAGGTGCAACGTCCTGTGAAGGCAATCCCTTTGGAGAAGAAAGCTCCCACTCTGGGGAAGTTTCCAGGCCACTGGCCTCCTGTAGTCCCTCAAAGTCGTCCACGGAGTCGAGGATCTCCCCTTCCTCATGTTCTTGCTGGTACTCCTCTTCCTTCAGCAGTCTTTGCGCTTCTCTCCTGGAACGCTGCTTCGGGATCGGCGGCGGCGGCGCCAGCCGCGGCGCCGCTGACAACAGCACCTGCTTTGAAGGAGGACCTTCCGAAGTGGGAAATGGCGCCGCCCGAATCTGAGAAGATGTCGGCCCAACACCAGACGGCACCTGAGACTGAGGTATTGGAGTCGAAAACCTCGGTGCTGGAAACTGCCATGATGGAGCCATCGGCATGAAAGGCATGAAAGGTGCGTGGGCATACTGCTGGGGGATGCCCAAATTAAAGGCAAGCGGACCCACGGGGCCAGACGGTGCACCAGTAGGGTAAGATGCCTTGGCAAACACGCCAAACTTCGCATTTAGGAAATGCGACAGATCCGCTCCTGGTCCTGGAAAAGGAGGATAAGGATCCGAAACCCCCTAGTCTGGATCCATCCGTGGCCGTACAGGTGGCTGAGACTGTGGCGCCAGAGACATCGGAGTCGGTACAGGCGAAGCCCGCAGGAGAAGCCTCCCTGGGAGCCGGAGAATCCCTGGGCGCCGGCGAATCCCTCGGCGCCGGAGAGTGGGCCAGTCGCCTGCGGAGAAGGAGTAGGCGAAGGCGAGATGGCATCCTTGTCATGACACCGCTGTACGGGGGAGGCTGACCTCGAAGCCCTGCCCTTCGAAAATCGACGCTGAGACCCATGTCTTCTCTTTTTCTTACGCTTCTTCGATTTCAAAGTATGCGAAATCGACGACTTCGATCTCTTGCGACCCCTCTTCTCCTTTTTCGCCCACGCCATGAAGAGTTTCGCCTCACCTTCCTTCAGCACCTTTGGGTACATCTTCAGACAGCACGAACACCCTTCGATGTCGTGGTCCAAAGAAAGACACCAGAAACAGTCGTCGTAGAGATCCGTGATGGCCATATGGCCCCACACTCTCTGCAGGGCTTGAAACCCGAATTTTTCGAAGTAGCCATTCTCACTACAACACGAAGTAGAAGATAGAAACAATGTTATCACATGTAAAATGGAGAATCCCCCAAAAAAACATTACGCGTCGACTGCACGGAAAAAAGGGAACTGACGTCAGCACGCCAACGAGGTCTTCTTATGGCTCCGGTGACGTCATACGGAGACACGAGCGGAGCCGTGCTATTGTGACGTCCTCGTCGAAGTGGAAGAGCTTAGAAAAGAATTTCCGTGGAATGCTGGCGCAGGGGTAATTCAAAAGGTGAGGAATCCACAGGCAGATGCATCCATCAGAAACAATAATCTGTGTGTCATCGGCATACATCATGATGAAGATAAATGATTTAATAAGCCTGGCCAGAGGGGTGACATAAAGATTAAAAAGAGAAGGGCTAAGCGAAAAGCCCTGTGGAACCCCGCATTGGAGTTGAAAGGTATGTGATGCATAGCTGTCAATTTCCACAAATTGCTCAGATAAAAAAGATTTAAAAAGAGAAAGAGCTACAATGCCTATGCCCATCATTTGGAGACGACTTATCAGTAAGCCGTGGTCCACCATATCGAAAGCCGCCGAGAGGTCCAACAAGATCAGAGCAGCATTTCCTAAGTTGGTGACCTCGCGTCTAACCTCCTCCCTAGCGGTAATCAAGTCGTACTCCGTGCTCTGCTCACTCCTGAACCCGTGCTGGGTAGAATCCAAGATATGATTATTGTTGATAAAAGTATTCAACTCTTGTTTTATGAATTTTTCCAGGATTTTTGCCGGCAAGGGCAACTGGGAGATCGGGTAGTAATAACTGGGGTTCAGAAAATCCAGGCTGTTTTTTTTAACAGAGGCAGAATGGAAGCCTTTTTCCAAATTTTAGGAAAATTGAGGACAAGATTAAAAATGTCAGTGAGTTGATGTGCAATAAGATCCGGAGCTAAGTGAGCTATTCGAGGAGGATAAGGATCCGCCGGGGAGCCAGCTTTAGCTGGGCGAAAAGGTTTGAGAACCTCCCCACGACGCTTCGTTGTTGGTTCACACAAAATGTCTACAAAACCATGTCAAACTTGTGTAAATAATCCTTTGTGAACCATATATTCCTGTATATATTTCTTCACCTGGTCACATCGCGCCTTCCGCTGTTCTCTCACTTGTCACTTGCGCCGTCACCTTTGTGTGTCACGAGCACGTCAGTGCACAAAGATTTCCTTTTGGGTTGCCTATGCAGTTTTTGCCCACAGTGCTGATATAACTGTTTTGTATAATTTTGTTCAATTTAATTTAATTATATGAGGCCATGAGCAGAGCACGTTTTAAAACAAACCACGAGTCTCCCTTCTTCCTTCCCTGCAATGTTTTGTACATGCATATATACTTGCCTCTATTAATAATACCGGTTGAGACATTGTTGTTAGTCTCTGCAGTAGATAGGGCACTGCTTGTTGTGTTCACCCGATTGGGTTTTCCAAAAGAGGTTGTTTCAGATAGGGGCACAAACTTCCTGTCTAGCTATCTGAGAGCGATGTGGGATGAATGTGGTGCTAACTACAAGTTCACCACCCCATATCAGCCCCAGCCTAATGGTCTGGTGGAGAGGTTCAACAAGATCCTGAAGGGCATGACCAATGGGTTGTCTGAAAAACTCAGGATTAGATGAGAAGCTCTCCTCCCATGTCTGCGAGGAGGTTCCACAAAAAGGGGTTGGTTTCAGTCCCTTTGAGTTGTTGTTTGGACACCCTGTGAGAGGGCCCTTGTGCCTGCTGAAAGAGTCTTTGGAGAAGCCTCTCAAAGAAGCAAAGGACAATGTGCTGGACTATGTGCTAGGCCTAAGATCTTGAATGGCAGAGTACATGTACAAGGCAGGCAGGAACCTGGAGGCCAGCCAGGTGCTCATGAAGCACTGGTATGATCAGAAGGCTACTATGCCGGAGTATACTCCAGGACAGTTGGTGTGGGTTTTGCAACCTGTTGTTCCCACCGCCCTCCATGACAAGTGGAGTGGGCCCTATACAATCATTGCAAAGAAGGGTGACGTTACCTACCTGGTCGATCTTGGCACCCCCAGGAATAATCATAGGGTCCTGCATGTGAATAGATTGAAACCACACCATGAAAGGGCAGACATGACCATGTCACAGATGAGGGAGTGTAGGAAGAGACTGAGCCAGTGCCTGACCTCCTCTCCAATAATGTGCAAGATGGGTCAGTGGGGGGAGTTGTACTCTCTGCCACATTAACAGACCAGCAGCACAGAGACTGCAAGCAGGTGCTGGAGCAGTTTGCTGGCCTGTTCTCTTTGACCCCAGGCATCACTGAGTGGTGTGTGCACCATTTTGACACTGGTGATAGCCCACCTGTCAAGAATAAACTATACAGGTTGTCTGACCATGTCAGAGCCAGCCTCAAGGATGAGGTAGCTAAGATGCTGGTGTTGGGGGTAATTGAGCCTTCTGACAGTCCATGGGTCAGCCCAGTGGTGCTGGTGCCCAAACCTAATCCCCAGGGGGGACCAAAAGAGTTAAGGTTCTGTGTGGACTACAGAGGACTTAATGCAGTCACAAAGACTGATGCTCACCCTATAGCTATAGCTGATGACCTCATTGACAGGTTAGGGATTGCTAAGTACCTGAGCACATTTGACTTGAATTCAGGCTACTGGCAGATTGCCCTCACAGACGAAGCAAAGGAGAGGTCAGCATTCTCCACACCAGCGTGACATTATTAGTTCAAGGTAATGCCCTTCGGCTTAAAGAATGCACCTGCCACCTTCCATAGGTTGGTGAACAGGGGCTTGTCTGGGTTGGAGCAGTTCAGTGCAGCATTTTTGGATGATATAGCTGAATACAGATCTACCTGGGGGGATCACTTAAGCCAACCTGAGGGAAGTGCTTCAGGCTATGCAGGAGGCAGGCCTGACTATTAAGGCAAGTAAGTGCCAAATAGGGCAGAGTTCTGTGGTGTACCTGGGCCACCTGGTAGGTGGAGGCCATGTACAGCCTCTCCAGGCCAGAATTCACACTGTTTTGGATTGGACAGCTCCTGTTACTCAGACTCAGGTCAGGGTATTCCTTTGACTGACTGGGTACTATAGAAGGTTTGTTCAAAATCCCTGGACCATTGTGGCTCCCCTGACAGAACTGACTTCTAAGAAGAGACCCAAGAAAGTGAATTGGACCCGAGAGTGTCAAAAGGCTTTTGACACTCTGAAACCTGCTATGTGTTCAGCACCAGTGTTACTGGCCCCTGAATACACAAAGGAATTTGTGGTTCAGACAGATGCTTCAGAGCAAGGGATTGGGGCAGTGTTGTCACAGGTGAATCAGGAGGGCCTTGATCAGCCAGTTGTCTTAATTAGTAGGCAATATCTTCCCAGAGAGCAAAGGTGGACACCATTGAGAGAGAGGCATTTACTGTTGTTTGGTTCCTGAAAAAGCTGAGACCATTTTTGTTTGGGACTCACTTTCGTGTTCAAACTGACCACAGGCCTCTTAGATGGCTCATGCAGATGAGAGGGGAGAATCCCAAGCTATATAGGTGGTCCATTTCCCTACAGGGAATGGACTTTACAGTGGAACACAGACCTGGGGTTGCCCATGCAAATGTGGATGGACTTTACAGGTTTTTCCACTTAGCTGATGAGGACTACCATAATATAGGTTAGTAACGCATCACCTTTCATTTGGGGAGAGCTATGTTGCAAAGTCATCCTTTTGTGCTAAGAGCACTGTAGAGTGAGGATCTACATTATATTTGCATATTCAGACACCCTAAAGTCTCCCATAGGTGTCCCAGGGGTAGGGGTCCTGTAGATATAAGTAGGGACCTTATGAAAGATGTTTTATATGCCCTTGTGTTAGAGAAATTGGACCTTTGATTTTCCCCATTGTAGATCCCCAGCCACATAGGTTAACATTGCAATAGGTTATGAACTCATAACTACCACTAAGAATGAAAGCAAAATATAATTTAAGAGCTTAAGAGAATGGTATTGATAAATCCAAAAATTTGCTATTGTTAAATTTATCCAAACATATACAGAAAATAAGTTATAAGACTTTTTTGTCTGTAAGCCAAAATTCAGCCTTCCTGTGGTCTCCCCTGATTGGTCAGAGTTAAGAGGATTAGCCAGGCTTCTTTGATGAAGTGATAAGTAGCACCCAGGGAGAAAGGCTATCTCTTGCAAGAGGACTCTGGCAGGGGGGGCAGGGTCATAAAACATCAACTTCAAAGGCAGAAGGGGACAGGCAGAGACAGCAAGGTGCATCTACCCTTCTCTCCTATGAACCTAGCCAGATGGAAGGCTTAAGGAATTTGCAGATGCCAGGGGGAGGAGAGGGAGGGAAATAACCCATACTAGAGGTTGGTTTAGCTAGTTCTTGCTTCTCTGCTGAGATTTCAGCCATATTGAATTTTGGAACAATACTGCTCTCTGGGACACCATTGTGCCACACTCTGGAGGAAGTGGTCATGCTCTGGGGTGCTGCCCTGCACTTCATTGGACATGAGTGCCCTCCTGTTTAACCCCAGAGAACACTCAATACGTATCTGAGAGGGGCAGAGCCTCTAAGATCTGCTGCTTGAAACTAAACGAAGAAGGGTCCATGCTGGAAGTTTGATTTGCACCAACCAGGCCCTTTACTCTGACTGACTGCACCTGCTGCACAAACTGGAACTACAGCCCTGTGGACCTAACTGTCACCAAGAGGAATTATGAGTGGACTCCTGGCAAGCTACAGGTTAACAGAGTTCACCTGGACCATCACCACCAAGAGTCCCCAGCCTGAAGTGCTTCCAGTGGATTTGTAACGGTTTTGTCAAAGTGAATTGTGTTAACTGAAGTCCCAAACTTTCAAGGATCATCTTGGAGCTTCCAGACCCTTGGATTGTGTTTTGGACACTTTGGGATCCCCAGAGAAACTTCAGGAAGAAGTTCCAGAAGTGTGGAGAAGTTTGGAGCAACTTTGGGAAAAAGCTCCATTAGTGGACCGACTCAACCTGGCAAGCCAAGCAGGCGACCCTCAACCACGAGCAGGCCTGCCCCTGCTGGTTCGTCCAGCTGAAAAGCTCCGAAGGTCCAATGTCCAGAGTTTCACCGGGAGCTCCCTGGAAAGCAAGCCAGCGAACCCTCACTGAACCTGCCCTGGTGAAGAGCATCAAGGGACCCCGGTGGAAAAAGCTCCAGGAAAGTTTCTACGTCCGGAGGTAAAAGACTTGACCGGCTCCAACCGTGAGTCAAGCTGCCCACCTTCAACCGCGAGCTGGCTTGGATCCGTGGTTCGTCCAGCTGAAAAGCTATGGAGGTCCGACTTCCAGAGTTTGAATGGGAGTTCGTCAAAAGTCAAGCCGGTGAACCCTCACCGAACTAGGAACGGTGGAGAGCATCGAGGGACCCCGGCAGAAAAAGCTCCTGGAAAGTCAGAAGGTAAAAACTCTGGCCGAGGCCTACCGCGAGGTGCAGCCGCGCAGGGCTCCATCGTGGTCAGCCTAACACTTTTAGTTTGTCCCTGTCTAGAACGACCAGATGTCCCAATAGGCGTTATATGTTTCTATGTGCTATATAGTGCTAAATATTTGAAAATTCATATCTCCGGTTCCCTTCATTGGATTGTTGTCATTTTAGTGTCATTTTAAAGATACAAATATTTTCTATTGTTATAAATTGGTGTTGGATTTATTTTTATTGTGTGTTGTGTTTTAATAATTTACTGAATTGGTGTTTTGAAAAGCTTTACATGCCTGTCTCTGAAGTTAAGCCTGTCAGCTCGCAGCCAAGCTTTCAAGGGTTGAGCATGGGAATGATTTGCTGAGACCTATTCTGAGCCCAAGACTGTGTTAGTGGCCTTATTGCAAGTGGTAGATGCATATTACCACTACTAATAATCCACTTTCCGCATTTTAGTTCAGGCTGGCTAAAATGTTCCAGAGATCCAAATTCAAGAGTTTGACCGGAAGCTTGTCGAAAGTCAAGCCGGCGAACCTTCACCGAACCCGGACTGGCGGAGAGCTAAATTTGAGATTTGCAGGGGATTCTGGGTAGGAACATGTTGGGTGATCCACGCAAGCCACACCTCCCTCGACTCCCCTGGGTGTCTAGTTTTCAGAAATGTCTGTATTTGGTAGGTTTCCCTAGATGGCCGCTGAGCCCGGGACCAAAAACGCAGGTGCCCCCCTTACAAAACCAGGTTGTTTTGTGATAGATAATTCTGATGTCTCCACAAACCGTTTTGGGCCCTTCCCTGTTGCAGGTACATGGCCCACCCACACAAGTGAGTTAGTATTTTTATCAGGAGACCTGGGGGAACGCTGGGTGGTGGGAAATTTGTGTCGGACAGGTGATCCCACAACTTTCCCACACAGAAATGTGAGGACATTTTTAGCTAAATTTGAGGTTTGCAGGGGATTCTGGGTAGTAACAAGTAGAACCTGGTGGGAGCCACACAACTCACCCCATCTTGGATTCCCCTAGGTGTCTAGTTTCCAAAAATGTACAGGTTTGCTAGGTTTCCCTAGGTGCCGGCTGAGCTAGTGTCCAAAATCCACAGCTAGGCACATTGCAAAAAAAGGTCAGTTTTCACTGGAAAAATGTGAAGCGTGCACGTATTTTGGCCGTTTCCTGTTGCAGGCTCTAGGCCTACCCACACAAGTGAGGTATCATTTTTATCGAGAGACTTAGGGGAACACAGAATAGCAGAACAAGTGTTATTACCAAGTGACTTTCTATGCATTTCTGCCTTCCAAATGTACGACAGTGTGTAAATAAAAAGTCATTTTGAAAAATGCCCTCTAATTCACATGCTAATATGGGTACCCACAAATTCGGAGATGTGCAAATAACCACTGCTTCTAAACTCCATATTTTGTTCCAATTTTTGGAAATACAGGGATTTCCTTGACACCTGTTTTTCACTCTTTATATTTCACCAAATGAATTGCTGTATATCTGGTACACAATGAAAAAAACATTGCAAATCGCAGTTCAGTTATTGGCTCTCTGTACCTCGGGTTCTTGATGAACCTACAAGTCCTATATATCCCCGCAACCAGAAGAGTCCAGCGGACATAACAGTATATTGCTTTCAAAACTCTGCCATACTTAGAGGAAGTCACAGGTGAAAATATAGGCACAAATGGCTATTTCTTTCAACTCAATTTTAATATTTCTTTTTATTTCAACGTTTAGTTTCCATAGAAAAACCTTGAAGGATCTACACAAATAAACCCTTGCTGAATTCAGAATTATTTCTACTTTTCAGAAATGTATAGCTTTCTGGGATCCATTATTGGTTTCACACCCCTTTCTACAACTAACTGGAAGGAGGTAGAAAGCACAAAAAATAGGAAAAATAGGCTATGTCCCAGTAAAATGCCAAAACTGTGTAGAAAATGTTGGTTTTCTGACAAAAGTCTGCCTGTTCCTTAAAGCTGGGAAGATGGTGATTCTAGGACTGCAAACACTTCATTCATACCCTTTCCAGGGAAAAACCAAGATGCTTTCTTTTGCAGCATTTCTTTCCCATTTTTCCCAGAAAAAAAACAATAAGCTGTATTTTGGCTAATTTCTCGGTCCCCTCCTGGGGAATCCACAACCCTGGGTACCTTTACAATCCCCAGCATGTTGGAAGAAAAGGACGCAAATTTGGCATGGATGCTTTATGTGGACAAAAAGTTACAGGGGCCTAAGCGCAAACTACACCAAATAGCCAAAGGTAACGAAATTTTTGTTTCTGATATTTTTGTTAATGATATAAATAAAAGTAGATGAGGGGCTCTAGGTCTTTTCATCTTGTTGCAATTAAGAACCTAGCAACTGCGACCAAGATAAAAATAAAATGTAAGTGAGTCGAATCTGATCTGCTCCTATTGTCATTCCCATAAGTGGACTAACACAAATAATTCTCCCAAACAATTTCAACCAAAATGTCTCCAGACCGTTCTTTACGGGTTGTAACTTATTGCAGTAATAGAACATGTGGACCAGCTCAGCTGGACCCTCCCGCATATGGGGCACTTATCATCTTCCCGTTTACCCCATCCAAATAGCTTTGCCAGTGTAAAATACAGATTATATTATAGTGCTGGGCCCTCAAGTTAGATGAGAGGAAGATCTTTGATGTTAATCCAAGTGACATGTATAGATCTGTGACACCCTCCTCTAGTTCCCTAGCCAAATTTGTTTTGGTCTTCTCAAGGTCGTCTGGCATAATATCCAATAAAATCTTATAAATATGCCTTATCCTACAGTCAGATTGAGTAATCGCCTCTAAAAGAGGCATTTTATCCAAGAAAAATATGTCTACCCTAAGCTGGTGAAAAAATTCCGTTAACTGTAAATATGTAAAGTGAGAGCATGCAGCTATTCCAAAGTCCTGCTGCAGCTCTAAAAATGAACATAGTTGCCCTGCCGAAAACATATCCCTTATCCTAAAAAGACCAGATTGCTCCCATTGCCTTCCCATTACATCATAAAAGAGAGGCTGGAAGAGCAGAGCTCGCCCCAAAGGTGTATACTTGTTATAGCTTTGAATCCTCCTTAATTTACACACCTTACTCCAAAATTTCTAGGCATTAATTAAACTCTTAAACCAAACTTTTTTTAAGTAACTCGGCTCTAGTTCTCAAAGCAGAGCATCCTGCGATGCTTTCCCAAAGGCGAGCTCACAGATGGTGGGAAGGGGGGGAGGGTCGATCGATGCTCCTGATCTTCCCTATTCGTATTTCTGGCTCAAAACAGTATTCCCATCTGCTATAGAAGGGCCGACCAATAATAAAACAGGAGATTAGGGACTTCTCAACCACCCCGTTGCTGCGGGAGGGTTAAAAAATTTAGAGATCGCCTTACGTTTCCGTATTGCCATATGAAATTTATAAAGATGGTATCCAATTTCTTGAATATGGAGCCTTCAATCTCCAAGGGGATAGATCTAAATAAATACAGTATCTTCTGTAGCATTACCATTTTAAGAATGTTACTCCTAACGATTATCGACAGATGTAGTCCATTCATGCGTCTTAAATCCGTAGAAATCTTACTAATTAGAGGGTCAAAATGTACCTTAGAGCTCATCCTATTCCTGAGATACGTGACAGTATCCATTCTACGAGTATCTAAGCAGACGATATTCTCTGTACAAATAATCTGCGTCTTCTCCCTATTCAGTAAATAGCCTGAATACCATCCATATTCCCCGGCCATAGTTTCGACCTCCATCATTGCACTCTCAGTGTCAGAAGATACTATGGCGAGATCGTCTGCATATGCCAGTACCTTCCGATCATAACCATTCATATGGACCAGATTTATTGCCTGACTGCAAGATTTGTTTAATGAATGGGTTAATGTACAGGGCAAATAGAACTGGAGAGCAGGGAGACCCCTGCCTTGTCCCTTTAGCCACCTCTATTCTTCCAGATTCTTTACCCATCATTTGAAGTCTGGCTTACGGATTCACATACATTGCCTTAATGGCAGTAAACAGGCGGGGACCAAAGCCCTTTTGCTCCAAAATCCCCTATAAATATTTCCATGCCACTCGATCAAATGCTTTCTCAGCGTCGAGAAGATAGCTATTTATCTCTGCTTTTACCATTACAACTTCTAACTGAGTTTGTGCCGCTTCCAGCCCCTAGCTAATTATTGCTGTATGCTTTTTCTCCAATGTTGCTAACCTTTCGAACATCCCCCTGATCTGAACCTCCTGTTGCTTCCTTCTTCACACCACAGAGCTAATAATCTCCCCCCCTCAACCCTGCTTTAAAAGCATCCCCAACAATGTCCGTGAAGCACTATACCTATTAGCATAAAAATCCCCAACCACCCAGCTTCTCATATGCTCGATAAACAATTCATTTGCAAGTAATTTCCTATCAAAAGTCCATTTATACTGACTCTTGAAACTCCCTTGAACCTTGAAACCAGGAATTAATATAATCTAAAGTATTTTTTATCTGGACAAGAAAAATAAGTATATCCTGTATCAGAAGAGTTTTTAGCATCGCACACATCAACCAAGCCATGGCTGACCATAACTGGCATCAGGGTCCTATGGACTCGAGCTTTTTTTCCCTGGTATCTGCTAATTTGAGTCCTACTCGCCCCCTGGTGTATGTTCAAATACCCACAGATTATCAGAGGGTCTGGCCAGGATGCTAATTCCACCTCCAAATCTTCCAAAACTTTAGGATCATCCTGATTCAAGCCATAAATTATACAAACTGTTAATCCTATATCAAGCTGCACCACCACCCATCTACCCCACTTATCCACCAATTTGCGCTTTACTGGCCCCATTTTATTTCTGGCAAGGATAGCAACCCCCCTAATGGTGGAGGTCTGAGTGGAACAAGTAAATAAGGTATACCCCCTAATTGACAGCATCTCCCTCCTACTCCATGGGAATATGTGTCTCCTGTTGGCATATTATATTGGGGGCCACCGATCTAAGAATCTCACCTGCCCGCAACCGCTTGGCCTCGTCGTTCAAACCTCCCACATTGACCAAGCATATGGTTATTCTACCAATTTGGTATCCAAGAAAGTGCCATTTTATTTATTCTCTTGATCATGCTTCTCCAGTATTCAGGAAAACCATATTTGCTCCCTCTCTGGGTTTTTTTTCTATGTGCTGCCCCCCTTCCATCTATCCCCCCTCCGCTGCCTCCTCTGCTCCCCCCAACCCCTATACCCCCATCCACCCCTACCTCCACTGCAACCTTCCCCATCATCCCATCCCTCCCCAGACCCTGCTCCCCGTCCTCCCTTCCCTCCCAACCCTGAAAAGCCTTCAGACAGCTCGTTGGTCTGTGTGAGATGAAAGCAGCCTCTCCTACCAGTGAACAGAACAAACAAGCTAACCCTCTATTCACCATATTCTTATACCCCTCAATCCAATTCTTGAAAACACCCCAATCAATATATTACGTCCACCACCTGCACCCTTATTAACTCTTTGGAGCAAAGACAAAAAAGAATAAAGAATGTCATAAAGGAAGGGAGGACTCTAAGAGAGATAGCTGAACAGCCCCAGCTGACCTACGAGCCCCCTCCTTATACACTAGCCTCTGTTAAAACTTCTCTTGCTTTAATTTCAGATGTGAAGAACCGTGTCTGGTCCCCCCAGATCACTTTCAGACGTGCAAGATTTGTTAAATACGCCTGTGCCCCCTTCTCTTGGAATGGCTTGATTAATTGCTGCAAGCGCCACTGCTTTTCAACAGTTGATTGGCAAAAGTCAGGCCTGACAAAGAATGAAAAGTCTCGGCTGGTCCACTTAGCTTAAGACCTGGCCTTCTCGAAGATTGATTGTCTCAAGAGAAAATTCCCCAAATATACCAGAATAGCTTGTGGCTTCGATTCTTCTCTTACAGGCTGTTTTAAGACAGAGGGCACTCTGTGAGCACACTACACCTCCTGGGACCAATTCCATCCTTCTAGCTCTGGGAAGGCTTTGCATAGCAACTCCACCATATAGAAGCAGGCATCCGATCCCTCCTTGACTTCTGGCACTCCCAACACCCACAGGTTGTTATGCCGTTGACGGTATTCCTGATCCTCAAGTTTCCATTGAATGTCTATAAGCTGTGATTCATGAGCCTCTGTCTGCCCGCAGGTACCAGCCAAATCGATTTCAATGGCAGAGGATCTTGTTTCAAGATCCGTCAGGCGTTCACCTATAACATTACATGCCTTGGCTACCTTTCTGACCGACCCCTGTAGCTTATTCATAGCTGCTTGAGACTTGGGGCCATCCTGCTACGTTTCCTCTTGATGTGACATAATACATTGAAGGACGGTGTCCAAAATAGGGGGGTTTGAGCTGATTTATCTAGGGGGCGGAGGGGGGTGCAGTCAGACTGCCAACCAGCTGCTCAATTGGTGAGTAATTTCATTTTAAATCTTTGCCACACAATACTTGTAGACCCAGCTTTTTGACCACTATCTGTGCTGTCATGGCAGGAGCACCTCCGCTTGTGTCTGAAGCATTTTCATTGTCACTAGACTCCGTAAGAGAACCGGAGCCTTAACTGACCATTCTGCCCCTTCAGATAGTGAGAAAAAGCCATTGTTAGCTTCTAGATCTTGATCATCGATCCCGATTTCAGGTCCTGTTGAGGGAACCACTGACTGCTGAATTGTCCTAGACCTCTGAGGTCTACTAAGAGAAAGTAGGTTTACAGAGACTAGACTGCTAAGAGAGACACACACATTGCCTATAGATGTATTCTGGGGGCCACTATTTCTTGCAACCTCAGGCTGTAGTTGACCCGGTTTCACTCTATCACCCAGACCCCTGTCGGGACTCAGAGTAATCTTGACATTTTGGAACTTAGCCTTAGCAGCAGCTCCAGCTTTAACATCAGGTGAGGACAGACAAGCAGAGTCTTTTACCTTATCTTCGGAGAGGTGAGAATTCAAAAAGATCATACCTCCATCTGTATCCTTTCCTGTAGTCACAAGTGTCCTTGTCGCTGAGAGTGACATCTCCTCGAGGGGTTGAACTACCATGCCGCCGGTCTGATCCGTTCCAGCCACTTCCTGCTGGCGTGAGCCGTCGGACATACCGACTGAGCCTCGTAGGAGCTCCAGTACTGTAGAGCCGGCCGGATGTTGATTAGGCGCAGCCCCGCCTGTTCCCTTCCTCTCCCCAGCAGTCTCCGTCTTGGAGGTCAGCAGAAGGCGTTGCCCACTCTGCTGTGGTGCCGGGCCACCCACGGGCTCAACTCCAGAATCTACCAAACTGTGAGGAGACGTTGCGGGTGGGGGAGCGATTCTCCCCTTCTGAGTGGCGCCAGCCACCTTAGGACCAATTCTCGACACCGGACAGAGTTCGTAACAGGCACGGCAGTCAGCGTGGTCTAATTTCACTGCCACTAGTGGCTTGAAGGTAAGTAAACTCTTCTGTATTAGCACGGCCTTGGAGCAGCAACCGCCTAGCCTTGGTTGTTGGATAGCTAAGTTCTGGAGTGCAGTCGGGGCCTCTAAGAGCATTCTCCCAGGGGTAAGTGAACTATTTCTTATTCAGGCTGCCATCTGGTCGGAGGGCTGCCGAATGATACCAACTCAAGCGGCCATCAGGGATGTGGAATTCCTATAGCTCGACGCCCAGGACATAATGTTTAGGGTCAAGGGCAACAAGTTTTCATGTGTATTTTGTCCTTGGGACAAGTAGGCCCAACCCCCTGCAGCACAAACCCTTTGGCTGACAGTTTTGCAGTGCCACATTATGGATCAGGGAAGGGCACAGTCTGCAGTTAAGGTAATATTTTTGTCCATATGTTAATGCTGTATTTATGGTTCATTAATTGAAAGCCCTTATTATTAGGGTGAGCGCTCTAAGTAAATGTTGTAAGCTCTGACTGCACTATTGACAGCGGTTCCAGTATAAAAATGTGTACAGACGTTTTTTTTTAAAGTTTAGCAATATGAGGCTATGTATAATTCTCCCAGAATGCTCTCTGATTTGATGCAAACATTTGCAGAAGCTTAATAGCAAGATTGATGATTTTTTACTTTCAAAATATAATGATCATAAAAAATGAAAGCAGGAAAAAAAACATTTCGCTAAAATACGGTAACATTTCAGGTACCATTTCTTTGTAGCATCATTTAGTAACATGTGTTGATGCATGCTAGTATTTCCCAAAAATATTCATAACGAAAAATCAGTGTAACCAGTTTCAATAAGATTATGGGAAACAAAAATAAACAAGCATTGGCAAAGCCAGTAGGTCTGAAATTGGTGGTCAGCGTTTTAGTTTTGTCAATGTGTGACTTGTTTTGGAATGGTTTTTGTAAAACCTTATTGGTGTGGGGGCTGCCGGGCCCTCACCATTATAACAAACATTGGCAAAAGCAAAAATAGTTTTTGGTCTGGCACTGAGCAAAACTACTTTGTGTGCCGATATGCTCCTTGTGAAAGAGCAGAATGCTGTAATTCACAGTAAAGCCAGCTGATACAGAGGGAGAGACAGAATTTTAATAAACACAAAGACCAAATTAGGGGCCCAATTATTAAAGAAAGTCTCAAAAGTGCACCCATGGTATATGTCCTTGCATTAAGTGCAGCTATACGGCTTTCGTGAATACCCAAGAATTTACAGAAGTAGGACAAGAAATAGTACTCCTAGAAAATATTTGTGAACTGCATTTTAGCATGAGCAAATATGCATGTGTAAATTTGCTCATGCGAAAATCTGAGTGTTTGCAACTTAACTTTCCCTCCAACCACTTTTTTCCCAACTCTGGAAGAAGATTTACGTCTGCCATTGTCAGGAGTAAATTTACAACATTTCTCAGTATGGGAAAGGATTAGAGAAGAGTTGTTGAAAACCCTTAAAACATGCAAGTTAGTAGGTTGGCACAGACTCAAAAAGGCATTCTAACCCTGGAACTATTGCTTACCACTACCTTCAGCCCCAGTATGTAGATCTGCGGAAACGTGGCAACATAAGGGAATTGCAAGTATTCAAACACTACGATGGTATGAGCCTTGGCATAATCAGAGAGGCTATATCAGAGCTCTTATATAATGAGATTGCTGCCATAATTTGTCGCCGCACTACATGGCACCAAAGGGACAAGTGGATTTTGTTGCAGGACAAGTAGATTTATGAAGCAACCTGCCCCATGGACAAGTAGATATTTTATTAAATTCCACACCCCTGGGCCGTCATCTTGCTTTCCCTCTGACTTTGTTCAATTGCAAATCAAACACCTGCAACCGATTCCAGACAACCAGAAAGAGCTACAGTTACTAGATCCAACAAAGCAGATAGGTATGCAACTGGCTTCATGATTCCAAGTTTTTCTGTCAACACTGATAAAGCACATCCACTTCTTTCATGACAAAATAGGTCGAACTCCCTACCATAATCAGGCATTCCAAGAGCGGGGACTTTGCAGAATTTTTCTCTTGAATCCCGGAAGGCCTTCAGACATTTGTCAAATGGTACTGGATCCTTGATCCCACTGTAAATTAGCCTTAGTAAAGGCTTCAAAGTCAGGGAAAAATTTGGAATTCACTCACAACTGCAGACAACAGTTCACAGGAACATTTTCACCTCCCTATGGGTGGTTGGAGGACCTATCTTCAGAACTGCAGAAATGTGTTGGGCATGAAAATTTCTTGCTCCCTTTTCAATGGTGCTGATCAAGATAATCACCTCGGGCCCGATTCACAAAAGAAATCTGAGACAAAATCCTAACTTTACGACTTTCGGAATTCACAAACGGCATTTAGGAGTAGTAAAGTTAGGATTCCTAACTTTACTACTCCTAAACTGTGGAAAAATCCTAACTTTACGACTTTCGGTATTCACAAAAGGCATTTAGGAGTAGTAAAGTTAGGATTCCTAACTTTACTACTCCTAAACTGAGAAAAATCCTAACTTTACGACTTTCGGTATTCACAAAAGGCATTTAGGAGTAGTAAAGTTAGGAATCCTAACGTTACTACTCCTAAATGCCTTTTCTGAATACCTAAAGTCGTAAAGTTAGGATTTTGTCTCAGATTACTTTTGTTAATCGGGCCCCTCCTTTTTATAGTACTGCATCCTTGTGGGGGAAACCTTATGACCATTGTCAAGTAAGTGATTCAGAAGTGTAATAGTATCTAGTTTACATTATACTTTTGTCTTTGTTGCCACAAGTACATCATCAATATACTGCAGCAAGACTGAGTTACATGGCAACTGTAGATTTTGCAAATCTTTTTTTTAGAATCTGACTAAGAATCAAAGGACTTTCAGTATACTCCTGAGGAATTTGGCACCAAACAAAGACTTTATTTTGCAATGGAAACGCAAAATGAAATTGACTATCCTCATGAAAGAATGGTGAAGAATGCTTAGCATAAGTCAATACAATTTATCTGCAGGAAGTTGGAACAATATCACTGCAAGATTTGGTACCACCAGACAACGTGATCACTATTTTATTTATTTTCCTCAGGGCTTGCACAGTTCTTCATTTTCCACTCTTTTTTAATGCCTATTATCAAGAGTTGCAAGGACTACCAAGCACCTCTCACAGAATGCCTTACTGTAATTTGTTTAATAACAGCATTCAATCCCTCATCTGCCTCCTTTGAAAGTCAGTATTGCCTAATTTTCAGAAAACTGCATTAGGTTTGATATTAATTCTGACAGGTTTTCTACTTTTTATCAATCCTATCCCTTTTCCTGTGAAATCCCATACCTCTTTTTTGACAGCATATCTTAACTCCAGAGGCAAATCATCTTTAGTAAGAATAGACAACAACGGATCTCTTAAATCCAATGACTTGATTTTAAACACTGAGTCTTCATCTTGAGTTTCGAATGCAGCACCATCCACTGTGCAAAAATCACACAGTTCATCTTGCAAAAAAAAGTCTCTGCCCAATAAATTGACAGTACTCGAATCACACAAAGGAACTGGTGATCATTCTCCATTGATCCTATTTCAACAGGGACACCTGTTGTAACCTGGTTAACAATCTATTTATTGCTAATGCCTAGAACTTGGAGTTTTCTTACCAAAAGCGGTAGGTTTGGAACCTCCATAGATCTAACCGCAGGGTGAGTGGCACCAGAGTCTATTACAAATGAGACCAGTGGTCATTCACCCCACCATCTACATAAGGGCCACTTTGGTATACTTCCAGGACTACACCAAATGCAATCCTTCTTCCCCCTTAGGCAACATCATTGGGAATTATTCTCAGGGGAAAACGGAGTAAAATCCTCATTCAGAATCAATGGATTCTGCTAGTACCCTGAACTGTAAGCCATTTTATTTCTCATGTTTTGCTGCACCAGAGGAGCTAAAGG
This sequence comes from Calotriton arnoldi, assembly GCA_963921515.1. Lineage (NCBI taxonomy): Eukaryota > Metazoa > Chordata > Amphibia > Caudata > Salamandridae > Calotriton > Calotriton arnoldi. The sequence goes on along the minus strand of CAWUFW010003461.1, from coordinate 853,423 downwards.
CATTTTCATATGGAATTTCCCTTGATTTTGCACATTATGCAAAGGAGCTGGTTGGGCCGGGGTCACTGACTGGGTCTGTATCTGATTTGCATTTTTCTGCATCTGGGGAACAAAATCATTCTAGATTCAGTTTTGATTTTGCCTGCACTCGCGCTTGAAGTAGCCAATTTTACCACAGAAATGACAAGCAGTGCTCTTCTTCAGCAAATTAATATTTGCATTCATGCCAGAATTATTCACAACTCCTCTACGATGACCTTGCATTTGCACTATCTCAGTACCCATTCTCACACCTTGCATGAAATTCGTTCCATTCATCCAGAATTGTCAGACAGCATAAACTCCAACTCAGAACTCATCATCTGATTCCTGCCACTTCTCTGAATCAGCATCAACTTCTCTTTAATCTTTTTCTGGTTGAATCAAACTAATTTCATCTCTACTTGGCATATTTCATCTCATCGATACCCTTAATCCACCAACGCATCACACTCTATTGAATATGCAAACTAAGCTCAAGCTGAAACCAATAACAAAAGCTGATATGAAACCACTAACACCGTCTTTCTCTGGACTTTCAACTCCTCTGAGTTTCTATAAATATGCATAAGCCTCTCATGGCACGCATGCACTGACTCCTTCGGCTCTTGTGTAGCTCTTAGGATCTTTGCCCCATTCACTTCCTTTTCTGACAACTTCTTTTTCAACTGCAAAGGTTGTCCCGAAGCAACAATAAAGGGTACAGTGCCAGAATCCAAAAGTTACCTGCAAAAAAATTGTATATATTGGCACTCAGTATAAACATCGAAATGCATGGTGCCAGTACTCATAAGTAATATGGTAGCCTCATGTGAGACAATCACACTAAGTAAATACCAAAAAAACCCTGAACTCGACTGTAAACGAAGTCCCACTCATAACCAATTGGTAATGATAACAGAGGCACAAATACAACCACCGATACACAACAAACATGCCCTACCAAAGTTACTAACTATATTCATAACGCTTATGTATTGAACAAGTGGCATGGGTATACACAATAACTGAATAACAACTAATTATCAACATAATCTTGTGTCTGATCGCCAATTGGTCAATAATTGTTTGGAGATGTGTTCAAGAAATAACAGAAACAAGGTAGCAGAGGACCTGTTTAAAAATCTCCACGCTGGAGTTTCAGTTAACAGAGCTATCACACAGGGTAACGCTAAACCCAATGAAGGTCTCAAAGCAACATTTATCAGATTAGAAAGATTAAAAAAGACTGAAATTAGCAAGTGGTGGGATGAAGCTACATTGAAAGAATATCAGCGTTTGGACAGGATACCTCGTGGGCTCCGTTCCCAGCTTTTCCCCACGTATGACGATCTAGAGGAGGATTTGATGTTGGCATGGGAGAAGGAATTAGTGGGTAATTCTATGAGATTAATGAACCTCTTGATTGGAAATTCTGAAAGAAAAGTAACTAAGGCTATAAATGATGTTGACACTCTTGAAAAAGAAATTGCGGATTTAAATTTAGTTGAAGGTACCAAAAAGAATTACACAATTTTGGAGGAAGTACTGGGAAAATTTGAGGAGGATATCAAGAAGCAAAAAGCTCGTAAACTTAAACGTGATGAGCAAGATTACTTGAATGGGAGGGTTTTTACCTTCGCAAAACGTTTTGATAACCTGGTGAGACAGGACACTGTAGTAGGTAAAACAGCATCAATTAGTGGTCTTAGTGTAACTTCCTCAAGTAATATGTCGAGCAGTGGTGATGAGGGAGCGGTTGATACAGCTACGGAAACGACTGGCAACCATTCTTTTTTAAAAGAGGTTCAACGGATAAGAATGGGCAACAAAGATTTCAATCAGAGACAGAGGGAACAGAGGGAAGATACAAGAGGAAGACAAAGAGAGGCAAGAGGGGGGACGAAAACTCAGGAGAGAGGGAGGTCATGCACACACGCTCTTGGGGGAAGGTCAATCAAAAGAGGTGAATTTGAACATGAATATACAAGTCATCAATTTATCTAGCAAGTCATTAACGAGTGATATGATCTCAGTTTTGAGCAAAGGTATGCCTTTCTGCCCCACTTACTATTGTGATATTAACAAGGTGAAAATTGATGTCTATAAGTTCGTTAGACAATTGAAACTTAAGAAATTCTTTTCGACTAATGCTGTGAGCAATAAACCTATAGAGCATAGTAGAACGTATGGCGAAATGTCTATTCAGGATATCCATGATACACAACTTTTATTGTCAATCACAGAGAATGAAAATGATCCCATTACTATACACCAGGTATTGCAAGATCTAGAATGTTGCACCAATGTGAGTACTAACAGTGGTTTGAAAGCTAAGTCCAGATGGACTCCACAGATGCCAAGTGGTAATAATATTGATGCTTTTTACAAAAGCGTAAATGGTGAACTAGACAGATGGGAAGGCAAATTGAGATGTAACAACTTACCCTCAAATTGGAGAAACCTTACTTATAAGGAACGTACAGCCTTGTGAGAGCTTAGGAATGACAATACCCTTATCATTAAGGAAGCAGATAAGGGTGGAAATATAGTGGTTATGGACAAATGCAAATATGATGCTGAGGTCATGGGTCAATTGAGTAACCCGGATTGGTATAGAGAACTCACATATAATCCGATCTTTGAGATTACAAACATTATCAACAGTAAACTCAGGACTTGGCATACAAATGGTATACTTAATGATGACGAGTATAAATATCTACTAATTGATCGACCCAGGTTCCCATGTTTGTATACTCTACCGAAGATCCACAAGAATGCCACTTCACCGCCAGGGAGACCGATTGTCTCGGGGATTGGGGGCCAACCGAGAAAATCTCAGAGTTCGTAGACGTGTTCTTACAACCATACGTCACTAACCTACCATCTACCATTAGGGACACTAAGCATGTCCTTAATATCCTAAATGGTTATACCTGGGAGGCAGATATGATGTTTGTAACATTTGATGTAGTGTCATTGTACACTAACATTAGTCACCAACATGGGTTGAATGCGCTGCGATACTACTTGTTCAAGAGGCCAGTTGAATTGTTTGAGCATACAGAGATGCTTTTGGTTATGGCACAACTTGTTCTGGAGCACAATGTGTTTATGTTTAACGATAATTGGTACAAACAGATCTGCGGGACCGCGATGGGTTCCAGATTTGCGCCGTCCTTTGCCTGCCTCTTTATGGGGTAGTTTGAGGCGGCTCATGTCTGGGGCCCGGGCGGTGCTCGTTGGCACGAACATATTTGCTACTATGGAAGATACATTGATGACTGTCTGTTGATATGGAAAGGAGGTCTGGTGGAATTGCAGGACTTTCTTACTTATATGAACAGTAATATCTACAACATGTCTTTCACCATGTCACATAGTTACTGCAGCATTGAGTTTTTGGATGTAGAACTGTATATACACGAGGGCCTGATTTGCAGTAGGATGTTTAGGAAATCTACATCGTGTAATGCAGTGCTACATGCGGGTAGCGCACACCCTAGATCACAAGTTAACTCAATTCCGTATGGCGAGATGTACAGAGCTCGTCGTAATTGTAGTGAGGAGGATGATTTTGTGAACTGTGTCAATGATATAGAACTAAGATTTCTGAACAGAGGGTACAGCTCTGACGTTGTACATAAGGCCAAAAAGAGAATCACCACTTTGACTCGGGAACAGACATTGAAAACCATGATTAAACCTGATAAGGAAGCTTCCGCCCCTGTGAGATTAGTGCCTAGTTACCATCCTTGGTCATCTAAAATATATGGAATTTTGAAACGCTATTGGTTCTTACTTACATCAGATGTTAGCCTGAGACCATATGTATAGAATCATCCTATGATTACTTACCGTAAAGGCAAATCATTACATAACATACTCAGTCCTAGCTACCCTAGGGTGCGTGAACAGGGTCAGTCATGGTTACATAGACATGGGATAGGTTCTTTCAAATGTGGGAATTGCAGTATGTGTAGGTTTGCTGTACATAACATACAGGAGTTTAGTTATAATGAGTCAAGAACCTATACAATAACCTCACATATTGACTGCACTACTACCTATGTAGTCTATGCTATCGTTTGCAAATGCAATAAAATTTACATAGGCAGCACCATTAGAAAAATGAAAGATCGCATATCCGAACACTTTAGAGCGCTGAAAAACAATGATATCAGATATCCGATTGCGTGCACGCGCTTGGATGTGAGGCTCAAGACACACATCGGTCTTTTAAATATCACGGTGTAGAACATGTGAAACCAGATGTTAGAGGTGGTAATCGCGAATTGAGATTACGACAAAGGGAGGCATGTTGGATCATGCAGTTACGTGCAGTTGACAGAGGGCTTAACATCGACAATGAACTTCAATATTTTTTGGGTAGCTGATCTGTTTTCCTGTGCGAAAATATTCTCTATGACACTGTGTTTTCCTATTGCTAGTGTATGAATCCCTATAACATGTATATGGACTGATCTTCCCTACTGCTTGATGTTTTCCCATTTAAAATTTAATTTCTAATTGTATGATTTGTTTCAAATATCAAATTTTCATATGATGTGGTGGTTTATGTTACATTCATGACCTGTGCTTATGCTGTACTGGATGGATATACTTATAGCGACGGACTGTGCTCAAGTTAATATCCGAGTCCACGACTTGATTTGCCTACTGTGGAAATATTGATACTCTTGGTACCCTATGTGTATCGATCAGTTTGCTGTAATTTATGCCCTGTAGTCTGCAGTTGCTCCTTTCTCCTCCCCTATTATACTTCACCACTCAACTATCCTGCATATTACTTTCCATGCTTTGGATACTGTTCTCATAATATACTAACATATCCTGGAATCTGGTTTTAATTAGAGATGGGATGCAGTGAGTATATGAAGCCTATGCATTATATGTGTTGGCAATATAATTTTCTGATTATTGTTGTATCATATTTAATATTGACGCTTGGCTACTTGTATGGGTTCGATTTGCTTGGTCCGTGATAGGGTCTGTTTTATATGTCAAGAATACGGTTTATTTGTGTGATATTTGTATAGTATGAATGACCTCGTCCTGCTAATTGACCGATACGCTTTTATAAATTTCTTATTGATTTGGTGTGATTATTGCTGGGTTTTTCCTTCCTAAACGCCTGATTATGGTTTACTTTTCGTTACTATATGAATTTTGCCACTCTAAGATGGCGGCCGGTTTCTATTGAAACTCGGCGCCAGTACGAAGGGTTAGTCCCTCTTCTATGTTTTATGCCCGGAATGGAATTTAATGAGCAGGGACATGGCGCCGGTACTAGACGCTGTGTGGATGGAGCACTCTCCAGCCGTTACAAGATACGTTAAGGTAGAGCCGGTCTCTTCTTACATAATCTCTTAAAGGTTTGCGGTTTATTTTATTGTTACGCGCCAGTTAGAATGTTGTTCGATTATGGGAATGCTATGGTGCTTTTTGTGTAACAAGTGAGGTTGATATTAACTACATGCCGTTATTGGTTAAATAGTGGGCAATCAGACACAAGATTATGTTGATAATTAGTTGTTATTCAGTTATTGTGTATACCCATGCCACTTGTTCAATACATAAGCGTTATGAATATAGTTAGTAACTTTGGTAGGGCATGTTTGTTGTGTATCGGAGGTTGTATTTGTGCCTCTGTTATCATTGTTATGAGTGGGACTTCGTTTACAGTCGAGGTCAGGGGTTTTTTGGTATTTACTTAGTGTGATTGTCTCACATGAGGCTACCATATTACTTATGAGTACTGGCACCATGCATTTCGATGTTTATACTGAGTGCCAATACATACAATTTTTTTGCAGGTAACTTTTCGATTCTGGCACTTTACCCTTTATTGTTGCTTCAGGACAACCTTTGAACCGGTAGGTTGTTGATATTTATGTTGACAAGTGAGTATTTAGTGCAAGAGGCGCTGCATAGCATTTGGACTCTCTACGAATTCTTGCAAACAGCTGACATACTGTGCTCTGCCGTTCTTGTTTTTCTAGTTTGGATCTAGATTGCGGATATTATCGAGATGATGCTCATAAGCATTTTTCTGTGCATTCGCCATATACACTCACTACTACTTGATTAATTGGTGAGTTTACCATTTACACTAACTCTCTGTTGGTATGATTGAGATAGGTCTTTCTATACTCACTGTTCCAGTTCTCTGAAAGGCTTGGCACTTTTCCCGATGTGTATCCGTTTTTTTACCTACTTTACTTTTTTGATTCACTCTTTTCTACCCATGTCTTTTATAGAGATGTGTATTTGTATCTTTGTGGTGTGGGTCTTCTGAGCACTTTTGGTGGTTTGTGTACACTCTTTGATTATAACTCGGTTTATGGTCCTCTCTAGTTGTTGACCCCTGAGTTGGGGCACAGCATTTTGATTTTTTAAATTTCTTTTGAATTTTCCTCTACGTTTTTAATCACTTTGGAACTTATAGTAATTGGGACCATTTTATCATTATGGTTTCTCTTATGTTAATCACCTAGCCCTGAAGAAGTCTGTGGCTATTCCTAAACAGACGAAACACGTGTTGGCAGCTGGTTTGAAGTTGATTTGGCGGTTATCTAAAGGAAATAAAGAAAAGAAGACTCGAAGTACATCGTTGCTCTTGTGGACATCCTTTATTTACATGAACATTTTGCTCAGGATATTGACTGTCTTTTGTAAATTGTATGTGGACTTATTGTCTGCAAAATTATTGATGGGGGATGGCCATCAGTAATATCCTTGGAGCAGTCTGATTTAAGAATACACTGTTGGCAACTAAGCGCAAGACATTTTCCCAACCATCTGTGTTATTGTTAATGTTATTATGTTTAATTTCTTTTAGAAGAGTTTCAGACGTTAGAGCTCTAGAAATTTCAGGGCGTAGCTTTGTTCCAGAGGGAGTTTGCTTCTATGTCACTAAGAGAACCAAAACGTTGTCTCGAACTATATTTTATCCTTATTTGGACCAGTGTAGAAAGTTGTGCGTGGTGAGATGTTTACGTGAGTATGAGAGAAGGACAGAATGTTTGAGATGCAATGCGAACTCCCAGCTGATAATTTCTTTCAGAACCCAGCATAAGGCTGTGTCTGTGCCTACCTTGGCTCGCTGGGTCAAAGAGGTCATGAGAAGAGCAAGAATAGATTTATCTAGGTTTGGAACTCACTCTACTAGAGGGACTATGCCTTCTAAGGTCCTGCTTTTTGGTGGAGGGCTGCATGGGATCTTAGCTGCGGCTGACTGGTCATCAGATTCCGTATTCAAGAAATTCTATTTTAAGCCTGTGGATTGTGCAGTAAGGAATATTATGGCAAGGCTTTAAACATGCATAATATTGGCCTCCGTGCCTTGCCATAAAATTCAGATTTTCCAGTGCTAGGATGGGTAGAAAATCATGATTTTATTAAAGACATGGAGGCTGATATTATCCCTCCCTTTTGTTTCCCACCCTTTAATATATTGTTTGTGATTTTTTTCAGGTGGATACTTCAAGAAGTAAATTGAAAAGAAGAAAATGTATTTTACTTGTTCTATTGGACATTTAATGACTGATTTTTTTTTTTTTTTTTTTTTGTCCTCATCTCACCAATAAGCTTCTGCGGATCTTTACAAAGCCAATATTTCTGTCTAGACGCCCTTTGACTTACCGCACTTGCTTAGGTCGCCCAGACCGGCCCAAATTTAGTTGGGACTTGGTGTAATCATAGGACTGATTATATTAGTCTCAGGTTATGACCCCAACTCAAAAGCGGCTGCCAGATATTAGTCGTGCTTTCCCCTGCACCAACCAAGTCAATGCGCAGCATAGCAAAAGCAGCCTTCAGCCAGTCATCACTCTTCGGGGGTAGGGGATCTTTCCATTTCTTACAAACCTCTCTCCGGGCGAGAAGTATCAAGTATAATAACAGTCCACGCTGTAGCTGTGATGCATTCAGACTGAACGATCCATCGTCGCCAAAAAACACTAGAGATAGGTTGACTTCAACAGGCGCTTTAAAAATGCCACATATAGCGTCTCCCACCTCTTTCCAAAACTTTCTCAATTCAAGACACTCAAAAAAGAAATGGATATCATCAGCTTTGGAAGTCATACATCTGGGGCATTTAGGAACAGATTGCAGGGCAAACTTGGCTATTTTGGCTGGCGTATAGTAAAGCCTATTAATAACAAAAAAGTGATTCTTTTTTAGGCATGCTGGTTTAACAAATTTGTATAATATTTTCAGGGAGGGCTCATACAGGTCATCGATGATTGATTCAAAAGGAGAGTGATTCCACAATGAGGACTGTGATGGGATCTCCTGGTCTTCCGCATCCAAAAACTTGTTATACCACAAAGAGATCTCCTTCTTTATTGGATGCGGTGTTTGGAGAGAAAACTCCGTTTCCCAGTTACCTCTAACCTCCTCCTTTTCTGCTTCAAACCAGGAAACAAGTTGTAGATACTTAAACCTGGAGAACCCCATACCGATCTTGGCCTTGAGCAGTTCCCAGGGATGGATCCCCTCTGTGTCTAACAGTTCCGACCAAGTATTAATGCCCGCCCTCTTAATAGGTACTGCCAAACTATCCCGCAGGCATTGGGGGGTACCGGGGGAGTCCCATATTGGAGCGAAGTCTGAATAATATCCAATCCCCCATCTACACTTCACTTTATGCCATGTTTCCAAGGCTGCCTTAAGAACTTTGAGACGTACTCGCTTAAAGTACTTTGGGGCCCCAAATTTATACAAAAAACCCTCTCCACCTCCACCACCCTCCATTGTAACCATTTCCCCCAACAATCTTCCCCACGCTGACTCCTCCGGTTTTAAGAGCAACATCCGAGTACCTTTAAATTGGAACGCAACCATATACCACCTAATATCCGGAAGAGCCAGGCCCCTTTAATTAGCTTACGCCTCAGCTTTTTCCAAGAGAGCCTCGCGCCTTTCTCGCCCCATATAAAACTCCCAATCTTGCTCTGAACCTTACTTAAGTTCTTACTTGGAAACCCCAATGGGATCGCATTAAACAGGTAAGTCAATTTAGGGAGTATGACCATCTTTACCAAATTTACCTTCCCGTAAATAGTCAAAGGAAGGTTCCTCCACCTACTAAAGAGTCGGTCTATTTCCTTTGTAATTTTATTCAAATTAATCAAGGGGATTTTATCCAAATCTTTGACAATATGGATACCTAAATACCTAAAGTCACTACTGATTAAACCCCTCCATTGGTCAATGTTCCAACACATCACCTCGGTCTTTAAGGTATTAACTAGGTAACCAGAGAAAGAACCGAACTCCATTAGTAGGGCTTCAACCCGAGGGATAGTCGCCTCGGTGTTGTTAGTATATAGAATCAAATCGTCAGCATATAAAGCCAACTTACAGCTATACTGTTGAGACTTGAAGGGGTAAATTAAATCGTCCAATCTGATAGCTTGGGCTAAAGGCTCTATATAGAGGCTCGAACAAGAGAGGGGAGATGGGACAGCCCTGTCTTGTTCCTCTCTGAATATTAAAACTGGCGGTTAACATGCCGTTCAGAAGAATCCTAGCAGTGGCCCCTTGATAACAATTCTTTAAGGTTTGAATAAAGATAGGGCCAAAGCCCATTGCTTCTAATACCTCCCAGAGATACACCCAACAGACCCTATCGAAAGCCTTGGCCGCGTCCAGGGCCACAATGGCCAAAGGATCAGATCTTCCAATGGCCAGGTCGATGTTACCTATTAACAATTGTGTCTGTTCCTGGATGTACCTCCCCGCTATAAAACCCTTCTGATCGGCATGAACCAGATTTGGTGCTATTTTAGCCAATCTCCCTGCCAAAATGCCCATAAAGATCTTATAGTCGGCATTCAGCAGGGAGATTGGACGATAGGAATCAGCTTTCAAAGGATCTTTCCCTGGTTTTAGTATCAGAACAATAGTCGCCTCCTTCCACGATTTGGGAACTTTGCCAGAAAGACAATATACTGAGGCGAAAGTGGCACCCAAAGCTGGAGTCAATTCTTCCACTAGAAGTTTATATACTTCGTTTGGAAGTGCATCAGTGCCTGCTGCCTTTTTGCTCTTACATTTTTTTATTTGATCTTTTATCTCTTCGAGCGTAATGGAAGCCTCCAAAATGTCCCGACTTTCAACTGTGAGAGTTAGTAATGATTTACTCTTCAGCCAAGATTGTATATAGCCTATCGACGGAACTAAATCTTCTTTATAAAGGTCTGAGAACAGGGAAAGCAGACACACTTGCAAGTCTTCAATATTACAAGACTTATCTCCATTACTCTTGGTCAATTTTCTGTCTTACTCCGTTAAGGAGGAGATTTTGTCTTTAGCCCTTAAGGAAGGCAAAATAAAATTTGAGGGTTTAAGTCCATTCTCATTTCTCATAAGATCTGATATTTCCCACATTACTGCAGTAAGGCAGTGGGAGTTGGGGAAAAGGCTTGAGGAGTTAAATAATATGGGGGCAAAGGCTCAGCTGAAGTTCCCCGCATTCCTGCGCGTAATGTGGAATAATCATATGCATCAGATCTATACAACCGAAGAGGCTGATGCCCTCATCGCAAAAATTAAATTGGATCATGGGGGAGAGAGGGGGACCGCGGGGGGGAAGGAGCTATGTAACTAATAGGCAGCTGGACCCAAGTAAGACTTTAGACTTAATATATTTCATTAGCCCCGGAGGAGCAGAGACCGAATAGGCTGCGCCTATTGGAAGGGAGGGTTCCTCACGGGAAAGCGGGGTTTGGGTTAGGGGCACAGAGGGAGGGGATGGGTAAGGGGAGGGGGGCGAGAGGTTCACTGGGTGGGGAGCTGTGGGTAAAAAATTAAAAAAAATGGAAACTCATCTCACATAATTTTGAAGAAGGTCTGCTCTGTCGGTATAAAACGTTTGCAAGCTAATGGCAGGTATTTCACTAAAAGATAAAAAGGTCACATTTATCTCTTGGAATGTGAACGGTCTAAGGTGTCCCCGTAGGCAAAGATTGATTCTGAAGTATATTGAACTCTCTTCAGCTCAGATATGTATCATTCAGGAAACCCATCTTAGTTTCATAGAAAGTCGTGCAATATTTTCAAAAGTGTCTTGGATACAATGTTATTGCACTTCACAACAGACAATCAATAGTAGAGGTGTGGCAATTTTGGTTAAGCGTGGGATTAATTGCTTAATTAAATCAGTACAGACGGATCAGTCCGGGAGGTGGATAATAGCGCAGATGGACCTTGGAGGGTCGGAGTTAATGTGTATCATTTTATGGACCTAATGTTGACGATCCGTCATGTATATGTAAGTTACAATCTAAATTGCTATTGGTAACTCCTCCATTGATTATAGGGGGTGACTTTAATGTCCTTATAGATCCATTAAAAGATAGATCTAATTTAAGTCATTACGTAGGGGCCCCCCCGAGTTCGTCGTGCTTTGGTAAACATGTTTCACGACTTAGATCTGGTAGATGTTTGGAGGGCAAGGGAGGAAGACCTGCAGGGTTTTACATATTACAGCAAAAAATATGGTCACTCCTCTCGGATCGATTATATTTTAACAGATAGGCCTACCTTGGTCGGCTTATTAGAGATGTTAGTTTTACCAAGCCATCTCTCCGATCATGCTCCAATTCGTTTTTCCTATCTTAGTAAAACACATCAATTTCTACCTAGATGGACTCTAAATAGAGCCATGCTCCTGGATTTGGAGATAATTCAGGCCATTAAGATATCATCTTTAGAATTCTTCTCTTTGAATATGGGTTCAACCTCTATGGATTTTATCTGGGATGCCTTTAAGGCTAACTTGCGGGGTAGGCTTCTTGGACTTATAGCTTTTAAAAAAAAGGCCGAGGCTCGAGAGCTCCGTACCATGGAGGAGAGAATACTCCAGTTAGAGGACGAGAGGAATAAATTAAATCATGGTAGTCCAAGGAAGCTGTCCCAAGTTCAGGGTGACCTGGAATGTGCCAGGCAAGAATACAGGGGCAAATTAGATGCAAAATGTAAGGCACAATGGCTTATAAAGAGTATGCAAAATTTTGAATACGGGGAGAAGGCTGGTGCCCTTTTGGCTTGGAAAGCAAGAGTGGACCGCTCAAAAAATAATATCAAGGACTGATTTATTAAACAGTTTTAATTCACTGTTCGATGTGGCAGGATGTGTATAGCAAAAAAGAAGGAAGATGGCTGCCACACACAGGATGAAATAGACTTTAGAATGTTAAGTTTACTATTCTAAGTTCTTTCAATTGTTTTGTAGTTGAAGTTGTGAGTTGGAAATTAACCTTTTGCGTGCGCCGGATGGCCAGGAGCCGTCCAACGTCACAGTGGGCGTGTGCGTCGGACAGCTCCCAGTCGTCCTAGCACCCACCCACGGGGGAAGTGCTGGCGGTCCCCCCGTGGGCCGCCCTTCAAGCTGCCCCCACAGGGGACGACAGGGGAAGCCCTTCCGCTCCCTCCCTGTCCCCCCACCACATCATCCTCGCGCGCTGATGTCAGAGGATATCGGGCGCACTGGAAGCCATTTGCTTCCAGTGCGTCCGGAGGATAGGAGGTGAATTTCTCTTCGGGAGGGTGGGGGGGTGTTTAAAAAGGCATCGGAGGAAAGGAAAGGGGTTTCCTTTCCTCCGATGTCTCTTTAAGCATTCTTGCTGCACGATTGCGTATGGGGTGCGATCATGCAGCAGGAATGGTTGGGTTTTTTTTAAAATGGCCTTTGTGTCGGGGAGAGGCCCCTTGGGCAAGGGTCGCTCCCCTTGGGGGAGCAATTTTTTGGGATGGGTCTGGGGGCAGATCGTATTAAAAAATAAATTTTAAAAAGTAACTGTGTGCCCACTAGGCCACCGGGGATCTTTTTTTTTTTTTAAATATGTTTTTGGGGAGCGGCCCCTTAGGCAAGGGCCGCTCCCCTTTGGGAATCATGTATTTATGTACTTACCTCCGTTCGGCCGTATGCCGGAGTTTACTACCCCCCACCCTGCCTCACCGCCCCACAGCACTCCCTCCAGGAGCCGCTACTGGGTTGGTATGCTTTTTGAATCTTCCTCTGAGCAGGATTATGAGACTGACAGTGCGGCTGAGGGAGAGGAGGGAGTGCAAGATTCTGGCAGTGAGTCTTCTGTCCACTAAGAATCATCTGATGATGAAGCTACTCTCAGTGCGGATGAAGCTACTCTCAGTGCGGGTGAAGTGCCTGTTTTAGAGGAGGACACTGATGTGCCGATGGTGCAGCAAGAGACATCGGGATTGCAGCCTGAGGCTGCAAGGCTTCCTACTGGAAGTGCTGGTCTCTGGGTTGATCCAAACATGGTGCAGCCGGTGTTGCCTGCCTTTAGTGGTGATGCAGGGTGTAGAGTGGATTGTGAAATTTTTTTGCCTATACAGTTTTTTCAGTTGTTTATGGATGATGTATTTTTGGCTGAGATTGTTGAGCAGATTAATTTGTATGCTGAACAGTTTTTGAGGGACAACAGTGCCATACTTAGGCCCCGCTCTAGAGCTACCCGGTGGTCTCCCACAAATCTGGATGAGATGAAGAAGTTTTTGGGTTTGACTTTTTTGATGGGCTTGATAAGGAAGCCCTCCCTGGCTTCATATTGGTCTACCAGTTCCTTGATGGCAACGGCCATATTTCCGGCAATTATGAGTCGTGATCGGTATTTACTTTTGCTTCGGATGCTGCATTTTGTTGATAATGCTTTGGCGTTGCCACGAGATCACCCTGACTGTGACCGTCTTTTTAAGATTCGGCCTGTTCTTCATCACTTTGTAGATCGATTTTCAGAGATCTATACTCCAGGGAAAGAAATAGCTGTTGATGAGTCTTTGGTCCTGTTCAAGGGCCGTTTGGTTTTTAGGCAGTACATTCCTAGCAAGAGGGCACCTTATGGAATTAAGATGTATATGTTGTCTGAGAGTAGGACAGGATATGTCTATAATTTCCGGGTGTACACTGATAGGGATTCCACTATTGACCCCCCGCTAGTTGTCCGTCCACTTTTGGAGTTTCAGAGAAAATTGTGTGGGAACTTGCTTGAGGACTGTTTAACAGAGGTCACCATTTGTACCTTGATAACTTCTACACTGCTGTGCAATTGTTTAAGGAATTTTTCAAAGTGGACACTTTTGCTTGTGGCACAATCCGCTCTAACCGTAAAGGTTACCCAAAAGAGCTTGTTTGCAAAAAGCTTCAGAGGGGACAGTTTTGTATCTAGTTGCAATTGGTTTGTGTTTTCTTTCTTGTTAAAAAAAAAAAAATTGATGACGGTGTGCGTGGACTGGCGCTTGGCTGATGGTGTGCGTGGACTGGCGCTTGGCTGGCGGTGTGCGTGGACTGGCGCTTGGCTGGCGGTGTGCGTGGGCTGACGCTTGGCTGGCAGTGTTTGTGGGCTGGCGCTTGGCTGGCGGTATGCGTGGGCTGGCGGTGTGGGTGGGCTGGTGCTTGGCTGGCGGTGCGCGTGGGATGGCGCTTGGCTGGCGGTGCGCGTGGGCTGGCGATTGGCTGGTGGTGTGGGTGGGCTGGTGCTTGGCTGGCGGTATGCGTGGGCTGGGGGTGTGGGTGGGCTGGTGCTTGGCTGGTGATGTGCTTGGGCTGGCCCTTGGCTGGCAGTGTGTGTGGGCTGGCGCTTGGCTGGCGGTATGCATGGGCTGGCGGTATGCGTGGGCTGGCACTTGGCTGGCAGTGTGCGTGGGCTGGCGCTTGGCTGGCGGTGTGGGTGGGCGGGTTGGCACTTGGCTGGCGGTATGCGTGGGCTGGCGGTGTGGGTGGGCTGGTGCTTGGCTGACGGTGTACGTGGGCTGGCGCTTGGCTGGCAGTGTGCGTGGGCTGGCGCTTGGCTGGCGGTGTGGGTGGGATGGTGCTTGGCTGGCGGTGTGCGTGGTCTGGCATTTGGCTGGCAGTGTGTGAGTAGTGACTTGCTGCTGGTCATTACACACTCTGCTAGTCAAACGCCACTGCAGACACTATGTCAACCACCAGCCGGTGTGATTGCTGTGTCAGTCATGTGGGCGTATGAAAGTGATGGGCCCTTGAATGGCGCTGTCTGTTGAAGTGAAAGTTGTAATGTGCTGGGCCCGCGGCTGGCGGTGTGAATGGTCTTGAGTGTCACGTATGAAATATGTGTGAATGGCCTGTAAAGAGGTTGGTGCCTTGCTGTGGCTTTACAGCTCACGAGCTGTGAGTCATTGGTTCAGGTTTCTAACCTTTTAATTATTAACAGTGCATTTCCTTTTTGTGAAATCTCTTGTTAATAAAATATACATTTTGAACCTTTCACTCACCCTCATGCCAAATCCAACCAATATGTGTGTGAACTTGAGGAACAGATGGATAGGCAGTCATATTTGTCTCATCTGTCTTTCTGTGCTAAGGTGTAGTCTGTCTCTAGGAAAAATTTACCAACTTTAGATATTTCTGTAAAGTAAAAAAAAATGGGGAGTACTGGGTGGTGTGCCTCTCATGGATCCCAACAAGTCTTTTTACTCACAATGCCATGCAAACCTCAAAATGTGACTATAGTCACGCATTTTCCTTGCATTACTGTGTCATAACATTCTGGTGTCAGAAAAACCACAATTTTCCTACCACCCAGCATTTCCCCAGGTCTCCCGATAAAAATGGTACCTCACTCGCGTGGGTGGGTCAAGTACCCGCGACAGGCAAGGGCCCAAAACGTATTGAGGCGACATCAAAATTCTATGTCAGGACTCGGAGGCGAGGATTAGGCTTTTCTTTCTTCTATTTATTCAATAGCAGCCTTAGAAAATAACAGTGAACAACAATAGGACTTCATTTCCCATGAAGCCTATGGAAAAAACAACAATGTTATGCAACAGTCCATTGTCCAATCAGGCGCCTCCTGGGACCATAACAGCCCATGCTCTGTGTTGGACGTCCTCTTTCTTCGCTGCTAGCAGCCTCCCTCAGTTAAGTGTCCTTCCTTCAGTCACGTTGGGGCTGGTGGTTCGGGGGCACTTTGTACTGTTTATTGTGTCAGGAGCCTTCGCTCCGTTATACAGGGCTCATAATGCCGATAGCTCACTGTTTAATTTTCATTTAGTGTATTTTCTGCTGTTTTGGTGAAATGCGTTAACTGTGATTGGGAGCTTCCGCTCCGTGTATTTCTGCTATTTTTCTTGCCCCGCTTCCGTTTTCGACGGGTAGGTACACGGGAGCCTCCTCTCCTTGAACGCGGCCGCGGGAACGTTTTGCCCGCTCCTACGCAGCCGCGCAACGATTACCACATACCGGCGGGAGCGCGTGCGGTCCGCCGACCGCTAGAGGGCGCGCCTCCCTGTTTCCCTTCAGGCGCTGGTTTTCCTTTCACAGCGGGACGCGAGCGGAGGTCGCGTTATTCAACGGCCATCGCCGAGCGCCTTCGCCCGCGTCCGTGCTGTCTCACACCTGGCCGGTATCTGCCTGAGGCTGAACACCCCCGCGGGGGTAGGATTGTCGCACAGTTGTGCCGTGCAGCACTTTACGTTCCCAGGCATTGATTTGGCCCGCATTTATATTCAGGGCGGTTTGTGTGCTGCTGGTTGGGGCCTAACGCAGGAGCCTTTAGGTTGGCTGGCCCTCTGTGAGTTTTTTCCTACCTGATTGGGGGGCCTTGTTACTCCCTGTGGTTTGACCTGGGCACTGTCCCTTTCTTATAGCCCTCTTACCTGGTGGGTGGCCACCTGTCTATTTAGTTTACTTACCTGACTTACCTCAGATCCTCAGCTTCTCCTGTGTGCAGCATGGAGGAGTTTGATGATTATTACGAGGAAGATGAGGAATCTCAGTATTTCCCGCTGTCGGACGAATTCTGCAACGCGGTTGATTCCTCCATAGTCAGGGCGGTCTCAGAGGCGATGGCTCCTTTGGAGAAGAGGTTGGATGACCTGGCGAAACGCCTTGAACCCCTCCCCGCGAGGGAAGACGCTCCGGGGCCTTCTGGCTCCCTACCTCCAAAGTAGAGTCCGCCCCCCGCCTGAGAAACCGCGTAAACGCCCCCGCTCCGACGGGGTTGATCCCGATGCATTCGAGAGACTGCGGCAGGCCTTTTTGGATGCCCAGGCCCCCTCCTTGCCGGCGGATTCTTCCCCCTCTGACCCTCCGCGTGCAGGTGCCCCTGAGCAGGTGCCATCCCCGCCTCCTTCTGAGGACTCCCAGGGCGCTTCAGACGGCGATTCTGGCATGGGTAGATCGTGGAGCCCCTCTCCCTCAGGTTCTGTGGAAGGCTCCCAGGCCCCGGCTTCCCGGAGTGGCACCCAATCAGACCTCCTGGACCCGGAGGACCTCTTGCATCCCCGGTCTTCGCAGTGGGTCCCCTGTGATAAGGTGGCCAAGTACGTGGCGGGTCGTCTTCGGAAACCCCTCGATCAGGACGTCCGCTCACGCCTTAGGTCAGAATGCCCGCGCCCATCCCTAGAAGGGAAAGTGGCGGTGACCCCCGAGATTGATGCTAAGATGGCCACCTTTCTTACTAAGTATATCAAGGACCCGAAGAAGGGCATAGACAGGTCCTGGCGTGCCTGTCAGGACAAGTTACTAGACATCACGGGTCCAGTAGTTAAGATTTTTGATATGGCTGAAGACGCCAAAGCATCAGGTGCCCTCATTTCCCCTGAGACCCAGTCCAGTTGGGCCCAACGAGCCATTATTTTCTTGGGGAATGCGAACTGCGCCATCTCTACAGAGAGGCGCAGCTCGCTCCTTATCAAACTAGACCCGAAGTTGGGCGAGCTGGCAACATCAGAAGCAGGTCAGGTGGCGCAGGGCGGTCTTTTCGGGGACCCATTTGTCAAAGAACTTAGCAAGTTCGTGTCCACGTTTAACTCTCTGGACAAAGCACAGTCCACGGTGAAGCGTATTTTCAATGCGCGGGTTTTCGGAGGGGCCGGTCGTGGCAGGGGGCGCTCGGCTGGCCAGTTGTCGCAGTCAGCCTCCGGCAGAGGTCAGCAGTCCCACAGGGGACAATACCAGGACTCCTCACGTTTTGGTGGCTTCTACCCCACCAGAGACCGTTCCCGTCGCCGAGGCCAGCGCAATGGAGGGAGAGGCGGTGGTGCCCCAGCCAATCACGGTGAGTTCCATAATTGTCTCATGTCATTGCTTGGGAGGCAGGTTGGCCCTTTTTCTGGACAATTGGCAGTCCCTGACATCCGACGCTTGGGTGCTTCAGACCGTGCACGGGTTTCACATAGAGTTTTTTGGTTCCCCAGTTCAGACCTTTCCTCCCACTCCGATCAGGTTCTCTGGCACAGAGGCGGCCTTGATACACCACGAAGTCCAGGAATTCCTGAGCAAGGGGGCAATTTGCCGCTCCAACCCCCGGCCCGGGGGTAAGCAACATTTTTCTAGTTCAGAAACAGGATGGCGGACAGCGTCCGGTGATAAACCTTCGGGAGTTCAACGAATGGCTTGTCTACTGGCATTTCAAGATGGAGGGGATTCACCTCCTTCGAGATCTGTTGCGTCCCAATGACTGGATGGTCCGTTTGGCCCTCAAGGACGCCTACCTGATGGTCCCTATCTTCCCGCCCCACCGTCGGTTCCTGCAGTTCCAATGGGGCGGCCAAACTTTCGCGTTCACTTCGCTTCCCTTTGGCCTGTCGTCAGCCCCTTGGTGTTTCACCAAGGTTTTGCATCCAGTGGTGGAGGCTTTAAGGGCGCAGGGCTTGAGGATGATTGTCTATCTGTACGACATGCTCTTCATGCATCAGTGCCCTCAGACTCTCATGCTTCAGCTCCGCTCGGCGTTGCTTCTTCTTCAATCCCTGGGGTTTGTAGTAAACCACACAAAGTCTTGCCTCCATCCCACTCGCTCGATCACTTTCCTAGGCTTTGTGATCAATTCGATGGAAGCGATTCTCAGCCTGCCTTCCAGGAAGATGGCGAAGATCCGCCACGAGATTCGGCAATTGCTTCGGAGACAACTAACGTTGCACCGCAGTATCGCCAGGGTGGTCGGCCTTCTGTCAGCCTCGATTCAGGCCATCTTTCCGGGTCCTTTGCATTTTCGGGCACTTCAGCGGCTCAAAGCGTTCCATCTATGCAGGGGCTTGACTTACCCTCAGAAGGTCCCTCTGTCCGAGGAGGTCAGGGACGAGCTTCAGTGGTGGCTCTCCCACATGGAAGCGTGGAACGGTCGAGCCATTTTTGGTTCCCTTCCCGACTTGGTGATCGAGTCCGACGCGAGCGGCTCCGGTTGGGGAGCACGTTGTGGCGAGTTCACCACAGGAGGAGGTTGGTCCGCCGAGGAAAGTTCCCTCCACATCAAAAGTTTAGAGCTCATGGCGGGCTCTTTCGCGGTCCGTTGTTGGACGAAGGACAGAGCTCACTCGTGTGTCCTCCTCAAGATGGACAATGTAGCGGCAGTGCGCTACATCAATCATCTGGGAGGGACGCGTTCCAAAGCCCTGGCAGACTTGGCCAAGGACTTTTGGGAATACTGCCTGTCCCACCAAGTGTCGGTGATTGCGGAGCATCTACCGGGAGTGGCCAATCAAGTGGCCGATTGGCAGTCTCGGCATCTTCGAGACTCCAGCATGTGGAAGCTGTTCCGGCCAGTGTTCCTGACCTTGCAGGAACGGTGGGGTCCTTTCTCTGTCGATCTCTTTGCCTCTCGCCTGGACTTCCAGATCCCCAGGTACTTCAGCTGGAGGCCGGATCCAGGGGCGGCAGCCACCGATGCCTTCCTTCAGGATTGGTCGATAGAGAGGCGTTATGCATTTCCCCCCTTTGCCATGATTATGCGGCTGACGACGCAGGTCCGTTGGCAGGAGGCGGATCTGGTGGTGATTACCCCGGTATGGAGAGCGCAAGCCTGGTTTCCAGGTCTGATGGAACTTTCCTGGGCTTCTCCAATCCGTCTACCCCGGCTCCCTCATCTCCTGCTCAATCCATTCGGGCAACCCTCATCCCCTGATAGTGAACGGCTCGTTGTCCTTGATGGCGTGGCGGATTACAGGGATCGATGGCAAGTCCCTGGGCTTTCGCGCCACGCTGCAAAGCTCCTTTCCAGGGCATGGGCAAATGGCACTGTCAAGCGCTACCGGTCGGCCTGGTCTCGCTGGATGGGTTGGTGTCTGCAATGGAGTCTGGATCCTGTGGGGGCAGATGTCGTTCACATCCTGAATTTTCTGGCCTCCCTGGCTTCCGAAGGGTTGGGTTACAGAACGATTAATACGTTCCGTTCTGCGATCTCGGCAGGACACTCGGTGGTGGCGGATCACCCCGTGGGTGACCACCCTCTGGTGAGGAAGCTCCTCCGAGGTATTCGCCTTTTCCTTCCCCCAGAACCGCGATACTCGGTGCTCTGGGATGTAAATAAGGTCTTGCACTCCTTGTCGGAATGGCCCAGCAACAAATACCTGTCACGGAAGCAGCTGTCTTCGAAGCTGGCTATGTTGTTGTGTTTGGTGTCCTGTAGACGGGTATCGGATGTGCGGGCCCTGGATATTACAGGGAGATCCTTCACGCCGGAGGGAGTCACCTTCCATGTGTCCTGACGCACCAAAACCCAGTCTCGGGTTATTTCTTATCCGGCTTTCCCTGACTATCCCAAAACCCAGGTGACCCCCTTGCAAAACCAGGTTGTTTTGTGATAGGTAATTTTGATGTCGCCTCAATACGTTTTGGTCCCTTGCCTGTCGCGGGTACTTGACCCACCCACCCACGCGAGTGAGGTACCATTTTTAATGGGAGACCTGGGGGAACGCTGAGTGGTAAGAAATTTGTGGATCCATGCAGATTCCAGAACTTTCCCACACAGAAATTTGAGAAAAATGTGATTTTTTTTTTTACAAAGTTTGAGGTTTGCAAAGTATTCTGGGTAACAGAACCTGGTGAGAGCCAGACAAGTCACCCCATCCTGGATTCCCCTGGGTGTCTAGTCTTTAAAAATGTATAGGTTTGCTAGGTTTCACTAGGTGCCCACAAAGCTAAGGTTCAAAATCTACAGCTAGGCACTTTGCCAAAAAAGGGTCCGTTTTCACTGTGAAAATGTGGTGTCTCCATGTTGTGTTTTGGGCCGTTTCTCTAAGCCTACCCACACAAGTGAGGTACCATTTTTCTCGGAAGACTTTGGGGAATGCGGGGTGGGTGGAATTTTGTGGATCCACAGAGATTCCAGAACTTTTCACCACAGAAATGTGAGGAAAATTTGTTTTTTTTTTTACAAACTTCGAGGTTTGCAAGGGATTCTGGGTCACACAGAACCTGGTGAGAGCCAGACAAGTCGCCCCATCCTGGATTCCCCTGGGTGTCTAGTTTTCAAAAATGTATGGGGCGTGGCTTGGCAAGCCAACATGGCGGACGTGTGCTGAGCCAGCTCCGTCCAGCCCGCCAAATAGCCGACCTATATCCTGACTTCCCGGATCTATACTTGCTCATCTTGACGACTCTGTAGCGCCGCACTGGCACATAAGCACCCGGTGTAGTTTGGGAGCCGGTGGCCGATTGTGGCGGTGAGATTGGACTGCGGCGGGGGAGAGGCCTAGCGGTTGGCGGTGGAGCCGGGGAGTCGCGCACAGCGTTATCAGAGGCGACTGGGAGACGGGTGACGATCTGGGCCAGCCCGCCGGAGCGGTCAGCAGCTGGGAGTGTTCCAGTATTATGAGAGCTGCACCAGCTGACCGGGGTGTGTGGTGCTGCGCCGCCGGACTGCGGCGTCATCGGTTCGGAGGAGAGAGACCCGGCGGCTGGACCGGGCCACAAAGGTGAGGCGGGGCACTGGAAGGCGAGGGCTGCGGTCCGGGGCTGGGTCCCCTAGTGGTGGGGGTGCCTGGTGGAGACGGCGGTTGGCGATAGGGGCGACCGGCCTGTTCTTTGATGTGCCCCCCTTGCCCCCCCTCCGGCATTGTAGTGGGGATCGGCGGCACGATAGGGCCGCGTGGGAGGCGGCCGGGAGACCTGTCGGCTGCCCCTGCCCCCTATTGGAGATGCTCTGGGCCCTCTGGGGCTCCCATGCCGGCGGTCGGTCGGGCCGCGGAGGGAGGGCCTGTATCTCACGGTGCCTCCTCACTTCCCAGCATTGTAGAGGGGGGTCGGTGGCATAATCGAGCCGCGTGGAGGTGCCCAAGAGACCTACAATTTGCTTCCATCCCTTCACCTTCTTCTGGGGCGGCCTTGGGCTGACGGGGACGCTTACGCCGGCGGTCGGTCGGGCCGCATACAGCAGGCCCAATCTCATTGGGAAGCCCCCCCCTTCTTCCGCCGCAGTAGCGGGGAACCAGCGGCGCAACCGGGCCGCGTGGGCAGGTGCTGAGAGACCCGCCATCTGGATTTTGGCCTCATCCATTTCCCCCAGAGCCATTCCGGGCCCGCGGGGGCGCCCGCATCGGCGGTGGATCGGACTGCATGGGCATCTGCTAGGCCCCTGGGGCTGGTGATTGCTGCTGCCAGTGGTAGGGATACTTGACTGGGACGCGGGTGGGCCTCTCCTACTGCTCTGCGGCACCATCGCCTCGGCGGTCGGTCGGACCGATTCCACTTGTCTGCGGGCCCCCGGCGGGGTAGGGTCTCCGGAGTGTCCTGTTGGCCTGGGCATTGGGACATCTGCTAGCCGGTGCCCGTTCGGCGGTCGGGTCGGGCCGTGGGAGCTGGTGATCTACGCGTCTGTGCCATACCCGGTTTGTTCTGGGCCTGCGGGGGAGCTCAAGAGGCAGCCATGACGAGAGATAAAGGAGGCAGCGGCACGACCAAGCAGGGGCCCATAGACAAGTTTACAGGTTCGGGGCGGCAGTTGGGGCCTCTGGGGGCCAACCGGGGGCCATGCCGGACAACGCGGCCCTCATGGCTGCCATCACCCAATCACACGTTGGATGCAAAAATAGGGGCAGTTGGTTCGGACGTTATGCTGTTGCGTCAAGACCTGCGCAATGCAGTGTCCCGTATCACCGAGGCCGAGACCCGTATCTCGGGTGTAGAAGATGATGTCACTGCGCTGAAGCAGAAGGTTGCAATGATGGAGACTGTCCAGAAGGGCCTTGCGCTCAGAGTGGAGGATGTGGAGGGACGGGCCCGACGTAACAACCTCCGATTTGTTGGGTTTCCGGAGGGCTGCGAAGAGGGTAACATGGAACGATTCCTTACGAAGTGGCTCGAGAGCTGGCTTCCCCCTGAGGCCATGTCCCGATGCTTTGTGGTGGAGCAGGCCCACAGGGCACTTATGCAGAAACCCCCGGTGGGGGCTCGCCCACGGCCAGTTATAGATGTTAAACTATCTGGATAGGGATGCGATACTGAAGCAGGCCCGAGCTAAAGAACCTTTGCTCTACAACAATGTACGCATCCTTATATTTCCTGATTACACGAGGCAAGTCCAGCAGCAGCGTCAATCGTTCATAGCAGCAAAGGCCCGACTGAGAGACCTTAAGCTTCCATACGCCCTGTTGTTTCCGGCTCGCCTCCGGGTGGTCTATCGCTCTCGCACCCACTTCTTCGACTCCCCGGAGGAGGTGTTCAGGTGGACAGACGAAACAGTGCGAGTGAGGCCGCACACGCCACCTGGAAGAGAGTCAGACTCCTCCTCGAGTGAGGCGGCTCGGGGGGGCCCCCGAGGCCACAGGCAGAGGAGTAACAGACGATCACGATCCCGGCGGCGCTCTCAGTCCTGCGGTACCTCCTCTCGGGGGGGCCCTACACTGGGGCGACAGACATTGGAACCCTAGCATGTGGTATCAGTGAGGTGTTGCAGAGCCATATTGGATGTTTTCCGGGGAGTCCTGAAGTGGGCTGGTCTCTTCGCCAGGATTGTGCTGGTGGGAGACATGCCAGGAGGACATGGGCTGTGAGTTGGGGATCCATTGGTTGGGGCAGTGTCCATCCCCCCGTTGGGGATTGGGGACTAGCCCTGCCGCGACAGATACTTCAGCGTTCATGAGGTATGGGGTGGGGGGTTTGTTGGGTGGGGGTTGTTTATGTTCACAGATCGCACTTCCAATACAGGCCCGTTACAATCTACACATACATCGCCACAGCTCGGAATCAGTGTTGAAGGAGGATGCGCCCCCTCATGGCTAGGATACCTGATAGAGGTCGGGTGACCCAGGACAGCCTCCGCATTATTAGCTGGAATGTACGCGGGGCCCTGGATAAAATTAAACGTGGGGCCATACTCCACCAGGCAAAGAGGGTGAAGGCCGATGTTCTCCTGCTACAAGAAACGCACCTTATGGGCACGAAGGCCCTTTGCTTGCAACGCTATTGGTTCCACCAGGTCTTCCACTCCAGCTTTACGAGGGGTTCGCGGGGAGTAGCGATTCTGGTGCATCGTAGGGTCCCTTACACACATGTACAGCAGTGGACCGACACACAGGTGCGCTATCTGTTTATTCGGGGTAAGATTGGAGAGGACCCCCTGGTGCTGGGCAGTGTATACGCTCCCCCCCTACAGTGGAATCTGATAGAGAAGCTGCAGTCCCTGTGGGCCGATATGCCAGACGTACTGTCCGCAGTGGGTGGGGACTGGAATGACGTTATGGACTTGGGTAAAGATAGGACTGGGGTTGGGGGTAGCCCCAGAAGCGGTCTTCCCACGAAACTACATTCATTGGTAACGGGGCTGGACTGGGTCGATACATGGCGGCGCACCCACGGTGATTCCCGGGGACATACCTACCTCTCGGCGGTCCACAAATCTTTCTCCAGACTTGACTATATCTTCGTTCCCCGGGCGGTGGTTGGTAGGGTGGCGGCGGCGGAGATTTTGCCTCGGGGCCTCTCGGATCACTCCCCGGTATCCATTGAGCTTTATATGGGCAGGGGGAGGCAACCATTCCGGTGGCGCCTCTCAGTGTGGCACCTGCAGAACGAAGAATATGGGACACACATGAGCGAAGCAATTGCTCAGTACTTGACGACAAATGAGGGGTCCGTTTCCAGCGCCGCCACTCTGTGGGAGGCGCTGAAGCCCACTCTCCGTGGGGCAGACATATCCTGGTGCGCGGCGGCTCGCAGGAAGCGTAGGGAGGAACTGGCTCGCGCAGAGGCGGACATAGAGGCACTCGAACGTCAGAATCGTGAGGCAGGGAGTGACCAGGGTGTGCAACAATTGCTTCTTGCCCAACAGGCCTGTGCCGCCCTACTGATGGACGAAGCACGCCAGGTCTGGCTGGCAACGCGTAGCAGGATATACCAATGGGGGGACAAGTCCAGCAAGATGTTGCATCGACTTTGTCAGGGCACGTTTCACTCCCAGGTTCTCCCGGGAATTCTGGACTCGGTGGGAACACCGATTACAGACCCTCCTGCCATAGCGGAGAGCTTCGCTACATACTACGCGGATCTCTATGCCCCCCAGGAATGTCTGCCGGCGTCCACCATCGATAAGTTTATGACAGATTGACCACCCAAAGCGGTGTCGGATGAGGTGCGGGATCCGCTGGAGGCCCCCTTGACGGATGAGGAGCTGGGAGCGGCCCTGGGAGAGCTCAACCCCGGGAAAGCACCTGGACCCAATGGGTTTCCAAGCGAGTTTTTCCGCCGTTATAATGTACAGTTGGCCCAGCATTATCGGGCAGTGGTGGAAGAGGCCCGGGAAAAAGGCCTGCTCCCCCCAGATTGGAGACACGCGGAGGTGGTGGTGTTCCATAAGCCCGGTCGTCCCCCAGAGCAGCATGCCTCATACCGCCCCATTTCTCTCCTAAACGTGGAGGCCAAAATTCTGGCAACAGGCGCTGGCCAATCGCCTCTTGCCCCATATTACTACACTTGTACACCCTGATCAGGCGGGGTTTATGCCCCAGAGGGCAACCAGACACAACATTAGGAGGGCACATGTGGCGGTCGCAGCTATTCGGCAGACCGGGGAACCGGCGGCACTTCTCTTGGCGGATATGGATAGGGCGTTCGACTCCCTGAGCTGGGTCTACCTCTTCGCATTGCTAAGCAGACTCAATCTGGGCCCACACTTCCTCTCCTATATAAAACTCCTGTATACGGATCTGACGGCGTCGGTACGGGTTGCGGGCGCGACCTCCTCCACCTTTTTTATTAAAAGGGGCACACGGCAGGGATGTCCCCTGTCTCCATATTTATTCGCCCTAGCCATGGAGCCCTTGGCAGCGTGGGTGCGCATGGATGCACAGATGCGGGGCTTCGAATGGGCCCCGGGTCTGTCCGATAGGATCGCGCTATACGCGGACGATGTCCTCTTCTTTCTTACAGCAGTTGACAGGACGGGGCCACGGCTTCTGCGTATCATGCAGATATTTGGGGAGACGTCGGGTCTGTATATGAATCCCCGCAAATCCACGATGTGGGCTCTGGGGGATCGGAGGAGAATGGGCGCATGGGCGTCCTGGATCCAGTCGGCAGCAGGAGGCTTGAGATATCTGGGGGTGTTTCTCTCGGACGTACCGGCAATTGCCTGGGAGCGAAACCTGGCACCAGTGTGGGAGCGGGTCCGTGCTGACCTTAAGTCTTGGTCCCGTATGCCCCTGACATTGTTCGGTAGATCGGCAATATTCAAGATGGTAGCGCTTCCCCGGCTTCTCTACCAGCTAAAGAATCACCCGTACCCGATCCCGCCTAGATGGTTCCGGCTGGTGAATTCTGTGCTTGGGCAGTTTCTGTGGGAGGGGGGAAAGGTGCGCGTGGCTCTGTGTACATGCTTCTTGTCTACCTACTGTGGAGGTCTCGCGTCCTCGGATATTCTCTCATACTATCAGGCCTCGCACTTGCTGGTCCTTAATGAATGGTGGTACGGGGATAGGGGAGACCCGGCGCATGCGCTAGAACGACAACTTATGGGACGTCACACACTACATACCCTTTTGTACTCGGCTCAGTTGCGGGGTACGTTGCCATCGGCCACACGGGTTGTGTTTTTGATTTGGAGACAGGCGCTGCGGCGTATGGGTTGGTGGAATGTCCTAACTAGGGAGACCCCTTTGTGGAATAATGGGCGCCTGCCCCAATTGGCAGCCCTTTCGGGGATGGGACAACATTGGTGTCTCCACCCTGGGAGATGTCCTGAGGGGCACGACACTAAAGCCATTCCGGGATCTCCAGAAGGAGTTCCTCATGCCTCAGTCACAATTTTATCGATACCTCCAGTTCCGCCATGCCCTGTCCCCCAGCCTGCAGGGTCTGGAGTCCCTCCCTGAATTTAGTCCTTTGGAAGCGAAAGTTTTTATGGGGGACTTACAAGAAAAGAAGATTTCTCAAATGTACCAGTCCCTGGTCACTCACTGCTCCCCCACACTTCAGAAACTCCAGGGGAACTGGGAGGGAGACGTGGGCAGTCTGGAGGAGGAGGACTGGATGGAGGCCTTGGCAGCCCCGCGGGGGGCGGCTATAGCAATGCGACTCCGCCTGATCCAGTTCAAATACCTCCACAGGGTTTATTTTACTAGGGCACGGTTGTGG
Organism: Calotriton arnoldi; assembly: GCA_963921515.1. Classification (NCBI taxonomy): domain Eukaryota; kingdom Metazoa; phylum Chordata; class Amphibia; order Caudata; family Salamandridae; genus Calotriton; species Calotriton arnoldi. The sequence goes on along the minus strand of CAWUFW010003461.1, from coordinate 826,041 downwards.
CGGGCGGGGCTGATCGCTTTCCCGGAGTGTCTTTGTTGTGGTCGGGAGGAGGGTACATTTATACACACGGTCTGGCGGTGCACATCTCTGGACAGCTTCTGGAGGGGGTATATACATGTCTTTCCGAGGTCCTGGGATGGGAGCTTCCTCGTACACCGCAGTTGGCCCTGCTTCATGTTATGGAGGGGATAGGTGGCAATGCCTACAAACGGCATCTCATGTTATTAGGCTTCACACTGGCGAAGCGAGACATTGCTAGGGCATGGAAGGCGGAGCGGGCCCCCTCGGTGGCTGCCTGGAAAAATTGATTAGATTTTTGCATGGGACTGGAACAACCTATCTTTGTAGCCAGGGGATGCCCGCGCAAGCATTATAAAATATGGAAACGATGGGCGGAGTATCGGGGCCTATGGTTGGAGCCGCCAGCGATAGTGGAGCCTCAGTTACCGGGCTAAGTTACTGGGTCTGTGAAGGCGGAGGGGAGGGGGCGGCGGGAGGGTATGTGTTCTCATGCTAGGACTATTCGTTTTTACATCAAGGCTGTGGATAAGATTATGTGGACTTAGTGCGATCTTCAGGGGGGGTGAGGGAGGGGGGGAGTTGGGGGGGGGGGGTTCTACATCATTTGATGTGCCCTTGTTATGTATTGTTGATTTGGCAAAACAAAAGTCGATTGCTTTCATGATTAAGTATGGTCTGATTTGGCAGACGTCTCTGGTGTGCAGAGCTCTGCGTTATATATGCAAATTGACGAATAAAATACGTTTTCAAAAAAAAAAATGTATAGGATTGCTAGGTTTCCCTAGGTGCCGGCAGAGCTAGGGTTCGAAATCTACAGCTAGGCACTTTGCAAAAAAAGTGTCTGTTTTCACTGTGAAAATGTGGTGTGTCCACGTTGCGTTTTGGGCTGTTTCCTGTCGCGGGCACTAGGTCTACCCACACAAGTGAGGTACCATTTTTATCGAGAGACTTAGGGTAACACAGATTTGTAGAGCAACTGTTATTACCTATTGACTTTTGATGCATTTCTGCCTTCCAAATGAAAGACAATGTGTAAAGTCACTTTGAAAAATGTCCTATAATTTTCATGCTAGTATGGTTACTCACAATTTCGGAAATGTGCAAATACCTACTGTTTCTAAACTATATATTTTGTTCCAATTTCAGAAATACATAGGTGTCTTTCATCCCGATTTTCCACTGTATATATTTTCCCAAATGAATTGCTATATACCCAGTACATAATAAAAAAACATTGCAATGCGCTGCTCAGTTATTGGCTCTGGGTTTGTCGGGTTCTTGGTGAACCTACAAGTCCTATATATCCCCACAACCAGAAAGGTCCAGTGGATGTAACGGTATATTTTTTTCAAACATCTGTCATAATTAGAAGAAGTCACAGGTGAAAACGTTGGCACAAATGGCTGTTTTTTTCAACTCATTTTCAATTTGCCTATTTTCAACGGTTAGTTTCTATAAAGAAACCTTGAAGGATCTACAAAAATGATCCCTTGCTGAATTCTGAATTTTGTCTACTTTTCTAAAATGTATAGCTTTCCAGGATCCATTATTGCTTTCATACCCATTTCTACCATTAACTGTAAGAAGGTTGAAAGCACAAAAAATAGCAAAAATAGGTTATGTCCCAGTAAAATGCCAAAACTGTGTAAAAAATGTTGGTTTTCTGACAAACGTCCGTCAGTCCCTGAAAGCTGGGAAAATGGTGATTTCAGCACCACAAACCCTTTGTTGATACCATTTGCAGGGAAAAAACCAGACGCTTTCATTTGCAGCACTTTTTTCCCATTTTTCCCAAAAAAACATTTAGCTGTATTTTGGCTAATTTCTGGGTCCTCTCCAGGGGAATCCACAAACCCTGGGCACCTTTAGAATGCCCCTGATGTTGGAAGAAAAGGACACAAATTTGGCGTGGATACCTTATGTGGTCAAAAAGTTACAGGGGCCTAAGCGCTAACTACCCCAAATAGGCAAAAAAAAGGCTTAGCACAGGGGGGGGGGGGGAGGCCTAGCAGCGAAGGGGTTAAAGAGATATGCTTGATATCAGCCTCTGTGTCTTTAATAAAATCATGACTTTCTACCCATCCTAGCTGTGGAAAATCTGAATTTCTCTAAAGTAGACAAACTTCCGAATTCAGCAAGGGATCATATGTGTAGATCCCTCAAGGTTTTCCCAAGGAAAATAACTGTTGAAATAGAGAAATGTTGAAAATGAGTAGGAACCAATGGCCATTTGTGACAACATATTCCTCTGAAACTTTTTGTCTCGATGGCCGATTTACAAAAGTAATATACCATTACGTCCGCTAGACCCTTCTGGTTGCAGGGATATGTAGAGTTTGTAGATCTCCAAGAACCCAAGGAACCCAACAACTGAGCTGCATCGTACAAAAGTTCTTCCCGGAGTACTGAATATAGACCAATTCATATAGTGAACTAGAAAGAGTGAAAATGGATATCAAGGAAACTTATGTATTTCTGAAATGGGTACAAGATATGGAGTTTAGGAGCAGTGGTTATTAATATCTCTCTGAATTTGTGGGTACCCGTACTAGCGTATGATTTAGAGGATATTTTTCAAACTGTCTTCTTTCTTATACTTTGGCTTACATTTAAAAGGCACAAATGCAGAGAAATAATTGGTAATAACAAAAGTTCTACTTTTCTGTACTCCCACAAGTTTTCCGCTACAAATGGTACCTTACTTGTGTGGGCAGGCTTGGTGCCTGTGACAGGAAAAGGCCGAAAACACATTATGGACGCATTGCACTTTACCACTCAAAACTGACCCTTTTTTTCAACCTGGGCAGTTGTAGGTTTTGGACCCTAGCTCAGCCGGCATCTCGGGAAATTTAATGAATCTTATATGGTTCATTCTGCTCCTCCCTCCTGCCAGTCCCAGTCGGAATGTTCGTAATTGTTCTGTCATCCAGGATTCCACAGCTGACTCTAGCTGACTGGAACCTGTGATGGTGCCCTGCATCTTCTTTTTAACACTGGCGACGATTTTGGTTGTGTGAGGACAGCTATCTCATCGCCCCCAATCCGTACTCCAGTGGCAACTGTACTTTACACCAATTTGAAGTGCTTAACAGTGAGTTTCTGAGGTTTGGATTGCTCTCTGACCCTTTTATATTGAAGACTTTCAGGGATCGTGCAAGGGATTTTTCCACATGTAGTGTACTTAAATGCAATTTAATTAGTATTGGGCATGGAGACTGTTGAAGTAAGGAAGTCCACAAGTAGCCAAGTAGAAAGTTCCAAAGATGATGCTTTATTAAGTTCCAGTTACACAAGATGTAGAGTGGTAGATAAGATGGTAAGTTGGTATAACGTAGCCCCACCAGGAGCAGCCTCCCTGCTGCTCAGCCTGCAATCTTCAACTGACACACACCAGATCTCCAAGCAACCCATGCATTCATGACGTCATTACACATTCTACACTCAACCAGGCTGAACAGTAGGAAAGATGTCAATGAAAGAAAGGAGATGAGAAATCACATTATAACACATCCTCTTTCTTTACACCAACAAAAGAGAAAAACTAAGGAAAAGAATAATAAATAAAGAAATGCAAAGATGTAAATTCAACAATTGAGAAAATTCCATGGAGTAACATGGCATAAAGTGGACAGGCACCAAAGAATGCAAAACATAGAACACACGAACACCCATCCCCTATTCTCACAAAGGAAAAGCACAAACCAGTAAAACATATGCCAAGAAATACCATAACAAGCAACAACCAAAAGCACACCTGTAAAAAAAAAAAAAAGAACATTTCAAGAATACACGCACAACCCAGAAAACCACCAGGAAAAGTGTCCAAGCAAACGACCATACATGAAGAAAACAAACATTGATCTCCCACCAACCGGCAACTCCACTCGCACAGCAAACGCTCCTGTAACACTGACGTTCTCGCTGTGCATCAACTTTCAACGTGGTTGGATACATTGAAAACTTGCAGCTTCCAGGCAAAAGATGGAGGCACGCAACATACGCTGAACCGGGTGGCTCTCGGCACGTTCGCGCTGGTAAACGTCTGTGAGCGGCGATACTGTAGTGAAGCTTCCATCGCGTCAGAAAGAACATGCAGCTCACCACGCGACCGTCAAAGCAGGTGTGCCTGTCGCGCATTACGATGCTCGCGCACAGTTTTCAAATGTCAGCACGACAGTTAAACTGCCCACACCAGCAAGGGGAAAAGGGGCGAAAAGTACCATAAAATCAATAAAAATCAAGATGTACACCGGTATATGGGGTGAAATTCCACCGTTATATGGGGTGAAAATTCTTGTGGCAATGGCTGTAACGTTGCCAAAGCATTCATAGAGAGTACTCCTCTTGATAAAAATCAGTTTCCCAAGGTAGAACAAATAGCTCTGCTTGTGACTTAACAGTGAAGAAGAAAGAAAAAAAAGTTGCAGGAACTTGTACACCCGAGTTGAGGCTGACCGGTCTTATGGTCACTAGTGGGGCTGGAGCTGCCAGCGTCTTAAGGACCATCGAGTTACTTTGTAGTTTCAATCATCAGTTATCTTCAAGTATCAAGGTTCTTAAGCACATATGCCTTTAGTAGTTTCAAGTAGCAAAGTTCACCATCAATTTCCTTGGTAGAGAAATCCAGGTTTCCACAGTAGCTTCAAAAGAAGATTGTAATCCAACACACGAAGGTTTGTAATCCAAATCGTCGCCAAAATGTTGAAGTAAGGAAGTCCACAAGTAGCCAAGTAGAAAGTTCCAAAGATGATGCTTTATTAAGTTCCAGTTACACAAGATGTAGAATGGTAGATAATGGTAAGTTGGTATAACGTAGCCCCACCAGGAGCAGCCTCCCTGCTGCTCAGCCTGCAATCTTCAAATGACACACACCAGATCTCCAAGCAACCCATGCATTCATGACGTCATCACACATTCTATACTCAACCAGGCTGAACAGTAGGAAAGATGTCAATGAAAGAAAGGAGATGAGAAATCACATTACAACAGAGACCAGCTGTGTATTCACTGTTTCAGGGGCCGCACTCCTCTTGTCTAATATTTGCGCTCCTGCGTGTGCTTTCCTACTTTGCGCTGCCATTCTCTGTTACCAGAGCTTTGCCATTCTGGCCGTGTGAGTGAGAGCTGTGAAGGGAAACATCCATTACAACGCAGTCATTACAACGTGCTACCTTTACAACGCAACTGTTACAACGCAACTGCCTTTACATCGCATGCCATTACAATGCATCCCATTACAATGCATCCCATTACAATGCATCCCATTACAACGCATGTCACTACAACGCATGCCATTACAACGCATACCAATACAACGCATGCCATTACAATGCATTATAAGGTAAGTAATGGAGATTTTTTTAGTATTAGTGTGGGTATGGGTTTTGGGGTACATGGGAATAGTAATTTTTACCCCTACACTATCCAACACTTAGCAATTTTTACCCCTACACTATCCAACACTTACCCTACTGTTGCACTCACTGGAGTGGGAATAGTATTTTTTACCCCTACACTATCCAACACTTACCCTACTGTTGCCCTAAAAGTATTATGCGTTGTAATGGTATTCGTTGTAATGGTATGCGTTGTAATGGAATGTGTTGTAATGGTAGTTTTTAAAAAATGCGTTGTAATGGCATGCATTGTAAAATCATGCAATGTAATGGTAGTTGCGATGTAAAGACTGTGTTGTAAAAGCATGCATTGTAATTGCATGCGTTGTAACGTCGCACATTCGCTGTGAAGTCTGCATCCTGGTACTGGCTGAGTCGCTGATCCCAGTGCACACAGTGAAGCCACACTCTCACGCTGACAGACACAGCCTTATTCTAAAGGAGCCTGTTGCATGTACTTTCACACGCTGAGGAAGCCTGTCATATGAATCTATTCACAATGACAGGCACAGCTTAATTCAACACTCGCCTCAGCGGCTGTGGAGCAGAGGTTCTCTCCACTGCCTCCACATCCTCACGCTGACAGCACAGCTTTTATTCTCAGGGAGTCTTTTGAGTGCTGTTTCACAGGCTGGGGAAGCCTGTCGCGTGAATCCCTTCACGCTGACAGGAATAGCCTTTACCTCACCTGGTGCAGTGTGAAGCATGTTAACTCGTTTTTACGCTGACAGGCACAGCATCGTCACGGTAATAAGCAGGCCAGTGTAATTCCCACATTTTCATTCATATGGAAGCCTGTCAATGAATACCATCTCCTTACGCTGACAGGCGCAGCTGGGAATTTTTTTCTCCAGGTTAATTCCGGTGGGAAGCCTGTCTGGAGCTGATTCATGTTGACAGGCACAACTGGCATCGCATTGCAAGACTGTAATATAAGAGTGTTTTAACATCATTTATCCATGTTCTGTTTTAGCATAACCCCTGCGTTGCAAGCAGACTCCCAATTATATAAAGACTATGCTGGCTATTTGGAGTATTTCCTCTACAAGCCAGATCAGGATTAACAACTAACAGTTTTCTCTTGAATCTTGGGGTTGTTGGTACATCGAACTAAATGGTCCCTAATAAAGGAACCCTTTAAAATACAAAAATCATGTGTTGGATAATCCATTCAAAGCTGAAATGTACGTATTACATTTTTCTCTTTTGCCTTGAGTTCTAGCAAAAACGTATAACTCTCCAATACAACATTAATCTTCTGCCCAAAATGCTGTTCAAGATTATCAAAAGTCATCTGATACACATCAACATATTCATCACTATCCACATCATCCTGAGGAGACTCTGAAATATTGTCATATGTCTTTCGCCCTTCTACCCCTAGGTTATGAAGCAGAATGTGTTGTTTACGTAGGGATGTAAACTTAACGCCACCTCGTCACAAACATTCCAGCTGGGACCGGACAGGAGAGGGGAGTGGAATAAACCATATAAGATTAATTAAACCTCCCTTGGTAGGGAGAGAAATACAATAGTGATGGTACAACCGCACTGTGGTATAGGGGTAGGGCTGAAATGACAGACAAAGACCGGTAGCAGGAGAAACGTTGTTTATTGCAGGATTCAGTCGAATACAGGGAACCCACGGTGACACAGCAAGCAGGCTGACGAGCGGAAACCAACTCACTCTCACTCGGCAGCCCCAGCTCGGGATTCCAAGAACCAGAACCATGAGACAATCAAGGTTCTGAACAGTATTAAAGAAACAGTGTAAAACAACCATATACATAAGATATATACCACAACACCCCCCTTCCCCACAAACTAAATAAAAAATCAAAATAAACAATTAGTCAAGAACATAATCAAGCAATTTAGAGGGTAGCCTGATGGTACGATGGCTACGAGAAAGGACACCAGGAAGCCGTCCCTCAACACCAACTTGAGGATTGGACATTGAGTAAGGGCCCCCAACAGCACGTGCAACAGGAGCACAAACAGAATCGGAAGTAGCAGGGACAATGGGATCATTTTCAACAACAGAAGACCCAAATGTGACAGCAGGATGAATATCAAAAGCTGAACACGAATCATTGTTTACATCTCTATCAGCATAAACTTGTCTAAAAATTTCAACTTGTTCATTTGTGAGTTTCACCACACGGTCCTTATTCCACCATCCCCTCCCTTCCAACAGAGGAGAAGGTTTACTAACCCTCATTACACGTACAGGAAGAGAAAAGGTGCATTGTCCCTTAGAAACTTTGAAAGGTTTCTTAATGAGAACCCAATAGTTAACAGAAAATTGCTCAAGTTTGACTCTAGAGTTGCTGTCATACAATTTTTTTTGCATAATTTGTTTGGACAGAACCTTACTTCTAATAACATCACGATCATCACTCAAAAACTTCCTACCAATCAAAGCGGATCCAGCATTTAGATTAGAAAACCATTCAGGAATCAACTTTGATCTTGCTTCCCTTCCTCTGAGAGCTTTGAAAGGAGTGACTCCAGTGGTAGAATGAGGTGAAGTGAGATAAGCCCAAACTTTCTCTTGCAAGAAATCAGCAACGTCAACGTTAGCTGCAACAGCAGTCTGAATACCCTCCTTAAGAATGCGATTGGCCCTCTCAACTAATCCATTAGATGAAGGACTGTATAAAGCAACTTGATAGTGTTTAATTTCAAATTTATCCAAGAAATTTGTCATCTGCTTAGAGACAAAAAGAAACACCATTGTCAGTAACAATAGAACAAGGTGCGCCTTCAACTTTGAAAATATTCTCTAAAAGGAAATGACAGAGGAGGAGTTAGCCACCTCAACAAAAGAGTAATATAACCATTTAGAAAAATAGTCTATAGCCACCAACAGGTATCTCATCCGAGATGGAAGTCGATTGAAGGGCCCAGAAAAGTCAAGAGCAATTTTCTCCCAAGGCATCTCAGGAAAGGGAACAGGAAACAAAGGTTTTTTGTTAGGTTTCCAGTGTTTATCAGAGACAAGACACTTAGGACACTTTGACACAAAATTGGCAACAAGAGAATCCAAACCTGGCCACCAGTATACTTGTTTGAGTTTTTTCGAAGTAGCAGACATGCCCATGTGCCCCTCATGAGCAATGGCAACAATCTTGTCCCTTAATAACAGAGGAGGCACAAACAATCCATTGCGAATGCAAATTCCATTTTCAAAAGAAAGTTCATCACTAACCTGTGCAAAAGACCTTAACTCAGCTGATAGCATTTTACTAGTGGGCCACTTGTTTCTAACGAAAAACTCCACTTTCTTCAAAATTTCATCCTTTTCCATGGCCATGACCCAATCTTCTTGTGAAACCTTTCCAACACTTGCAGATACAACATCAATCACACCAACAACACAGTCATCATCAAGGTCATTCAAGGAATTGAAATTACAAGGTAAGGGAATGCGAGATAAACAGTCAGCATGGACATTCCTTCCCCCTTGGATATACTTGACTTCTAGATCGTATTCTTGCAATTTGGAGAAAAGCCTGAACAGACGAGCAGAGGCTTTACCCAAACCATTGCCTGCTAAAAGAAACACCAAAGGTTTGTGATCGGTAAAAATATCACATTTCTTCCCCCAAATGTAGGTTTTGAACTTTTGCACCGCACAAACAATACCCAGGGCCTCCCTCTCAATGGTGCTATAATGGCACTCAGCTCCAGAGAGAGATCTAGAAGCAAAAGCAATGGTATTCTCTTCACCATATGTAGTGTCTGGACAAAAACGGTTATGGTACAAGATCGCCGCACACTGTTGTTCCAAATTATTTCACAGTGCTCACTCTTAGGGTCAACCGTTTAAAAAAAAAGATATTTACAAAGTGCAAAACAAGAGTAGAGGAGCACGGTTTCTATACTGGATATCAAGATATCAATAACTATCACAAGACAAATACATTTTTCAAACAAACAAGAGTAGAAGTATCTTTTTCACACCAAGGACAACAGGACAACCTTCTTCTTTTGAAAAACGTTATCTTATTATTTTCTTTTGTTCATAATTCTTCATTACAATGCATATGAATAACAAGATACTGCCACAGCCTACGCGTTTCGTCCCAACCTCACGGGACTTCCTCAGGGATGTCAAAAAATGTGCACATAAAACATAACTTTAGTGAAACAAACCCAGACAATACATTTATCATTCCTAAAAGCTTAAAAAGACTTTTATGGCAAAAAATACTATCAAAACATTAATAATTTGTAAAAAAAAAAAAAAAAAAGGAAAGATAATACACACTTCTTTTTCATAAACAAGACATAAACAAACGTACACATTTAGTTAAACTTCTAAACACTTAGGGGCCTATTAGGATGGCGGGTGGATGACCGCCACCCGGCCGGCGGCAGCACCCGCCGGACCGGCGGTGGACATCCGCCCGCGATCGCAAGCCAGAAAACCGCCGGTCAGATTAGGATGGCGGTGGTGACCGCGGCGGTGTGAAATTCCGACCGCCGCTTTTCCGCCGGTTGCCATCCGCACTCCTGCCTGGCGGACGGAGCAGGATAATGGTGGCGGTGCAGAGCAGGCTCCGCCGGCAGGATTATGATGCCAGCGGTAGCCAGCCTTTCCTCAGCGGTCAAACCGCCATGGAAAGGCATGCGGAGATTGTCTTCCGGGGGCCCGTTGCGGGCCCCCAATGTTTTGTGGGGGGTGTGGGTGCACTGGGGGGGTACCCATGGTCCCCCCTACATTTCCCTGTACCAGGTGGCAGGCACTGTGCAGGGTGCCTGCCACGCAGTGCAGGGAAATGCAGGACATGCTCCTTTGGACATCGCGGCGGTGCTGCGGGCAGCAGCAACCGCCGCAATGTTAAGGCCTGCGATCCGACCGCCGCGGTCGGATTTCGACCGCGGGTCATCGTAATTCGACCGGCGGTGATGTCGCGCTCCATGCGGGCGGTCTTATCCTGCTATCATGGCGGTCGGGGAGGTTTTCCGACCGCCATCGTAATAGGCCCCTTAGTTCATTGTGCTAATTTATCAAAAACTCATAATCCCAAAGTTGTAGTGTTGTATCCAATTCATTGAGAGCTATCAAAAGTAACAAATCAACAGAAAGAGACACATGAGTACAAGCTCTAATCTTGATAATAGAGTAGGGAGAGACTCACCAAGGTCTAAAAATGCAATACTCCAATTTTTCAAAATGATGATGACAAAGTCCTTTTAAGTCTGTTTAACTCTATACGCATGTCATTGAGAGAAGACAAAAGGAGAGAGAGAGTTGGAGTACGTTTTATCTTTGTATTATCACAAACCTTTTATTTGTTCAAATAATCTAGATACGATTCGACCACTAAAAAGCCCTTACCTATGAATATATAGTTCATTTTCAACAAACCGCGTCAACAAAAACTGTATACTCCACAGTAATTCTGTTTTAATTACTTTGTAATTCAAATTTGGATTAGCTCACCACCTCCACAACCTGCGAAATACAGAAATGTGTGGATAAGTGCTTCTTGAAGTCCATTCTTATACATAGATAGATTTATTTCATATAGACGCAGGATTTAAAAACACCCATTTCCCAAACGCTTACCCTTTAGTGTTGGCTTTATCTGAGTATAATTGCAACATTAGTTTTTAGAATTCTGCAATGTTCTCATTCTTTCAATTTTAGCGGTGGTGCCAATACCTATTGAGGCATTTTGGCATTGTCTATAACATAAACGAGAAAAAGGCAAACGTTGTTTTAAATTCTTCACCCCTCAGCCAAAAAGCCGCTAATCTGCCGTATCTACATCAAGGTAGTTATCGGCATATTTAACGCGCTAACCGCGCTGTAATCAAAAGCGCTCTCACCTAATTGACGCGGAAGAGATCCTCGTGTACGAAGGGCGTGAAACCGAGTGCCCTGCTCTAAGCCATTTAAATATCCCACCGTGCAAGCCTTTTGTGTTCCGATAATGTCCAAGAACATAAAAGAGAGTGTGGAAATCTGAAATAATTTCCGTTAGTATAAGCTGAAGCCATCTTGGTTGTGGCATCCATTTTGTTGGCTTTGTAATTCTCCCGTCCTCTGCTGCTCGCCTTTTTCCCTGCCTGTGCTGTCTATTTTAGTTGACTGCCTGACTCAGCTGAAAGCAATGTACGTGCTAAGAGTTTGTAGCTGCCAGAACACCTGGTCTCAGACTCAACTGTCAATCATTTACTGCTGCCATAAGCACTCCTGCTCCCCCTCCCACTTTGATGACCATGTAGTTTTTCATCTGTCCTTGTTTGCTGAAAACTATTTGTGAAACTTGTCCTTCCTATTTCTGTTCACATGCTTACAAGTGCAGAAAAAGCTGTATATAAGGCCTGTGTTCTGTGACTTCAATGTACTACCTCAGGCAGCACTTGAGAGTGCTGTGTGGACGTAGTCCCACTCATGAGTGATTAATAAACTTGTTATTTGAATTCCAGCTTCAGTGCCAATCTCTATTTTGTTGGTCTACGGACCTGTGGACAGAGAAGGGTGACCGCAATTGGCACCCGATACGTGGGGCCTCATCGAGGACACGGCCGTCTGAAGGAGTGGTCTTGACGGAAGAGTGGAATATTACTGAGGAGACGTCCTGCATGAGGAGACCCTTGTCTTTGCAGCCAAAGTGACTTTTCCGGTTTTTCGATTTGACCCTCCGGGTGGTGGCCGGTCCCGACTGAGGTATCCTTTGGCGTAAAATTTGCAGTGACCATTAGGTCGACTAAGAGATCGGCAGGTGGAAGTTGGAGACTCTTGTTTGGTAAGGTCGCTGAAGCGGCACTCTTGATTTGCTTGGCCAAGATTCTGGTTTTGTTAGTTTGATCTATTTTTTGCAAAAGATAAAGGCAGGTAATGTGGAGATTTTTCTCTACTTTTGAATATTTTGGAAAAGTAATATTTTACAAAAATTTGGTAGCATGCCTGTTTCCAGCACACTCCGTAGGTTGTGTTGCTGTCTTGGTGGTACCAAAAAGGATTTAGAAAGAAGTCAGCCGGCTCCCCCAGAGGGGACACCTAATAGACATATGTATGTCAAATATGGTATTTCTTCCATAATGTATAGTACATTGTGGAACAAATATACGAAAAAGGATCCTGATCTACAATGGCCAGTGAATGGGTCATTTGACTTTAAGAAGATTCAATATGTAGAACAGTGTTTGTTTAAAAGGAAAAGTCGACAAGATATGTTTGATTGTGTACGAATGTGGGAGAAAGAAGTGGAAGAGAGAGTGAGGAAAGAAGAAGCTATAGCAGAAAAAGAACAGCGAAAAACGATATATATCAAAAAGCGTTGGAATTAAAAAATAAAGAGATGAAGGCAATAAAAGAAAAAGAGGAAAGGGAGCGTCGTTTAGAGGTAACTGGCCAGTACCCTATTAGGCGCCCCATTTATCCCATTCTTAATAAACCTCAGGATGACTCCATTTTGTTAGATCGACCTCCGCCCCCATATAAATTTCCCTCTGCCCCTGAGAATGATCTTTCTGAAGAAGAACATTTTTCCTCAGACGATAAAGACTTAGATAAGCAAGATGGGCGGCAGACTCGCTCTACTTTGACTACTGACGAAAAAGCCACTATCAGATCCACTGCTCGCAAAGAAGCTCGTGGGACTACTTCTGCTCCAGACCTTGTAGCAATGGTTCAGCAGTGGAAGGATTTAGAGCAGTTATATTTTGCAGAGAAGTTCACTTGGGAGGTAATACTTGGTTTTAGAAACGTTTCTAAAAACTTAGAGCCCACTGATATCAATTCTGATTATAAACAATTAAAGGATGGAACTTTTCTTTTTTCAAATATACCTGATCTAATTAGGCGAGGGGTTAAATTAAGACATGATACACTACGTTTAAAAGCGGAGCAAAAATCAGCTAGTAAAGTTAAAACTGCACAAACAGTTCAGACCCCAGTGCAAAAAGAAGAAGTTTTGGGGATAGACAATGACCCTAGTGATACTGTGGTTACTGTAAAACCAATGCGTGAAGCTGCGCCTCTGTATATTCCCCCGAAGGGTGCGGGAACAAATGACGATAAAACTTCAGATGATGCAAAGGGATATTTTATTTATAATTGGGTCTATACTCCTTGGAGTAGAGCAGATGTTATGGCTCTTAAGGCTGCTTTGCCCGATCCGCGAAAAAATCCTGCCGCTTTTTATGAAGAAGTAGAAGGAGCTATTAGCTCCTGCACTATGACCTTGCCAGATATTGATATGTTTTTTGGACTTATTTTGCCCCCTGATATGTGGAGAACAATTCGGAAAATAGATGATAATGTAGCATATGGTGATACTTGGGTGCATTTAGAAGAAATAGATGTGGCTAGAGAGCCTGCGCAGAAACTGCAACAGGTGATATAAGATCTTCCTAAAGCTATTGTGACTAAGTTGAAAACTCTCATACCCCCTAAGAAAATATATTGGACTACATTAGCGTCTTGTAAACAGAAAGCGGATGAGTCAGTTTCCGATTTCTTTACGCGATTTGAAGAGACATTCCATGATTTTAGTGGGCAGTCCTTGACAAATGACACGGGTAAGCATCTGTTCGTCGATAAATTTGTCACTAACATGTTGCCAGAAATAGCTAGTCGCCTCAAGGCCAGCGAGAGTTTGTGGACTACGTCTTCCCCAGTCTCCCTTTTGACTATGGCCCAGTATTATGAGCGTCTGGAATTGGAAGCAAAAGGCAAGGAGGATAAGAAGGTTAAGGATTTAAAGACGAAAGTTATGTTGGCTCAAGTATATGGTTCACCATTCAGAGGTGGTGGAAGAGGCGGACGTGCAGTATATACACCTGGTGTACCCCCTTTCCCTTGAGCAACTTTGTCCTCTGATCAGTGTGCTTATTGTAAAGAGATTGGACATTGGCATTCTGAGTGCCCCCTTTTGCGAGGTCAGCAATACCAACAAGGTAGAGGAAATATGAGAGGGCGCCCAGGGAATTCAGGAAATAGGGGAGGCATGGGCAATCGTCCCAGATTTGAGGCAGTTGAACACGGACCAAATTATTCTAATACCTTTGATAGACGAAATCAATATCAAATGTCAGATTATTCGGCTGATGGTCTTGGGGATTCTGATTACGCATAGGAATGCCTAGGATGGGGTAAGGAACCGGTTGAGGTCCCAGTGGATCAGAAAGGTCCTTATGTTGATGCAAATGTTCTTGGGCTCTACTGATCGGTTTCTGGTTGATACAGGAGCTACCCGTAGTGCTCTGTCTAAAAAATTGGTTCCTAGGGCTCCCCTATCTGGCGCAATGATAATATCCATAGGATTCGATGGGACACCTACACCTAGCCCACTGTCAGAGCCGCTTGCATTTAGTCTTGATAAATTCACTGCAGTATGTCCTTTTCTGCTTTCCCCTAACACGCCGGATAACATTGGGGGTATCGATATGCTTAAATATTTTCGTGCTACAATACGTTGTTACCCAGAAAGTGTGCGTGTTATCTTAAATGATAATTATCCAATGGTTGAGAGGTCTTGTCTCATTAAAGAGGATATCGCTCTGGCATCTTTACCTAGTACTTTGTGGGCTAAATCAGATACCGATGTGGGTCAAATGGTTATTCCACCAGTGCATATTCAAGTGAAGGAAGGTGCTTCATTGCCTCGATTGCCCCAATATAAAATATCTCGGGAAGGCGAAGAAGCATTGACGCACATTGTTCAGGATTTGATCAAGGTGGGGATTGTGGAAGACTTACCTTATAATACCTGTAATAGTCCTATCCTTCCTATTTTGAAAAAAGACACTGATACTAAAATTTACAGATTCATTATTGATTTACGAGAGGTTAACAAAATCGTGGTGCCCCAATATCCGGTAGTCTCTGACATTACGACACTTCTTACTATGGTTCCTCCTACTGCCACTACATTTAGTGTAATAGATTTGAAGAATGCATTCTTTTCGATACCTATTCACCCTGACAGCCATTATTTGTTTGGCTTCACTTTGAATAATAGATCATTCAGATTCTGTAGAGCTCCGCAAGGGTATACAGAGAGTCCTAGCATTTATAGTCAGGCATTGAAAAGGCAGCTTGATTCTTTTCCTGTACCAAAAGGGGTGGCTCTTATTCAATATGTCGATGACATCTTGTTGGCTGCCGATACCCCTGAACAGTGTGAAGAAGGAACACTGTCATTATTATCATTTCTTGCCTCTCATCATCACAAAGTCTCTCGGAAGAAATTGCAATTTTGTAGACAGCAGGTTACCTATTTAGGTCACCTCCTGTCTAAGGAGGGACGTGCACTCACATCAGATCGCATTCAAACTATTTTAGACACTCCTGTGCCCCGTACTCAGAAGGATGTCCGTGCACTGATTGGCCTTACTTCTTTTTGTAGGCAGTGGATCCCTAGCTTTTCACACATTATTAAACCCTTGTTGGCCCTTTTGACTAAAGACACTCCGATGCCCCTCCCATGGACTACTGAATGCCAGAATGCCTTCCAACAGTTACGTCAAGCTCTTTGTTCTGCACCTGTATTAGGAACTCCAGACTACACTAAGACTTTCACACTCTATGTACACGAGAGGGAAGGTTGTGCCCTCTCGGTTTTAACACAGACACACGGTGATAAACAACGTCCTTGTGCATATTTTTCAGCTGTCCTTGATCCAGTTGCCAGCGCGCTGCCTGGTTGTTTTCGAGCGGTGGTGGCAACGGCTGTGTCTATACGTCAGAGTGAGGGAATAGTCTTGTCACATAGATTGCTTGTGTTAGTACCCCATTCAGTCGATGCCTTGCTCAATCAAACAAAAACACAGCATTTGACTAGTGCCCGCTTGACAGGATATGAATTGACACTTTTGGCCCCTCATATTACGTTGAAAAGATGTTTGACTCTGAATCCTGCTACATTATTGCCATTTCCAGCTACTCAGTCTCAGTCACAAGAGTTACATGACTGTATATCCCTTACTGAAGAACAAACAAAGGGTCGTGTTGACCTACAAGATACACCCCTTTCTAGTGTTGATGGGGAATTGTGGGTTGATGGGTCCTGCCTGAAGTTACCTGATGGCACTACATCTGCCGCCTATGCAATTACAACACTTCAAACAGTAGTTGAGACAGCTCGCATCCCACAGAAGTCAGCTCAAGCAGCCGAGTTGATAGCACTGACAAGAGCATGTGAGCTTAGTACAGATTTGCTTGTTAACATTTACACTGATAGCCAATATGCCTTTGGTGTGGCTCATAGTTTCGGGCAGTTATGGAAAGAAAGAGGCTTTCTTACTTCACATGGGACACAAATAGTGCATGGGGAATTAGTACATAATCTCCTTACTGCTTTGACCTATCCTAAGAAAGTGGCAATTGTTAAATGTAGTGCACACAAGAAAGTGACTGATAAAATAGGAGCAGGCAATGCCTTTGCGGATTACACAGCCCGTGAGACTGCAATGCAGCGAAGTACCACATCTATGTATGTAGTTAAGTCACAGGCTGAGCGTTGGCATGATGCCAGGCAAGAGGTGCTGGACATGCAACAATCTGCTTCTGTTGACGAATTAGACCAATGGTCCAAGGAGGGAGCATTGGATGATGAGGGCTGTTGGAGGAATAAAGAAATGACAAAATGGAAGTTACCCACAGCCTATTTACACCCTATGATTCACATGGCACATGGGCCGGCACATGTTGGAGCATCCTCAATAACAAAGCAACTTATGCAAGTTTGGGATCATCCAGAGATTGCCGGCACGGCTAAAAAGATAGTTCAGTCCTGTCTGATCTGTCTCCAGTATAATCCTGGAAAGGGAACACGAACTCCAACAGGAGGGTTTGCAATACCAACTGCACCTTTTGAGGTCCTGCAAATGGATTACATCCAGCTTGAGCGCTGTAACAACCTAAAGTATGTCTTGGTAGTGGTTTGTGCCTTCAGTAAATGGGTAGAGGCATACGCTACGAAAGATAATACCGCTCTTACGACAGCTAAGGTGCTCCTAAAGGAGTTCTTTCCCCGATTCGGCATTTGTCGAGTTTTGTGGAGTGACAACGGACCCCATTTTATTGGGCAAGTTGTTGAGTATCTCATGAAAGGGTTGGGAATTAAGCAGAAGTTTCATGCTGCTTTTCACCCACAATCAGCGGGGCTAGTGGAGCGATATAACTCCACTCTGAAATTGAAATTGGCTAAGATACAAGCCTCCACGTCATTGAAATGGCCTGATGCGCTGCCTCTGGCGTTGTTATCTATCAGATCGATACCACATTCACGATCTGGCCTCACACCGTATGAGGTGGTTTTCGGAAGGCCTATGAATATTTGGGGGATTCCTAAGCCACGCCCTATTCATGATGTACCACATGTGTTGATGAATGATTATTTGTCACAGTTGACTGATAGTTTGTCTTCTATTTATCAACAGGTTCGGGAGACTCTTCCAGACAGGTCGCAAGGTGAGGGCCTTTGTTTGCGCCCTGGTGACTTCGTGGTGATTAAATCCTTTCAGAGGACCAGGTCCCTAGCACCGAGATGGCGAGGCCCTGAGCAGGTGCTACTGGCTACCAGGACTGCAGTTTGAGTGACCAATCGGAAGAACTGGGTCCATGCGACACACTGTCGAAAAGTGTTGCAGGATCTAGTGAGCCCAGCTGCGCTGACAGATCACCGCGATATCCTGGTCACAGAGAAAGGACAAGCTACGTCACCTGAAGGACCTGAGGAAGTCTTCCCGGACCACACGATCCCTGGTACATCTCGATATCAGCTGCGACCCAGGAAGAAAGACACTTCGTTGAAAAAGACTGTTTGAGCCACTGTCCTGGGTGGTTAAAGACTGACTTCAAAGGGGGTAGTCTATTAGTGACTACTCGTCTCAATGTTAGTGAAGAAATCAACGCCTGCCCAGGACCTTAGGGCACCATCTGCTTTGTTGTTTGACGACGGAATGAATATGCTTGAGGAGAAGAAACCGGCTGCTGCGAGAATCTGTAATAAACAAACTATGATTGCTACTGGACTCACTTTGACTGTTGTTGTCATCGCTACAATAACTTGGGTTGTAGAGGAAGTAGCTCCTGTTCGAAATCTATTGACTGCTACTACTCCTGTCCCCATTGAACATCACTATTTTACTCTACCTTATCATGAGCAAAAGCACAGAATGTCCTACTTTAATAACACTTTCATTCAAATGTTGCACCACACGCACAATGCTACGAACGTTACCAACTGCTGGGTATGTGGAATGATGCCAGCTCATCAGAGAAAGGGAGGAACGCCTTTCATTCCTTTGTCGTTTTCACATAATGGCTCCTGCAGAGCCTGGTTTGCATTATTGTGGGCTTCTCATATCGCTAATATTACTAACTATGATGTAGGAAGACTTAACGCTCAGTTGAACAAAGTCTGCTACCCTGATGAGGAAGGGGACCCACAAGCCAAAGGAACTGTATGGGAAATGGAGGAGTATCGCCGAGGAAATTCCTCCACACACTATGTTTTCCCCAACACTCGAACCATCAGGGGTAATGGGCCTCCTGTTATCGCTGTTACTAGAGCTCGAGCGGATCTCTGTGTGAGCAGTATTGGCAGTATCCCTGTGGGAAAAAGTGACTGTACTACAGTACTGAATATTACTGGAACAAACAATAGCAGTTTTTTGTCCTCACACAACACCTATTTCATTTGCGGAAGTAAAGGTTATTACCATCTACCTATTGGTTGGTCGGGAAGCTGCTACGTGTCCTTTTTGTTTCCACCTGTGTTTTTGGCACCTGCATCCTACCATAAAGACTATAAACTGTATAATGACATTTCCAAAAATAGATTCAAGAGGACAATAAATAATGATGAGGTGGATCAAACTGATACTGCACTACAGCAGTATATCGACTTTAAATTGGGACTATTCTTCTTTGTTGGTGCGACCTTAAACAGTAGGAAGATCAGGCGTTTGACACGTGTTGTAGAGGCTGTAACGAACCAGACAGCAATGGCGCTTGGAAATATCACAGATTAACTACAAATTGCGACAACTGTGACGCTCCAAAATAGGATGGTCCTTGATGTAATCCTGGCCGACCGTGGTGGAGCATGTCGCATCATAGGGAGTAGCTGCTGTGTCTATATCCCTGACCACGCCCCTTCTGTTTTTGACGCAATTTCCAAGTTGCACAAAATAGCCACTGAAATCCATCAGGATTCAGGAACATGGACTTGGACTGGATGGCTATGGAATGTATTTACTGTATGGGGATGGAAAGTATTAACAGCTCTATGTATATTTTTTGCGATTCTCTTCACTTGTTGCCTATGTATTCAATGCGGCCCAATGCTCTGTTCCCTTTGTATTTCTACTTGTACCTCATGTATACCGACTAAACGAAATGTTACAAATGTAAATGCTCGCTTGGCAATGGACCAAGAAATTACTGAATTAATGCAGATAGATGTGCACGATGTTTTCCGTACTTCCTCAAAAGCATAGAAGATGTCTTCAGCATATGCCAAAAGGGTCGTCTGTGGAAATCTGAAATAATTTCCGTTAGCATAAGCTTAAGCCATCTTGGTTGTGGCATCCATTTTGTTGGCTTTGTAATTCTCCCGTCCTCTGCTGCTCGTCTTTTTCCCTGCCTGTGCTGTCTATTTTAGTTGACTTCCTGACTCAGCTAAAAGCAATGTATGTGCTAAGAGTTTGTAGCTGCCAGAACACCTGGTCTCAGACTCAACTGTCAATAATTTACTGCTGCCATAAGCACTCCTGCTCTCCCTCCCACTTTGCTGACCATGTGGTTTTTCATCTGTCCTTGTTTGCGGAAAACTATTTGTGAAACTTGTCCTTCCTATTTCTGTTCACATGCTTACAAGTGCAGAAAAAGCTGTATATAAGGCCTGTGTTCTGTGACTTCAATGTACTACCTCAGGCAGCACTTGAGAGTGCTGTGTGGACGTAGTCCCACTCATGAGTGATTAATAAACTTGTTATTTGAATTCCAGCTTCAGTGCCAATCTCTATTTTGTTGGTCTACAGACACGTGGACAGAGAAGGGTGACCCCTGCACCGGTGTGCTCATTAAAAGGCACATTTCCACAAGAGACTACTCTAGAATTTAAGAGTGTCGGCCGTCTTGTAATAGGCAAAATTACCCACATGACTAGTATTTTTTTATATTGTCCTCTTCAATGTATATTTCAAAAAAGCAGAAATTATTTTGCTCTTAAACATTTACTATTTACCTACTCCGAATGCCGTGTCTATCATACTGATCGATCAATGCGAGCATGTAATATGACCAAAGCAACCATGCATGCCGGTTGAGTTTCGATAACGTTCAAGGACATGGAAAAGAGAACACTATTGAATGTAAAAAAGTCAGTCATCTTGTAGTAAGCAATGATACTCACATGACTAATATTCTTTATATGTTCCTCTTCAGTATATATTTCAATAAAGCAGAAATTATTTTGCGCATGAACATTTATTATTTACTCGCACAGAATGCCATATCTATCATACTGCTCGATCAATGCAAGCGTGTAATATGACCACAGGAACACCAATAGTACAACCGAAAGTCGGCCCTCTTGTAACATGTAATCAGTTATCTGTGTTACCCCGTGAAATAAAAAATGCGATTTGTGGGTACCCTTATTTCTTTTACATAGCTTTACTAACTGAACAAGAGCAAACTAGACTAAGGAAATTTTTTCAATCATGTCCAATGTTTCTATATTTATGTTCCATAATTCCAAAGCAGAAGACACCAGTCATAGAAGTAGAACAATGTTAAGGTAACACCAAATTTTACTTGTACTCAGTACTTAAATGCAGATTTTGTATTTGCTATTCTAAAAATATGATATCGCAATTCATGATTCTCATTCAAGCACACCAAATTTTATTCTTAGAGTAGTAATATCCTTGAACGTTATCGAAACTCAACCGGCATGCACGGTTGCTTTGGTCATATTACATGCTCGCATTGATCGAGCAGTATGATAGACACAGCATTCGGAATAGGTAAATAGTAAATGTTTACGAGCAAAATAATTTCTGCTTTTTTGAAATATACAACTGAAGAGGACAATATAAAAAAAATACTAGGCATGTGGGTAATTTTGCCTATTACAAGATGGCCGACACTCTTAAATTCTATAGTAGTCTCTCTTTTATGTTCTTGGACATTATCGGAACCCAACCGGCTTGCACGGTGGGATATTTAAATGGCTTAGAGCAGGGCACTCGGTTTCACGCCCTTCGTACACGAGGATCTCTTCCGCGTCAATTAGGTGAGAGCGCTTTTGATTACAGCGCGGTTAGCGCGTTAAATATGCCGATAACTACCTTGATGTAGATACGGCAGATTAGCGGCTTTTTGGCTGAGGGGTGAAGAATTTAAAACAACGTTTGCCTTTTTCTCGTTTATGTTATAGACAATGCCAAAATGCCGCAATAGGTATTGGCACCACCGCTAAAATTGAAAGAACGAGAACATTGCAGAATTCTAAAAACGAATGTTGCAATTATACTCAGATAAGGCCAACACTAAAGGGTAAGCGTTTGGGAAATGGGTGTTTTTAAATTCTGCGTCTATATGAAATAAATCTATCTATGTATAAGAAGGGACTTCAAGAAGCACTTATCCACACATTTCTGTATTTCGCAGGTTGTGGAGGTGGTGAACTAATCCAAATTTGAATTACAAGGTAATTAAAACAGAATTACTGTGGAGTATACAGTTTATGTTGACGCAGTTTGTTGAAAATGAACTATATATTCATAGGTAAGGGCTTTTTAGTGGTCGAATCGTATCTAGATTATTTGAACAAATAAAAGGTTTGTGATAATACAAAGATAAAACGTATTCCAACTCTCTCTCTCCTTTTGACTTCTCTCAATGACATGCATATAGAGTTAAATAGACTTAAAAGGACTATGTCATCATCATTTTGAAAAATTGGAGTATTGCATTTTTAGACCTTGGTGAGTCTCTCCCTACTCTATAATCAAGATTAGAGCTTGTACTCATGTGTCTCTTTCTGTGGATTTGTTACTTTTGATAGCTCTCAATGAATTGGATACAACACTACAACTTTGGGATTATGAGTTTTTGATAAATTAGCACAATGAACTAAGTTTTTAGAAATTATATTTGTTTAACTAAATTTTTATGAACAATATTAATTCAAATGTGTACGTTTGTTTATGTCTTGTTTATAAAAATAGAAGTGTGTATTATCTTTCCTTTTTTTTTTTTTACAAATTATTAGTGTTTTGATAGTATTTTTTGCCGTAAAAGTCTTTTTAAGCTTTTAGGAATGATTAATGTATTGTCTGGGTTTGTTTCGCTAAAGTTATGTTTATGTGCACATTTTTTGACAGCCCTGAAGAAGTCCCGTGAGGTTGGGACGAAATGCGTAGGCTGTGGCTGTATCTTGTTATTCATATGCATTGTAATGAAGAATTATGAACAAAAGAAAATAATAAGAAAAAGTTTTTCAAGAGAAGAAGGTTGTCGTGTTGTCCTTGGTGTGAAAAAGATACTTCTACTCTTGTTTGTTTGAAAAATGTATTTTTCTTGTGATAATTATTGATATCTTGATATCCAGTATAGAAACCGTGCACCTCTACTCTTGTTTTGCACTTTGTAAATATCTGTTTTTTTTTAAACGGTTGACCCGAAGAGTGAGCACTGTGAAATAATTTGGAACAACAGTGTGCGGTGATCTTATACCATAACCGTTTTTGTCCAGAAACTACATATTGTAAACAGTGGTTTTGCCAGCATCTGTTTCCATTAAATAATATCTAAATTAATCAAAGTATGACTTTGTTTGATGATAATAGGGAGGAATTGACTAAGGCCCTATTTTGTAGCTCCACCATTCAGGCAGCAGCAACAAGCAGCAATAACATGAATAATAATGAAGGTTTAAAACAGAAATTTATAAAGTTAGAGAGATTAAAAAAACAAGAACTCTCCAAATGGTGGGACGCTGTGACGTTGAAAAAGTACTTAGAGAACAAAATAATGCCTCGAGGATTACGCATCCTCACTTTTCCTAATTTTGATGATTTGGATAGCGATCTATTGCAAGAATGGGAGGATAATTTATTCGACATTTCGGCCACTATGATGAATATATTGATTGAGCATGCCGAAAGAAAGTCAGTTAAACTTAGAGATGAAATAATGAATCTAGAAAAGGAGATATTAGATCTAAATTTAAAAGAGGTCACTGACAAAAACTATCTGATCTTAAAGGAACAGATCAACAAACATCAGAACTTGATCACAGATAGAAAAATGTGAAAACGTTTGAGGGACGATCGTGAATATAACAATGGTAGAGTGTATACCTTTGCCAAAAGATTTGATCAGGCAGTTACCCTACAAAAACAGATTCAACAGGACAATCCTATAAGGCTTGCAAGTTGGGAAAGTAGTTTGGATGTCTCCTCTGTAGACGATTCATCTGGCCCCTCCAAACCAGCATCCAACCCCTTGGGTTCCTCTACATTTTTAGAGGAACTAAAAAGATATCGTATGGGTGTCAAACAAAATCCACACTATACAAAACAAGGAGAGGGGGCAGAAGGGGTAAATCAAGAAAGAACAGATCAAAATACTGGGGTAAGGACGAGATTACAAACGAAAGGGAAACAGAGAGTGGCATAAACACTGGTCAAGAAATCAATGATGTTGTGAATTTGATTGTAAATCTGTCGGATTATGTACTCAATGAACATGAGATCAATGTACTGAACAAGGGCTTGGGATTTTGTCCCACTAATACCTGTGATTTTTCCGAGGCACAAATTGATGTATTTAAATTTATAAGACTGCTGAAATTAAAGAGCTTCTTTGCGCTGAATCCTGGAAAAATATATGATACAAATAAAAGTATTGAATTGTCTGACATGACCATTTCTGATGTCAAGAATGTTCAATGTTTGCTCTCTTTGAATGAGGAATGTGATGTTAAAGAAGTATTAAAGGAAATGCAAATACAACCGGACTTGTCAAGTGATAGCAAGCTAAGACCAAGATCGAAATTTGTCCCTCAGAGCACTCAGTTTAGTGGGATAGAATTATTTCACAAATGAGTCATGCATGATTTATTTGCTTTAGAGGATAAGATTAAAACCAGTTGCAACAAAAGGATAGGGAAAGAAAATCTAACTAGGAGTGAGTTCCAGGTACTAAACACCTTAAAATCTAATACTTCCCTTATAATTCGAGAGGCAGATAAGGGAGATAACGTAGTTCTGATGAATCGTTCTCAGTATCACACTGAGGTTTTAAGACAGCTTAATAACACCACGTGCTACAGAAGGGTTGGTACCAATCCTATTCCTATGATTAAAATTCTGATAAATGATAAGTTGACACATTGGCATGATTTATGTCTGTTGACGGACCTAGAGGATAGGTATCTCAGGATAGACCAGCCTAAACATCCGTGTATATATATGCTCCCAAAAATACACAAGGTGGCAGCATTGCCTCGTGGTTGGCCGATTATCTCAAGTATTGGTTCTCCGACCGAACACATTTCAGAATTTGTGGATATTTTTTTAAAACCTTTTGTTGTGAATCTGCCCTCATATGTGAGAGATGTTGTTGACATCCTACAGATATTTGAAGATGTGGTAAGGGACAAAGAACGTATGATGTTTATAACGTTAGATGTCGAAAGTCTCTACACCTGTATACGAAAGGACCTAGGTCTTACTGCTCTGGACTTTTTTCTATCAACTAGAAGTGCTATCTTTTTTTAACATTCAGAGATGATAAGGGAAATGTCAGATATTATTCTTTCGAACAATTACTTCTTGTACGAAGATGAATGGTATCAACAGCTGCAGGGAACTGCCATGGGGTCCAGGTTTGCCCCCTCTTATGCCAACCTGTTTATGGGTTGGTTTGAGAGGAGGCATGCCTGGGCCCGGGAGGCATCGAAGTGGACAGAATATGTCCATTTTTGGGGACGCTTTATTGACGATATCATATTGATATGGACAGGGTCTCTGGCAAAGATGGAGGAATATTTTGTATATCTGAATGACAATGACCTCAATGTGAGGTTTACCATGAATAGTCACAGCACCAGGATAGCTTTCCTTGATGTCTTACTATACATCCAAGATAACAGTATTCACAGTACTCTTTTTCGTAAGCCAACAGCCTGCAACAGTGTGTTGCAGGCAAATAGTGCACATCCAATGAGTACTATTAAAGCGATCCCCTTTGGAGAAATGCTACGGATAAAATGAAACTGTAGTGAGGAAAGTGAATGTGAAAGAAACTTGGATTGTCTTATGAAAAGGATGCCCCTGCGAGGCTATGGTAAAAGATTATTTAATGATGCCAGAAAAAAAGTAGGGTACACATATAGAAGTAATCTACTCAAAAAGAAGACAGCAGTCAGAAAAAATAATCCATTGGCCTTAATAATCACTTTTAACTCTTCAAGTCATCAGATATGGTGTGTACTTAAAAAACATTGGGGTTTATTGGGAGGTGTTCCAGGCTTGGAGTAACATGTGGATAAGTATCCAAGAATATCCTATAGAAGAGGCAGCACCATCAGGGACATAGTTAGCCCTAGCTATACATCGAAAGTGAAGGAGAGTAACTCATTGAATTGGCTGCCGCCTAAACCGAGGGGGTTTTTCACGTGTAATACCTGAAAAATTTGTTTGCCATTTATGTTACAGCAAACAAATGATGGACGGAATGCTGACAATGCAATCATTCTCACCCAGTCAAAAGATCTGGGTTAAATCCATCGTTCTTCTGCCCACTACGCCACCCCAGTTTGGACCCAGCCATATGCAAATTAGTCTTGACCCTGTGCCCCATGGGAACAGTCCAGACCGATCTGCCAGGCCAGGTCCTCCCTGGACCGGAAACAAGCATCCTGGGACCGGTTTCAGGGTATGTCACCCTTCTTCAGCCAGGCTAGCTTGAATCCAGTGGCACAGTGAGCAAGGGACCCACGTCTGGGCATACCCATCCCACTTAGGCGAAAAGTGTTACAGCAAACAAATGATGGACGGAATGCTGACAATGCAATCATTCTCACCCAGTCAAAAGATCTGGGTTAAATCCATCGTTCTTCTGCCCACTACGCCACCCCAGTTTGGACCCAGCCATATGCAAATCAGTCTTGACCCTGTGCCCCATGGGAACAGTCCAGACCGAACTGCCAGGCCAGGTCCTCCCTGGACCGGAAACAAGCATCCTGGGACCGGTTTCAGGGTATGTCACCCTTCTTCAGCCAGGCTAGCTTGAATCCAGTGGCACAGTGAGCAAGGGACCCACGTCTGGGCATACCCATCCCACTTAGGGCGAAAAGTGTTACAGCAAACAAATGATGGACGGAATGCTGACAATGCAATCATTCTCACCCAGTCAAAAGATCTGGGTTAAATCCATCACTCTTCTACCTACTACGCCACCCCAGTTTGGACCCAGCCATATGCAAATCAGTCTTGACCCTGTGCCCCATGGGAACAGTCCAGACCGAACTGCCAGGCCAGGTCCTTCCTGGACCGGAAACAAGCATCCAGGGACCGGTTTCAGGGTATGTCACCCTTCTTCAGCCAGGCTAGCTTGAATCCAGTGACACAGTGAGCAAGGGACTGAAAAGTGTTACAGCAAACAAATGATGGACGGAATGCTGACAATGCAATCATTCTCACCCAGTCAAAAGATCTGGGTTAAATCCATCGTTCTTCTGCCCACTACGCCACCCCAGTTTGGACCCAGCCATATGCAAATCAGTCTTGACCCTGTGCCCCATGGGAACAGTCCAGACCGAACTGCCAGGCCAGGTCCTCCCTGGACCGGAAACAAGCATCCTGGGACCATTTAGGCATTAATAAAACAACGAGGTTCATGTTCAATACGGTTAGTGAATATAGGATCAATACCTTTATTAACTGCCGTACAACGTTTGTCATTTATGCTATCATTTGCACACGTGGTAAAGTCTATATAGGTAGTACGACAAGAGAGCTCAGATTGAGAATAGCTGAACATCTAAGAGCAGTAAGGAATGATGACTCTGCATATCCTTTATCCACGCATATATGCAACAGAAATAATGATTCTCCATTTAGATTTCATGGGATAGATACTGTCAGAACCAACATACGGGCGGTAACAGGGAGCTCCTGTTAACACAACGGGAATCCAAATGGATTTCCAGGTTACGTACGGTAGAGTTTGGCCTCAATGCGGAACATGAATTCCACCATTTCCTGTGAATCTCTGGATCATATATGTGTTGTCTTACATAATTTTCATATCTATACCCCAAGACGTTCTTCTGGTATTCTCAGAATCATGAATCTGGTTGCTTTAGCCTAAAAAAACACTACACCCTTGGAAAATAGACCAGCACTTTTAGAAAGGTGCATCTGGATATTACAACTCTAAGAATAAAATTTGGTGTGCTTGAATGAGAATCATGAATTGCGATATCATATTTTTAGAATAGCAAATACAAAATCTGCAGTTAAGTACTGAGTACCTGTAAAATTTGGTGTTACCTTAACATTGTTCTACTTCTACGACTGGTGTCTTCTGCTTTGGAATTATGGAACATAAATATAGAAACATTGGACATGATTGAAAAACTTTCCTTAGTCTAGTTTGCTCTTGTTCAGTTAGTAAGGCTATGTAAAAGAAATAAGGGTCCCCACAAATCGCATTTTTTATTTCACAGGGTAACACAGATAACTGATTACATGTTACAAGATGGCCGACTTTCGGTTGTACTATTGGTGTTCCTGTGATCATATTACACGCTCGCATTGATCGAGCAGTATGATAGATATGGCATTCTGGGCGAGTGAATAATAAATGTTCATGCGCAAAATAATTTCTGCTTTATTGAAATATATACTGAAGAGGAACATATAAAGAATATTAGTCATGTGAGTATCATTGCTTACTACAAGATGACCGACTTTTTTACATTCAATAGTGGTCTCTTTTCCATGTCCTTGAACGTTATCGAAACTCAACCGGCATGCACAGTTGCTTTAGTCATATTACATGCTCGCATTGATCGAGCAGTATGATAGACATGGCATTCGGAGTAGGTAAATAGTAAATGTTTATGAGCAAAATAATTTCTGCTTTTTTGAAATATACACTGAAGAGGACAATATAAAAAAAATACTAGTCATGTGGGTAATTTTGCCTATTACAAGATGGCCGACACTCTTAAATTCTACAGTAGTCTCTCTTTTATGTTCTTGGACATTATCGGAACCCAACCAGCTTGCACGGTGGGATATTTAAATGGCTTAGAGCAGGGCACTCGGTTTCACACCCTTCGTACACGAGGATCTCTTCCGCGTCAATTAGGTGAGAGCACTTTTGATTACAGCGCGGTTAGCGCGTTAAATATGCCGACAACTACACTGTTGTACTTCAAGCTCAGAATCATCAACAGAGACATTAGAAATTTTGACTTTACTTAAGGAGGAGCTATCTCCACTTCTACATACACCTTGGAAGTGGCCCAGCTTGTGGCAACGATTGCACTTCCTGCCGACAGCAGGACATGTTGGATTGTTTCCAATGTGGTTCTTTGAACCACAGCGAAAACAAACAAGCTGTTTGCGAGCAGGTTGACCCCTACGATTAGTTCTGTCATAGATTTGTTTTGTTGCTAACAACGTCATCAGACAAAACATTCACAGAAGGCGGAGAGGGAGCAGAGTGACTGGATAAAACTTTGGAGGTAACAATGGACCTTTCTAAGCTCATGGCAATATCCAATACTTCAGCAAGAGCTGGACTGCGGCAAGCTAGCAAACGTTAGTGAATTATTTTTGAAGAACAGTAAAAAACAAACTGGTCTCTAATGTGAGTGTCAATGTTAGCACCAAATTCGCACTTTTCAGCCATAACTCTGAGAGAAGCAACATAGTCCTCAACGGATTCATCGTACAATTGTTTGCACGTAGCAAAGTTAAACCTTTCCAACAGAACATTTGGCACATCAGGATACTGTTTCCTCAAACGTTCCTTTGCTTCCAAATAAACATTCCAAGGGGTGGCTTCAGAAGCTGGAGCTGGGGAACGAGGAAGGTTGTGAAAAATTCCTAAATAATTGAACAGCATAGCAATTTTTCTGGAAGGAGCATACCCTTCAACGTCGATGGCCGCCAAATAGTTTTCGAAGCCATTCTAGCCATTTGATATCTGGTTTACCTGCTTTTTGTAGAAAAGGTGGAGGTTGAATGAGCCCGTGATTACTAGCCATGAAGCAGAGAGGCTAGAATAAATACAGAGGAAGAAAGAAGAAAGTAAGGAAGAAAAAGGAAGAAACTTGCCCAGAGAACGAGTAAACTGGCAGAGGTGTGTGATCAGCACAGCAGGTGTGAAAATGACAACAATAAGAACCTGCACGTAAGGTGTGCAGATCACCGGAAACGTAGTAAATGCCACACAATAGATTAGAACTTTGGAGCAAAGAAGTATAATGTGCCACACAGCAGCTGTGCGGATCACCGATGCTGTAGCCTGACAACAATAAGAACCTGCACGTAAGGTGTGCAGATCACCGGAAACGTAGTAAATGCCACACAATAGATTGGAACTTTGGCGCAAAGAAGTATGATGTGCCACACAGCAGGTGTGCGGATCACTGATGCTGTAGCCTGGATGCTGGTGTAGACGAAGAAACAAACAAATGCCGCACAACAGGTGTGCGAATCACCGAAGACAAATGCAGAAACAAAGCATACGAGCGAAATTTCAGTAAGATCCTCATCCAAGATGGCACCTGAACGTGCTACGAAAACACGTACTGCCGAACAGCCAATGAGAGCGATTAAAGCGAAGAGCGTAGTGCGGTGGCTCCCACAGCAGTGTGACGACACTAGCTGGAGCGCGAGGGTAAGCAGCTCGAGGAAACAATGCCAGGCAGTGCAGTGCCAAAGACGTCATACGAAGGCTCCCACAGCAGTGTGACGACCCAAGCTGGTGCGCGACAGGAAAGCAGCTCAAGAGTAAACAATGCCAGGCTAGGTAAGAATGGAGCATGAGGACTCACGAGAGCAGACGGCGGTTGGAGCAGGTAGGTGGAAAACCTCAAGTCGGGCCTGATAGTAAAATAAAGCAAAACGGTCCCACCTGAGTCACGAAGCAAGTCCAGGGCACAGGGAACAGCCGGTGGGTTCACACGAGCAGGTCTCAGATGAAAGGAAGAAGAACGGTGTCGGTGCGGTCAGAGTCAAACACAGCCTACCCCGCTCCTGGTACCAAAATATGGTATAGGGGTAGGGCTGAAATGACAGACAAAGACCGGTAGTAGGAGAAATGTTGTTTATTGCAGGATTCAGTCGAATACAGGGAACCCACGGCAATACAGTAAGCAGGCTGACGACCGGAGAACAACTCACTCTCACTCGGCAGCCCCAGCTCGGGATTCCAAGAACCAGAACCATGAGACAATCAAGGTTCTGAACAGTATTAAAGAAACAGTGTAAAACAACCATATACATAAGATACATACCACACGCACACATAGAAGGATGCTGTAAAGATCTACAAAAATATATACATAGGTTGATAGGTCAACTGTACATCTCATACATCAATGTAGGAAAGGACCCCTTTTTGCATGGTTACCCCCCACTTTTTGCCTGACATCTGATGCAACCTGACTAGACGTGCCCTGGGTCCCTGGCAATCAGGTTTCCAGGGCCTGTGTTCTTTCCCAAAACTGTACCTTTGTACCCACAATTGGCACATTGCTGGCCACAGGTAAGCCCCTTGTAAAAGGTACCATGGGTACCAAGGGAAATGTGACCAGGGAAGGCCTCTAATGGCTGCAGCACCTAGAGGGCCTGTACCTTAACACCCACACACTGCCATTGCAGGCTGCATGTTTTGGTGCAGAGAAAAGTGAAGAGTCGACATGGCACGCATCCCTGTGTGCCATGCCTTCAACCCACTGCCTGAGACCTAGGTAAGCCACCCCCTAGCAGGATGCACTAGCCCTCAGGTGATGGTACAGTGGCATAAGCAATGTACCCCTACAGTGTCTAAGTCCATTCTTAGACACTATAAGTGTAATTAAGCCATAAAGAGTATATGGTCTGGGAGAAGGTCATTATGAACTCCACAGCTCCATAATGGCTTTACTAAAAACTGGAATGTTTGATAGCAAACTTCTCAGCACATTAAACATACACTGATGCCAGTATGGGATTTAATGTAAAATGTACTCAGAGGGCATCTTAGAGATGCCCACTGAAATACAACCAGCCCATGTGTGGTTCCTGAATGGCTGCCCGCTATTTGACACCACCATACAGGTTTCTGGAGCCCTGGGTAGAGAGCCTCTGCTCTCTGGGTCCAGAAACAAAGCCCATCCTGGGCAGAGGTGTCATGCCTACTCCCCCAGGATGGATTGGGTCCACGAAGGGGAAGCTTCGAAGGCCTGCCACCTTTGGAAGCTGTCCCTGCCTTTTGCTGCCCCAAGCAACTGGCTCCCACCGGTTCCAGCCCCCACTTTGGGCTGGAGAATCGGCGGGAAAACAAGCTAGGAGGAGAGGTGTCCCCACCTTTGTCAACCCCACCCCTCAGGTGGGGGAGGCAGGGTGAAGAACACATCTCAGTCCCCTCCATCTTGAAGATGAGGGGACTCAACCAATTAGGAAGGGGCTCATGCTCCCTCCCACTGGAGGGTGGCATAATAAGGGATATACCCACCCCAAGGTAGGGACCCATTGGTGCCGACCTGCACACGCCTTTTGACGCCCCTAAATATAGTATCTAGGGGCGACCCTGAACCTTGCCTTTTCAGATTAGAGGAAGAAAGAAGAAAGACAGAAGAGCTGTGCTGAACCAGGAAGAAGAGGACACCTACTGCTTTGGCTCCAGCCCTACCAGCCAGTCCCCATTTTAACCTGCCTACAGTGGGAACCCCGGCAGGTTCAGCAGTCAGCAACCCCCAGAGCCCAAAGAACCTGCCCTGCACTCATCTAACAGACTCTGTCTCCCGTGAGCACCGGATTTTCTCAAGCCAAGACTCATCCACAGAATCCGAAACCAGGCGGCTTTGCAATTCTGAACCACTCTGCACCGGACGCCCATGGCCCGAGTTTGAGTGGCCCAACACCACAAGGGGATCTCACCAGCGATCCTGATCTGGCATTTGGTGATCCCCAACCTCCCTCAAGCATCAAGACAACACCTGCAGCCTCAGCCTGACGGGTCCCACCGACCACGACCAGAGCTGGTAAAGAAACCCGACGCCAAAAGACACCTCTGCACCCGAACCCATGGTCTTGGGTGGCCCAACTGAGGGTGTCCAGGCATCCCCCAAGAACCCAACTTACCTCTCCAGCTGGTGGTCGCCTTCAGGAAGTCTCCCTGCCCGAACCTGCAGCAACTTTGCCTAACTGAAGGTCTCCATTGAAAAGCACAGGGTCCCCGATGTCTTTTTGGCACCCTGCACCTGGACGCCCCTGTGCTGCTGGAGGTGCAGCTCCTGTGCTGATTGTTGGCCCCAACAGTGCTGATATTAACCCCAGGACCTTTGCTCTCACACCCGAGATGCCTGCTCATGAGCAGACCCTGACCGAAGGCTCCCTTAGCCCCATTGACTAACATTGGGGAGTGGATGTAGCCTTACGGCTAGAGAAGTCAACCTTGAAGCTGGGGAACCGGGTTCGAGTCTCGGCAACAACGCTCAACATCCTGTGATAATGGGCAAATCACTTAATCTCCCCATACCTAACAAAAATTAATGTGTCCTTGTGTAACAAAACTGGTGCTATGTAAAGCGCTCTGATACCCGATATCTTCGGGTCTAGTTTGTGCTATATAAAACTGTAAAAAAAATAATAATAATTAGGCCCCTGCACTCTGCACCCGGCCGCCCCAGTGTCGCTCGTGGTGCGATTGGAGTGCCTACCTAGACCTTAGGGAACCTTGGTCCTAACCCCCAAAACTCCCACTCATAAGTCCAGTATTTACCTGTAAACCGATAACCATTTGCTCCCATAGGAACCGATGTTATG
The DNA here is from genome assembly GCA_963921515.1 of Calotriton arnoldi. NCBI lineage: Eukaryota > Metazoa > Chordata > Amphibia > Caudata > Salamandridae > Calotriton > Calotriton arnoldi. Next base: position 792,586 of record CAWUFW010003461.1, on the reverse strand, counting down.
AGTTTTTGTTCCTAAAATGTTGTGTGTTGAACTGCTGTTTTGTATGGAAGAAAAGTAACTATACCTTAAACCCTAAAAAGTCTTACCTTGTATTTTGAAATCACCTGGTGTGGTATCTAGGCTTACCACCCGAGGAGTAGTTGATGTAATCTGAAAGTAATCAAAAAGTATTCCAAAAGTAATTACTGTGTAATTTAAACTGCTTTTTGAAACAATACCAACCTGTAACAATTGCAAATCCATTCCCAATTGCATTTATGTGTAAAGTTTTACAATTGAAAGTACATTTTACCTACCTGTACCAAGTCTTGCTTGATTCTAGAAATAAAATATAAGTATATATTTTTCATACCTACACAATTGGTCTGGATTCTGTCTCTGAGTGTGTGTAATCGGTCCTTGATTGAGTAAATACATTAAATGCTTAACACACCTTCTGGATAAGCCTAACTGCTCGCTCATACTACCACAAAGAAAGCTGTTAGTACTTGCCTAATTTAGCCTCTGCTATACCTTCTGGGGACTCGCTGGACCTTACTTTGGTATAGTATATACAGAGCCAGCTTCCTATATTGGTGGATCAACGGTGGGATGTAAAGCCTTGCATTTATTGGACTAACTTAGTCAACCTCTGATCACATGACAAGAATCCAAAAATTGACTTAAGTACAACTCATTTTTTGAATTGACTATTTTCCAAATTACTAAAAAAGTCTTGATAGGACCTTGAATTAAGTCCCTGTAGCATTTTTAGAAAAAGTAAAAGTCACTGAAGTTAGGGGATAAGTACTTAGAACGTTTTTGTGTGGGTCTTCTAAAAAGAACCCCACTTTTGGAAAATAATGAGCAACACAGGGAACGTGGCTGAGGAGCTCAACCTCACCCCTTACTCCAACCTAAAGGTTAGAGAGCTAAGGCTTCTCTGTAAGGCTAGAAAAAGAAGAACAGGGTCCAACCCTAAAAGAACAGAACTCCTGGAGTTTCTGGCAGAATATGAAAAGGACCACCCCTCTACTGAGGAGGAAGACTCACAGGGAGATGGGGATGGTAGTGAGGGAGTTGAGGTATTTAACACTCCACCTCAACTACTTAGGGAAAAAGGAACGTTGAGCTCCCCACCTCCAAGCCAGGGAGTAGAGGATCTAGGCACTACAGAGGTAGGCTAGACTCTGTACATGACAGTGAAGACAACTTCACTGAAGAGGACAACCTCTAAGCAAGGTTGACCAAGAGATTAGAGTTAGAGACTAGGCTACTAGCACAAGAAAATGAGAGAGCAGATATGGGGCCAGGTCCCATCAATGGTGGCAGCAATAATAAGAATCAAGAGAGAGAAGGATCCTATGATCCTAAAATCCCCAAAGGGATTGTCCCTAAAGTTTAGGATGGTGATGATATCACTAAGTGTTTCACAGCATTTGAGATGGCTTGTGAAGCCAGAAAAGTGAGGATGTCTCACTGGGGAGCACTCCTTTGGGAACTGTTCTCTGGTAAGTGCAGAGACAGACTTATGACTCTTACTGGAGCAGAAGAAGAGTCCTTTGAACTCATGAAGGGCGCCCTGATTGAGGGATTTGAACTCACTACTGAGGAGTACAGAATTAAATTCAGGGGGGATCAGAAACCCCAGAGTCAGTCCTAGGTGGAATTTATAGACTACTCAGTAAAGACACTAGGTGGCTGGTTGACTGTAAGAAAAGTACAGAATTACTTTATAATTTGTTTGTGAAGGAACACATTTTAAGTAACTGCATCAATGAAAAGTTGCATCAGCATCTGATAGGCCTAGGTCCAATTTCTCCCCAAGAATTCGGAAAGAAGGCGAACCACTGGGTCAAGACAAGGGTAACCAAGACAACTACTGGGGGTGACCAAAAGAAAGGAGTCACAAAGCCTCCCCAGGGGAAAGAGGGTGAGAAACCTAAAGATAAAGACAAGAGTCTTCTAAAGGCCCCCAAAATCCTGGTCAGGGGGGTGGGCCAAGAACTCTTCCCAGCCCACAACTGGGTACAAGGGGAACAATTTTGATCCTGCAAAGGCCTGGTGTTTCCACTGTAGCAAGAAGGGACACCAAACTGGAGATGGTGCCAGTCCCAACAAACCAGCTCCTAGTCCCCCACCAGTACCTACTGGTATGGCAAATCTCCAGATGGGATCAATAGTGTGCCCAGAGCAAATCAGGATTCACATTGAGGCTGTTATAGTCTCTGAAGGGGAGGGAGGGTTAGCCTCTTTGGCTGTCAGGCCCTCTAATTTAAAGAAATACCTGCAGTACCCCTTAGTGAATGGGACTAAGAGGGAAGCCCTGAGGAATTCAGGTGCCACTGTTACTACGGTGAGAGATACACTGGTTTCCCCAGAGCAATACCTGACTGGAAAAACCTATCCAGTTACCAATGCGGACAGTGTCACCACTAACCATGCCGTAGCTATGGGGATATTAGACTGGGGGGTGGGGGGGTTGCTGGTTTGAAACAGGCAGTGGTCTCTCCAAAGCTCACAACCCCCTGTCTGCTTAGAAATGACGAAAGAACCATGCAGCCATGCTGCAAATCCCTGAGATAGTGCATATGAAAACAAGAGCACAGTGCCTAGCACAGGATGAAAAAGAAGGATTAGAACTGAAATGATGGCCCAACCTCCCAAGAGTAAAGGTAGGAAGACTGGTGAAACAGTGAAACAGCTTCCCCACAGCAAAAACATCAGGACCCCTCTCCTTAGGGAGAGGACTTGTCAGCCCCAGAGGGAACTGAACCCATGGAGCTTGAACCTTATGAGGTAGAGCTCTTGGGACCAGGGGGACCCTCTAGGTAACAGATGTGCCTTGGGCAGGAGGTCTGCCCCACTTTTGAAGGCCTGAAACAGCAAACTGTTGCACAGGAGCAGGGAGATGTCAATGGCTCCCACAACGTCTATTGAGAAGAAGGACTCCTGCACACTGGGGCCAGAGACCCCAGACCTGGAGCCATAAGGAGAGTGGTAGTGCCTCAGATGTATAGGGAGTTCCTACTCACTTTAGCACATGACATCCCCCTAGCTGGGCATCTGGGCCAGACCAAAACTTGGGAAAGATTGGTCACCCACCTTTATTGGCCCCAGATGTACAAACAAAGTGAAGAAGTTTGTAAGATCCTGTGTCAATTGTCAAGCCAGTGGCAAGACAGGAGGGTACCTGAAGGCCCCCTAAATCCCACTACCAGTGGTTGGGGTTCCCTTTGACAGGGTAGGAGTGGATATAGTGGGTCCACTTGAACCTCCCACAGCTTCAGGAAACAGATTTATACTAGTAGTAGTGAATTATGCTACTAGGTATCCTGAAGCCATTGTTCTTAGGACTACTACAGCCCCTGTGGCAGCCAAGGTCATCACTGGTGTCTTCACCAGGGTAGGGTTTCCTAAGGAGGTAGTATCAGACCAAAGTACCAACTTCATGTCTGCATACTTGAAATACATGTGGGATGAGTGTGGAGTGATCTACAAGTTCACAACACCTTATCATCCACAAACCAATGGCCTTGTTGAATGATTTAACAAGACATTGAAAGGCATGATAATGAGACTCCCTGAAAAACTCAAAAGAAGATGGGATGTGCTGCTACCCTGCCTGCTTTTTGCCCTCAGAGAGGTGCCTCAGAAGGGAGTAGGGTTTTCACCCTTTGAACTTCTGTTTGGCCACCTTGTAAGGGGTCCACTCTCACTTGTGAGGGAAGGATGGGAGAGACCCCATCATGTACCAAAGCAAGATGTGGTGGACTATGTACTAGGCCTTCCTTCCAGGATGGCAGAGTACACGCAGAAAGCATCCAAACACCTTGAGGCCATCCAGGAGCTCCAGAAGCTCTGGTATGACCAAAAGGTTGCACTGGTAGAATTCCAACCAGGGAAACAGGTATGGGTTTTGGAGCCGGTGGCACCAAGGGCCCTCCAGGACAAATGGAGTGGCCCTTACCATATCCTGGAGAAAAAGAGTGAGGTCACCTACTTGGTAGACCTGGGCACTAGCAGGTCCCCCAAAAGGGTGATACATGTGAACCGCCTCAAACGCTATTGTGACAGGGCTGATGTAACAATGTTGATGGTTACTGATGAGAATCAGGAGACAGAGAGTGAACCTCTCCCTGACCTCCTCTCTTACAGCCCCCAAGATGGGTCAGTAGATGGAGTTGTCTACTCAGACACCCTCTCTGCCCAACAGTAAACTGATTGCAGACAGGTTCTGCAACAGTATGCACAGCTCTTTTCCTTGAACCCTGGCCAGAAACCCTGGTGTACCCATGTTGTGGACACTGGAGACAGCTTGCCTGTCAAAACAAAGATCTATCACCAGTCTGACCAAGTCAAGGAAAGCATCAAAGCTAAATTCCGCAAGATGCTGGAGTTGGGGGTCATTGAGCCTTCTGAGAGTCCCTGGGCCAGCCCAGTGATCCTAGTCCCAAAACCTTATCCACAGGGTGGAAAGAGAGAAATTAGGTTTTGTGTGGACTACAGAGGCCTCAATGCTGTCACCAAGACAGATGCACACCCCATCCCCAAGGCTGATGAATTGATAGATAAGTTAGGGGCTGCCAAATACCTAAGTATCTATTACTTAACTGCAGGTTACTGGCAGATTGGCATGACCCCTGGAGCAAAAGAAAAGACAGGATTCTCCACACCTGATGGGCACTTCCAGTTTACTGTGATGCCTTTTGGTCTAAAAAATGCCCCTGCCACCTTCCAAAGGTTGGTGAATCAAGATCTTGCTGGGTTGGAAGGCTTTAGTGCAGCTTATCTTGATGATATTACTATGTTTAGTTCTTCCTGGCAGGATCACCTGGTCTACCTGGGGATGGTTTTACAGGCCTTGCAAGCTGCAGTCCTAACTATCAAGGAATCCAAGTGCCAGATAGGGCAGGGAACTGTTGAGTAGTTGGGTCACCTTGTAGGTGGAGGCCAAGTCCAAGCCCTTCAACCCAAAATCCAGACTATTCTGGATTGGGAAGCCCGAAAAGCCCAGACCGAAGTCAGGGCATTCCTTGACTTGACTGGGTATTATAGAAGGTTTGTGAAGGGATATGTGTCCATTGTGACTCCCCTCACAGAACTCACCTCCAACAAGATGCCCAAGAAAGTGAACTGGAAAGTTGGCTGCCAAAAGGCTTTTGACACCCTAACAAAGGCAATGTGCTCAGCACCTATTCTTAAGGCTCCAGATTACTCCAAGCAGTTCATAGTGCAGACTGATGCCTCTGAGCTAGGGATAGGAGCGGTCCTATCCCAAACCAATGATGATGGACAAGACCAACCTGTTGCTTTCATAAGCAGAAGGCTACTCTCCAGAGAGCAGCGTTGGAGTGCCATTGAGAAGGAAGCCTTTGCTCTGGTTTGGTCCATGAAAAATCTGAGACCATACCTATTTGGTACTCACTTCCTAATTCAAACTGAACTGACCACATACCTCTCAGATGGCTAATGCAGATGAAAGGAGAAACACCAAAACTTTTTGAGGTGGTCCATATCTCTACAGGGAATGGACATTATAGTGGAGCACAGGCCTGGGACTGTCTATGTCAATGTAGATGGCCTTTCCAGATTTTTCAACTTAGACAATGAAGACTCTCTTGGTAAAGATTAATCTCATCCTCTTTCTTTGGGGGGGGGGGGTGTTGTATAGGAAAGTGCCCCCTTTTGCATGGTAATCCCCCATGTTTTGCCAGTCATCTGCTGCAACCTGACTTGAAATGCCCGGGGTCCCTGCCGATCAGGTTCCCAGGGCCTGTGTTCATTCCCTAGACGGTACCTTTGTATCCACAACTGGCACATCCCTAGCCACAGGTAAACCCCTTGTAAAAGGTACCATGGGTACCAAGGGCACTGTGACCAGGGAAGGTCTCTAAGGGCTCCAGCACCTATTGTGCCGCCCTTAGAAGCCCTGCACCTTAACATACACACACTGCCACTGCAGGCTGCGTGTTTTGGTGCAGAGAAAAGTGAAGAGTAGATATGGCACACATCCCTGTGTACCATGCCTGCAATCCACTGTCTGAGGCCTAGGTAAATCATCCCTCTAGCAGGGTGCATTAGCCCTAAGATAGGGGACAGAGGCATGAGCCCTGTACCCCTACAGTGTCTAAGTCCATTCTTAGACATTGTAAGTGTAGTAAAGCCACAATGAGTATATGGTCTGGGAGTTGGTCATTGCGAATTCCACAGCTCCATAATGGCTTTACTAAAAACTGGGAAGTTTGGTAGCAAACTTCTCAGCACATTAAACCCACACTGATGCCAGTGATGGAGCAGGGTAAATATAAAAATTTTAACCTCCTAATATTTTCGTATAATATTAATAAACATGTTCGTTTAAGTAAATAACCAACAATGTATGTAAAGGGTTAAGGATAACACGCAGTTTAATGTGCAAAATAATGAACTAATAATTGTTTACGTTTCTAACATAACATAATATTTTGCGTACTAAAATAATAATAAAATGCATGATTTGTGCTTTGAATAAAACGTGTGGTTGCAAAATAAAGCGATGGTAAGTAAGGGACAGCTTTATATGTTGCTTCTGCTAGGTAATACCTAATTGGGGTACGTAGAAAGACGGGAGGGAAACGAAAGGGTTTATATTTCATTGTTTTAATAACATTTTGTTTTCTTTAGAAATAGTGCGCTTAGGCCTGCCGAGCAGCAATATAAAATGGCCGCGAGTTACTAGAGTGCGCAGGAGCGGATGCGACCATGTGATAGAGGAGAGAGGCTGTTGCAAAGGGATGATCACGTGCTGATGCCGAGAGGCTAAGATGAAAGTATGGTCAAGGCTGCTGTGACCCTTCTGAGCAGATGTGTGCCAAGATGATCAGCAAGAAGCGTGAGAAGCCTGGTTGAATCAATAGAAAGAACTCTATTATATAAATTGTTGCAGAAAAAGAAACAATTTGGACTGATCGAAACGGATGAGCAAGTGCATGAACTGTGGGAAACGATGCTTGCATGGACATTCCTCACGGAACTAGTTAAGACCAGGAAGTTTGATTAAAATGTATAGGGACCTGAGTTTTGGACCAATGAGAATGAATCGCGCCATGTAAGAAGAAACATTTTATGCTGTAAGCTAGAATTAGGGTATAAGAAGACCTACTCTTGGTGGGAGGGGTTAGAATGCTGCGGGATGCTGCGGGAGATGCTGAAGAAGTTAGATGCTGTAGATGGGAGAGTTTGCGGTTGCTGATGCTGACGAGCTGATGCTGCTGCTGTTATTTTCCTTTTCCAGTTGAGTATAAAATGCCGCTTTAGGAGAACTAGCATTTGATAAGATTTATATTAGAATTATTAGGATTTCCCCGAGAGATAGATAGGTTGATCTATAGAGTTATTAGTATGATAACCTCATTTTCGGTCTAATAAAAGTGTCATGCAATTACAACTATTCTTATATTGATGATAAACGCAATGATCTGAATAATAAATTAATCTCGAATTTCCTGCATTCAGAACTTTATATAAACTTTATTATTCTTTAAACAAATGACTCAGTGATTTTCTTTAGCATAATGATTAATAATGAATTGGTAAAAGAGTTCATTGTGATTGAGCTGGTCTTAATCACCATCAACTGATTCCTACTAGTTGGTCCATCGACCAATGAGCGGAATACCTTAAAAGCAAATGAGAATTGTTGTGTCATTATAAAAGAGGTATCCCGTCTCCTTCCAGCGAATCGTTTTTCTCCTAGGTTTCATGTCGGAGGAAAATCCAGGGAAATAAATGAGTAAGTGAATGTATATGCGGTGTTATGGGCCCCACCGTCATATGGATATAGTGTGTGTGTTAGAGAAATAATTGCACCTAGATGACCCAAAAGCATAGTAGGAGAAATTATTTTTATTGAATGCGCTGGATCAGATTTCTTGGTAGCAGAGTTATGGTTACTATAGATTAGTTTGGTGATTATTGATTTTTGATTATAGATTATTGATAAGTTTATGTCTAACACTTTTTGTTGAGTCGCGTTATGTTATATGTAAGTTTTCACGCTTCCGGGAAGTAGGAAGTAGAACACGTGTGGCAAGAGAAGTCGCATGGAATTTTACACTGTCTGAGTTCAATTTGGTAATAACACAGGTTGTGTTATTTAGGGACATTTTGCGTATAAAAGGTGTGTAAGTGAAATAGTGATCGGTTTTCTTGTGAAACTCTGGCCTTAATTCTCAGGAGCAGTATAGTCTCCACATGTGTTTTATCCCCAGAGAAACGGGTTTACCGTTTGCTTGAAAGAAGGGTAAGGTAGAGGGAAGTGCTACTTTATCGACGAAACTGAAAGTTCTGTGGTAGGGTAGAGGTAAGCGCTGCCTACTGGAAAATACAGAATTCTTGTGTGAATGGTCAAAGCTATCTTTTCGGTTTAGAGAATCAGACAATGGAAATGTGGATAAAATGTTGTAACTAACAAGAATTGTTGAAAAAGAAATTGCCGATAAATTTTGTAAAGGAGGGGTCAAGAGCAGAAGTGACGTAGACAAAAGCCGCGCTGGGATTGGACAGTGCGCTAGTCACATGAGAACAGGAGCGAAGTGACGTAGACAAAAGCCGCGCTGGGATTGGACAGTGCGCCGTAGACAGAAATCGTTGTGATTGGAGCGTTGGTGTGAGTCGCGCTAGCATTGGTTGAAATAAACGCATAGGGAACAGAGTTGATTTGCCGATTGTTGTAGGAGAGAAAGGTTGTGAATCATGTCGTACTATGAATATGGAAAAGAGAAAACGTCTTGGATGTCGAAAGTTAAGAACTTCTTTAAGAAGGACAAAAAGGTAGTGACTAGAGAGGGACAAATAATTCCTCCGCCGAAATCACCAGCTTCACATATGATGCTGAAATATGGATATCATACATGCATTTGGTTAGAAAATTGGACAAAATACACCAAGAACGATGGAGCATTGGCTTTTCCTGAGAATGGTTCATTTAATGTAGCTGTATTACGGAACTTGCGAGAAAAGATGGTAATGTTAGAACCTAGACCTAGACCGACACAGTTTGAAGCTTTAGCGGAATGGGAAGATGAGATGTATGAACGAGAGAGATCCAGAGGATTGAAGAATCATGAGTTTATACCAGGAAGGTTGTGGGGAATAAATCATGAGGACAGAGTAAAGCGTTGGAGATACGCTAACATGGCAGGAGGTTTGTTTCCAGCTTTTGCGGTTGAGGAAGAAGCAAAGAGAAAGTGTACTGAGAAAAAGAAACATGTAGTGGTAGAAAAGTATGTGTATGGTGGTAGTGAAACAGATGACGAATTGCTGGAAGATATTTTAAACAGAAACCCACCTCCATACCAACAGACTTCTGTAGTGGTGACACCTAATGCACCGCAAATGGAAACTGGGAGGAATAAAAAACCCGAACGAAGAAATGAAATAAATAGGTCACAAGAAACATTTAAAATTTCACAAAATGATGAGACAGAAAGTGACAATGCAACTGAACTAGCAAAAACGACAAAAGAATTGACAGAGAAAATAAGAGAATTGACAAAGAATATGGAAGCTGTAACTGTACCAGTAACGATAGGTCCAGTAATGCCAATTTTTGAAAATCAGAAAATAAATGAACATTCTTTGGTGATTCCCATGAATTCACATGTGCAAAGAAAAAGAGAAGGGATGGAACTGAATAATGAAGGTGCACACAATTCGGCTAGTACGTGTAGACCAAGTCCACCTACAAATTTGACGATAAATGAGAGTGAGGTTAGAAGAATGCCTATGGTGACAGAGTCCGCATCAGGAACACCAGAAAGAACCAGTGATTGGATTGAGTTAAATAGTACACCTGTAGGTCCGACTCCAGAAGAGTTAAATGAATGGATGAAAGCACTAAAAGCAAAAGAACCAGAAGAAAAACCATTAGATGTAATTAGGTTAAAAATAGACATGGAAGAGTTGATTTTGGGAACAATTGGAACGGAAAAACTAAAGAATTATCAGGATGATGAGATTATGTTTTTGTGTAAGAGTCTTACATGGAGAGCTAGAAATTTACATGACAAATTGGAAGAGATTGCAGGTGAACTAGGAGTGGAATTTGTGAAAGTGAGGACATTGCAGAAACCGTACAGAGTAGATTTTTGTGAGAAAGACATAGAAAATTTGAACACATCAGGAAGACTGACCCAGATAAAAGAACTGATTGTTTTATTGAGAAAGTGGGGTGATGTGGATAGATGGAGAAATAGATGGACAAAGAGGAATGAGAAAACAACAGATAAAGCATCTTTGGCTTTTGCAATGACAGATAAGGAACCAGTTACCAGAGAGTACCCAATGAGAGAAACACCAGGTGGTAGTTATGTGCATGTTCCGTGGACCAGACAGGATATACTGTCATTTACAAATGACTTCCCAAAATTGAGAGAGAAACCAGTAGAATGGTACAGACAAGTGGAGAGATTTGTTAAGGTGTCAAAAGTGCTGTGGATAGATCTAGATGGATTGTTTGACATAGTAGTGCCTGCTGATTTATGGACGGAATGTAAGATTACAATTGATTGGCCAACTGTGGAATATCCAAGGGATGCCAAAACAGGAGCGCCAGGTCCAGAAGTGATGCGGAAATATGATCAGGTAGTTACCTTTTTGAAGAATAAAATTCCACCAAAAGAAACAGATTGGGTGAAAATAGACAGAACAACACAGGAAAGCAAAGAATCAGTGCATGCGTACTATGAGAGATTGTTGTTGGTTTTCAAACAGTATAGTGGTTATGAGACGCTAAGTGAGAAGGACATGAGTCATTTTGTATATAGGTTTGTGTATGGATTAACACCGGAGATAAGTGAAAGGATTAAGCAGCATTTGATAGGGTGGCAGAATAGCACAGTGGATGAGGTTTTGAGATATGCTAAGTATTGCAGTGATGAAATTGAGAGTAAACAGCGTAAATTGAAAGAAAAAGCCATGTGGGCACAGGTGAAAGTTGCAGAGAAACAAGAAGCTCAATTGAATAATACTAGCAGTGAAACAGGACAGTTTAAATCCCGACCTAATATAGGTAAAGGAAAAGGACAAATGAGCATAGATGAGGCGAAGAAAAAGTGGCCATGCCACAACTGCGGAAAGCTAGGGCATTGGAGAAACGAGTGTAAATTTCCTCCTAAACCTAATGTAGAAAATCAAACATTAAATTCACAGGTGCAGAGTGAGGTAGTTACTCAACAAGGTCAGGTGCCACAACCACCACTTCCCAAGAGTGCTAATCAACAGAAATACAGTGCAGAAACAGGATTCTACGGAGGAGAACAGGTAAAACAGTTGTCACGTGCAGCTGAAATCTCACAATATTGGTTACGACAGAGTGAGGATGAGTCGTATGAAAGCTCATGACGGTGTCTGAAAGAGAGGGAAGAGTGCGTGCTTGGCGCAACTCTAGAGGTAGACCAGTCAGGTCCATTTGTGGATGGAGAAGTGAATGGTGCAAATATAACATTCCTTGTTGACACTGGAGCTACCCGTTCTACTGTTAGGTCAGTGGAAATTCCAAATCTTCCTCTCTCAGGTGAACATATACAAGTGGTTGGAGTTTCCAATCAGCAAATTGAAACGCCTCTTACTAGATTAGTAAAGGTAAGAATTGGTCCATTTAGTGAAATGCACCGATTTGTGGTGTGTGATTGTAGTCCCGTTAACCTTTTAGGACGCGATTTATTGTGTAAGATGAATTGCACAATTTATTGTACTCCAGACGGAATTGCATTTCAGACTCCAGATGAGGATGTACTGTACAAAATGACAATGGTAAATTTAGAACCAGAAGTAAATCGTTTGTTTCCTGTATTTGATGCAGAGAAAATCCCAATTGAGTTGAAAGGGACAGTAAAAGAAGAAGTGTGGGACTTGACAGGAGAAGATGTAGGATTAATGAAAGGAGTAGATCCCGTAAAAATTTCAGTAAAAGAAGGAACGAGTTACCCAAATACGCCCCAGTATAAATTGACTCCAGAAATAATTGAAGGAATAACGCCAGTAATAAATAAAATGATTGAACAAGGGATTCTAAAAGAAATCATGAGCAGTCCATGTAATTCGCCAATAATGGGACTGAAAAAGCCAAATGGAACATATAGAATCGTACAGGATTTAAGAAAGGTAAACAAAATTGTTGTGCCTTGTTGCCCAATAGTACCGAACCCTGCCGTGATTCTATACCAGATTCCACGCGAAGCAGAGTGGTACACTGTGATTGATTTATGTCATGCATTTTTCTCTATTCCATTGCATCCAGATAGCCAGCCAATATTTGCGTTTAGGTTTGGAGAGCGTATTTTGGCATGGTGCCGAATTCCTCAAGGGTATACAGAAAGTCCCTCAATCTTTAATCAGATCCTAAAGAAATCATTGGAAGACTTAAGAATGCCAGAAAAGTCAGTAATGGTTCAGTATATTGATGACCTACTGGTGGCATCAAAAACAAAGGAAGCATGTGTCAATGACACGATTGCTTTGCTGAATCATTTAGCAAAAAGAGGACATAAAGTGTCCCCTTCAAAATTGCAGTTTTGTAAACAAGAAGTCCAGTATTTAGGGCATAAAATTGAGAAAGGAGTACGAAAGGTAACGACAGAGAGAATAAAAATGATTCAAGGAATGAGAGCTCCAATGACACAAAGAGAGGTAAGAATGTTTTTGGGAATGGTTGGATATTGTCGACAATGGATAAGCGGTTTTTCACTAATTGCTAAACCATTGCAGAAACTGACAAAGAAGGATGTTAAAGATCCTTTTGAAATGAATGATGAAGAAATGAAAGCATTCAGAGAGCTGAAAAAGAAATTGTGTGAGGCTCCAGCATTAGGAATGCCTGACTATGAGAAAGATTTTGAGCTGTTTTGCAGTGAAAGAGATGGATGTGCATTTTCAGTTTTGGTGCAGAGACATGGAACTATGAAAAGACCAATTGCATATTTTTCAGCTGTTTTAGACCCTGTAGCAAAAGCGTTGCCTGGATGTTTGAAAGCAGTTGCTGCTACTTGTGTGAGTCTGGAACAGAGTGAAGGCATAGTGATGGGGTATCCATTGAGAGTGTATGTTCCCCATTCTGTGGAAATTCTTTTGACAAGAACGAAAACACAATACATGACACATAGTCGGCTGACTAGGTATGAAAAGGTAATTTTGAGTGCAGATAATGTGACCATTGACAGATGTATGAATGTGAATCCTTCAACATCATTGCCAGATGAAGAGAATGTGATTGAAATGGATGAAGTAGATCACGATTGTCTGAATGTGCTCGAATACTGTACTAAACCAAGAGCTGATATACGAGATGAGCCTTTGAAAGAATCAGATTACATTCTGTTTGTGGATGGCTCATGTTTAAGAACGAGTGATGGAGTTCTAAGTGCAGCATATGCAGTTTGCACAGTAGCAACTGTATTGGAAGCATCTTGTTTGAAAGGTGTACGGTCTGCCCAAGTTGCAGAATTAGTAGCTCTGATTCAAGCATGTAAGTTGGGAAGAAATGTACGGGTTACGATTATGACTGACAGCCAGTACGGCTTTGGAGTCGTGCATGATTTTGGTCAGATTTGGTCACAAAGGGGTTTCTTGACGTCTGCAGGGACACCCATAAGAAATGGAGATTTTGTGAAAAAGTTGCTTGAGGCGATACAGCTGCCTAAAGAGATCGCTGTAGTGAAGTGCAATGCACATAAAAATGGGGAAGACTACATTACTGTTGGCAACAAATATGCTGACGAAATGGCACAGTACTGTGCAAAGAATGTGGTTTCTTTGAATAAATGCCGCGAGAGAGAGCATATTTCTTGTCCATTGCTTTTTACTAACTCAATTGAAACATGGGATGAGGTGAGACAGTTACAAGAAGCTGCAGAAGATGAAGAGAAAGATACTTGGCTAAAAGCAGGATGTAGGAAACATGAAGAAACTGATGTATGGGTTTACAGGGATGAGAGACCAGTTATGCCTGATAGCATGATTTCTGACATGGCACGGATGTACCATGGGCAAGCCCATATTGGGAGAGATTCAATGATCAGACTTTTTAGACAAACATGGTACAATCCAAAATTCAGAGCCATAGCTGAGAGTCTTTGTCAAAGATGTCTTACTTGTCAACAGTTAAATCCAGGAAGGAAGACAGTAGTGAGTCTAGGAAGAATAGGACGAGAAGGGGGTCCTTTCACCAGAATGCAGATGGATTTCATAGAAATGCCACCTTGCAGCAGATTGAGGTATGTTTTAGTGGTCGTCTGTTTGTTTTCCCGTTGGGTGGAGGCATATCCAACAAGAAGGAATGACAGTATCACAGTAGCAAAACTTTTGCTGCGAGAATTCATTCCGAGGTATGGTTTTCCAGTCACGATTGAAACAGATAGAGGAACACATTTCCAAAACGAATTAGTTAAACTGATTTGTGAAGCCCTTAGTATTAAACAGAAACTGCATTGTGCATACAGACCAGAGGCTTCTGGAATAGTAGAGCAAGTGAATGGAACAATCAAAAACAGGTTAGGAAAAATGTGTCAAGCTACAGGACTGAAATGGCCAGATGCTTTGCCATTGGTTCTGATGACAATCAGAAGTATTCCGGAAAGGAAGACTGGACTCAGTCCACATGAGATAATCATGGGACGAGCAATGAGACAAGCACAAGTACCTGTCAACAAGCTACTGACTATAACTGATGATCTAGTACTGGATTATTGCAAAGGATTGGCTGATGTGGTGCGTTCTGTGTTTCATCAGGTTGGACCGGATGCGACCACTCTTGAAAGAAAACCAGCACACGACTTGAATCCAGGAGATTGGGTTCGAATAAAAGTCCACCGGAGAAGAAATTGTTTGGTTCCTCGCTGGGACGAACCACGACAAGTGATCCTAGTGACGACCACCGCAGTTAAGTGTGCAGGAGTGAAACACTGGGTACATGCCAGCCACACCATCAGAGTTCCAGAACCTAAAGATCGACCTGTGAGTCGGCATCTGGAAATATCAGACAACAGTTCAGCATCAGAAAGAGAAGAGGAGACAAACAGGGTGCCAGAACTTGAAGATCGACCTGTAAGTCGACATCTGGAAGACCCAACTACAAGTGAAACGATAGAAGAAGAAGAAGAAATAGAAGAAATAGCTGAGGTTCCAGAATTTGAAGATCGACCTGTAAGTCGACATCTGGAAATATCTGATACTAGTTCAGAATCTGATACAGAACATTCAGAAGGAGAAGAAATTTCAAAAAGAAAGTGGAATTTTGAAAGCATAAGAGAAGAAACTGAGTCAGAAAACAGTGACAGTGAACAACCAAGTACAAGTAGTGGTAAAATTCCTTCAAAGATAATATTAATAGATGAAGAAGGGAGAGTTTCAGACCAAAAGTTAGAAAAATCGGAAAAACCCCGAGGAGCAGTAGGGACAGATAGTCAAACACAAGAACAGGGAAATTTAGAAGCAGATAGAGAAACTGACACAAAACCGGAAGAACCTCAAGGAGGGACAGAAGTAGGTGAACGAAGGAAGATAAGAAAAGAACCACAAGTAGCTGAAAGCGAAATAATTAGTTTCAAAATAAGAGGAAATAACGAAAAGATTGAAACAGAATCAGAAGAAAGTGGAGAAGAAAGAAATGAAAAACTAGAGACAAGAAAAAGAAATTGGAAAACAGAAAGAGAGGAAAAAGGAAGTGAAGCAAAAAGGCCAAGAAAAGGAGACAATTGGCCCGACAAAGTAAGAAAATTAAGATACAGAATCGTAAAATTGGATGGAAAAAGTGCTGAACAAGTGAATGAAATAACAAGTCAAAAGGAGCAAGGAAAACAAGGTGGTAAACACTTACAGAAAACAAAAAGAATAAAGAAAGTGAATCAGAAGTACAGATCACCTGAATGGTTGTATCGTGCTCTGACTAGTTACAAAGAAGAATTGAACACTCACGAAAACCCAGAACAAAGAAACTTGATGGGAGAAAGTGAAGTGCAACAAACCTGAAGCAACAAACATGAAGAGGTTTCTGTGGATAGTTTACCGGATTTGACAAAACACTGAACTGACGAATTTACCAGATGTGACAAAGAAAGAATTCTGAGAAAAAATTAAAAGAAAGAACCAAGCAAAGACAAAATTTTGAAAGTACAGAGTGGCAAGCAAGTTCATTTCTGAGGTGTAGTGACACAATTTTCTAGAAAACAAGTACAAAATGGAGAATATTAGAGATAGAAAATGTAGATGTGAGTTTTTAAGTAGATGGAGCAAAATGTGTTGTTTTTGTACAGGTTTATTAATAACAGTATGGGTAGTTTTAGCAATAACTATTCCGATTAGTTTAGCTGTAGTGGAAAAGTCTAATAACACTGAGAAAGGAAAAGGAGCTAACACCCAAGAACCAGTTATTTTAAGGAGTAGTGCAGAATTACATAAGGACAAATCAATAACAGATTTTTCAAAGAATGTGTTTACTAAATTACTGTATGAGTACGTAGAAACAATGGATGTAAGGGATTGCTATGTTTGTATGCAGTTGCCTGCATCTGTAGCAGAGGGTGTGACTTATCATCACCTCCCTTTGACGTATGGAATAACATGTAGTGTATTAGCAAGCTTATTTTACAAAACAGGCAGATTAGAATATTATTACACTGATGTAGATAGGATTTTTGCAAAGGTTTCTGTAGTTCCTGAGCTTAACAAAATAAAAGAGGGAAAGACGTTTGGTGAATATTTCTTAGAAGATAAGATTTTAACATTAGATAATATATTTACGTACAACCTTACCTGTGAGTTAAAGAAGGAAGAAAAGGTATTTCTAGAAATGGTTGAGGAGAGAAGAGTGAAATTTGAAAGAAAAGTAATAGAAGAGACAAAAACACCTCTTTGGGTGTTTGAGGAAGACCATCATGACAAGAAAAAGACAAATGCAGCTATGACTCTGGATTGGCCCCAACAGGGAAGGTTGTGCATTAGAAGAAATAAGACAAGATATGACAATTATTTTGTGGGTTCCAGTAATTGCCATGACAATTACCAAATTATAGGTGGATGGGGATTCAAAGGGGGAAAAGATCCAATATTTCCAGGGATTTATTACGTTTGTGGGAATAGGGCTTATTATAGGTTACCGGACCATTGGTATGGATCATGTTATTTAGGCCTGGTCTTTCCAAAGATTTTTCATGTGGATAGAAAAGAAAAAGGAACACACAAAATGATAAATACCTTTACACATAGAAAAAGGGAAAGTTTTTCAGAAATAGTAGGTGATATTTTTGGTGCATTGATACCAGCAGTGGGAATATCTTTGAATGCATTTAGAATTCGGAAATTATCCACAGTAGTAGATCGTTTATCTACAGATACTGCTGGAGGGTTCTTAATGGTAAATACCGAGATGGTTACCATGAGAGCTATGGTGATGCAAAATCGTCTTGCCCTTGACATTCTTTTGGCAAAAGAGGGCGGAGTCTGTGGAATGCTGAAAGTCCAACATTGTTGCACTTACATTCCTGATAAAAGCGAAAATATACAGAAGTATATAACAAATATTACAAATTTGCACAAAGAACTAGTACCACTGGAGGTTGAAAGTGTTTGGGGAAAACTTGGTAAAGGGTTTTCTTCTGTAACGAATTGGTTAACAAGAATGAGTGGATTAATAATAGGGAAAGTTATAATAATAGCAACAATGATAATAATAATAATATTTAGTATTGAAGCTTGCAGTAACATGTATAAAGAGAAGAAGAAAGCAGAATAAGATAGAAAAAGAAAACATGATAAACAAAGAGAGAGAGAGAGAAATAGGTGAAATAGAGTTAGAAGAAATAAAAGAGAACATGTACAAGAAAACAAAGAGACAAGTTGAAAGCAATACAGAAGTATAAAACTAACAAAAGCAAATGGATAAAAGATATATGCTGTCTGAGAAAATTGTATAACTTGGGTTTGTGTGGTGATGTTAAAAATCACCAAAGGGGGAGTTGATGGAGCAGGGTAAATATAAAAATTTTAACCTCCTGATATTTTCGTATAATATTAATAAACATGTTCGTTTAAGTAAATAACCAACAATGTATGTAAAGGGTTAAGGATAACACGCAGTTTAATGTGCAAAATAATGAACTAATAATTGTTTACGTTTCTAACATAACATAATATTTTGCGTACTAAAATAATAATAAAATGCATGATTTGTGCTTTGAATAAAACGTGTGGTTGCAAAATAAAGCGATGGTAAGTAAGGGACAGCTTTATATGTTGCTTCTGCTAGGTAATACCTAATTGGGGTACGTAGAAAGACGGGAGGGAAACGAAAGGGTTTATATTTCATTGTTTTAATAACATTTTGTTTTCTTTAGAAATAGTGCGCTTAGGCCTGCCGAGCAGCAATATAAAATGGCCGCGAGTTACTAGAGTGCGCAGGAGCGGATGCGACCATGTGATAGAGGAGAGAGGCTGTTGCAAAGGGATGATCACGTGCTGATGCCGAGAGGCTAAGATGAAAGTATGGTCAAGGCTGCTGTGACCCTTCTGAGCAGATGTGTGCCAAGATGATCAGCAAGAAGCGTGAGAAGCCTGGTTGAATCAATAGAAAGAACTCTATTATATAAATTGTTGCAGAAAAAGAAACAATTTGGACTGATCGAAACGGATGAGCAAGTGCATGAACTGTGGGAACGATGCTTGCATGGACATTCCTCACGGAACTAGTTAAGACCAGGAAGTTTGATTAAAATGTATAGGGACCTGAGTTTTGGACCAATGAGAATGAATCACGCCATGTAAGAAGAAACATTTTATGCTGTAAGCTAGAATTAGGGTATAAGAAGACCTACTCTTGGTGGGAGGGGTTAGAATGCTGCGGGATGCTGCGGGAGATGCTGAAGAAGTTAGATGCTGTAGATGGGAGAGTTTGCGGTTGCTGATGCTGACGAGCTGATGCTGCTTCTGTTATTTTCCTTTTCCAGTTGAGTATAAAATGCCGCTTTAGGAGAACTAGCATTTGATAAGATTTATATTAGAATTATTAGGATTTCCCCGAGAGATAGATAGGTTGATTTATAGAGTTATTAGTATGATAACCTCATTTTCGGTCTAATAAAAGTGTCATGCAATTACAACTATTCTTATATTGATGATAAACGCAATGATCTGAATAATAAATGAATCTCGAATTTCCTGCATTCAGAACTTTATATAAACTTTATTATTCTTTAAACAAATGACTCAGTGATTTTCTTTAGCATAATGATTAATAATAATATTGATATATTTTGTGTAAACAATATCTCGATCGGACTTGTAATCTGGTCCAAATAGGTATATGTATAGTAAATTCAAAAAGGGGAGAGTACTCCCGCCGTCATCACGGGTTCTGGAATCAATGTTTACACAAAATATATCAGGATGTTGAAGGATACGCATTATTCAAATACTTTTTAAACTCATAATTATATGGGACTATATTGAAGTCTTTCCTGAAATGTGGTGATATTATTACTAGAGATTTGTGTTTGCCCTGAGGAAGTCATCGGGTGAATCTTCCCGAGACGAAACACGTGTTGGCTATTGGCTACATTGGCTATTGGCTACTTTTGGTGATGTCATCTACACCAAGCCATCCACTGTGAATTTGTGTATAAGTTGAATATGTTTTTGACAAGGATAAAGAAAACAAGAAAATAAAAAGAAGAAAAATCACTCGAGATTATCTTGGATCTGATTAATAATAAATTGGTAAAAGAGTTCATTGTGATTGAGCTGGTCTTAATCACCATCAACTGATTCCTACTAGTTGGTCCATCGACCAATGAGCGGAATACCTTAAAAGCAAATGAGAATTGTTGTGTCTTTATAAAAGAGGTATCCCGTCTCCTTCCAGCGAATCGTTTTTCTCCTAGGTTTCATGTCGGAGGAAAATCCAGGGAAATAAATGAGTAAGTGAATGTATATGCGGTGTTATGGGCCATATGGATATAGTGTGTGTGTTAGAGAAATAATTGCACCTGGATGACCCAAAAGCATAGTAGGAGAAATTATTTTTATTGAATGCGCTGGATCAGATTTCTTGGTAGCAGAGGATGGTTACTATAGATTAGTTTGGTGATTATTGATTTTTGATTATAGATTATTGATAAGTTTATGTCTAACACTTTTTGTTGAGTCGCGTTATGTTATATGTAAGTTTTCACGCTTCCGGGAAGTAGGAAGTGGAACACGTGTGGCAAGAGAAGTCGCATGGAATTTTACACTGTCTGAGTTCAATTTGGTAATAACACAGGTTGTGTTATTTAGGGACATTTTGCGTATAAAAGGTGTGTAAGTGAAATAGTGATCGGTTTTCTTGTGAAACTCTGGCCTTAATTCTCAGGAGCAGTATAGTCTCCACATGTGTTTTATCCCCAGAGAAACGGGTTTACCGTTTGCTTGAAAGAAGGGTAAGGTAGAGGGAAGTGCTACTTTATCGACGAAACTGAAAGTTCTGTGGTAGGGTAGAGGTAAGCGCTGCCTACTGGAAAATACAGAATTCTTGTGTGAATGATCAAAGCTATCTTTTCGGTTTAGAGAATCAGACAATGGAAATGTGGATAAAATGTTGTAACTAACAAGAATTGTTGAAAAAGAAATTGCCGATAAATTTTGTAAAGGAGGGGTCAAGAGCAGAAGTGACGTAGACAAAAGCCGCGCTGGGATTGGACAGTGCGCTAGTCACATGAGAACAGGAGCGAAGTGACGTAGACAAAAGCCGCGCTGGGATTGGACAGTGCGCCGTAGACAGAAATCGTTGTGGTTGGAGTGTTGGTGTGAGTCGCGCTAGCATTGGTTGAATTAAACGCATAGGGAACAGAGTTGATTTGCCGATTGTTGTAGGAGAAAAAGGTTGTGAATCATGTCGTACTATGAATATGGAAAAGAGAAAACGTCTTGGATGTCGAAAGTTAAGAACTTCTTTAAGAAGGACAAAAGGTAGTGACTAGAGAGGGACAAATAATTCCTCCGCCGAAATCACCAGCTTCACATATGATGCTGAAATATGGATATCATACATGCATTTGGTTAGAAAATTGGACAAAATACACCAAGAACGATGGAGCATTGGCTTTTCCTGAGAATGGTTCATTTAATGTAGCTGTATTACGGAACTTGCGAGAAAAGATGGTAATGTTAGAACCTAGACCTAGACCGACACAGTTTGAAGCTTTAGCGGAATGGGAAGATGAGATTTATGAACGAGAGAGATCCAGAGGATTGAAGAATCATGAGTTTATACCAGGAAGGTTGTGGGGAATAAATCATGAGGACAGAGTAAAGCGTTGGAGATACGCTAACATGGCAGGAGGTTTGTTTCCAGCTTTTGCGGTTGAGGAAGAAGCAAAGAGAAAGTGTACTGAGAAAAAGAAACATGTAGCGGTAGAAAAGTATGTGTATGGTGGTAGTGAAACAGATGACGAATTGCTGGAAGATATCTTAAACAGAAACCCACCTCCATACCAACAGACTTCTGTAGTGGTGACACCTAATGCACCGCAAATGGAAACTGGGAGGAATAAAAAACCCGAACGAAGAAATGTAATAAATACGTCACAAGAAACATTTAAAATTTCACAAATTGATGAGACAGAAAGTGACAATGCAACTGAACTAGCAAAAACGACAAAAGAATTGACAGAGAAAATAAGAGAATTGACAAAGAATATGGAAGCTGTAACTGTACCAGTAACGATAGGTCCAGTAATGCCAATTTTTGAAAATCAGAAAATAAATTAACATTCTTTGGTGATCCCCATGAATTCACATGTGCAAAGAAAAAGAGAAGGGATGGAACTGAATAATGAAGGTGCACACAATTCGGCTAATACGTGTAGACCAAGTCCACCTACAAATTTGACAATAAATGAGAGTGAGGTTAGAAGAATGCCTATGGTGACAGAGTCCGCATCAGGAACACCAGAAAGAACCAGTGATTGGATTGAGTTAAATAGTACACCTGTAGGTCCGACTCCAGAAGAGTTAAATGAATGGATGAAAGCACTAAAAGCAAAAGAACCAGAAGAAAAACCATTAGATGTAATTAGGTTAAAAATAGACATGGAAGAGTTGATTTTGGGAACAATTGGAACGGAAAAACTAAAGAATTATCAGGATGATGAGATTATGTTTTTGTGTAAGAGTCTTACATGGAGAGCTAGAAATTTACATGACAAATTGGAAGAGATTGCAGGTGAACTAGGAGTGGAATTTGTGAAAGTGAGGACATTGCAGAAACCGTACAGAGTAGATTTTTGTGAGAAAGACATAGAAAATGTGAACACATCAGGAAGATTGACCCAGATAAAAGAACTGATTGTCTTATTGAGAAAGTGGGGTGATGTGGATAGATGGAGAAATAGATGGACAAAGAGGAATGAGAAAACAACAGATAAAGCATCTTTGGCTTTTGCAATGACAGATAAGGAACCAGTTACCAGAGAGTACCCAATGAGAGAAACACCAGGTGGTAGTTATGTGCATGTTCCGTGGACCAGACAGGATATACTGTCATTTACAAATGACTTCCCAAAATTGAGAGAGAAACCAGTAGAATGGTACAGACAAGTGGAGAGATTTGTTAAGGTGTCAAAAGTGCTGTGGATAGATCTAGATGGATTGTTTG
Organism: Calotriton arnoldi; assembly: GCA_963921515.1. Classification (NCBI taxonomy): domain Eukaryota; kingdom Metazoa; phylum Chordata; class Amphibia; order Caudata; family Salamandridae; genus Calotriton; species Calotriton arnoldi. Next base: position 769,941 of record CAWUFW010003461.1, on the reverse strand, counting down.
ACATAGTAGTGCCTGCTGATTTATGGACGGAATGTAAGATTACAATTGATTGGCCAACTGTGGAATATCCAAGGGATGCCAAAACAGGAGCGCCAGGTCCAGAAGTGATGCGGAAATATGATCAGGTAGTTACCTTTTTGAAGAATAAAATTCCACCAAAAGAAACAGATTGGGTGAAAATAGACAGAACAACACAGGAAAGCAAAGAATCAGTGCATGCGTACTATGAGAGATTGTTGTTGGTTTTCAAACAGTATAGTGGTTATGAGACGCTAAGTGAGAAGGACATGAGTCATTTTGTATATAGGTTTGTGTATGGATTAACACCGGAAATAAGTGAAAGGATTAAGCAGCATTTGATAGGGTGGCAGAATAGCCCAGTGGATGAGGTTTTGAGATATGCTAAGTATTGCAGTGATGAAATTGAGAGTAAACAGCGTAAATTGAAAGAAAAAGCCATGTAGGCACAGGTGAAAGTTGCAGAGAAACAAGTAGCTCAATTGAATAATACTAGCAGTGAAACAGGACAGTTTAAATCCCGACCTAATATAGGTAAAGGAAAAGGACAAATGAGCATAGATGAGGCGAAGAAAAAGTGGCCATGCCACAACTGTGGAAAGCTAGGGCATTGGAGAAACGAGTGTAAATTTCCTCCTAAACCTAATGTAGAAAATCAAACATTAAATTCACAGGTGCAGAGTGAGGTAGTTACTCAACAAGGTCAGGTGCCACAACCACCACTTCCCAAGAGTGCTAATCAACAGAAATACAGTGCAGAAACAGGATTCTACGGAGGAGAACAGGTAAAACAGTTGTCACGTGCAGTTGAAATCTCACAATATTGTTTACGACAGAGTGAGGATGAGTCGTATGAAAGCTCATGGCGGTATCTGAAAGAGAGGGAAGAGTGCGTGCTTGGCGCAACTCTAGAGGTAGACCAGTCAGGTCCATTTGTGGATGGAGAAGTGAATGGTGCAAATATAACATTCCTTGTTGACACTGGAGCTACCCGTTCTACTGTTAGGTCAGTGGAAATTCCAAATCTTCCTCTCTCAGGTGAACATATACAAGTGGTTGGAGTTTCCAATCAGCAAATTGAAACGCCTCTTACTAGATTAGTAAAGGTAAGAATTGGTCCATTTAGTGAAATGCACCGATTTGTGGTGTGTGATTGTAGTCCCGTTAACCTTTTAGGACGCGATTTATTGTGTAAGATGAATTGCACAATTTATTGTACTCCAGACGGAATTGCATTTCAGACTCCAGATGAGGATGTACTGTACAAAATGACAATGGTAAATTTAGAACCAGAAGTAAATCGTTTGTTTCCTGTATTTGATGCAGAGAAAATCCCAATTGAGTTGAAAGGGACAGTAAAAGAAGAAGTGTGGGACTTGACAGGAGAAGATGTAGGATTAATGAAAGGAGTAGATCCCGTAAAAATTTCAGTAAAAGAAGGAACGAGTTACCCAAATACGCCCCAGTATAAATTGACTCCAGAAATAATTGAAGGAATAACGCCATTAATAAATAAAATGATTGAACAAGGGATTCTAAAAGAAATCATGAGCAGTCCATGTAATTCGCCAATAATGGGACTGAAAAAGCCAAATGGAACATATAGAATCGTACAGGATTTAAGAAAGGTAAACAAAATTGTTGTGCCTTGTTGCCCAATAGTACCGAACCCTGCCGTGATTCTATACCAGATTCCACGCGAAGCAGAGCGGTACACTGTGATTGATTTATGTCATGCATTTTTCTCTATTCCATTGCATCCAGATAGCCAGCCAATACTTGCGTTTAGGTTTGGAGAGCGTATTTTGGCATGGTGCCGAATTCCTCAAGGGTATACAGAAAGTCCCTCAATCTTTAATCAGATCCTAAAGAAATCATTGGAAGACTTAAGAATGCCAGAAAAGTCAGTAATGGTTCAGTATATTGATGACCTACTGGTGGCATCAAAAACAAAGGAAGCATGTGTCAATGACACGATTGCTTTGCTGAATCATTTAGCAAAAGAGGACATAAAGTGTCCCCTTCAAAATTGCAGTTTTGTAAACAAGAAGTCCAGTATTTAGGGCATAAAATTGAGAAAGGAGTACGAAAGGTAACGACAGAGAGAATACAAATGATTCAAGGAATGAGAGCTCCAATGACACAAAGAGAGGTAAGAATGTTTTTGGGAATGGTTGGATATTGTCGACAATGGATAAACGGTTTTTCACTAATTGCTAAACCATTGCAGAAACTGACAAAGAAGGATGTTAAGGATCCTTTTGAAATGAATGATGAAGAAATGAAAGCATTCAGAGAGCTGAAAAAGAAATTGTGTGAGGCTCCAGCATTAGGAATGCCTGACTATGAGAAAGATTTTGAGCTGTTTTGCAGTGAAAGAGATGGATGTGCATTTTCAGTTTTGGTGCAGAGACATGGAACTATGAAAAGACCAATTGCATATTTTTCAGCTGTTTTAGACCCTGTAGCAAAAGCGTTGCCTGGATGTTTGAAAGCAGTTGCTGCTACTTGTGTGAGTCTGGAACAGAGTGAAGGCATAGTGATGGGGTATCCATTGAGAGTGTATGTTCCCCAATCTGTGGAAATTCTTTTGACAAGAACAAAAACCCAATACATGACAGATAGTCGGCTGACTAGGTATGAAAAGGTAATTTTGAGTGCAGATTATGTGACCATTGACAGATGTATGAATGTAAATCCTTCAACATCATTGCCAGAGGAAGAGAATGTGATTGAAATGGATGAAGTAGATCACGATTGTCTGAATGTGCTTGAATACTGTACTAAACCAAGAGCTGATATACGAGATGAGCCTTTGAAAGAATCAGATTACATTCTGTTTGTGGATGGCTCATGTTTAAGAACGCAGTGATGGAGTTCTAAGTGCAGCATATGCAGTTTGCACAGTAGCAACTGTATTGGAAGCATCTTGTTTGAAAGGTGTACGGTCTGCCCAAGTTGCAGAATTAGTAGCTCTGATTCAAGCATGTAAGTTGGGAAGAAATGTACGGGTTACGATTATGACTGACAGCCAGTACGGCTTTGGAGTCGTGCATGATTTTGGTCAGATTTGGTCACAAAGGGGTTTCTTGACGTCTGCAGGGACACCCATAAGAAATGGAGATTTTGTGAAAAAGTTGCTTGAGGCGATACAGCTGCCTAAAGAGATCGCCGTAGTGAAGTGCAATGCACATAAAAATGGGGAAGACTACATTACTGTTGGCAACAAATATGCTGACGAAATGGCCCAGTACTGTGCAAAGAATGTGGTTTCTTTGAATAAATGCCGCAAGAGAGAGCATCTTGTGGGATTTAATGTAAAATGCACTCAGAGGGCATCTTATAGGTGCCCCCTGAAAGTCGACCAGCCCTGGTATGGTTCCTGAATGACTGCCCACCATTTGCCACCACCAGACAGGTTTCTGGACCCCTGGGTTAAACAAAGCCCATCCTGGGTAGAGGTGTCATGCTCCCTCCCCCAGGATGGGCTGGGTCCACAAAAGGGGAAGATTCAAAGGCCTGCCGCCTTTGGAAGCTGTCCCTGTCTTTTGCTGCCCCAAGCAACTGGCTCCCACCGGTTCTGGCCCCCACTTTGGGCGGGAGAATCAGCGGGGAAACCAAGCTAGGAAGAAAGGTGTGCCCACCTTTGCCAACCCCTCAGGTGGGGGTGGCGAGGTGAAACACACATCACAGTCCCCTCCATCTTGAAGATGAGGGGACTCAGCCAATTAGGGAGAGGCTCATGCCCCCTCCTACTGGAGGGTGGCATAATAAGAGGGTGTACCCACCTCAAGGAAGGGACCCATTGGTGCCGACCTGCACACCCCTTTTAATGCCCCTAAATTTAGTATTTAGGGGTGACCCTGAACCTTGCCTCCTCAGATTAGAAGAAGAAAGAAGAAGGACCGAAGAGCCGTGCTGACCCAAGATGAAGAGGACACCTACTGCTTTGGCCCCAGCCCTACCCGCCAGTCCCCGCTTTAAGCTGCCTACAGCGGGAACACCGGCAAGTCCAGCAGCCAGCAACCCCCAGAGCCCAGAGGACCTGCCCTGCACTCATCTAACAGAATCGGTCTCCCCTGAGCACCGGATTTGCTCAAGCCAAGACTCATCCACAGAATCTAAAACCAGGCAGCTCCGCGATTCTGAACCACTCTGCACCCGACGCCCATGGCCCGAGTTTGAGTGGCCCAACACCACAAGGAGGTCTCCCCAGCGATCCTGACCTGGGATTTGGTGATCCTCGACCTCCCTCAAGATTCAAGACAACGCTTACAGCCTCAGCCTGAAGGGTCCCCCCCCGACCGCAACCACCCCAAGGAAGGGACCCATTGGTTGTGACCTGCACACCCCTTTAACGTCCCTGAATTTAGTATTTATGGGCAACCCTGAACCTTGCCTCCTCAGATTCAATGACGAAAGAAGAAGGACTGAAGAGACGTGCTGACCCAGGAAGGAGAAGAGGACACCAACTGCCTTGGACCCAGCCCTACCGGCCTGTCCTGTCTACGGCCTGCCTACAGCAAGAACCCCAGCGGGTCCAGCAACCCCCATAGCCCAGAGGACCTGCCCTGCAACCATCTTACAGACGCTGTCTCCCGTGAGCACCGGATTTACTCAAGCAAAGACTCACCTACAGAATCCGGGATTCCGGCGACTCCGCGATTCTGCACCACTCTGCACCCGACGCCCACGGCCCAAGTGGCTCAACACCCCAAGGAGGTCTCCCCAGCGATCCTGACCCGGGATATGGTGATCCCCGACCTCCCTCAAGACGATGCCTGCTGCCTCCACCTGAAGGGTCCCCAGAACCGCGACTGGAGCTGGTGAGAAAACCCAACGCCAGAAGCCACCCCTGCACCCGATGCCCCATGGCCTTGGGTGGTCCAACCGATGGTGTTGCATCCCCCAAGAACCCAACTTACCTCTCCAGCCGGTAGTCACCTTCAGGAAGTCTCCCTGCCTGAGCCTGCAGCCACTTTGCGAATCCGAAGGTCTCCATTGGAAAGCACAGCATTCCCAACATCCGTTTTGCACCTTAAACCCGGCTGCCCCAGTGCCGCTGGTGGTGCAGCTCCTCTGCTGGTCATTGGCACTTGCAGTGCTGACCTTAACCCTAGGAGCTTAGCTCCCACACCCGAGTGGCCTGCTCGTCAGCAGTCCCTAACCAAAGGCCCCATTGGCTAACATTGGGCCCCTGCACTCTGCACCCAGCCGTCCCAGTGCCGCTGGTGGTGCAACTTGAGCGCCCATCTAGTCTTTGGGGAACCTTGGTCCTAACCCCCAAAACTCCCCCCGTAAGTCGTGTACGTACCTGAGAAACCGCTAACACTTTTTCCCCATAGGAACCCATGTAAAGAAATTTTGGGACTAAAAAATGTCTGTGCTGAACTGTGTTGTATGAAGAAAAGAGAATCCTATTGCAAAGTATGAAAAGTCGCACTTATCTTGTATTTAGAGATCCTAAGGTGTGGTATCTAGGCATACCACACCCAGTACTCAAAGTAATCCAAACGTAATCCAAGAGTAATGAAAAGTAATTACTGTGCAATTTAAACTGTTTTCAAAGTACATACAAACCTGTAACAATTGCAATTTCAAGCACAACTGCATTTCCTTAAACAGTCTTGCATTTTGAAAGTATATCTTACTGACCTGTGCCAAGTCCTGCTTGGTTCTAGAATAAAACATAAGCATACCTTTTTTTATACTTACCTAATTGGTCTGGATTCTGTCTCTGAGTGAGTGTATCAGTCCTTGATTAAGTGAATACAATAAATGCTTAACACACCCTCTGCTATACCTCTGGGGACTCCCTGGACTCTGTGCTCACTATACCTTACTTTGGTATAGTATATACAGAAGCCAGCTTCCTACACTAATGTTATGAATAATACATAATACATAGCATAGAGGATCGTAGTTCACACATATAAATACTTTGAATAAATGATTAGTGAACGGGATGGTTCCACCAGAAACATTTTATATTCAGATTGTCTGACCCAGAATCCTGGGGCATTATTAGAGTCATAATATAAAAGTGACTAGGTAAACCACCTCCAAAACTAACGTAGTATATAGATAACTCTTTAAAAATAGAGTCAAATAAAGCAAAGTATTTTGGTGTTGCTGGACACACAGTGTTATATTAGTTCTGTGAAGATCCTCACATATGTAAGTTTACTACTTAGGGCCCGCTTCCGATCTCGCTAGGAAAGCCCTCCGTACGACTCGGACCTGGAGGGCTTTCCAAGCGAGATGCGCTGTGCGAGTCCAACCGAGCGAGTACGATGCAACTGCATGGTTACCGACTCGGTTCGGCCGGACTCCCATTGAACTCTATGGGAGCCTGTGTACAGACGCGTACACAGGCTCCCATAGCAAAAAGGGGTGAGTGGGGAAAAGCGTACACCCTGTGGTGGGCACCCCATGGTGCCCGCCGACTGTGCATGCCTGGATTGGGGGGACCCATGGGCACACCCACGTGACAGATTCGGAGGGCCCCGGGTGAAGGGGGGCCTGCTACGGCCCCCCGAAGTACGATTCTGACAGCGGTTTCGTCTCGCTGAGACCGAGGCGAAGCGGCTGTCCGAATCGTGCATCGTACTCGCTCGGTCGGAATACGTCTCCATTGCGTGGCACGATTCGGCTATGAACGTGTCGGGCAGACAGGTTTGGGTTCGTAAACGATTCGCACGGCACGTACGGGATACTCGCATCGTACTTGGTCGTTCCGAACGGGGGACGATTCGGACAGAAAGATAGGCTCCGAATCAGATTTGCTCTTTACAAATCCCGTTTGGAGGCCTTCCTTACGAGATCGGAATCGGGCCCTTAGTTGTAAATGTGGGAGGTAACATGGAGAGTGGCTGGAAAAGGGGGTATAATTACTAGTATATGAGCGGTGTTCAGGGAAGAGTACGGAGGGGGATAGGTAGGATTAGGGAGAGGTTTAGAGGAGGACGTGCACCCAACCCACACAGCGTGCTACTACAGCCAAAAAGGACCCCATAACAGTAGTATATGTACTCCAGCTCAGAGTTGGAGTAATTCCATCACCACACATGGCTCAGCACTGGTACTTTTTTACTTTGGGTGGGATTTCTCTTTATTCAAACTTCAGAAAAATACTTTTAATATTTTAGAATTAAACATTTAATTTACTATTAAGTCAATAATGCTGTAGATATTTTTGTATTTTGTTCCACGTTTTAAGTTAATATTCAAAATTAATTTGAGGAGATTTTAACACACAACCATCGGATGCTATCATCAACAATGAAGTCATATTGGAAGATCGTAGTTTGGGTATTCCTGAGTCAGCTTTGAGCACTTTTAAATCCACCAAGAAGGGCGGTGTGTTCTCTGAGCTTCTGATAAACTACCATCTGTGCTTTATTATTGGTCGTACCCCCTCAGATAGCACTGCCTGGGCAGCTTTTAATAATGGGAGAAGTGCATCAATATTTGATTATATTCTAGTTATAGAGGGTTTGGAATATGTGCATGATATGACAGTTGTCAGGAGAGGGGAGAGTGATAATGATCCTGTGGTACTTTGCCTGGAATTATGCCTAAGGCAGGGAACTGTCGAAAATAGCCCAGTGGAAAGGAGCTATAGACAAATGATTGTGGCATCTAATAGTAGAAAGAGGATAAGATGAAGCAGGGAGAAATATTTACAAAAACTGCCATTGCTAGAGAGTATATTGATCAAGTATGGCTCTGCAATTTTGAACCCCCCCTTGTGCTGACAAAGGTGTAATCCTAGCAGCCTACAATGGGATGGCAAAGGAGGTGAAGGCCTGGTGGTCCAAGCCCATTAGGCCTTGTTGGATGGTGGGAAAAGAAGCACAGGGATAACTGGGAATGATGAGGAATGCTGTAGAATGAAAGGAATTGTTTCCTCTGCCCAAGTACAATGACACCATAGCCCACAAAGTGAATTGTTATTCAGAGAGTGTATCGCTGATTATAAACGCCTTCTGAGAACCAAGAAACTGCTGCACCAATTGACTTTCTGGGAGGAATTGAAGGAAGCTGCACAGGAAAAAAATTCCAAAATATTCTGGGAATTAGTATCACAGGTGGAGAGGGGGTCAGTGAACATGATAGAAACTCATATCAGGCCATCTGTTTGGATTAGCCACTTTAGTAATTGATACAGTGCCACACCACAGTCCCCTTGTCACCCCGAGAAAACATTTGCTCTGGGCCCTGTGTAACTGATATCTTAGTACCAGAGGTGGTGAGAGCCCTGACTGAAGCAAAGAAAAACAAAGCTCAAGGGCCCGATATGGTACCTATTGACATATATCGTGAAGAGCTGTATTTGTGGACCAGCATTCTTACTCGAGTGTTTAATTCGGCACTTGCTGGTAATGCTGTTCCCCCTTCATGGTGCTCAGCTATTAGTGTGACGATCTGTAAGAAACGCAATTGATCGATCCCATCTAACTATCGTGCGATCTATCTTCTGGATGGTGTAGGAAGATTTTGGGGGAAAGTCCTGCTTAACCTCCTCCAGGGGTGGGTCGATGCCCACATTATGACTGAAGTGCAAGCTGGATTTAGGCCTTGCATTGAGACAATTGACCAAGCTCTCCCGTTATATATGATCTCCTATAAGTTTACGGTGGTGAGGAAGTCATTGTTGTACCTAATATTTGTGGACTTGAAAGCAGCTTTTGATTTAGTCAACAGAGAAGCTGTGAGATCCCTGGTAGACCTGGGCGTTGACCCCTCGCTAGTAATTGCCATACAGGTCCTACATACTAGTAACATGGCCAAAGTACGGTATGGGCTGGGCGGGGAGGGTACTGTACCCTTCCCCGTCGAAAAAGGTGTGCAGCAGGGTGCATGCTGCCTCCCTTGCTATTTAGCCATTTTTAAATGATGCAATAGACTATTTGACGAAAGCCCCCATTGATATTACAACTGTAGCGGGGAAGCGGTGCCAATATTATTATATGCGGATGACGTGGTAAGGCGGCATTGGGCTCCAGATAGTAGAGAGCCCCCCACACACAACTTAGTACACACACTACATCTTATGGGTAATGGAAGGCTTTTAACCCGATGCCTCTATAAGGGAATCCGATCCCACGCATCCATCTCACTGGAGGCGCTCAGAGTTAAATGGAGTACTGATGTTGATAGAGACATAACTGACAAAGAATGGGACATTATATTGGAATACCCCAAAAAAGTATCTCGCAACGCTAAATTTAAACTTATCCAACACATGGTATTACATAGGGCCTATCTCACACCACGCCGCTTAAAAAAGATGTACCCGCATGCAGACGATCAATGTCCCCGATGCTTTGCACAGTCAGCGGATCTGCTTCATATGGTATGGGCCTGTCCTCGACTGGCCCCCTTCTAGGCAAATGTGATGAAGGTTCTAGGAACTGCCACAAACACAGCAATGGGAGACACGATAGAATACTGCCGGTTAGGGCTACGCCGTAAATGGAAGAAACAAACAGCACAATCCCGATTTGCTAATTTAGCCCTAATACTTGCAAAATGTTCAATCACTATGCGGTGGAAATCCGCATTGCCCCCTGCAATACTTACCTGGCATGGGGAAGTAGTCAAATGGGAAAGGGCCGAAAGTATTTCAATAAGGCAGGAGGAAGTAAGAGGCCTACGAAAGACCCCAATTGCATTAGAATGGGACACAATGCTCGAACTTTTTATAGCCACTGAAGATACACTGCAGTAAGACGCAAGAGTTTACAGATTAACCTATACTTACAAAAGTAGACAACAAAACAGATCCCCTCATGCACTAACAAACCAGACACATGTACTGCTATATAACATTCAGATGGATGATATATGCAAACTGGGACTAAACAAACTATCTGCTGGCCCATGGGAAGATAGGAGTGAGTCAGAGGGAGGGTGGGGGTGGGAATGTTTGTGTTTCAAGTTACGGGGAGGTGGAAGGAAAATGGTAAATTGCCACAGAATGATTGTGAATACCAGCAACATAGAAGCTGCTACTGCGATTTATACCACAATCACTGCAGTCCCTAGTGGGTTTACAGCTATGTGCCGGTATATGTTTGTTAAGATGATCGTTCTCAGAACACAGCTTGTAACACCTATATGTATTCTGTAACATTTGGATCGCAGACATGCGGGATTGTTAAATGCAAAAATCAATAAAATTTGTTAAAAAAATAAATAAAATATGCGGTGGCGTGGTACCGTTGGCACGAACAGAAAACGCCGCCCATAGGCTACTAACACGCTTTGTGGAGTACTGCGACAAGAAGCCGTTAACCATTAATGGTAGCAAAACAAAGTGTATGGTATTGAGGGCCTCCCCCTGGTTTAAGCGAAAGCCTTCGGTTGAAGTTATACCCCTGGATACTGTTAAGCAGTTTGACTATATGGGAATTCGATTCTCAGAGAATTTGCAATGGGGGGTTCAAATACAGAAGGCTATGCTAGTTTTGAGACAATTGGCTGCACCAGTTTTAAAGTTTAGGCATAAGGCTGGTGCCAGAAGTATCAATGTATTTGGTAAATATATAAGCAAAGGGCAGTGGCGGCCGCACTGTATGGTACGGCACTATGGGGGTTTGGGAATGTCCGCCCACTCCAAGTAGCTGAGTATAATTTCCTCTGAACTTTGCTAGGGCTTGGGCCTGGACCCCTCTAGCAGCACTGTATGCAGAGCTTAATTTTACCCCTATATCAGAAATCATTGCCCTCAGGCCAATTCTTTACTGGGTTAGACTGGTAAGAAACCATAAGGCCGCAGTATACTTAGAAACTCTAGAAGTTACTGCTAGCTGTTCTTGTCGGGTCATACATGGTCATCACATGCACAAAAATGTTTAAAGGACCTGCAGTTGGTGTCCTTGTTGGAAGCTTCTGGTAGTATTCGACAGGATACTGCAGATTTGATTAAAGAACTGTATCACGAATACATGCAGATAAAAAAATGCTGGGGGTTGAAACCGGGATCGTTTACGAGAAAATATTTCAGTAACATCTATGGCCTCCTGTGTCCAGAATTGAAACGAACATTGTACATAAAATTTCAGCTAGGTATTTTCCCGACCAGGGATTTTCTTATACGTATACATTTACTCAATGGTAGATAGGACCGCTGTGATTGTAGCTTCGGTGGACTGGACAATCTAACCCATGTTTTCTATTTTGTACAAAATATGTAGCTGCCCGTAGGAGGTGGCTCCTCCCCCTTTTTAAATATTATTGGGTCAGATGTGTTAAACCAGCAATGATGTTATGTATTAAACCAGATGATATGTATATGGTCACCTCCATAGCTTAGTATTTATGGGTTACGTGGCCTTGCCTGAGAGAGATACCCTCTACTCTAGGATTATGTTTGAGTGGGTAGGCTCTACGAACCTGGTTGCTTCCCATAATGGAACACGCTGCTATCTTATGCATAAATTGCACAATTTTGCACTATTTGTATGCACTGCACTTTTATTCCCTAGGTGGGTTGGCAGATTGTTTACATCTGAAAAAAAGATAATTGCCAAACGTTCTCTGATGGCAATATGCACCATTCTCACTGCCCTCGCTCTTTACTCTATCTGAAGAACCTAAACATGCTTTTTTTCTTAGACTGTATGCCTTTGATGGAACGGCGTATTTTACACTTTATTGCACTTGCATTTTAATATTTCCGAATAATTTATTGATAGATTGCTGTGCACATGCTTTTATTGAGTTGTTTATATATTGCATGTTGTTAAAATATTGTAAGGCTGTTACCTGCAACAGTAAATAAATAAACTGAGAAAAAATTATTTTACAACAGTATTTCATGTTAAATATTTTAATCTTTTTTGCAAGTTTACTAAAAGTTTTACTTTTCCCTATACTTTAACAACTATGGCAAAGTATTGGGAAAAGTAAAAAGCAACAATGTTGCTGTGCCGTGCCTGGGAGTCTGAGGTGAACGCACTCTGAATAGTCCCACTGAAACTGAGACACACACAGATAAAGCTTTACAACACTGGCTCTCAGTGTCACATATAAGACAATGCTGATTTGACTCCTACTCCACAGCCCAAAGAGTATGATGTTTCTGATACGTACACTTTCCAATCTAAATTGGCACCCTGGTATATGATGGCTTACCGTTTCCAGGTTAAGCCTGGTATATGAAGGCTTAACTGATATTAGTCAGCATAAAGATTTTAACCAACCCCACAAAGTGAAAAGGAGGAACAGATTAAAGTTAGCAGAGAAAGAAGGAATGGGAACAGAAGCAGAGAGGTGAGGTCAAGAGAAGAAAGAAGGAAGGAGAAAAGGTAGGAAAAGTGTGAACATGAAGTGATACAAACTGAAGAGGATATTGGAGAAGGAGTAAAGACTAACTAACTGAAGCATGGAGAGAGGGTTTGAGGAGTTACCTGGCCTTTAACAAGGAAAAAACAGGTTGTGCCCCAAAAGCACCATCTTAGCTCACTGGTGGTCCAGCACTGTAGGCACCAATCTTACAGACATGATACTGGATAATTGACTGATTCTTAAATGTTGAATCCAGAGAAGAACCCATCTGTGATGTTTCCTCTATTATAGTGATAGTATGGTGAAAGAAAAACCACCTGTGGATTCTCCTCTGGTTTTAGCACTTGCTCCCAAAATAGGATTTTCTGAAAAGCACACAATTCTACACTGATCATAGACCTGCCCCCTGCAAGAGACCGTCACTTCCTTGGCTCACTTTTGAGAGTTTGGAGCTCAAGGCACACTGAGCACTAGATCAACAAGGCACTGAAAGTCCATAGGGAATGATCCACATCTGCAAATGTCATAGTCCACCAGAGTAACCATTCACACACAGACTATGGCTATGCCTGTTTATTTTGCACAGGTTTGGTTTGAAATCTATAAAAGGCACAGGGCCAAGAGAAACACAGTGAGAACAACATATATTTACTATAGCTACTATGTGCGCTGTCTCACCAGGGGCGGCTCCTCCACGTGGGCGGAGGAGCGTCGCCCCACTGCTTTCTCACAGTCGAGAAGCAGAAACATAAAATAGTATTTTAAATACCATTTTATGTTTCTGCTTCTCGCACTGTGAGAAAGCAGAAGGCAGGGTTTGATTGGGGGCGGGCGGGTGGGCGGTCCTGCTCCAGGCAGGGGAGGAGTGGCTAACCCACTGTTGTGGGCGCTGTTTGGTCGGCCCCAGGGCCGACCAAACCAGTCATGCACACTCTGCATTTTCTCTATGTAGGCTGCATGCAGCCTACATAGAGAAAATGGACTCCCATAGACGCCTGTGGGGTCGGCGTCCTAGCCAATCACAACGCTGCCATTGCAGTGCTGTGATTGGCTTAGGGGAGGGGAGGGAGGCTGCCTGCTTCCTGTATGGAGAGGAGAGAGGAGACGCGACACGGGACCGGAGGAGATGGTAAGTTTATTCTTTTTTTAAATTAAATTAACTCCCCCCTTCCCGCGCGACCCCCCGCCCCCCACCCGCGAGTCATGCCGGCCGCGACTGCATCTCACGTTAGAAAAAGGGATGGGTGCTTTACCTTGCACAAGAACTTCAGGACTGTAGCAGCTGTTTTAGCAACTCTGCCAAGTGCCATACATCTCGGGTTAGACTAACGCATTTCAATGCCTGTTTACACATCACCATACTGGATTTCAATGACAGAATTAGAGCTCTCAGTCTGTGACTTAACACCTGAGGTGCACTCAGAAACATGGTATTACCAGAGCCAACGTCAGTTTTCCTGCCTGATATGAACTCAGCTCAGGGTCGAGGAGAGGTTACATTGGCATGAGTAAGAGACACACATAGCTTGATTGCTGCACAAAACAAGCATGTTAAAGTAGCACGTATAAGCAAACGTAAAACGTGTCAGCTTTGCTTTCAACGAAGTAATCAGGCCAATCAATATATATCAGAAAGTTGTCATTCTTAATACTTCTATTAACTTAAATAATTGAAACAAATGTCATACAAAAGCAAGCTAAAACTTGAGAGCTAACTGAATGCACTGTTTCTTTCCTAAGCCCCCTCTTTCAGTCGGGCGCCATTTTCCTCACGTGCTATCTCGCCTCCCGTCGTTCCCCCAACGCTTGGGGCTTGCCTCCCGCCGGCTTGTCTTCCCCACTGAGGAACGCGCTCTTCTGTCAACAAGAACAATCATAACCTCGCTTACCCCAAAAGCTATCGCAGGCTACGAGGGCGCCGTTTTATCTACTGTGCTTGAAATGGAAAAACAGAAGTGCAGGTACTCTGTACCAGAGTACCTGCTTGTTTCTGAGAAGTGCCGGTACTCTCCCTATCACAATAGAAAAGTGCTGGTACTCCGTACCGGAGAGTACTGGCCCATTTAAAGCACTGAACCCGACGCCACTGCTGAGGGTCTTTTAGAGGCGGCTGGCAAAGACACATCCATTCAAAGGATCGGTCACATGGATACCGCGCCTGCAGCCCCTCCTCTCTTTTTTAACTGCCCTGTCAAGTTCGCGCCAAATAACCAGTCCACGCTGTCGGTGAAGCGTAAAAGGCCATTTATTAGGACAGGCTGTAAACATAACTTTAAACCATAACAAATACCTAACAATAACCCCAACAATACTTCCCCCCCCACTTCTTTGTCTCACTCGCTCCATTCTTTCCCCTTGCACCCCATCTCTCTTCACGTTCCACAACAACCCATTTCCGTTCTCCATCCACTTCTTCATTTGTCTCCTGACATCCTCTTCTGCATCACCTGCCATCGCACTCCTGCATCCCGCACCCCCATCCATCACTCTTCCCCCCCCGAGAGGTGGGTGGGCCTGTCCAGGACTCCCCCCACCCCTCCAAAGTTCCGCCTACCTCCCTACAACCTGCCCTAAACTGGCATGCTCCATCCACCCTAGTTAAACCTTTCCCTATTTTCTGTAGGGTGGGTGGGTGGTCAAACTTTCTTGACCCTCCCGCTGGCGCTAGGAAACAGGAAGAGGAAGTTGTTTCCCCTTCCTGCTCCCTTATACCCCCTTTTACTCCCTCCCCTTCCCCTCCAGCCTGTTCCTTCTGGCGCGAATCCCCCGGGGAAAGACTAGACTGCGTCTTGCTTTCCCCGGGGGCCGTCATGGCGGGAGATGGCGCAATCCACGTGCGGTCTGCTTCCGGCTCGACCTTCAACCACTTGCGCTCGTCTGTCCGTTGACTGGCTCACGCCTCAAGATGCCGGTGCCTTCGCGCTCCACGTCCACAAACCGTCGCTGCAGCGCTTACTGCCGCGCGCCTCGCGTGCCCTCACTTACCTCGAGCTTGCTTGCCCATATCCTCATTTGCCCTGCAGCGTCCCACGCCACGCCGACATCGCCAACGTTGGGGAACTGTTAAGATGCGGGATACCCCCAGAACGTTATATGCTTGAGGGCGTCTTAAGCCAAGGGTATTGGCACGTGTGGGTTCCACCCACATATAGGCCAACTGACCCTATTCAAGCGGGAGACTCCAGATTTTTTAAGCCCAAATTACATAACTGTAGGTGTCTCCCGCCTAATGTTGCTATTGCCTCGATATAAGTTAATGGGGAAAATACGTTTCCCCAATTTCTTTTTTTTCAAATTCTGCCTCTCTCCAGTTTGAAAGTGTTGGCATGTATGAAGTAGGGTTGGTTGCCTCCTGGCCGATTTTCATCCGGCACCACTGGTATTTTAATGTCCGTGAGGTGCAAAAGTAAGCAAATCACCCAATGCTGGTATTTTTAGCCCTTATCTAAATACTCCAAATAGCAAATACATATAGACCTCTTTTAAATATGTTCTAGAGCTGCGTTAACAATCCCTCTCTAATAATTAAAGTAAACAAAGGCAGAAAGGTAATGTTACAAATAAATACATTCAATTTTGTTTAAAGTCTTATTTAGTATCATGCCAGGCCTTTGCAGACTCAAAACAATAAAGGCCAGCATTTCTTTTCTTGGAAAGGTGACAACCCTAGTATGAAAATATCAGAAGAAGTGACATCACCACAGTGCTGGAAAAAAATACTCCAGATTAATTTTACACATTTTTAGTTTTGCACAGTTTATATACACTGAAATGGATTGTTTGCACATTTTGTTTTTGTTGTGTAATGATTTTAAATATATTTTTCATTTGGTCATTCATACTGCTGGAAACCATAAATTGGGTGAGTCAAGGTGTGGCAGCGGAATGGCGCCATGAAAAGCGGAATTTGACCATCAGCTTATGTATTTGATTTTTTCAAAAAAACTGCAGCAACAAAAACACATGACTGTAAATCTGTTTTGGCCTACTTAATCCGTCACCGTGAGGCTGCATTATACAATATCCTACAGGGTTAAGAAACTGGATGCAGAAATCACGTGTGACCAGCAATTTTCTTTTTTCTCCTTAAATCTGTTCATTACATTTTGTATATTTCCATTTCTGAAAATATTTACATCATTTGGATGAGTTTGACCTTTGTTACATACCTTTTTATTACACCACTCACTTCATGCATGTAGAAAAATCAGTTCTTCTCCTTGCAATGCAATGCAGTCTCCTGTTTCACATTTTGAACTTCCGTTCATATTCTGGAGTCGTGAGCTGCTGTACTCGGTATTTTTCATTGGATAATAGGTAACTGGTGGTTAATACACTTCATAGAAAGATCTGTGTTCTATCCATTCATAGGTTGTAACAAGTATTGGCATTGTCACTTGAAAAGTAGAAACTACTGAAACACCATGGGCCTCGTTTTTTTAGACTTTGACATTTGAAAGTGTAGCATGGTCAACCTGATAAGGTTGGTGTGGTGAAAGAATGAGTAGTTCAGGCATCACAAATAACATTAACCAACCTCTGTACCTGCTTTCTAATGTTGCATTAGTGTGGGTGCATATCTTACTGTTTGTAGTCTTTTGCAAGTGTGTAGAGTCTCAGGGGGCTCAATGGTGTCTATACTATTCAGGCCCATCCAGTCAGTTAAGGTGGGTGAACAGCAGAGGTGACACAAGTCTTTGGAAGGGGGAAGGGTAGCCGGTAGCATGATATCTTGCAGCGGTGCAAGTATATGCATGCTTGCTGAATGATAGTGTGGAGTTGCGGAGGAAGGCTGCAGATGGAGTTGCGCTGTCCTAGTGATAGTCATGGATTTGCAAGGGAGAAGGCAACTTGCTGTCATTGCTCCAAGGGTGTTGACTCTGAGGCACATCTTCATATTAGGTTACAGAGGGAGGTTCACAGGTGTGACGGGCTACCAAGATGAAAGCCACTTATGGGGTCGCAAATGCCCCACTTTTAAGGTGACAGACCATCTCATGGTCCTTCTTGAAGGATGACACATTGGTCCCGCACCTGCTAGGTGTCAGGCTCACAACAGTGACAGGCCTCTTCACATGGTATATCTTGCTGGGCCACAAATAGGTCTTGCAATGCAGGGTTGATTGGTGTACATTGGGGGTGGACCACTTCATGAAATTATTCTTGGAGGGTCATGCGCCAGCCTCAAGCTTGCAGTACTTCAATGAGTGGGCTGCCTGGGTGCTCACTTCAGGTCGGGCTGCGCCGTTGAATGTTGTCTACTGTCTCTGTTGGCCTTAGCAGCTCTTAGTAAGAACACAGCAGCATGGGCACAAGGGATCGCAAGTTCTACCGGTTCACGACGGGTTCTGAGCAAACAAAGCAGAATATTGCCTCAGAAAAGCTCAACAGCATAGATCTTCACAATCCATCCTAAATAAGTTACTCATGAATCCTGTCTCTGGTCTGATCCTTTACTATAAAAGTGTATAGAATTTAAAAGTCAAAAGATAAATATTGGATAAGCAAGAGCAGCTCACTTTTATCTAGTTCTGGGATAGTTGGCATCTCCAAACGACAAATAATTTTTCAAAGTTTGCCCAAAACCTTTGGGAGGAACCAGCCCATGTAGAGTGCAATTCTCTTTTAGCTTGCTGCACTTCCATAGTAACCATTTGGGGTGAAATTGCCATTGGGTCATTCCAGTTAGACAGCCTCTGCTAAAATCACATAGAACAGGACGCAGTGGTGGGGCAGCATCAGCCTGGTCTTCTATTAGGTATGTGCTATCTGGCCACCTCACCCAGCCAAGGTCTTTGCCTTAGTGTTTCTCTCTGAGGTCACACACTGACAAGCTAAAATTAGTTCGAATTTTCAGCCAGAGCAAAAAATGTCCTTCTTAATAATACTTATTGAAAGCCACAGTGATCTTAGCTTTACAGTGATTCCAAAGGGAGTGGTAAGCTAAGTGCGCAGCATAGAGTTATTAATTAATGTTTGAATGTGTTTATGCGGTTTTATGTATCATGGGCATGGCCCACATGCATAATAGTGCTTTACAAAAATAGAGAAGACATCAATGCAGATGAATTGCAGCATAGTTAAAATAAAAGTTAACCCAGACAAAATGCAGAGTGGGAAGAATAATACAAATAACACAAAGATTGAATGGTGGGGGTTCCTTTGATAATGAAAAGCAGAAATCTACAACAATCAGGAGCAATGTTCCCCCTAATTTTTTTCCTGTGTGTGCGGCAGTGTAAGGTCTATCTGGCACATGCATCAACAATGCCATTTGCGATTCCTTATTAGCGAAAAATAAGGATTCGCTAATAAGGAATAGCAAAGGCTATCAGGCACATGCATCAAAGCAAAAACCGGTCGCAAACGGGCAGATTCTCAGAATCTGCCCCTTTGCGATCAGTATTTGCATTTGGGATGCATCATCCCAAATGCAAAAATCGCAAGTTAAGTAATCGCAAAATTGCGATTACTTAAATTGCCATTGCATTTAAGGAATCGCAAATTGAGATTCCTTAAATGCAATGCATTAAAGTAAAAAAACTAGCGATTTCGCTAATAGGGAGCTAATTACCATGAAGTTGAACTTCATGGTAATTTACAAAGATGTGAAAAATGCACTAAAGTGCATTTTTCAAAGTTCCATTTACACACACACATGCCCTTGGGGCATGTGTGTGTGCAGATGTACTCCTATGCAGATTTCAGGGTGCAACATGGTGTCTTTTGACACCCTGGCACCCTTGAAATTGCATTCTCAATTTGCGATTCTCTAATTGAGAATCGCAAATTGAGAATGTCTTCCCATTCATTCCTATGGGCCTCTAGGCCCATAGGAATGAAGGGAGAGTATTCCTTAATTGCGACTCGCAATTTGCGAGTCGCAATTAAGGAATGTTTAGAAATCGCTATTTGTAAAGCGATTTCTACATGCATAGCCTTTTGCTATTCCTTATTAGCGAATCCTTATTTTTCGCTAATAAGGAATCGCAAATGGCATTGTTGATGCATGTGCCAGTATGCATGTAGAAATCGCTTTAAAAATAGCGATTTCTAAACATTCCTTAATTGCGACTCGCAAATTGCGAGTCGCAATTAAGGAATACCTCCCCCTTCATTCCTATGGGCCTAGAGGCCCATAGGAATGAATGGGAAGACATTCTCAATTTGCGATTCTCAATTAGAGAATCGCAAATTGAGAATGCAATTTCAAGGGTGCCAGGGTGTCAAAAAGACACCATGTTGCACCCCTGAAATCTGCATAGGAGTACATCTTGCACACACACATGCCCCAAGGGCATGTGTGTGTGTAAAATGGAACTTTGAAAAATGCACTTTATTGCATTTTTCACACTTTACAAATTACCATGAAGTTCAACTTCATGGTAATTAGCTCCCCTATTAGCGAAATCGCTAGTTTTTACTTTAATGCATTGCATTTAAGGAATCTCAATTTGCGATTCCTAAATGCAATGGCAATTTAAGTAATCGCAATTTTGCGATTACTTAACTTGCATTTTTGCATTTGGGATGATGCATCCCAAATGCAAAATACCGATCGCAAAGGGGCAGATTCTGAGAATCTGCCCGTTTGCGACCGGTTTTTGCTTTGATGCATGTGCCTGTATGTGCGCTGCAGCCAAGAAGTCTATGTGTGCCAGTAACCAGAACGCGCGTGTGGGTGCAACGCCAAATATCACACCATTTCCACACATACAGCGCCACGTGAAGGGTCTTAAGGCTGGTTTGCAGTTTAGATACACACGTCATGACATGAATTGCCGGTGCCTTTGCGGCACTGTGGTTCGGTAAAGGCACACATTCAATCGCTTGAAGCCTGCAGCTGGTTTGTAAAACTCCTGATCTGTTCTGTTTACTTCACGCTTCACGACCTGTCCGTGAGCCAGGCTTGTGGGATGAGTGGTATGAAGTGGTAATACAATACTCCCCAGAAAGGATTCCTAATTAATGTATAGTCAGTCATTGATGGAATAATTCTGTGCATAAAACCTAATCGTCATTTGTATCCGTCGCTGCAATGACAGAACACACAATATTCCCTCCTTAGTCTTAAAGCGCTTTACACAGATTACAACAAACCTATTTATTATCCCAAAATTATCACATCTTTATGAGAGACAAATACCGGCCACTTGTTAACATTTTAACTTGGTGCAAAGGTCAGACATGATGCTGAATTAGCACTTGAATCAAAATCATCTGTTTCCATTTTTAACTTCGCCTCAAAGGCTAGGGTGCAGGTGCACAGGAACGTATACTGTCCATGCAGAGAAACCTCAGGCACTTTTGAAAGGGTGCTAGTAGCACCATGTGGGAGCTGCTGGTGCCATCTGTGATTATACTACCCTGTAGGCATTAATTGCAAAGTCAGATGACCCCTGTCCCCTCTCCCTCAGCCCCCAAGAGCACCCACACAGAGGACTCACTAATTTTGTCATCTCCTCAGTGGTGTACAGCAGAGGAGCTCTAAAATGGAAAGCTGACGTATTACTTCATGTATTTTTCCAGTCTATACTAAATGCCTTGATAGGCAGAATTTAGGCCACGCCCATAATTTGGTTGGCCGTGCCCCTTTTAGAGACCCCAAAGTTTTGTCATCCCACTTAAAGCCCTGCTCATAATTACACTGAAATTAAGAAAACGTCCTACATAGCAATTTGAAACCTTGGCAGCTATGTTGCTGCATTTCTTTTCTTAATAGGGCTGGGCTGCGTGGTGATTGTGTGCCTTTGTTAAAGTTTTCATGTTAATCGCAGTACCCGTCATGAGCTGCAGACATCAGCTTCCTTAGGTGTGGCATGCTGAACTCACCTACACCAACGAGACCCAAAGGTGGCTGCCACTGCAGGCTGAGCCTGCAAAGTATCTTCAATTGCTGCAGTGCGCACGGCCGCCGAGATGCAACCGGTGAGCATCTCTGGTTCCAGTGTTACTGACTCGTCCCGGTCACGCTGCACCATTTGGAATAGTTGAATGAGGGAAGGCTGGCCATAGCTGACACTTTTAAAGAGTGCAGTCATCCCTGGGCTGGCCAGAGATGGTTAATGAAGTCAGGCTTTAGCCAGGTGAAAAATATCCTGCAGTGCACCCGCTGCCCTGCTTATGAGCAGCCCAGCGCCCCTTTTTCTCGGTGAAGCGCTCACAGCAGGAATAAACACATATACCGCCTGCCTGGGCCAAGGTGTTCATGCTAAAAACAAAACAATACTGTGTAAGTAAGTAAGTAAGTACATTTATTGTGCAGTTAATTAAAACCATTACAAGCAATCATCAATTTACACAGTTTCGTGCTAAAAAGAGAGCATGGCAAATTACATTAGTGTTGTGGCAGTTCATGGGTAAAAAACGCTATTAAAGATATGCAATAAAACTATTAAAATGTGGTTAGTAGTTTTTATGAACATAAAATTAGCCTAAAAGGTGACCCAATCCTCTTCTATCGGTGCTGCCTTCGCAGCAGAGTGTGTTAGGAAGGGAGTAAAGTGCCATATGCGCCAGTGGCTAGGAGCCAAGGCCAGGCGACTTGGGAGCAGAGGCAAGCGATTTCGTTACTCAGGGCGCATGTGGTGTTATACTGGTCTTAGGAACAGTTAACCAAGTCTGTATATGCAGGGTTACCTTAAAGAATGTAGTCAAGAGAGCCTGGGCATAGTTAAAATTCGTACTTGGGAATTGCCGTAAAGTGCGTGGTGTGCTTAGTATGCAAATATTTCTAAAAGCTAAAATTCGTGGCAAGTTAGGCCTGGCGTGGGTTAAGGGACATGTCTGGCAGCTATTGCAGGCCTGTAATTAGCAACATGGCCAGGCCGATCAGCCTCTAAATTGTATGCTTGGCCTTGGTCTTATTCGGACCGCCGGTAACAATGTAGGAGTAAATAAATAAAAATCCGTATTTGTAAAGCGCGAACTACTCACCCTTACGGGTCTCAAGGCGCTGGGGGCCGTCGTGGAAATTAAGTGAGCTATTGCCCAGAGTCACATGGTGCTGAGCTGCCGCCGGGGCCGGGGATCGAACTGTGAGCCCTGTGCTCCGAAGTCAGCTGCCCTGGCGGCTGCACCACACCTCTCCACTGCAGCCTTTCTGCGCTCTCCAGAGTATACCGGCGAGAGTACTTGGAGCCATGGCAACAATAAGAGTGATCAGTAGCTGTGTGCCGATGTGCCGTAAAAGTGCTTAGTGCAAAAACGGCATCAAGGGTGGGTGCGGGGCATCATGGGTTGGCCCCCCGCGTGGGTTGAGCTAGCTTATTCTCCATTTCTATCCGGCTAATTATTAAAACCTATAGTACAAAGGGGCGGGATGGAATAGCCCACCACGTGATCTTAAGCTTACTTCGTTTCAGACCAACAAGTGATTAAAACATGTAATACAGAAGAACACACATTAGAACAGAGGAGTTCCTAAAAATGCCTTTAAAAGATACGCAGAGTCAGTTGCTCAGAGAGCGGGAATTTCGGAGAAGCATCTGAGCCATGTTGGCTTAGTTTTTGAGATCGGTGCTGTTGTCTCTTCAGGTTTAAGAATTTGGAACAGTGATAATCAGTGAGGACCAATTTTCCAGCTAGACCCTTATTCCCACCAGATTACTTTGACCTCTTAGAGTACAGGAAGTGCGCCGGATGCCGTCGCTGTACTTCCTGTTTCTTCGCTGGTGCGAGCAGGAGCCTTCTCAGTGAGGATTATGGTGGTATGTTCCTCTCTGCATCCAGACCGCTGTTATCTTTTGGGCTTTCTTTCAGTTTGTTAAGGTGTGCTTCGGCAGCTGCAAGGAATTTTACCGTCCGGCAGCTCAGTTGGATATCGACGCCGGAGAAGCATGCCAGCACCGCTTGCCTGCAAGACCGTATCCGGTTTTTGTTAAAAAGCGGTCTCAGGAGGGTCCGGCGTTCTTGTAGTAGTTCCCTACAGATAGTAATAAGATGTACTATATTTTCTTCACCTTCGCCACAGAGTCGGCACTTTGCTGGTATCGGAGGGCGTAGCCAAGGGGGTAGATGATTTGCGGAGGG
The DNA here is from genome assembly GCA_963921515.1 of Calotriton arnoldi. Lineage (NCBI taxonomy): Eukaryota > Metazoa > Chordata > Amphibia > Caudata > Salamandridae > Calotriton > Calotriton arnoldi. Next base: position 746,598 of record CAWUFW010003461.1, on the reverse strand, counting down.
CAGCAGCCCTAGGCGCAGTTTCAAGAACTTCTCTTTAATTTTTTTAGAGAAGCCAGTCTGCAGATATGCTTGGGGCGAGAGTTTAGTGTAGGATTGTACAGTGAGCCAGCCATGTGCACGCTCTACCAGGGAGGCTTTATCCTGCAGGAGTGATTCTTTCCTGACTATATTGTTTACTGCTTTTTTGAAGCCTGCCGGGGTCCCTGGGAGTTCCCATAGTTGTCGTAGCCCCAGCTGGTTGATAGCGACCTCCAGATATAGCCTTGCGGGGCAAGTCTCTTTGGCTTGAAGTTCCTTCCACAGAAGGGCATTTAGCGTTTTCAGTTCTCCCCTGCTTATTTTGTGCCAGCTTTTTATGTATGTTCCTTTGCGTGCCAGCTCTTCTCTTGGGAGCCCAAATTCGAGCCTCATCTGTGCGGGGGATGTGTACCCCGGCAAGCCGAAGATCATGCGCAGTGCTCTTGCTACAGTGCCGTCTACAGTGTCAGCGTCCCTCCCTCTCATCGCTTCGCTGCCGTAAGTGATAGATGGTATTAATTTTGCCTGGATCACCCTTGTTAGAGGGAGGAGGCTTGATCCAGTGATCTTATTTTTTAGATTCCTTAGAGCTACCGCAGTCATTAGTCCTCTCTTTTTTATGGCTTCGCATTGTGGCTTGAAATTGCCCTTGTAGTCTAAGATGACCCCGAGGTATCTGTATTCGCAAACGGCATCCAGCTTCCTCGATGCCAAGAACCAGTTATTTGTTGTTCTCTTTTTGTGGGTGTTGATACACATAACTTTGGATTTTTCTTGGTTGATACTAAGCATGTTTATTGTAGAATATCGCGACGTGATGTCCATCAGCCGCTGTAGGCCTACCGGGGTCCGGCTAACGAGTACCAGATCGTCCGCGTAGAATAGATTGGACAGCTGGATGCCCCCTAACTTAGGTGCGTGCGAATTGCTTTCGTTCAACAAGATTGATAGCTCTGCCATAAAAAGATTAAAAAGTGTTGGTGCAAGCACACAGCCTTGTTTTGCCCCTCTGCTTGTTGGAATCTTCCTTGATAGATATTCTCCTGCACCTAGTTTAACCTGCACCCAGGTATCGCTGTGCAAGAGGATTAGTTGGTTTAGGAGCAGCAGAGGGATGTTCAGCTTTTTAAATTTTTGCCACAGAAGATTTCTGTTGACGTGGTCGAATGCAGAGCTATAATCGATGTAGCACAGATATAGGGGTTGTTTTTCTGCGAGAGCAGCGTCAATCATTAGGGATAGAGCTAATATGTTGGTGGTCGTCCCTATGTTTTTGCAGAAGCCAGTTTGGTTGTATGGGATTGCTGTGACTTCTGCTGCCCACAATGTTAATTCCTGGAGTAATAGGCCCGCAAAATATTTGGCCTCGTTGTCAAGTAGGGCTACTAGCCGGTAACTTCTTGGGTCGTTCCTATTTCCTTTTTTATAAATTGGGGAGATGATTGCTCCCCTCCACGATGATGGAATTGTTGATGTTTGCAAGGTTTTTTCAAACAATGGTTTGAATACGGCGGCCCAGAATTCCGGCTCTTGTTTAAACAATATGAGGGGGATCCCATTTGGTCCTGGTGCGCCCTCACCTCTTCCCTTTGAAATTCTTTTACAGATCTGGGCATTCGTGATTGGAATTTCCTGTTCTGGTGCTTTAATTTCGTTAAGTTGCTGTAGTCGGGCTTCGGAGTCGTGTGTGGGATTGTATGACCCTTGTCTGATTTCTTGAGTTTCATTAAAATGTGAGCCAAGGAAAGTTGTCCAGGCCTCTTCTGTGGCATAAGATTCGATTCCCTGACTCCGCTCGCTGGTCAGATTATTAATCTTTTGCCAAAACTGTGCGCTCTTGTTGGTTTTAGCGTCGTACAACAGTTTGGCCCAAAGAGACTCATCTGCTTCTTGTTTAAGTCGCCAAATCAGCTTCCTGCGGTCGCCCTTTAGCCATCTCAGATCTTGTTGAGCAGCGGGGTCTATCCTCAGTCTTCGAAGAGTTTGATTAATCAACGTCTATAACTTTTTTAAATGAACGTTATTTCTGAAATTTAGATGTTTCTTGTGCTTCAGGACTTTGACCGCTCCTTCAGACCTGAGGTTTCCCTTTTTCGTTCCGATGTTGTTTCGTAGTGTTTTTATAAATACCTCCCAGCTCTCAATTAGGTCTGATGTTACTGTTTGTGCTTCGCCTAATGCCTACTTAGCGTGAGAAAGGAGACTTTGTGGGTCATCCATTCTGCATTTTATCCGCCTCTCATTAGCGGTATATTCTAAGCTATGCGCATCAGCAGTTGGTGGACTTAGTATTGAGAAAGCCTCGATCGTGACTTCCTGGGGCAAGTGGTCGCTGTGGTCTAGTGAGCCAATGTGGAAGTCCCTTGTCATTCGATACAGACTGCGTGAGAAGAATGTGAAGTCAATTGTAGAGCTGGCCGTTGTGCTGTGAAACGTTGCTGCTTTAGGGCGGTCCCCTGAAAACCTGCCATTAAGTGCTCGGAAGCTCAGCTCTTCTAGTGTTGATAGGAGTCTCTGTGCTGTTTTCGAGCTTCTGCCTCCAGAGGTGTTGTCTTGAGACCTTGATTCCCATGCGAATGGGTCCTCCTCGTAAATGGTGTCTGTAGTTGGTTTGCTGAACATATTTAGATTGAAGTCCCCACTGATAATCAAGCTGTTTGTTTTCGCGGCCTTTAGTAATTTTATGAGCTCTTCCTTCAGCTGCTGCGCTCCTCTGGTTTTTTCTCAGGGATGTAAGTAGAGGTTTATCAAGATTATGTCCTCCTTTTTTATCTGCTCCCGGATAGAGATTCGTAGGACTTGCATTGCATTTGGCGGGGCTAGCTTGTGTGCCAGGGGCGCTACTGCATAAATGCTCCTTATGGAGCTATATGTGGCGAGGACACCCTTTTTGTGACCAAACGTTGCACTCTGTGTGGGGGGAATGAAGTTCAGGTTGTAACCCGGAAGTGCTGGCGGGAGTCGGATCACGTTTCTTGCAGTGCAATGATATCGAATCTTTGCAGATAGGTGTATAGTTCTGAGTCCATAAACGTGTCTCCTAAGCCATTGATGTTCCAAGAGCACAGGTTAAGGATGTTAATGATGTTCCCGGCATTGGACTTACTTTGTCATTGGTTTTCAGTTTTGACGTTTATAGTCCTGGAGAGCCAGCTCCAGTCTTGAAGGTTTGGTCTTTTCGTGGCGAATGATCTCTTGTTGCGTTGCTCTCTGTGACCTGAGATCTCGGGGGTATTACTGCGAGCCCCTCGCAGTACAGAGAATGATCGTGAGTTCGAGTTGGCCTCTCCGTTCTCTTTCCGTTGTTGACTGTCAATTGACAGGGGGTCAGGGTATCTTGGTTTTGAGAGTGGTCGAAGCTTTATGCCCCAGGTGTTGAACTTGGCTTGTTCTTTTAGCACTCTCTCAGCTAATTCTACTGTAGCCCATACTGTTTTTGTTGCTTCAACCCCTGAATGCTCCGATAGTTCTATGAATTCTACTGACTCTAAATCGCTGGTAGATATATTTTTTAGGCTGTTGACGGATTTTAGTAAGCGTAATATGTTCCCCCTGTTTAAAATATCAATCGTGCCCTTTGATTTGTACTCCGGGTGAAACACGATTGTGGGGCTGCCTGCTTGCCCCCTCTCAAGTGTTGGGCTGTTCTGCATAATAGTAGGATCGTCCCCTGAGCCATGGAGTTCCTCAGTTGGTACTCCCTGTCCCTGAGCGCTCATTTCCTTTGCCTGCGTTGACTCTGTGCCGGTAGTGGTTGCTGATGTTGTGGCCCCTAGTGAGTCCCTTCGGGGGCATCCCGCTTCGTTTTTGTCAGTGGCACTGATGGCAAATTTTCTGTTTCGAGTGGTATTTCTTTTGATTTTTTGCCTCTCTTCCTGGTTCGGGATTTCTCTTGGGTCATGGGCCGTGTCTGTTTCATTGCTCATCTGGACTGGCATATATTGTGTTGGTTCCGGTGTCGTATTCCCAGTGCTGTTATTCTTGCCCCTAAATATTACGGGGATTTTTGTCTTTTGGTTGCGACCCTTCCATCTCTGCTTTCTCCCCTGTTTTATAGGTCGGAAGTGTTCCGGCGGATCTTTGTTTTGCGGAGTTTCACCCAATGACGTTGTGTTAATAGTTGGTGGCAATTGGCAACCTCCATTCCTTGAGCTGCTGTTTGATCCTGGCTTTGTTATGTCCACGGCTTCCATATGCTGCTGTGCTTCTTGTTTCGGCTTTGGGGTCGCCTGAATTGATGCCCGGGTTCCTGCTTTCAGTGGCGGCCAAGCTTCACTTCTCGTCTGGGCTGATCCGTTTAATGGTTTATTGTTTGCAGCCTCCCTAATGTCAGAGAGGAGGTTATCCATTGCCATTGGGAGTGTTGCCAGCTTATCCATGATTGTTATACAGGAGCAGTTGGTTTGTATGAGTTGTGTCTCTGCTTGCGCCCTTCTGACCAGGTTATTAAGCTCTGCTAGCTTGTCATCAATATTAGCAATGAAGATTGAAAGTGAGTTAAGGACCGACAGTTGGAGATCCATCTTGTCCGACTGATATTGGATGGCGTTTATGGACATTTGCATTGTATGCAGAAGAGATGACCAGATGTCTTCTTTTACTTGTGGTATTTCCTTGCCGGGGTTGGAATTTGGGGCACTGTTATTCAAGCCTGGTGGTTTCTCAAGGGGGGGCCGCGGAATAGGAAGCTACCAGTTCTTCCCACTCCTCTGGAGTGAGGTACGAGGATTCGGAATCCATAGCCTGCGATGGTATAGTGACTGGGGTGGCTGGGGCCAGAATATTCATTTGGCTGGGAGCGTGGCTTAGCTCGAGTTGCTCAAGTTGTTGATCATTTGTATGAGGTGCGAGCCGTTCTTGCAATGTGGATTGCAGTGTGATTGGTGTATTTGGTGACCTGCCCTCTGTCGTGTTGGCCGATTTAATAAGTTCTCTCTTTCCCTTGTTGTTCTCTTGCAGCACCAACATGCCGTCTAACGTTGGAGATATGTGCTTACCACGCACAGACTCTACTTGAGGTAATGAAACACCGTGCTGCAGGTGTTCTATGAATATTGTGTCACCCCTGTCCAGCGTGATATAGTTCCTTGGCACGCTGGGTGCTGGTACCTCTTGTCCCTCAGTGTTTCCGGGCGGTCCTTGCCCATCGTCTAGAGGTTCATCTGCTGCAGGGCTTGGAGGGCTCTTCCAATATATTTTTGTTGTAGTTCCGGAGCTTGAAATGGGGTCTTGACACTCGCTTTCACTCTCATTTTTGCTCCCACTCCCGCTATCCTTTAGCTTTGGCTTTGAGTCTGCCTGCTCCTGGTCCTGCATCTTTGGGCTCAATGGAGCTACGTTTTCGAGTCCCATATTACGTTCTTCTTTACTTGTGTGGACTGCCCCTTCCACGCAGTTCCCCTCTTCTCCGGCTTCGACTGATTCCCTCTTAAACTCCAACTGCGATTGCTGCTTCAAGGAAAGGACTTTGTTGGGTTGCAGCGGAGTTGGCAGGTTGCTTGCGTTGCGGCTGTTCAGACAGAGGGCTGAGCCGGCATGTTTAATGAATGAGAACTTCGTATACATTTTAGGTTGATAGCCAGACTTGTTCAGGGTAGGTACGCTTGCTGCTCCTCTCACCTTGATGCTTAACGAAGGTTGTGGACTTGTGAGTCGGGGTGAAATCAGAAGAGCTTATCCCTCCTCCTCTTTCTTCCACAGGTCATCCTCACTGACCTTCATAAGGTCCTTCTTGAGTTTCTTGTTTGCCCTCCTCGTTCTTTTAATGGGGTTAGCAAGTGCCGGCTGGTCCCTTGACTTCCCTGACCTCATTACTTTTTCCTTCTTGTTCCTCTTATCTTGATAATCTCTCTCCCTTCGTCCCTTCGTTCCTGTCCGCCTCTGTCCGCCTCTGTTCAGTGGCGCCATTTACAGGTTTTCAGGCTTGGAGGTGCGTGGGAGTGCTGCTTTTAACAACTACGCTTTTAACAACTATGCAGTTGTGGTGCAGTGAAACAGTAAAACAGTGAAACAGCTTCGACTGCACCGACTGCACCGGGCGCTATGCCAGGGGCCCAAGGGACTCCAAGAGGTGTGTCAAGCAGGGGGCTGGTGGCAACGATTGAGGACAACAATTGAGGACGTTGGTGGTTGAGGGCGTTGGCGGCCCCTATACCAGGGGCGCCAGGGGCTCCAAGAGTTGTGTCAAGCTGGGGGCTGGTAGCAACAATTGAGGGCAACAATTGAGGGCGTTGGCGGTTGAGGGCGTTGGCGGCCCCCTAGAGCAGTGTGGCGGGAATCATGGCCAATGTGGCCGCAATGTGCCCTCGCCCGTTTTAGTGTCCGGTGGCCTTCCCCTCCCCCTGAGAAGTGAGAGAAGTGAGGGGCGTGGGGGTTGTGGGGTTGTGGGGGTAGCCTAAGCCTAAGTCTGGTGGGCGGCAGGCAGCAGCGGCAAGCGGCAGGCGGTAGAGGAGAGGAGTGGAAAGAGGAAACAGAGAGCAGGGCGCGCTGGAAGCGCCGCAAGCCGCACCCAACCTAGTTGGGCCGCTTCCGTGGGCTTACCTGGGCTCTTCACTCAGCGACCACCGCTAAAGGTGACCGCGCTCTCGTTCCTCGCTCTCCCGCAGCCTCTGCTTAACTCCGCTTAACAGGCAAAACTGGCAAGACTCTGCACCTCCGCTCTCCGCGCTACGGCCCCTCAACGAAACCTCGAAACCTGCGAGCCGCAGCCCGCTGACCAGCTCCTCGCCTCACTGCTCCGCACTCCCTGTGCCACGTGACCGGAACGATACTGTGAATACTGTGAACACGACAGACTATGACATCAGATCCACATGGCCCAAAGCGGCCAGGCCAATCAGTGTAGTTATTGATAGCCAATGTTGCCAAATCTGTTTTTTAACAATTTGTAGCCAAGCAACGCTCAACCTTCCCTGCCTGGCTTATGTTGACATTGCGGTTGCGCACACCAGCAGGACAGAGCCCTCCAAAATAAATCATGTTGGTTATAAGAATGCTGCAGTGTCTAAGTGCACACACGTCGGTCCCAGGAGCTTTAATATGCGTGACGTGACTAATGCATTTTAGTGCAGTGATGCGGCCACCAGCACTAAAATGTGTTAGTCTAACCCCTGATGCATGTAATTTGGCAGGGCTGCAAGAAATAAGGCCATTTAGTAGATTTTTCATGATCTCCCCACCAAACAGATACAGTGTGTTATGTTGAGCTCCCAATTGATGTAAAATAGTAAACTTACAGATTTTAACCTGAAGCCGCATTGTTGGTGGAGAAGAGGAGATCTAGATGGTGCAGTAGTAGGTAACAACTTTTGAAAAACAACCTTGCGTCACCTTTGCAGAGCTGCGTAACTATATACATCTTACATGCCAAAACTCCTGATTCAGGCGGGGGACTACAGATTTCAAGACTAGTCTGCATGCAAGAACCAGATTCTTTGGCAGACTTCTGCCAACAGGGACTGGTCTTGTCTGACTCGGAGTATGCACTGCCAGTAATCTGCTCCCGCAGGCCAGTGCACAACATTTTTGTCACGCTCTCTCTGCCTGCTATATCGCTTTCTCCGTGCTCTTGACAGGAAAGGAAAAAAATATTTTTGCTTTTCTGATAGCCGACCTTGTAGCAGCACACTTGTAAGTCCCAAACATGACAATAGACCCAATTAAGGCTTCACCCTCGATACAAGTCAATGAGAGAAACGCATTCTTCTGATTATTTTTTTAAAACTCACGTTCTAATATTAATTTTTAGGAAACTTACTAGTTAACCATTTTTGGCTCAAGAAATTTGCAATATTTAGGGGTCGATTCCGATCCCGGTCGGAGGCGAACCTAATACCATTCGGTCGGGAAAAAATCCAGGCGAATGCCTGTTTCCCGACCGATCCGCACATACGTCCGAACGAGCAAGTACGATGCGCACAACTGCCCAAATCCCGACCCAGTCGTACTCACCCAATACAGGACCTGAACTCAGACCGAGGCGGATCCGGAGCCGCACGGAAGCCAAAATGCAGCCCCGTCCGGCCGGACAAGTACGATGCGCTTCCCGTACGCGCCGAACCCGTCGCTACGCACGGCACGTCAAAGCATCCGGGAGAGGCGCACATAAGCTCCGATTCGCGCCACAACACGGTCCACGGCTACGAGACGAACACGCCAGCGACGAGGACGAGGCGAAGCAAAGAGAGAGACGAACCAACCATGAATCCCTTCGTGCCGATCCTACCAATATTCTACCTCTATTACCGGAACAGGCAAGGACGCGTACGGCGCAGAAGGTAAGTCAGACACCAACAACAAAAACAAACTACACGTACCCGACACATCACACACACAGGGATGCAGAAATACCTACACCAGCAACAGCAGCACCATAGGGGCGGGATGGCCCTCACCAATGCCACACATACACATAGGGGCCTGTATGCCTACCACTACTACCACCCCTACCCAGGGTGGGCTGGATGCCTGTCACTACTACCACCTCTACCCATGGGGGGCTGGATGCCTACCACCACTACCACCCTCACCCAGGGGGTGCCAGATGCCTACCACTACTACCACCCTTACCCAGGGGTGCCAGATGCCTACCACTACTACCACCCTTACCCAGGGGTGCCAGATGCCTACCACTACTACCACCCTTACCCAGGGGTGCCAGATGCCTACCACTACTACCACCTCTACCCATGGGGGGCTGGATGCCTGACACTACTACCACCCTTACCCAGGGGTGCCAGATGCCTACCACTACTACCACCCTTACCCAGGGGTGCCAGATGCCTACCACTACTACCACCTCTACCCATGGGGGCCGGATGCCTGACACTACTACCAGCCTTACCCAGGGGGTGCCAGATGCCTACCACTACTACCACCCTTACCCAGGGGGTGCCAGATGCCTACCACTACTACCACCCTTACCCAGGGGGGGCCAGATGCCTACCACTACTACCACCTCTACCCCTGGGGGGCTGGATGGCTGTCACTACTACCACCTCTACCCATGGGGGCTGGATGCCTGTCACTACTACCACCCCTACCCATGGGGGGCTGGATGCCTACCACCACTACCACCCTTACCCAGGGGTGCCAGATGCCTACCACTACTACCACCTCTACCCAGGGGGTGCCAGATGCCTACCACTACTACCACCCTTACCCAGGGGTGCCAGATGCCTACCACTACTACCACCCTTACCCAGGGGTGCCAGATGCCTACCACTACTACCACCTCCACCCAGGGGGTGCCAGATGCCTACCACTACTACCACCTCTACCCATGGGGGCTGGATGCCTGACACTACTACCACCCTTACCCAGGGGTGCCAGATGCCTACCACTACTACCACCCTTACCCAGGGGGTGCCAGATGCCTACCACTACTACCACCCTTACCCAGGGGTGCCAGATGCCCACCACTACTACCACCCTTACCCAGGGGGTGCCAGATGCCTACCACTACTACCACCCTTACCCAGGGGGTGCCAGATGCCTACCACTACTACCACCCTTACCCAGGGGGTGCCAGATGCCTACCACTACTACCACCCTTACCCAGGGGGTGCCAGATGCCTACCACTACTACCACCTCTACCCATGGGGGGCTGGATGGCTGTCACTACTACCACCTCTACCCATGGGGGGCTGGATGCCTGTCACTACTACCACCCCTACCCATGGGGGGCTGGATGCCTACCACCACTACCACCCTTACCCAGGGGTGCCAGATGCCTACCACTACTACCACCTCTACCCAGGGGTGCCAGATGCCTACCACTACTACCACCCTTATCCAGGGGGTGCCAGATGCCAACCACTACTACCACCTCCACCCAGGGGTGCCAGATGCCTACCACTACTACCACCTCTACCCATGGGGGCTGGATGCCTGACACTACTACCACCCTTACCCAGGGGGTGCCAGATGCCTACCACTACTACCACCCTTACCCAGGGGGTGCCAGATGCCTACCACTCTACCACCCTTACCCAGGGGTGCCAGATGCCTACCACTACTACCACCCTTACCCAGGGGTGCCAGATGCCTACCACTACTACCACCTCTCCCATGGGGGCTGGATGGCTGTCACTACTACCACCTCTACCCATGGGGGCTGGATGCCTGTCACTACTACCACCTCTACCCATGGGGGCTGGATGCCTACCACCACTACCACCCTTACCCAGGGGTGCCAGATGCCTACCACTACTACCACCTCTACCCAGGGGTGCCAGATGCCTACCACTACTACCACCCTTACCCAGGGGTGCCAGATGCCTACCACTACTACCACCTCCACACAGGGGGTGCCAGATGCCTACCACTACTACCACCCTTACCCAGGGGGTGCCAGATGCCTACCACTACGACCACCTCTGCCCATGGGGGGCTGGATGGCTGTCACTACTACCACCTCTACCCATGGGGGGCTGGATGGCTGTCACTACTACCACCTCTACCCATGGGGGGCTGGATGCCTACCACCACTACCACCCTTACCCAGGGGGTGCCAGATGCCTACCACTATTACCACCTCTACCCAGGGGGTGCCAGATGCCTACCACTACTACCACCCTTACCCAGGGGGTGCCAGATGCCTACCACTACTACCACCTCTACCCATGCGGGGCTGGATGGCTGTCACTACTACCACCTCTACCCATGGGGGGCTGTATGCCTGTCACTACTACCACCTCTACCCATGGGGGGCTGGATGCCTACCACTACTACCACCCTTACCCAGGGGGTGCCAGATGCCTACCACTACTACCACCTCTACCCATGGGGGGCTGGATGCCTGACACTACTACCACCCTTACCCAGGGGGTGCCAGATGCCTACCACTACTACCACCCTTACCCAGGGGGTGCCAGATGCCTACCACTACTACCACCTCTACCCATGGGGGGCTGGATGGCTGTCACTACTACCACCTCTACCCATGGGTGGCTGGATGCCTACCACCAACACCACCCCCACTCATAGGATGGACAATGCATGACACAACCAGCACACTACAACCTAGGGAATGCAAGAAAAAGACATCCCCCAACACCATGACAAGCGTGTGTAGACTGTGTCAAATGCCTACAACACTGAACATGACTTTGAACATACAATATGACCCCCTATCACATGTGCCACACATATATGTGTGTGGCCCCCACAATGCAAGCAGGCCATGACCATTGTGGCAATGGGGATCAAAACCCCATCATCACAGTGAGCAAAATGTAAGTGTGGGGGCCCATAGCTGAAGCACATTCAGAACATTGTGGCAATGGGGTCTAAACCCCCATCATCACAGTGACCAAAAGGTAAGTGTGGGGTCCATAGCTGAAGCACATTTTGAACATTGTGGCAATGGGGTCCAAACCCCCATCATCACAGTGACCAAAAGGTAAGTGTGGGGTCCATAGCTGAATCACATTTTGAACATTGTGGCAATGGGGTCCAAACCCCCATCATCACAGTGACCAAAAGGTAAGTGTGGGGTCCATAGCTGAAGCACATTTTGAACATTGTGGCAATGGGGTCCAAACCCCCATCATCACAGTGACCAAAATGCAAGTGTTGACAAAGAAAAAGCTGCAACTGCCAAACTGCATGGATGATTCCTGGTCACAGAACATAAAACACATCAGTGGCAAAGTAGTGCATGTGTCCCATTGCAACATAGATTGGGGGAGGCAAATACTGCAGTGCAAATAAGACATACCGTTGGCCATGTGCAGACAAACATCACCCATGGGGGCTGACACTGTCAACATTCATCAATGACACAATGACAGAAGTGACCATCAGAATGCAGACCCACATATTTGCACCAATGGGCACACAAATGCAGATACCCTGTGGAGACTGTAGATGTGAGGTGAACAGATACCATACCATGGCAGCAATGGGACACACAAACCATGATCATTGTGCTGACCGATGACCTAGGAGTCCCAGGGACAGCAGGGGAAACCCACCAAACAACATACAGCCAATGGCACACCAAAGATATGCCAATGCAGTGGTGCAGATGCACAAACACAAACAGGCAGACCCACACTGCACAACAAACACAACAGGTGAGGGGGGTGCCAGTGTCCCCAGGCAACCACACAACACATGAGGAGGCCTGAATACCAATTACACAGATGTGCATACAGTGCCACACAAAGGTAACTCATGGATCCAAATCCCCTATGTGGGCAATCAGGCATTGTCAGATGAGAGGGAGCACAAATCACACATGTCACACAAGCATGTAGGAACAGCAACTGACACAGCAAGACACAGACACACCACAGCACTACCCCCAGGGCCCCCACAATGTGGTGACCCTGGGCTGCATTACAATCCCACTGTGATGACAAAGCTAAATGTCGTTCACACTGTGAACCACAGTCATGTGTCCTGAGCAACAAACTACCATCACACCTACACAAGCACAAATCAATCAGCACGGCCAGTAAGCCAAGGCCAACATGGAGGCAGGGGTCTAGCCGGGCAACAACTCTCATCTGCACACACTCAACACCACACACCTCGACCTCCAACAATGTGCAGCAGTGAAGCACACATGCACTGGTGACATTGCACATGCACCCATGACAATCCCAGGGTGGTGGGTGGGAACCAAGGTGCAGAAACACATCACACATGGCCACTCAACAAGACTCCTGAATGTCTGACACACTGCACACTACGCTGTACATGGACATGACGGCAATACCACACCAACCAATGGGATCCCAGCCACAGTCACACACCAATGAAGAAGCCAAGGTCACCCACAAAGAACACACATAGACAACTACCAACATTGCAGCCCGGACCCTGAGGAGTGCCAGCAGTCACACACACAACGTGTCACAATCACTGAAAGATAACACAAACTGGAAATCACATGACAGGTGTAAACAACAAGTGCCAAGGGGAAACATGACTGTGACCCATCTGCGTCTGTACACAAACTCAGCCCTGACAGCAAACACACCTATGGGTGACACCCTGATGACCAGTAATGTGCCATGCACTCACATCACAGAGAATCCAGGGAGAAGACTTGGGGGAACATAGGTCAACTCAGCAAGGATCACAAACAGGTACAACACTAGGGATCCCAGCATGCACAGCAAAACGGAAGTGAACACACAGACATGCTCATACAACACACACCTTGGGCACAGGCAATGTCACAGGAGTACACACTGCCATGAGGGGACTCCACTCCTGTGTGAGGAAAGCTGTGCCATATGTTGCCTCAGTAGGGCTCCATCATGTCAGCTGAGCACTTGGTCACACAGTCAACAATTAGCACCAAATGAAGGCTCCGTCACATCAGCCTGGTCATGGGAGTGCCAACGAAATCATCAGCACAGATCCAACACACTTGTATAGCAATGTTGCACTGACAACACAGATGAGTCCTTCCCCAATGATGCCCAAACCTGCATGTCCAGTGGAGATGGCCACACGGTCAGGGAAGTAGACTAATTGAACAATGGCAGGCACAACAGATGTGCAGGGGTGGAAGCCACAGATGTGAAATTGCTAATGTAAGTAGGAAATCCCATTGCCAAATATTGAACACATGACACCCTCAGATGCTGCTAAGGATGACATGGATACACCACAGGATAGGACACATTCCCCCAGGACCACATGTGTTCCTGCACAGTAACACTTCATTATCATGAGACCAAATATCACCATCACTGCAGCAAGGGCATGGTTAGCATCATCAACAACATGTACATCAGAAGCAAAAGCACTAGAGAACAGAAAGGTGCTTTATTCAGCATATGTGGGTCTAACAGTTGATGTCCAGCAAAAACTTAACAAAGGCCAATGGCCAGTCCAACATGAAAGTCAAAACAGGGTGACAGTGGCAGATGTCACCCTACGCATGCCTGCACTGATGAAAACCAGGGACAATCCCCTCGGAGGGGCATATGTGGGGGCAGGCCAGGCACCGCAGGGACAGGATCATGGCTCACCAGAAGGAGGCAGGGAAGGGGTGGTGGGTGCTGGAGAGCCACTGACAACTGCAGTGGAGGTGTCTGACATGGTGTGTGCCGGCACAAGTGGGGGGCATGACTCTGATGGTGTGGGTGCCGGCAAGACTGCAGGGGACCGTGCAGATGGAGTGGACAGGTTCCCCACTGCAGTGCCCAAGTCAGACAGGGTGATAGTGGACTCCACTGCAGTGCCTACCTCCAGGGGAGGAGAATGGGGATCAGGTAAGGTGGGCAGGACAGAGGGGGAGGACACCGTCTCCACACCAGTGGCACAGACAAGCGCAGCGGGGGGGTGGGGCCGGAAGAGCAAGTGGCAGGGGGAGAAGGCCTGATCCTTTTGGGGATGGTGTATCTGTGGGTGGGGGAACCTGGGGCAGGGTGTGGTGGGGGCACCTGTGGAGTGGGGGCCTGAGGGATGGAGGAAGGAGACTTGGTGCCTGAGCTGCAGGGCGGCGGCGGGGTCTTGCTCTTACGGGTCTGGGGGACTTGCGGATGGGGGCGTCAGTCGGTCTGCGCCTGGGGGAGGGTGTCCGGTGGCGAGGGGCACTCCGCTCCATGTGGGTGGGCTTCCTCTTCCCCCTGAATGCTGTATCAGCTGGATCGGAGGGGAAGAGGCCGAGGTCACTGAGGAAGAGCCGCTGGGTCTTTGGGGTTGCAGGTGAGGCAACGGAGGGGGCTTTGGAGGGAGAGGCAACTGTGGACTGCGCAGTGCTCGTGGATGCGTGTGTGTGTGACTGGGCCCCATCCCCTGTGAGTGTGGTTTCAGTCCCCTGACTGTGCGTGCGTGTGCGTCTTGTCTGTGGCGTGTGTGTGTGTGTGCTGCTCGTGTCTGTGCTGGTGTGTGCCTGTGCCGGTGTGTGTGTGCTTGGGACAGGTAAGGTGCTGGGGAGTGTGGATGGGGCAGAAACAGGAGGGGTGAGGGACTGTTGGAGGAGGGACACTGCTGCCGTCAGGGAGGAGTCCATGGACCTATTGCCCCTCTGTAAGGCAGACATGCCCGATGAGATGCCCTCCATGAACGACACCAGCTGAGTCAACAGAGTGGTGTGTGCATGGAGGACACTCAGCATCACTGTCTGCCCTACATGGAGCTGACGAAGGAGGTACACAGACTCCTCACTCAGGGCAGCAGGGGACACAGGGGCAGGGGGTGCGGTGCCTGGCCTGAAGGAGACACGCTCCCGAACATGGGAGCCTCCACGGACCTCGGGAATGGGAGCCGATGGGAGGGCGGTGGTGGTGGTGGTGGCGGGGACAGCAACACTAGCTGGGGTGTGGTGGCTGCTGACACCCGCCTCCATAAGGGAGTCATCCTCCCGAGCTGCTGTGGTCCTCAGCTGAGGTGGATGGTGCTGAGGACTCCTCGGTGTGGCTCCCCTCGCCCTCCGTGCCACTGGGTCCCTCCGACCACTCCTCGGCTGCTGACCCAGTCTGGCTCTGCGGCTCCTCCTGGTCCGTGGAGCTGTCCCCTCCTGTGGCCGTGGATGTATCTGCAAACAATAGGGAAACAGACAGACATCAGTCACCTGCACCGAACGCACACACCACAGTAAGTACAGCACAATACAGAGCAAGGCCTGGCATCCTTAGTTGAACATTGCTAAAATTGCCCAAACAGAATAGGAGAAGCCAATTGTCAGTCTGATCGTCAACCATGGCACTCACATCCCACCTGGCCTTGCACCCATCTGTCTGGCGTCCGTTGGCTGGCAATACCCCAGTGTGGACACATGCACCACCTACACAGTAGTTGGACGGTGCAGAGAACACGGTGAAGCATGTGAACATGCACACATCACAACTCTTGCCACTGAGTCAGTACAGGTGCCCAGATGAAAGTGATGCCCAGAGTCAGATATATGAAATGCATGTGATGCATACCAGCGACAGACACCATGATGCACCCATGTGCTGATAGCCATTGCCACTATGGTGTGCATGTAGCACATGTCACTCCCCTGCAGGATCACTCATAGGAAGTCACATGCCATGGCACAGGCATGCCAGCTAAGTCATACATCACTGTCTCCAGTCACATGGGCAGGGCAGCCACACAACAACAGTCTGCACTGTGTCACAATAGTAGGTCATGGGGAATGCAAGTCCTGGAGCTGAACAAGTGCACATGTACATCCCCCACACACCACATCATCTGAACCCTTATCTGTCCAGGTCATACTGATTGGACATATGGGTGACCTGTAACACAAGCCTCTGAACCTGAGCACCTCACAATCTGCTGTGAATGGGAAACAGCTGCATGGACTTCACATTCGCATACCCCAGTCTGCATGGTCAGGTGTTCAAACACCTATGTGTCACACAAGTATCGTCTCCTATGGTCACATCTCCGGTGGCATGCTGAGCCCCAACCGATAAACACCCCAGCAGTCCTGACATCGAAGCCACAGCACACTGACACAGAGGCTGACACCTGAGGGGACATATCACTGAGCACAACGTGTCAGCTGATACACGGGAGTGGGAGTACAGAGTGCATTGCATGGCCTGGAGTAGGCATGACTGTCCTGCCCCACATGACTGAGGGATGAACCCTGGACAGTAGGCAGCTGGCTAAGTATGTGTGACACACGTAATATACACACTCCTGGGGCCCAAACATTGTTCCCACCCGCAGCTTGGGTGTGTGCCAGTTACCCCAGGCACATGTGGTGGATCAGCTCAGCAATTGGACCACATATCAAAGTAACACGCAGATTACATGTCAGAACACAGGCATTGTGTAAGCAATGGACCCACCCATGATGCCCACCACAGTTAGGGGAACAGATGCTGTCCCCCACCTTGAGTCAAGCAAACTGCAAGGACACAGTACCCAAGTGACACAATTCCCTGACTGCAAGGGCCACACCTGGGTATCAGATGAGGAGTGGGCAGTGCACAATCGAGGGACATGGGTCCTGGACCCCATGACTGATGTGCTGTGGAAGTTTAACCAGGCCAGAGGAGGGCACATAGCATGGCAGACAAAGTACACAATGCAGTCATGGACTCACCCCCTCCGTGCTGCTCCCTGGCTTTCAGCTGCCCATCCAGATCAGGGAAGACCACCGCCAGGATCCTGAGCATGTGGGGGGTCAGGGTCCGGTGTCCGCCCCTCCTGCGAGGAGGCGACAGCTTCAGCTGGACCTGTGCGATCCTCCGGGTCCAGCCCCGAAGGTCCTGCCACCTCTTCTGGCAGTTGCGGATCCGCCGCTTGTAGTCCCCCACGGATCTCACTGCCCGGACGATGGTCAGCCATATCTTCTGCTTCTGGTGGGCATCAACCTGTGAGGATGACAAAGTGAGAATGCTATTACTACACATGCAACATATCCGTGCATTACACAGTTGTGTATACATCTCTCAATCACAGGGGCACATGATGTACACAGGCAGTGCAACGATGGCCATGGACAGTATGCCAGCAGTTACTACATGGTATCATTGCCTGGGAAGTAAAACCTTGTTTAAATGCACTGTCACTGCACTATACCTGTCCAGTGCATGTAACTACACACTATGGGGGTGACAACTACTCAGTGAGCCTGCTAGCCAGTGGCGTGCAGACTGTTAGCCTTGCTAGTCAGACAACATGCACATTTAGGAAGGCAGTGGACAGAACACTCACCTGCTCCCCTGCTTTCCCATACAGCTTGCTGTACTGTGGAAGGAGGCTGTCCAGCAGGGCCTGGTTCTCCTCAGTGCTGAAGGCTGGGGCTCTCTCCACAGTACGTGCCATTGCAGGGTCCAGAGGGTGCAGATACAGCAGCAGTGGTGGTGGCAGATGTCGTCCTGGAGCATGTAGTGCAGGCAAGTGAGCTCTCAGGGGAACAGCCAGCATTATATGTGTGCTGAAGAGGCAGTTACTGTCCCATGTGTCCAAAGTGATAGGTCCAAGTCGTTAGCATCTTCTGAATCTGGCCAATCCATGGAATTGCACCACTTACACACGCCCACAGCATCCTTCAAAAGTTCAACTTCATGACACCCATGAATTTGCAACATTGTTGTGGGTGACCAACTGAATTTCCAGCATCAGACTCGTTCAAGATTTGAAAACGCGTCCGTTGCCAGGCCAGGCCATAGCCAATGGGTGCGCACCGATCGGTCCATTGCTGTTCAACGCGTACCTAGGATACAACGCGTACCCGCACACATTGAATGCAATGGGCCGCCGGGCACACCGATCGGTCCATTGCTGTTCAACGCGTACCTAGGATACAACGCGTACCCGCACACATTGAATGCAATGGGTCGGCCGGGCACACCGATCGGTCCATTGCTGTTCAACGCGTACCCAGGATACAACGCGTACCCGCACACATTGAATGCAATGGGTCGGCCGGGCACACCGATCGGTCCATTGCTGTTCAACGCGTACCTAGGATACAACGCGTACCCGCACACATTGAATGCAATGGGCCGGCCGGGCACACCGATCGGTCCATTGCTGTTCAACGCATACCTAGGATACAACGCGTACCCGCACACATTGAATGCAATGGCCAATGTGTGCGCACCGATCGGTCCATTGCTGTCCAACGCGTATTGCGATTACAACGCGTACCAGCACACATTGAATGCAATGGCCAATGTGTGCGCACCGATCGGTCCATTGCTGTCCAACGCGTATTGCGAATACAACGCGTACCAGCACACATTGAATGCAATGGCCAATGTGTGCGCACCGATCGGTCCATTGCTGTCCAACGCGTATTGCAAATACAACGCGTACCAGCACACATTGAATGCAATGGCCAATGTGTGCGCACCGATCGGTCCATTGCTGTCCAACGCGTCCCTGTACATGTCACTGGCATATGTCACCATGCCTGTCACAGGTGAACATATGCCAGCCACATATACTTCCCAGGGAGTGAGGGGCACACCTACAACACCACAGCCTGTCCAAACTGTATCCTAAGGCATGTAAGGCTGCATTACCTATTCTGTGTATGGGGGTGAACATGTTGTTCTGTGGGTGTCACTTGGGGCAGCCACCCCCAGGCTGTGCACGTGTTCATGGGGAGAGTATCCTTGGTGTTTCGTGTACATGACCACTGTGATGTGCAACTGTTCATATCTGAGCATGTGGCATGGTCACATTTCACGGTGGTGTATGTGTATGTCATGTCACATGCCCCCTGAGTCCCATGTGGGAGGGTATGTTTAACCCAGGGTGACCCATTGGCACAATAGTGATGGTCCTCCACAGTCTGTGTGCATGTTGTGTTTACAATGTCTCTGATTTCATGTGCACAATGGGAGACAGTCTCCACACCCACGTTGTTTGTGCATGGACTTTGATGTTGTGCGTGTGTGTGTCACAGACGTCCATGTCTGTCCTGCCGAGGCAACAGGGACCACTACCTGTGGGGGTCATGGTTGTTTTGCTGTGGTGTATACATGATACGCCAGGTCATGCCAGTGTCCATGGATCACCACCTAAAGTATCGAAGGAAGTAAGAAACCTAGGAATGACCATGGACTCCAAGCTGTCGATGAATGCCCAAGTGGACAAACTAGCAAGATCAAGCTTTGTCACTATAAAAACGCTGCGACGAATTTTCCCTCATTTGGGATTTCCGCACAAGGTCCAAGCTACCATCTCCCTTGTCCTGTCCAAACTCGATTACGCCAATAGCCTCTACCACGGATCACCTTTGACGACCATGAAAAGACTACAACGGATTCAGAACTCGGCTGCCAGACTACTCTTACATATCAAACCGCGAGACCACATATCCCCTGCCTTGAAAGCCCTGCATTGGTTACCGGTTGCCAGAAGATCCACGTTCAAGCTGCTTTGTATCACCCACAAAGCAATACATGGAATGGGACCACTCTTCATCAGGAATAAAATCACCAAACACATTCAACAGAGGAACCTCCGCTCTAAAGGAGCATCTCGCCTCAAAATCCCAAGATACAAGAAAAAAACCATGGGTGGCACATCCTTCTCTGTTCAAGCAGCCAAACTATGGAACTCTTTACCCCCAACATAAGATCCACCGACAGCCACCTTATCTTCAGAAAACTACTCAAGAATTGGCTTTTCCCCACATAAGCACCATACGCAAACAGAAATTTACAGCATATCCCTCTGTATATAAGCATTTGTTTTCACTATAGACATGTACCTATCTTTGTGTATTGCTTTGTATAAACATGTACAATAATTATGTTGTTGAGAGAAAAAAAAAATAATAATAATAAATAAATATCATCTTTGGTCTACATGTACTAACTGCCATTGTGCATCTATGTACCTTCCATGTACTTGGAACTGTGTGTCTCTGTAACTTTTCTCCTGAAAAAGCATATCCAATGCACTACCCTATTTCTCATCCTGTGCCTCTATCCATATCTTTAATCTGCATATACTTACCTCCTTTATGTATCTATATACTTTCAATGTATTTATGGATCTATATATTTATCACTTTCTTCTAATTTAGCATTTCCAAGGCACTACCCTAGTTCTCAGCCTATACTTATCTCAATATATCTTCTAGCCCAACCTTCTGACTCATCTCAAACTTCTTTCTACTACTCTTTCCAATGCACTACCCTATCTCTCATCCTATACATCTATCAATATATCCTCTACATCCACACTCATTTATCCCAAACCCCATACCACTACTATGACCACCAAAATAACCCTTTCTAGACTCTCGCCTACTCTACCCTCCTTGCATCATCGGACACCTCTTTTACTATACCGATGCCCTAAAACAAACCTTTCTAAACTCTTCCCTGACTCCTCCCCTCAAACCCCTTCTCCCCCTCCTACTGCTAAGACCTATAAAAAAAAATAAAAAAAAATCCTTCACTCTTTTATCCCTCCACTATCCTTTTCAATCAGAATTAACAGTCTAACATATTCAATTTTCAACTATACTAATTCACCACTAATCCTTTATGGGTTCCAGAGTAGCGTGCTACTCGCCAATAAAGCGTCTCAACACCCCATCAGGGTTACAAGCGCTATATAAATGCAAACCTTTTTCCCTTTCTACCCTCCCCAACCCTTCTCAATCCAAATAACTGACTAACATATCCACCACTAAAATTACTTTCATGTTTCACCATAATAATTCAACACTAATACTTCTGGGTTCCAGAGTAGCGTGCTACTTGCGCTTCAAAACCCCATCAGGGGTAGCAAGCGCTATATAAATACAAACCTCTTTCCCTCTTCTATCCCGCCACCTACCCTTCTCTACCCAAATAACTGAATAACATGTCCACTAATCAAAGTTACTTCATTTTTTACTAGACTAATGTTCAACACTAATCCTTAATGGGTTCCGGAGTGGCGTGCTACTCGCCAGAAAAGCGCTTCAACACTCATCAGGGGTAACAAGTGCTATATGAATGCAAACCTTTCTTCCCTTTTATCCCTCCGCTATCCTTCTCACTCCAAATAACTGACTAATATCCACCACTGAAACTACTTTCATATTTTCACCATATTAATTCACCACTAATCCTTGATGGGCTTCCAGAGTAGCATGCTTCAACACCCCATCAGGGGTAACCAGCGCTATATAAATACAAACCTTTTTTTCCTCCTCTATCCTTCTGCTATCATTCCAAATAACTGCCTAACCTATCCATCACTTAAAATGTACTTGCATGTTTCACTATACTAATTCAACACTAATCCTCTATGGGTCCCGGAGTAGCGTGCTACTCGCCGAAAAAGCGCTTCGACGCCTCGTCAGGGGTAGTAAGCGCTATATAAATGCAATTACAATACAATACAATACAATGTGGCAATACAGGGTCCCTGGGAATCTACCTGTCGTTGAGCTGTGATGCCTGGGGCACATCTGTCCTCACATGTCACTGTGGGGTGTGTTTGTAACGTGGCAGCAGGAGATGGGAAATGTGAAACGTCCTCATGATACCCAATGGCACAACCTGGGACTTATTGATGCCACTTGTTGAACTGTGATGTTGGATGTTGGCCATGTATGTGCCATACATGTCCTTACGGAACTGCACACATCATGTACTTGTGCCTCATAATGATGTATCGTGTGATATTGAGTGTGTACAATGCCACATATGTGGGGTGAGTGACAATCTTTCTTTCTTCACCTATGCACTGCAGGGCACCAGCTGTCCATAGACCATTCCCTGACCTGGCAACGATGGTGGAACGTGACAGCATCCGACGGTACCGCTTCACCAGGCAGCTGATTAATGATTTGGCAGTGCGCTTGGCACCACACCTGCAACCTTGGCGGCCGTACCCTACAGCGCTGACCCCCAAGGTGACGGTGATGGCAGCCCTACACTTCTTTGCCACCGGTACCTTTCAACACACTCTGGCGACTGCTGGTGGGATGTCACAGACCATGTTCAGCCGTGTGCTCCGCGATGTATTGGAGGCTATGTTGATATACCTGAACCAGTACATCTATTTCCCTAGACTCCAGCAACTCACTGACGTGAAGAGTGACTTCTATGCCCTGGGGAGGATGCCGCATGTCATTGGCTCCATTGATGGGACACATGTGGCTTTGGTACCACCACAGGCCCAGGAGCAGGCATACAGGAACCGCAAGCACTACCACTCGGTCAATGCACTGGTGGTCTGTCTTGCAGATATGACCATCTCACACGTGTGTGCCCATTTCCCCGGTTCTGCACACGATGCCTACGTGATGAGGAGTAGTCGCATCCCGAGGATGATGTCACAGATGCGGAACCAGCGTGCCTGGCTTGTTGGTGTGTACTGACTTTGTACCATTGTGTGTGTTCTGCAATGTAGTGTTCCACCCTCTTTTCCAACTCAGCTAATGTGCAATTGTCTGTATGTAGGTGACTCCGGATATCCCAACATGCCGTGGTTGCTGACGCCCCTCAGGAACCCTGTGACACCAGCCCAGATGCGCTACAATGAGGCACATGGTCGGACGAGGAGAGTGATTGAGCGGACATTTGGTCTCCTGAAGAGCCGCTTCCGCTGCCTGGACAAGACAGGAGGGTCCCTCCCATATGCCCCGGCAAAGGTGTGCAAGATTGTCATCGTCTGCTGCATGCTACACAACCTGGCAGTGCGGAAGGAGTTGCCTCTCATCCTGGATGACTATGACCAACGTCCGCCACCTGTGGAGGATCCTGGCCTGGACCACGATGCCAGTGATGATGATGATGATGATGGTGATGTCCGCACACAGCTCATCACCAACTTCTTCAGCTGAATGTAAGTATCCAGAGATGTCATGTAACTGATGTGAGTTTGCATGATATGTGTTGGTGGTGCTCTGGTGCTGTTTGAGTGTGTCCATGTGCTACATGACTGTATGCGTGTAGCGATGTGTCCTTACAGGTAGTCTGTACTCCCCAACAGTGTTGACATGCTAACTTGGTTCTGGGTGGGTATCTTGTGACATGTATTGGGCATGAGTATTGCAGTTCTGTCCTGTTCTTCAGTGCTTTTGACTGTGTGTCATTTCTGTCCTTCACAGGGTACTTTCAGAGTCGTTTGGTCAACTGTGATCCCCGACACCGTGATTCGACTTCCAGGGTGGTAGCTGTCGTGTCCCTACAGGTGATGTGCACCACAACCATGGACTTCCTTCCTTCTACACTTGTTGACTGTGTGCCCGCTGCCAGGTGGGATTACCTTGCATCTGTGGTGGTTACAACATGTTGCAAATGTGTAATAAACCTGTGCTTCACTTTGTGATGTGCGTTGTCTGTGGTCACACATCTGACTGACATTTGCTTACCAGTGGGCTAGTTGACACAGACTGTGAATAGGTGTTGGGTCTGTGCAATGCAACGTATTTCCTGGCAACATCAGTGTAGGCGATGAGTCAGATGGCCATGGTGTGTATGTGTTGTGTAGCCCTGGTGGTGTGCCTCCCTCATATGTGTGACGTCGCCATGACTCACATGCTGGTGTTGTACTTGCTGTAGCAGTTAGCATGCACAGTGTCATTTCCCAGATCATCACCGCCACTTCAGAGACAACGTAGGAATCACAACAGAGGCAAGTATGGTGTATTAGTGAGTTTAATGACATACATGTGTGAGTATAGTGCACAGGATGGTGGGTGCTGTACATTGTGATTGTAATCCAAAGTTCCTAGATGATTTGGAAGTCCTGGTAGCAGAAATGTCCAGAGTAAAGTCCACAGTCATCTGAGACATTGGTCCAACTTGAGCTCCCCATGTCATGTGGGAGAGTTGTGTTGCAGTCAACAGGGTGAACAGTTTGCGCACAAAGGTGATTATCCAGAACAGGTTTTGGCTTCCTGGGGGTTGCACATGGCCATCGGCCTCTCACTTGCCCCTCCTCGGACGGCCCCTCTTCTTTGGGGGGGGACCCTCAAGTGCAGGCTGCTGCGGTGCAGGGGACTCTCCGCCAGAGTCATCCTCCCTCCCTGTGGCAGTTGCAGTTGTTTCAGCAGCAGATGTTGTGGGCACACAAAGAGGTGTTGACTGGTTGCTGCTCATCTGGCGGAGGCATTGTAATATGTCCCTATGCACCGCCGTCATCTCTTGCAGTGTGTCCCACTTGGACTCCACGCGGGACATGTGTGAGTCCAAGCAGGCATGATGGGCAGCCTGCTGCTGTTTAATGTCCCTGAGGAGCCCCACTACCTGGCTGAGCTCTCCGGTGCTGGACTGGTACGCATCGGCTATGCGTGCCAGTTGTGGGTCATCATGCAGTCCAGACCCCTCTGCAAGCAGCGACCTATGTCTCCCACCCTCCCACCACCCCTGGCGACACGTGCAGTACCTGAGGTGGCACGCACAGGTGACCATGGGCCCCCTTGGGGGTTGTTGGTGGTGTTGGTGTCCATGGCCCCACGTTGGTCCAGGGTCCCTGTGCTGGTGGTGGTGGTGCTCCTTGGTCTTTCCATGTCGGCAGGGGTGGTATGTGTGTTGACAGTCGTTGGAGGGGTGGGTGCAGGGGGTGCAGCTGGTGGTTCTGCTGGTGCTGCATGATGACTTGCTCCGGAGGTGCCAGGTTGGTCTTCTTCATCCGAGGAGGGCAGAGGCTGTTCCACACCAGTGAGCTCCGTATCCTCTTGAGCCTGGGACGGGGACTCCTCAGCGTCTGCTGCTGTGTCCCCATCATCACCTGTTTTTGGGAGACACACACAATGTATGATATGTTTCTGCAGGCATCAATGGTTGACACACCTGACAGTTGTGACTGTGCCTCTGGATGCAGGCCTGTACATTGCATTGTCCTAAGTTGTCACAGTCAGGGGTTGATATTGGTGTAGCACATTGTCCTGCATTATTTGGGCATTTCTATGTGAATGTTGGGGTGTGTACATGGTCTGCATTGGTTGTATTTGGTTGACATCCGGCCCTCCTTCCCACCCAGCCAGATATCCCACCATGGAACGTGCTTCCATTGCAGAGTGTGCAATTTGTCTTTCAGGATGTCAGTCAGTGGTGTGCTGCTGTTGGTTGGTGCACAGTTGCCAGCAGGGCCTTGTGCTCCCCACAGCAGTAGCCAGTGTCAGCCATCTTGTCAGTTGTTTTCCACTCCCTGTGATCTGGGCATGGTTCAGGGTGGTGTTGATGGGCCAATTGTGAGGCTGACCAATATCTGTGACTACCACTCCCATCATGCTATTGCCTCCACCCCCCTTCCCAGCATGCCCATACTTCCTTCCTTTTGAGTGTACTTCACTGTGTGTGGGTGTGACAGCAATGGCAAGATGGCTGACAGTGGTGTCCTGCTGTTGGTTGTTGGCCAGTTCCCAGCATGGCCTTGTGTTCCCCACAACAGAGCACCAGTGTCAGACATCTTTGATGGGGCTTTACACTCTCTGTGAGGTGTGCATGCTTCAGTGTGAGCTTGCTGGGCCATGGGGGGGATGTTGAGCTGTGACTACCACCCCCATCATGCTATTGCCTCCACCCCCTTCCCAGCATGCCCATACTTCCTTCCTTTTGAGTGTACTTCACTGTGTGTGGGTGTGACAGCAATGGCAAGATGTCAGTCAGTGGTGTCCTGCTGTTGGTTGGTGCACAGTTCCCAGCAGGGCCTTGTGCTCCCCACAGCAGTAGCCAGTGTCAGCCATCTTGTCAGTTGTTTTCCACTCCCTGTGATGTGTGCATGGTTCAGGGTGGTGTTGATCGGCCAATTGTGAGGCTGACCAATATCTGTGACTACCACTCCCATCATGCTATTGCCTCCACCCCCCTTCCCAGCATGCCCATACTTCCTTCCTTTTGAGTGTACTTCACTGTGTGTGGGTGTGACAGCAATGGCAAGATGGCTGACAGTGGTGTCCTGCTGTTGGTTGGTGCCCAGTTCCCAGCATGGCCTTGTGCTCCCCACAACAGAGCACCAGTGTCAGACATCTTAGAAGTGGCTTTTGACTCCCTGTGAGGTGTGCATGCTTGGGTGTGTTCTTGCTGGGCCATGTGGGTGGGGGATGTTGGGCTGTGACTACCACTCCCATCATGCTATTGCCTCCACCCCACTTCCCAGCATGCCCATACTTACTTGCTTTTGGGTGGACTTCACTGTGTGTGAGTGTGAGAGCAATGGCAAGATGGCTGACAGTGGTGTCCTGCTGTTGGTTGGTGCCCAGTTCCCAGCAGGGCCATGTGCTCCCCACAGCAGTACCCAGTGTCAGCCATCTTGTCAGTTGTTTTCCACTCCCTGTGATGTGCGCATGGTTCAGGGTGGTGTTGATGGGACAGTTGTGGGGGTGACCAATATCTGTGACTACCACTCCCATCATGCTTTTGCCTCCACCCCACTTCCCAGCATGCCCATACTTACTTGCTTTTGGGTGGACTTCACTGTGTGTGAGTGTGAGAGCAATGGCAAGATGGCTGACAGTGGTGTCCTGCTGTTGGTTGGTGCCCAGTTCCCAGCAGGGCCATGTGCTCCCCACAGCAGTACCCAGTGTCAGCCATCTTGTCAGTTGTTTTCCACTCCCTGTGATGTGCGCATGGTTCAGGGTGGTGTTGATGGGACAGTTGTGGGGGTGACCAATATCTGTGACTACCACTCCCATCATGCTATTGCCTCCACCCCACTTCCCAGCATGCCCATGCTTCCTTCCTTTTGACTCTGCTTCCCTGTGGGGTTGTGTGCCTGTGCTGACAAGATGGCTGACAGTGTTATCCTGGGGTTAGTTTTGCTACAAGTCCCATTTGTGTCCCTGTGCTTCACACTGCATGACCCAGGGTTGTGGTTCTTTGTGGGATATTTGATTAGAGTGTGAGGCAATGCATTCTCCCAGGTGAGTTGTGTGGAGTTTGTGTTAGGGGTGTGTGTGAGTGGAGCTGCTGGTAACTATGGTCAGTGCTGTGAGTCCTCCTTCCCACCCAGCCAGATTCTCCACCATGGAACGTGCTTCCGTTGCAGGGAGTGCAAGTTGTCTTTCAGGATGTCAGTCAGTGGTGTCCTGCTGTTGGTTGGTGCACAGTTGCCAGCAGGGCCTTGTGCTCCCCACAGCAGTAGCCAGTGTCAGCCATCTTGTCAGTTGTTGTCCACTCCCTGTGATGTGAGCATGGTTCATGGTGGTGTTGATGTGCGCATTGTGAGGGTGGGCAATATCTGTGACTACGACTCCCATGATGCTATTGGCTACACTGACTTGCCCAGCATACACAAGATTCCTTCCTTTGAGTGGGCTTCACTGTGAGGTGGTGTTGTAGTGGTGGCTACATGTCTGGATGTGTTTGTTAGTTGTATTTGTGCCACTGCCTAGCTGTAGTTGTGGTTGTGTTTGTACATGTGATGACACAGTTACATATCACTATGAGATGGCATGTGTTGTGTTTATCTGACTGACATACACATTTTGGGATGATTCTGTTCTGGTTGGTGTGTATTTGCTTAGGGTGCATGGTTTGACTCTCCCCTTGACAGTGATGTGTGTGTATTGTGGCACAATATTGTGTACATTTGTTGTGTACTCACATCTGGGATGTTTTCTAGTCCATAGACGCTCACTGGTGGTAGGATGGCCCGCACCTTCTCCTCCCAGGGCCTGAGGTATACTGGTTTGGCAGGAGGGCCACTGCCGGTGTGTTGGCTCAAGAGGTAGTCCTTCTTCAACAGCTCCTTGACCCTCCTGCGCACGTCATACCACCTGTTCTGGATGTCTCCCTTTGTGCGCAAACATGGTGATTGTGCGTTCACCCTGTCGACGATCCTCTCCCACATCTTGGTTTTCTGCGACATGGGTGTCTGTTGGACCAATGTACCAAACAGCTGTGGCTCTACCCTGAGGATCTCATCTACCAGGACTTCCAATTCACTATCTAGGAACTTGTGATTCTTCTTTGGGGGCATGGTGTTGGGTGGTGCTGGTGTGTGATGTGTGTGTTGGTGTGCAAGTGAGGGTGTGTGAGTGTGTGTTTTGCTGGGTGTATGTGAGGGTGCTATTTGTTGTGGTGCTGCTGGTGTGTGGCTTGTGTGATGGATGAGCTGTGAGTGTGTGTGTGGTTGCTGTCTGTTGGTGTTGAGTGCTGGCAGGTAATTTGAATTTGCAAAGGATCATGGTAGGGATTTGTGTCCTTTATATGGGTGGGGTTGTGGGTGTGTCTTTGTTCCCTGTTTCCCCACCCAGTATTTATTTGCTTTGTGATTGCTGGTTTGGCCTTTTTTTGTGTTTTTTTTTTCCTTGGTTCTTTTTGTGCATGTAGGAGACGTTCTTCTGACCGAGTCGGACCCTCCAGTTGTCTCGTGCGAGCCTCTCCGATTCGTTCACGCTGTGTTTGTGCTGTTTTCGCGGGGTTTTGGGTTGCTTCGGCTCGCTGTTTTGAATGCGTGTCAGTCGTGCGGCTTGGGCCCCGTGCGACTCGGTCGTGTTTTCCACGCGTTGCATCGTACTTGGCGGGTAGGAGTTCGCGGGTACGTTTCGTTCGGGATTCTTCCTGGTGCGTGTCGGTCGGTTCGATTCGCGTGCTTTTCCGGCCGGATGGCTGTTTTCCGCGCTGTTCGGTCGTTCGGCTTGTGTTCCGTACGCGTCGGTCGTATTTTGCACGCTTCTCATCGTACTTTGCGGGTCGGGCTGCACAGGTACGTGTCGGTCGGTATTTATTCCGGCTCCGAGTCGGTCGGTACGTTTTCCGGCCCGAATCGGAATCGGCCCCTTAGTGTTTGTGGCTCTTAATATAAGACAGGTATCACATAAAATTATAAAAGTATATGGTACTTTACATGAATGGACAGATTATATTTTTATTTTCTGGCCCAGTTTATGATGAATAAATTAAATATTTAAATAACATAACACTGCACTGGCATCACCCACAGTGCAACTGGCCACTGTGAAAGAACTGAGGGGAACAGGGCAGGTCACCTAGATGCCAAGCTAGGCTGAGCCAGGACCGACATGGGGGCCTAAGGCGGTGCTGGAATTATTGGAGACTACAAGGCCTGCCTGGGGTGGGACTGGCCTCGGTACGCCGGTGCTGTGCTCCATAATGGACGTCAATTGGGGGTCGCAAGGGGTCACAACTGCGACCCCTAAGCCACCTGTTGCGACCCCTGCCTCTTTGTTTGCGACCCCTGGCTCCCATTAACGTTTGTCCAGACATATCAGTTTAGTCGTTTGGCACCTTGTTTTAAAAACAAAAAAGCATTCTGTTTATGTTTCAAATTTGGATAGTTTTTCTTACATTACCAGCCTTCCGTGATGCTAACCACATTGAGTGAGGTTGCAGTTGATAGAGCGCTTACAGCACTCTAAATTGTAGGGGTGCACTATACTCCTGATATAAACGCACTCATAGGTATTTTTGTCGTTTGCAGTGTTTTATGATTATTAAGATGCATTTATTCACGTCATGTTAGTATTAAAATGAAGTGAGCACATTTAAGTAGGATTTGCGTGTATTAGAAAACATAATTCCTGTATGTGTAATGTGCAGGACGACATTATACTCATATAATGTAACTATGTTTAGTTTAATTTGTAGGCCCAATTTGTAGGTTGTTTTGAGTTTCGTTTCTCCTTGATTGCTCAAGAATCAATTAAATGAATTTTTTGTTTGTGCTCGAAGACAGTATGTTCTCATCCCACTGCAGGTGCAGGAATTCGATCTCGTTATTCTTAGATTTAAGGAGATACTCGGAATGTCTTTGAAGAAGACTGCAAGGCGAGAAGGGAGGACTCCTTTCGTGTCTGGCCTATCTGGGAACCAAGGCCACTGAAAGAAGAAGTTAATTTAATTAAACACTTCTGTGGAAACTTACTGAAATTGTTTCAATTTAAAAGTTTAGTAGATGACGTATTGTGGGTTGAACATTGTCTTTTTGTGTGATGCGCAGGGACAGATTCGAGAGACTTCTGCTGATTTTCGGAGGAGAAGGAGCATCTTAGAGCGAGCTCCATAGCTTTAAGCTATCAGACCCATTTGACGTGAGTACTTCTTAGGAAGTCAACACGTGCTGACACCTTTGGGATATGATACAAAGGAGATAGGTAGGATCCTCATTTAGAGCAGAGTAGGGAAAGAATTGCTTCTCCTTAAATGAAAAGAGAATTGGACTCCGCTTCTATTCTTTGCTGTATTTTGATTTTGGAGTTCATCATATTATGCCTTCTGTGCCGAATTGACTTATATTCGTAAAATCGGCTCTGTATTGATTTTTCTGTACCTATATACTCTGATATTGAGGTGTGTTTATATTCAATTATTTTTGGCCTTATAATAAATCCACCAAACTGAAATTCGGAATCTGTGGTTCATTACAGCATGACTAAATCGAAAGTATAATCTTGAATTGTTTTCCTCCCCTCTACCACTTTTAGCAGGCAAATAAAAGACCATCTGCCCTAAACCTAGTAGGGAAAAGCAGGAGTAAATGTTGGCGTAATCAAATGGTAGCAGAGGATGGTTTGCCTCTAAGAGTGAGGGGAGAAAGAGAGTAGGAGTAGGGTCGGAAGAACATTAAGGCCCTGGACACGGAGTAGACGACGGCGGACATTGATGGAGGTCGGCGGACGCTGACGGTGCGGCGGAAACAGTGGTGGCGTGAGTATGGAATTGTATGGTGTGTTAGATTGCGGTGATGAAATATTTGTGTGATGTCTTGCGAAGTTGGGATGCATGTTGAGTGATTGTGGGTTTATTGGTTTACTGGTCCGGACACGTGCGTGTCAGCAAGTTTGGTTAGCGGACTCAAGAGAAGTCCAAGATCCCGGGGTAGTTTTGTATTTGTAATTGTCTGATTAGAATTGTGGTTGTCGTGAAGCGCTATCGATGATCCACTTGTGATAGGGAACTTTGTGTGAATGGAGGGATACGTCGCTGTAGAAAGCCTCAGGTACCGGGGGTGGACTATGGCGATTGAGTGACCAACGCAGGTCGGGGGTCACAGCGGATGAATGTTCTTGTAAGCGTGTTCTATCAATCTTTTAGCGGACAGACAATTATTTGTTTTATGTAATTGTAAGTTATTGTGATTGTGTTAGGAGCAGTTACTTGGTTTAATAGTTTTGGATATACAGTTACTTGTGGTACGAATGTGTGAGCGAGTGAAATTGTAAAGGCGGGTGAGCCGCTGCAAAGAGCGAGCAGTGACGTCAGTGTGCGCCGCGCTGGGATTGGTCGGTTGGTGTAACACCGCGCTGGGATTGGTGGAAGTTCGTTCGACGTTGAGTATTGAATTTGGAGGGCAAACAATTGATTTTCATGATGAGATGTTTTAGGGTGCTGTGGGATTTGTGTCAAGTAGATACAGGAGTGGTGACACGGGTAGGAGAAGAAGCTCCGCCTGAGGATACACCGGCGCATTATATGGCAACAAATCTAGGACTCCATACTATAGTTTGGCTTCAAAATTGGCATAAAATTACAGAAAAAGAAGGAGAATTGGCTTTTCCTCGTTATGGGTCATTTCGTATGGAGGTGCTGTATCAGCTGAGAGGAGTGATGTCTGCTCTGAAACCTCCGCCTAGACCAACACAATTTGAGGCATTGGATGCTTGGATGAGAGCAGCAATGGCAAAGAGAAGGGAAGCTTCTCAGGGAAGAATGAAAAAAGCAATGAAGGCATATCAGGATGCCAGGTGGGATGCACAGCTGAAAAGATGGAGAGTAGACACCATAGAGGGAGAACGATTGTATCCCTTTCGGTTGCTAGAAGGTGGGTCTGGAGGAAAGAGTAAGACGGAAGAGGACAGTGACACAGATGACAGTTTCCTTGATAGATTGCTAGCAGAACGTCCTCCACCTTATGACTCTAGGCCAGAGCTGGAGCAGACGCAGCAAACAGAGGACATTCTAAGAGTGGGACGAATAGGTGCAGAGGAGCGGACCACAGGAGGAAAAGGGAGGATTTCAGTGGGAACGATAATTCCAGGAGGGTCTGGAGGGATAGGGTACGCAACTTCGGAGTCAGGAGAGACTGCCTGTAACATGAGGCTACCAGAAGTTCTTTCGGTACCAGTCACTATTGGACCGGTGGTTTCAATATATAACCCTAGAGAGAGGACAAATGAAAGTCAACAACAAACAGAACAAGGTGAAGAGACTATCTCTGGAGGGAGTCTTACAATGAGTGGGACAGGTATGGCTCAGGTACCAGTGGAATCCAGTACTCCACTGCCTGCTACAGCTGATCCATCAAGAATGGACAGTGGGTCAGAATGAAGGCGAACAGGAGCTTTGGCAAATTCTAGGTCAGACATCAGAATGTGGGTTCCACCGGTGAGAGAGTCACAGATATTGCGTGACGAATTGGGGTTGAGACAAGAAGCACCTAGGGTACAGTTAGGGCCACAGTATGTGTGTGAGGGTAACCATTGGAGAAGTCGAAGTTGTGAAAGAGAAAGTCGCCCAGTTGTGAGAATTGAGGAGAGTGGGGACCTAAGGAGAACACAAAGTTGTGAGAGGGAGGAATCGGGAAGTGAAAGAGGTCAGAAGGTTTTACAGATTGCAATGAAGGCACCATTGTTAGATGTGGTAAGATTAAAAGCAGAAATAGATGAGGTGATAGAAGGGAATCTGCCATGGGAAAGAATTGACACATATGATTCAAGCGAATTGCTCTTTGTAGCTAAAGACGTTACCAGAAAGGCAAAGCGAGCTCATGATGCATTGTCACAGCTGGCACAAAGGCATGAGGTAGATCTAACAAAGACTAAAATGATGCAGGGAACTTGTAGATTGCATTATACGGATAAGGAATTGGAAGAGAAGCGAACGACAGGATTAAAGGCACAAATTAGGGAATTGGTGATAGGGGTGCGAGCGTGCAGAGCATTAGACAGATGGGAAGAGAGGTGGGCCAAAAAGAAAAGTGCCAAGAAAGGGATAGGAGACACTCCGCCTCCGGGTGGAGGGGCGGGATCAGCAGGACATTACCCTCTGAGAGAAGTGCAAAATGGGGGGTACGTACATGTGCCATGGAGCAGGGGTGATTTGGCAGCATTCACTAATGATTTTCCTCGGCTGAGGGAAAAACCTGCTGACTGGTATAAGCAAATAGACCGGTTTGTCAAGATTTCGAAGGTGCTTTGGATTGATTTGAATACCTTGTTTGATATAGTGGTCCCAGGTGATTTGTGGACGGCATGTAAAGTTGCCATTGATTGGCCCGCTGTAGAACCAGCCAGAGATCCGGTGAATCATGGTCCTTCTCCCGAAGTAATGAAGAAATATGAGCAAGTGATTACATGGTTACAATCCAAGGTAGCTCCGCAAATGGTTGATTGGCTTAAAATCGATCGTACTACTCAAGATTCTAAGGAGTCGGTACATGACTATTATGAGAGACTTTTAGTGGCTTTTAAACAGCATAGTGGATTGGATACAATTGAGCAGAAAGATATGGGACAGTTTGTCTCAAAGTTTGTGCTAGGACTAAGATCTGATATTAGCTTGATGATACAGACACATTTGATATGTTGGCAGAATAAGACGGTGGACGAAATTCTGCGTTATGCAAAATACTGTAGTGATCAGGTGGAATCGGCACAAAAGAAATTGAAAGACAAGTTGATGTTGGTGCAGTTGAGGAATGCCGAAAGGCCTGATCAGATGCAAGTGGTTGGAGGAGCGATGGGTTGAGGTTTAGGAAGTGGTAGAGGAATGGGTCAACAGATGGTAACCCAAGTTGGACAAGGAAGAGGCAGGGGAATGGATGCAGGTACAGGAGGTGATTGGGTGGCGAACCAAAAGAAGGTCACTGCTTGTCATTATTGTCACAAAATCGGGCATTGGAAGCGCGAGTGTCGATTGAATCCAGCAAATCAATTGCAGAATGAGGGAGAGGGACAGATGTCAGAGACTTTGAATACTGTGACTAGACCTAGGTCCATGTATGGGGCAGGATATGATCCGCAAATGTAGATTCCTCAGCCTCCAAGAATACCTACTCATAATCAGGTGTATCATCAGATGCCCTATTTTGAAATACGAGACAGATTTGACCAACCACAAGATCTACATGAGTGTCAGAGGGGGGTGCAGGAAGAATGCCCTTTGGATGCGATTCTGGAAGTAGATCAGAGTGGACCGTTTGTAGATGCAGAGGTGAACGGGTATCCTGTTACCTTCTTGTTAGATACTGGAGCTGCGCGCTCCACAGTAAGAACAGAAGTGGTTCCAAATTTGGCCCTTTCGGGACAATCGATTCAAGTGGTGGGAGTTACCAATCAGAAAATGACTAACCCATTGACAAATGAGTTGCCTGTGAGTATAGGACCGTTCCGAGACAAACATCAATTTGTAGTATGTGATTCAAGTCCAGTCTGTCTCTTGGGACGAGACCTTTTGTGTAAACTAAATTGTACCATATCCTGCACTCTGAGGGGTGTGGAGTTGCAAACCTATGATGATGATGCTGATTTTAAAATGGCCAACACGAGCTTGTATGCAGAAATGTTCGTGGTTCTCACGCTAGAGGAGTTGCCACATGATTTGAGGGACTCCGTTTCTCCGAAAGTGTGGGACTTCACGGGAGAGGAGATAGGATTGATTCGAGGGGTTGAACCTGTTAGGATACAGATCAAACAAAATGCAGAATTTCCACGAACTCCGCAATATAAATTAACTTCAGAAACTGTGGCTGGAATAAGACCTGTAATTGAGTCTATGATTGCACAAGGCATTCTCAAAGAGATACGAGGAAGTCCCTGCAACTCACCTATTATGGGACTGCAGAAGCCTAGCGGCAAGTACAGAATAGTACAGGATTTGCGCAGAGTTAATGAAATCGTGATTCCATGTTGTCCTGTGGTACCGAATCCAGCTGTTATTCTGTTCCAAATACCATGTGAAGCAGAATGGTTTACAGTCATAGATTTATGTCAGGCATTTTTCTCCATACCGTTGCATGAAGACAGCCAATTTTTATTTGCATTTAGGATGGACGATCGTGTGTTAACGTGGTGTAGAATCCCTCAAGGGTATACAGAAAGCCCCTCTATTTTTAGTCAGAGTCTGAAGAAGAATCTTGAAGGGCTGGTGATGCCCCAGAACTCAGTCCTAGTTCAATATATTGATGACCTTTTGGTCGCTTCAGAGACTGAGGATGCTTGCAGAATTGATACTGTGGCTTTGCTGAATCATTTGGCAGAAAATGGACACAAAGTGTCCCCGAACAAACTCCAGTATTGTCTGAATGAAGTTCAGTATCTAGGTCACCGGATTGAGAAGGGGAAACGAAGGGTGTCACCAGATCGCATAGAGACGATTCTACAAATGGGAACTCCGAAAACACAAAAAGAAGTCTGCATGTTTTTGGGAATGGTCGGCTATTGTCGACAGTGGATCCCAACTTTTTCCTTGCAAGCAAAGCCACTGTTGAGATTGACTCGAAAGGACATTAGCGATCCGGTACCATGGGATGATGACTGCCTGAGAGCCTTCCTCGAGCTGAAAGAGAGCCTATGTCGCGCTCCAGCTCTGGGAATGCCGGATTATAATAAAGCGTTTTCACTCTTCTGCTGTGAAAGGGAAGGATGTGTGTTAGCGGTCCTTGTACAGACGCATGGAGATGCTCGCAGACCAGTGGCTTACTTTTCAGCTACATTAGATCCAGTAGCTTCTGCGTTGCCCGGATGTCTCAAATCAGTTGCGGCAACAGGTGTCAGCATTGAGAGATGTGAAGGCATAGTGATGGGTCATCCGCTTATTGTTTATGTGCCTCATTCAGTAGAGCTGTTAATGACAAGAACTAAGACACAGTATTTAATGAATAACAGACTTACAAAGTATGAGCAGGTTATATTGGCTTCTGAAAATGTCACTCTGAGACGTTGTACCACCTTGAATCCTGCTACATTGTTACCTCTTCCGCAAGAGGAGGAAGAGGATTGTGAAGAGCATGGCTGCCTGGATGTTACTGAGCTATCTACCAAACCCAGACCTGACATTGTTGATGAACCTCTGTCTGAAACTGATTTGATTCTTTTTGTTGATGGTTCATGCTTAAGAGACAATGAAGGGTGTTTGAGAGCAGCGTTTGCTGTGTTCACCATCCTGGGGGTGGTGGAAGCTGCCTGTCTGAAAGGAGTATACTCTGCTCAGGTAGCCGAAATTATTGCTTTGACACGTGCCTGTATCATTTCAAATGGTGTCCGAGTGACTATCTATACGGATAGCCAATATGGGTTTGGAGTGGTTCATGACTTCGGCCAGTTATGGTCACAGAAGGGATTTTTAACGTCCTCAGATCCCCAATCCGTAATGGAGAATTTGTGCGCCAATTGTTGGAAGCTTTGCAGAAACCCAAAGAGATAGCTGTAGTAAAATGTGCAGCTCATGGAAGGGGAGAGGACTTTGTTACAAAAGGAAATAACTATGCCGATGAAGTAGCGCGTTTTTGTGCTATACATGCTTGTGTTTTCAATGGAACATATGTAGGAGAGAGCACAGAAGAGACTGAGCTCAGCATGATGTTAGCTATAGCCGATACCTGGGATGAGGTAAAGCGACTGCAGGATGAAGTCCCAGAAGAGGAAGTTGCATCATGGGTTAGAGCAGGCTGCGAAAAGAGAGAGGATGGCATTTGGGAGTCGACAGATGAGAGAACAGTATTACCTAACTGTTTATTGAGCCCAATGGCAAGGCAGATTCACGGAGTAGTTCATCTAGGGAGAGATGCCATGGTGCGAGTGTTCAGGCAAACTTGGTTTAACCCACAATTTCGTGTGTATGCTGAGGCTGTGTGTCACAGGTGTGTTACATGTCAACAAATGAATGTTGGAAAGAGAACTGTGGTTGCAATGAGTCATATTGGAAGATCAGGAGTGCCTTTTAATAGGATACAGTTGGACTTTATCGAGATGCCTAGGTGCAATAGGCTGAGATATGTTTTGGTGGTAGTGTGTATCTTTTCAAGTTGGGTTGAAGCATATCCAACTAGACGATGTGACAGTCTCACAGTGGCAAAACTGTTGTTAAGGGAACTGATACCACGATTTGGATTTCCGACCTCAGTGGAGACAGATTGAGGAACACACTTCCATAGTGAAATCATGAAATTGTTATGTACAGCTCTAAACATTGATCAGAGATTGCACTGTAGTTACAAACCTGAGGCATCTGGCCTTGTGGAGCAGATAAATGGCACAATCAAGATGAGGGTGTCAAGGTTTGTTCGTCAACTTCATTGAAGTGGCCAGATGCGCTACCATTGGTATTGATGAGACTGCGTAGTACTCCTGCTAGGAGGACAGGACTCTCTCCCCATGAGATATTGATGGGGAGAGCTATGCGATTGCCTATGGTGCCAGCTACAGCACTGATAAACATCACTGATGATTTGGTTTTGGCTTATTGTAGGGGACTGGCTGACGTGGTTAATTCTGTGTCCCATCAGGTCGAGGCTGCGACTGCATCTACCTCGAGAGACCTGCTGCATGATCTTAATCCTGGTGACTGGGTGCTTGTTCGAAAGCACGTGAGGAAAAGCTGCCTTGATGCTCGCTGGCGAGGACCATACCAGGTGATCTTGGTTACAAGTACAGCTGTGAAGTGTGGAGGATTACCAAACTGGATCCACGCTTCGCACACTCGCCGCGTTCCAGAACCCGAGGAGGTAACGATTCCTCTTGTTCCAAGAAGTACAACTGAAACTGACACAGAAAATGAAGGAACAAGTCAAGTTGTAAGAATTCCTGAAGGGGCTGAACAATCAACTGAGCAAGAAAAAGAAGATCAAGCTGCTCCAGAGTTGAGTGCAGACCATGAGATAGATGAGATTGCAGAAGTGAACTTTGAACCAGATCAAAGTGAACGGCCTGGTGCAGAAGGATCAGATGAAGAGGAAGAGAGGAGACCAGGTGCAGAAGCAGAAAAGTGGCCAACAAGAAAAGAAAGGCTGAACATAAGGCTTGCATCTGAGAAAAATCTCGCTCTGATTCCTGAAACGTCTGAATCAGATCAAAGTGAAACTGAGGAGAGACCGAATGGTCTAAGACGTTCCAGAAGAGAGAGGGTACCGTCTCAAAAGTACGCCTCTCCTGAGTGGACGTACCTGGCTGCATATGCAGAGACTGAAGAATTCCGGAAGGTTGGGGACTGGTACAGTGAGTTACGGAGGGGACGCCCTGTCGATTGATATTCAGCTGTTAGTCCCTGGAGTTGAAGCCTTCAGAATCCTAACTTTGACAGTCCCCGATCCACCAAGGCTAAGTGGTTTGCGCTTTTTGATTCTTAACCAGGTTGCTTTCCCCACATTTGGTCGACAGCCCACTGCACAGGAACTGGGAGAGATTTGTGCAGAAATTCTGCAGCTTGTTCTTACCATACTTGGATCTAATACCATTAATGATGAAGCTTGAACTTTGAAAGAAGAACTCATTAGGCTTTAGAAGGAAGATAACCTAGGCCCGAGTGGAAGAAGATTTAAATTAGGGACTTTCAATAGAAGAAGAACTGAGGGCTAGGGCTAACTACACCTCTACAATAGGCCATAGATACTGGACTGAATATTGAAATAATGGAATGGGGAAAGGAAAATAAAAAGACGTTGTAAATACCAAAATAAGGCAAGAAAAGAAGAAAAGAGACTTTGATTCGTTTGCGCCTTGAAACCAAAGGTGGTCCAAAATGGAATCTGGAAATCCAGGACGCAAGCAGAAGTGCATAATTGGTACCCTTATTGTTGTGGTGCTTATTGTCATAACTGTGGTGATTGTTACATCTTTGGTTGAGTCACATGATGCTGAAAAGAATGGGGAACAGACGACACTTACCCCACCTACTTCAGAGTTCGAAGAGGGTGCATCCGCAAAAGATAGAGAGATGATTAGGGAAACTAGTCGAATGTTACATGTAGATTTGTCAAAAGGTGATTTCACGCTAAATGCATATGCTCGTTTGTTGTATGAGTATGTTGATACAATGGAAGCGAAAGATTGCTATGTGTGTATGCAACTGCCAGCATCCGTAGAAGAAGGCATTCGATACCATCACTTACCTTTGACCTATGGCATTACATGCAGTGTGTTATTGAGTATGTTTTATAGCAAGGCACATTTTGAGTACTACTTCTCCAATTATGATGTGGTACTCTCAGAAGTCCCTGTTCTTAAATACATGAATAAATATGATTACTATAAGCAAGTAGAGAGGATGTCTACGTATTTTGTGCCTACTATTACCTTAGATACATCTTATGCCCATAGACACAATTTGACCTGCATGTTAACTGACATTGAAAAGAAGTTTGTGGACCAGATAGAGGATCGACA
This sequence comes from Calotriton arnoldi, assembly GCA_963921515.1. Taxonomy (NCBI): domain Eukaryota; kingdom Metazoa; phylum Chordata; class Amphibia; order Caudata; family Salamandridae; genus Calotriton; species Calotriton arnoldi. Next base: position 706,900 of record CAWUFW010003461.1, on the reverse strand, counting down.
TAGGCAGACCTTATTTAGACCAGATCCGAAGCACAAAGTGATCTCATGGACACAGGAGGAATTAGATCATAAGGGGAGTTCTGGTCCAATAGCTTTAGACTTCCAGCAAAAAGGGAGACTGTGCATTAGACACCCGTCCACACATTATGACAAAATATTTGTAGGTGAAAGTGATTGTGAACACATTTTCTTGATTGAGGAATCCATTAGAAAGGCGCTGTTGGATAAATTGACCATAGTGCCAAACGTGTACTTTGTGTGTGGTAAAAATGCTTATGTGAAATTGCCCAAAAATTGGTATGGTACATGTTATTTGGCTGTGGTATTTCCCAAGATCTTCCATGTGGATGATTTATGGCCTTTGGAAGGGAAGAGATCTCATAGAGGAAAACGCAGTGTAAGTGCGGGAGAAATTATTGGGGATGTATTTGGAGCTATGATACCTAGTTTGGGTGTGATTTTGAATGATGTGAAAATTAGAAAACTGGCATCTCTGGTAGATAAGCTCTCTGTGAATACGGCCCAAATCCTATTGCTTGTTGATGGGGAGATGGTTTCGATAAGGGCTATGGTTCTTCAAAATCGTCTTGCTTTAGATGTGCTATTAGCAAAAGCCGGAGGAGTCTGTAAATTATTGAAAGTTCAACAGTGCTGTACTTATATTCCTGACAATAGTCGGGATATAAGGAAGTACATTAGCAATATTTCAGAGATACATCAAGATTTACGTGATCTAGCTGCTGATGGACTCTGGGAACAAATTGGCAAGGGATTTGGCAAGATAGGAAGCTGGTTTGGAAGTTTGGGACAAGGAATAATGGGATACATCTTAAAACCTATCATAATAGCTGTCATTTGTATAATTGTATTATTGGGAGCCATCAAGGCTTACAAATGGCAAAGGGCACGACATAATGAGAACTCCTTGAGAAAGCATGAGCAGCAATTAGAACGACTGCAGGACAGTCATTATCTGCACCTTAAAGGGTTGGAAAGATTTAGACAGGGACGGCAAGCTACAACCTCTGTTTAGGTCAGTCTCTTCTACAAGGAGAAACTTATGAGAGGGTAAAAAGGTTGGTGTTATGACACTAGTCATAAGAGGGGGGAACTGATAGAGCGCTTACAGCACTCTAAATTGTAGGGGTGCACTATACTCCTGATATAAACGTACTCATAGGTATTTTTGTCGTTTGCAGTGTTTTATGATTATTAAGATGCATTTACTCACGTCATGTTAGTATTAAAATGAAGTGAGCACATTTAAGTAGGATTTGCGTGTATTAGAAAACATAATTCCTGTATGTGTAATGTGCAGGACGACATTATACTCATATAATGTAACTGTGTTTAGTTTAATTTGTATGCCCAATTTGTAGGTTTTTTTGAGTTTCGTTTCTCCTTGATTGCTCAAGAATCAATTAAATGAATTTTTTGTTTGTGCTCGAAGACAGTATGTTCTCATCCCACTGCAGGTGCAGGAATTCGATCTCGTTATTCTTAGATTTAAGGAGATACCCGGAATGTCTTTGAAGAAGACTGCAAGGCGAGAAGGGAGGACTCCTTTCGTGTCTGGCCTATCTGGGAACCAAGGCCACTGAAAGAAGAAGTTAATTTAATTAAACGCTTCTGTGGAAACTTACTGAAATTGTTTCAATGGAAAAGTTTAGTAGATGATGTATTGTGGGTTGAACATTGTCTTTTTGTGTGATGCGCAGGGACAGATTCGAGAGACTTCTGCTGATTTTCGGAGAAGAAGGAGCATCTTAGAGCGAGCTCCATAGCTTTAAGCTATCAGACCCATTTGACGTGAGTACTTCTTAGGAAGTCAACACGTGCTGACACCTTTGGGATATGATACAAGGGAGATAGGTAGGATCCTCATTTAGAGCAGAGTAGGGAAAGAATTGCTTCTCCTTAAATGAAAAGAGAATTGGACTCCGCCTCTATTCTTTGCTGTATTTTGATTTTGGAGTTCATCATATTATGCCTTCTGTGCCGAATGACTTATATTCGTAAAATCGTCTCTGTATTGATTTTCTGTACCTAAATACTCCGATATTGAGGTGTGTTTATATTCAATTATTTTTGGCCTTATAATAAATCCACCAAACTGAAATTCGGAATCTGTGGTTCATTACAGCATGACTAAATCGAAAGTATAATCCTGAATTGTTTTCCTCCCCTCTACCACTTTTAGCAGGCAAATAAAAGACCATCTGCCCTAAACCTAGTAGGGAAAAGCAGGAGTAAAGGTTGGCGTAATCACAGTTATACTATTTGCACTGTCGTGTAGACAGAGCACTGGCTGCTTCATGGCATGCATTTACAGCATGTATATGTCTTCCGCACGTGTAGCCTGTTCAGGCGCAGCCAGGCGGGTCACTGGATTTAAAGTCCACGAGCGCGAAGCCTGCTACAACCGGGGTCCTTGGCTTGCAGAGTTGTAGCGTCACTGCTCCTAGAGAGTTGGGACACGAGCTTGGCACCAGGGCCGGACTGGCCGTAGCGGGCACCGGGCGTTTCCCGGTGGGCCACCAGGGTGGGGGCCGATTTGGACCCCTGGGGGGCCGTTTTTGTTACCGGGCCCTGCAAATAGCTCAGCCGCACCCCCTCCCCCCTGGAGGTGGGGCCGGCCGGAGCAGTTTGCCAGGGCAGGTTTCGGTTCCCAGTCCGGCCCTGCTTGGCACATTGGCAACAAGTGTCCTAGCGTTTGGGATCACATGGTCGGGGAACATGGCGGCTGGCTAACGCCAGTCGGGAGAACCCCTGTGCGAGGCGAGCCAGGAGTAAGGAAAGCCTGAAAATGAAAGCGGATTGATTAATGATGCGTGTAGTCGTGTCACGATATTGTTGGGTGAGCCTGGGAGCTTTGGCGGTTTTCCGGTGAGGATATCGAGGAAAACGGTGTGGAGAGCGGCTCATTAACAGTCCCGTAACGGTTCATGGATTGTCTCATAAGACCGGCAGCACCTACTACTGTTAATACGGTAAGGTCTTGTATGGGTTGGGCTGCCGATCTCCATACTTTCACCGCCGAGGGACGTGGCTCCCCCCCTTCGGGGAGTTGGAGTCGGGCGGCGGAGTGTTGGAGGAGATTTCGTGCTGCCGAAATATTTTATGCCGGTAAGAGCATTATTTTTGAGCTTGCTTGTAAAACAAATCCCGGGGCGAAAAAAAGTGTGTGCTATAAGGATTTCAAGTTCAGACTCGGCAAGTTTGATTCGCTGATATATAAGCTTCATTGGCGTATCTCTCCCCCGTTTCGGGCCCTTACAACAGAGGCCAGTCTTGACCTGTACATTGAAGGGGGGAAGGAGTGGATGGAGAGTGAGTTTTTCCCCCGAGCTATAACTTCCAGCACGCACCAGTTTGTAAACCCAGGCGAAGAGGGGGCCAGGGCATCTACAGCTGACCACGCTTCCTCCGGTGAAATAACCTCTCAAGGTGGGAATATCAAAACTAAAGAGGGTAGATCACTACCAGAAAGGAGTAGATATCAACTTTGATCGTTTCCTGGGAAAAAAGTAGTGGAACCTCCTTCGGGGTGACTCCTAAGTCTCCTGTAAAAAAAAATTCTAAAAAAGGAAAAATTAAAAAGTGCAGGACAAGAGAGGTGCGGTCGGTATCCAAGCCACTTCCATCTCTTAGGTCATATTTTAAAATAATGGAGCAGGTAGCTGGTTCTCAATCGACCGCAGGGGAATCTTTGGGTTTACCGAAACCAATGGAGAAAAGGACATCTCCTGTACTACAGGGTATTCCATTAAGGCTTGAGAATCGTTTTTCTTTGCTTGCTGAGGCTCAGGAAATTTCAGATGAGAGGTCTCAGAATGAGATACGGCCTGAAGATGACCCAAATGGAGCTAGCTTGAATGATGAAGTGAGTCTTGCATTAACACATGGGCCACAGGATGAAGCTTCCTCAGGGGTCGTAGGGGTCGCAGGTGATCAATTGGTGAACCTGTTAAACAGCTTGCGGCAAGAAATATTAGCTAAATTTGAGACTTCAGAAAGCAACCAAAAGGTTATTCAAGATAGAGGGGAGATTCTTGAGCAGAAGATCGATGGATTGGCTAAACGTACGGAGAACTTGGAAGAAGAAGTGAAGGTTTTGGGAGAGGCCACAGCTACCAATCTTAGAGAGATCGACAGACTTAAACAAGAGAATAAGGCAATACAACAGGATATGGAAAGGCTTGAACTTCAGGTTAGGCGTAATAATATTCGCCTTTTGGGAATTAAGGAAAACGCAGAAGGGGCGGATATTAAAGGGTTCATCTCTAGATTGTTGGGAGAGCTATTACCAGATAGAATGGATATTGATTGGGGAAAAGAGCTCCAGAGAGTGCATAGAGACCCATATAGGTTACAAACAGGGAGGAAAACCCCGAGGAAGATATTAGTCTATTTTCTCACTTTTTCAATTAAGGAGCTTGTTTTAACTCGTGCACTAAAAGATCGGTCATTGACATATGGGGACTCCACTTATCTAATACGATCTGATATGGGTAAAAGAACAGCGGAGCGGCAGTGGCTCTTAGGTTCAAGAATGAATGAACTCCGGTCCAGAGGTGCACAGGTTCATATGAAGTTTCCTGCCATGTTGAAGATCATGTGGCAGAATAAAATGTTTAACATCCGAGAACCGGAGGAAGTAGATGCCCTTTTAAAACAGATGGGAGGGTCAGAATAAAGATAGAATAAAGATTGGATTTATATGACTCCAGGTTAAAGGCATATGATGTGTAAATAATTTGTAAATAGTACGTTGCTGAGGTCGATAGTAATAAGGAATCATAACCTGACAAGGGAACTTATTAGATATAGTATAATTGATGATTGGTATTTTATGACCCTATGACACTATTACTTAAGTTTAAGGTATAAGTGATATGTAGAGTTCAGGGATGGTTTTGATACCTGGATTCGTCTTGTCAGCACGGGGGTATCTCGAAGGCGCTCGCGCCCTAAGAGATAGAAGGGGGGGTTCCCCAGGGGGGTGGGAGGAGGGAGGCACGGGGTGTTGGGAGCATTTTGGAGAAAAAAGAAAAAATTAGTGTCCTTAATCTGCCATATAGTATTTTTTATTATGCTCTTTTGATAAAATATTGGTTTTTCTTGTTTTTCTTGTTTTTTCGCATTAAAATGAAGAGTACTGATTTTTTTTGTCAGACTAAAAGAGAGAGGGTATCTTTTTTACCTTATGAATGAGTAAATGTTTAGTGAATCTCACCTCATGGAATGTGAATGGGGTGAGATCTATGAGAAAATTGGCTCGTATAATGGAAATTCTTAAGAAATCTGAGGCTAATGTCATCCTTTTACAGGAGACACATTTGGAAAGAAGTGAGTGTTTGATTATGTTTAAAAAATGGTCTTGGGTTCAGGAGGTTGTTTCTTCTAATCAGAGGGGTAGTACAAGGGGGGTTGCTATAATCATTAAAGCAAACTGTGGTATTAAATTGGAAAGTCACTATACAGATATGTCTGGGAGGTGGATACTTGCTAATATCAAGATTCAGGGTAGGGCGTTAGGGTGTTAGTTATTATGGTCCGAATAAAGATAACCCAGATGCTTTGATTAAACTGGAGGCCGCCCTTGTACCAACTAATAGTCCAGTGATTATAGGAGGTGACTTCAATTTAGTTCAAAGACCTGATTTGGATAGAACATCTAAAGTAAAATATGTCACTCCCGTACAATCAATGGCTATACTTAAAACCATGATTCAAGAATTAAACTTAGTTGATGTGTGGAGAATTAAGATGGGAGATAAGAAGGGTTACACCTTTTTTAGTAAGAAATATGGTCATCACTCCCGTATAGACTATTTTTTAATAGATCAAACATTACTTGAGGGAGTGGAAAAGGTTAAACATCTCCCTGCTACCCTTTCCGATCACTCTGCGGTATGTCTGTCCTTGAGATTTCAGGAAAAGAGATCTATAATAAGGTGGACCGTGGATCGGACAATTTTACTAGATGAGGCTGTCCAAGTTAAAATGCAAGAAGAGGTTATCTCCTTTTTTGAAGTCAATAATGGGTCAGCTAAAATACAGGTAATTTGGGACTCCTTTAAGGCGTTCTTGAGAGCCCTGGGTACATCTATTATGATAGGGAAAAATCGTAAGTCTAGGCAGCAAGAGAAGGATCTCCTGAAAAATATTCAAATTAAAGAATCAGAGTTGCAAAAGGCATCTTTAGAGTCTGTTTGTAAGGTGCCCCTTCTTACCAAGGAGTTAAAGAGCCTCCAGCAAGAATATCAGGATGTTTTAGATCAGATCTTGATAGATAGATGGAGGGTCAGTAAACTTCAGAATTTTTCATATGGTGAGAACAGTGGCCGGCTTTTAGCCTGGAAAGCTAAAATCGATAAAGTCCGAAACCAAATAAGTAGTTTGAAGGAGAGTTCAACTGGTCATATAGTAGATACCAGTACTAAAATAGGAGCTGAACTTCGTGGTTATATGGCCAAGCTATATAAAGAGGATATTAACCCAGGGTTGGAAAAGATTGAGAAATTTTTGGCTGATGCTGAGCTCCCCTTCTTGAGTGAACATCAAAGAGAGATGTTAGCTTCTGAAATAAGTGAAGAAGAGATTCGATTACAGATGAGAAAGATGGCAAGAGGGAAGGCAGCTGGGCCAGACGGCCTTCCGATAGAAATTTACCTATCTCTTGAGGATAGTATGGTATCCGTTTTCAAAAAGCTTTGTAATACCATTTTGAGGGATGGGGAAGACCCCCGACATCTTGGGCTGAGGCAACAATAGTTTTAATTTTAAAACCAAATAAAGATCCGTTGCTGGCAGAATCTTATCGACCTATATCCCTGCTGAACACGGATTATAAAGTGTTTACCGGGATACTGGCAGCTAGAGTTGCTAAGATTATTAAGAGCCTAATTCATAGGGATCAGAGGGGCTTTATCCCTGGAAGGCAGCTCAATGAATTAACCTTCACAATGTTAGGAGTAGTGGATTTGGCAGAATCCTTTAATCTTCCAGTAACATTGGTGGCTGTCGACGCTGCTAAGGCGTTCGATCAGGTCCACTGGCAATATCTCTGGGAGACTTTAAGAGTTTTGGATTCCCTAAGAATTTAATAAAAGCAGTTCAGTTATTATATAGTGCACCCAGTGCTAGAGTGTTAGTTAATGGGGAGTTAACAGATCGGTTTAGTATTATGCGGGGAACAAGACAGGGATGTCCGCTGTCCCCCTTGTTGTTTAACATATACATTGAACCCTTCGCAGCTTTAATTAGACAAGATCCATCTATTCTTCCATTTAGGTTCAAGAATTTTGAGGTTAAATTAGCCTTATATGCGGACGATCTTGTTTTGTATATGTTAAATCCTAGGGAGGCCATCCCTAGTTTGATGGCCAAAGCAGAACTGTTTGGGAAGGTATCGGGGTACAGTGTCAATAGAGATAAAACTGAAGTTATGGAGTGGAACCAATCGTCTCAGACATTTGGGGCAAAACATCAGATGCGTTATCTTGGCATTATAGTCACCCAGAAGTTACTCGATGTTCCTATAGCAAATTGGAGGAAGATTAGTCAGGAAGTAGGGAAGCTATTGACTAGATGGGCAAATCTTCCTCTTAATTTGTATGGCAGGGTTAACTTGATTAAGATGATTGTACTTCCTAAGGTCACTTTCCTTTTTAACACTATACCCCTTCCATTCAATAAAAATGAGGTAGCAAAATTACAGGGCAAGATAGGCAGTTTTCTTTGGGCTTCAAGGGTTGCCCGTATATCCTGGAAAAGGCTGAGGAGAAAGTTGGAGAAGGGGGGACTCGCTCTACCGGATTTATGGGTATATGCACATGTTTTTCATTTTAAGAATTTTCGAATGTTGTTAAACAAACCAGATGAATCTGCATTAGGTATCTTGTATAGGGCAATGCTTAGTGATCTGGGGGATCAACCTGAGCAGTTCCTTTTTAAGTTCGGGGATCCAAAGTTTTAAAAAAAAGTCAGATTGAAGATTTTGTTACAGGCAGTGAAGAATTGGGTTTACATGCGGGAAAAACTTGGAATACCCTATTATTCTGATTATGCACCAATTTGGGCTTCCCCAGGTACTCCAGCATGTTTAGATGATCTGCTTAGTCTACCATTCAATCAATCAATCAATCAATCAATCACAGAATTTGTAGAGCGCACTACTTACCCGCGAGGGTCTCAAGGCGCTGGGGAGAGGGAAGGGGGGGGTGCTGCTAATGGTCGAACAGCCAGGTCTTGAGTAGCCTCCTGAAGGTCAGCAGGTCTTGGGTCTGTCGTAGGCTTAGTGGAAGGGTGTTCCAGGTCTTGGCGGCGAGGTGTGAGAAGGATCTGCCGCCGGTGGTTGTTCTTCGAATGCGAGGGACGGTGGCGAGGGAGAGGTCGGCGGAGCGGAGCTGGCGGTTGGGGACGTAGAAGAAGAGTCGTCTGTTGAGGTAGGCTGGGCCAGTCTTGTGGAGTGCCTTGTGTGCATGGATGAGGAGTTTGAAGGTGATCCTCCTGTCGACGGGGAGCCAGTGCAGGTTCCTCAGGTGGGGGGTGATGTGGCTGTGGCGTGGTACGTCGAGGATCAGGCGTGCGGAGGCGTTTTGTATGCGTTGCAGTCGCTTGATGAGCTTGGCCGGGGCTCCCGCGTAGAGGGCGTTCCCATAGTCAAGTCTGCTACTGACGAGGGCCTGGGTGACTGTTCTTCTTGTGTCTGTCGGGATCCACCTGTAGATCTTGCGAAGCATGCGGAGGGTGTTGAAGCAGGAGGAGGAGACTGCGTTGACTTGCTTGGCCATGGAGAGCGTTGAGTCGAGGATGACTCCCAGGTTGCGTGCGTGGTCGGTGGGTGTCGGGGCTGCTCCCAGCGTCGTTGGCCACCAGGAGTCGTCCCAGGCAGAGGGGTTGGAGCCGAGGATGAGGACCTCCGTCTTGTCCGTGTTCAGCTTTAGTCGGCTGATCTTCATCCAATCGGCGACGGCCTTCATTCCTTCATGGAGATTGGCTTTGGCGGCGAGGGGTCCTTGGTGAGGGAGAGGATCAGTTGAGTGTCGTCGGCGTAGGAGATATTGTTGAGGTCGTGCTGTCTGGCGATGCGTGCGAGCGGGCCATGTAGATGTTGAACAGTGTTGGGCTGAGGGAAGATCCCTGGGGTACGCCGCAGATGATCTCGGAGGCTTCGGATCGGAAAGGTGGGAGGCGGACTCTCTGGGTTCTGCCGTCGAGGAAGGAGGTGGTCCATTCCAGGGCCTTGTCTCGGATCCCTGCGTCGTGGAGGCGTGCGCGTAGAGTGCGGTGGCAGACAGTGTCGAAGGCGGCGGAGAGGTCCAGCAGGATGAGGGCTGCGGTCTCACCGTTGTCCAGCAGGGTCCTGATGTCGTCGGTGGCGGCGATGAGGGCAGTCTCAGTGCTGTGGTTGCTGCGGAACCCCGATTGGGATGGGTCCAGGATGCTGTTTTCTTCGAGGTATCGGGTTAGCTGTTTGTTGACGATCTTCTCGATGACCTTGGCTGGGAACGGAAGCCGGGAGATGGGCCGGAAGTTCTTGAGGTCTCTTGGGTCCGCCTTGGGTTTTTTGAGTAGGGCGTGGATCTCTGCGTGTTTCCAGCTCTCTGGGAAGGTCGCGGTCTCGAAGGAGAGATTGATAACGTTGCACAGGTGGGGTGCGATGGAGCTGCTGGCTTTGTTGAAGATGTGGTGCGGGAAAGGGTCTGACGGGGAGCCGGAGTGTATTGTGCCCATGGCCCATGGCCCATTGAAACAAGCGGGTATCACATGTTGGGGTGATTTAAAATCAGGTACGTATCTGGCAACTTGGGAAACTTTGACAGCATGTACCTGTGGACAATTAACTAGATTTAAATTTTATCAACTTTCTTCTTGGTGGGCTAGACAGAATTGGGGGGACCAGACGGATGATGCATGGTTAATTCAAGCTATGAAAGTCGGGGTATTAATAAAGAAGTGGCTTTGTGGTATCGAATTTTGATTGAGGCAGAAGATGATATAGAGAAGGATATTCGAAAGCTGTGGAGTGAAGATGTTGATGACATTAATTTGAATGAGGCTTGGATGAACTCTTTTGCATTACTTCGTGAGACAGTTAAACCCGCTTTTCTTAAACGGAATCATCTTTTTACTTTGTATCGGGTATATTGGTCCCCTGCGAAACTAACAAAAATGTCTGGAACTCATTATGTCTGCTCTAGGTGTCAAGACCCCCTAGCGGATGATTGTCATATGTTTTTGACTTGCCCTTTATGTGTTTTGAAAGCCTGCAAGCGGTGCGTAAACATGCTTTGTACTTATAGTCTTTGCTTACGAGAAGCAAGGCTGGCAGTAAAAGAGGCACAGTTACTGACAGTCTTGCTTCTCGTAAGCAATGACTATGAGTACAAAGTGTGTGTTTACGCACGGCTTTCAGGTTTTTAAAAGCACAGAAATAAAAGGCACTGTAAATGAAAAAACACTGACCAACCGCTACAAGGCTGACATATAATATGAAACACCAGACTTTAACACTGGTGAAAAACAGCAAAACGAACACACAGAAAAATACTTCTATGCAAGAGTACTTTTAATGTGTTAACTTAGCTGTGATAAGGTCTAGTTCAGCTGTTCTTAACCTGCGGTCTGTGATGCCTACTCAAGGGGACCGCGTCTGCTTTGAAAATGATCTCTTAAAACTAATTTGTAATCAAATATTTATTTTTAGCGTGCAAGAAAATGTGTATCTGAAATGTAAGATTTAGAGTTGCATTGTGAGTGCAGAATGATCACTGTGAATGCAGGGTGAGCAGGTGAATGGGGTGAGTTCCTGGCGATCAGTGTGAGTGCATTGTGATCGCTGTGAGTGCAGGGTGAGCGTGAAAATGAAGGGTGAGAATGAGGAGTGATCTGTCTGAATGCAGGGTGCATTCCTTGACACTTGAAGTAACTCAGCATGTTATTGACAGCGGCATAGAGTTTCAGATATAAGTTAATCTATTGCTATTATGGCATTAATTAGGGATTGAGGGTGGAGGAAATAAATAATGTGCTCATCCTGCAACAACCTTCCAGTCTTATGATTAGGGTTGCCAGCTCATTTTTTTGATGTCCCAGACGGTACAAAAATAAGCAGTCACCTATAGCCCTATTTTTAGTACTTATCTGTGCATACTTCGAACAGCAAATATAAATAGAAAACACTTTTAAATGTGTTCTAGGGCTGCCTGAATGATTCATGACTGATAATTAAAGGGAACAAAGACAGAAAAGTCACATTACAAATGAATACACACTTTTTTATTTATAACTCTATTGAGTGTCAAGAGGAGATGTTTGCAGGCTCTTTAAAAAACACATGGCTGGCATTGTTCTTTTGGCAACTCTACTTTATATTCCTTTTCATGAAATGGATTCTCACACTACGGCAGTGAAAGTAAAATACAAATGTAAGGAATAGGCAGAGTGGGGGCCCAGGGGGTTCTGGAACCAGAAAAAAAACTAAGCCTCGGTAACCACTTTACAAAGGTATGTAAATAAGCAAATGGTCTTTAAAGACGTGTGAAAAACTCTTGCGTGCCGGAGATAAGACTCGAGACACTGCCCAGCCGAGCCCACAGCAGCTCGAGCTGCAGCAGCCCGGGCTGAGACACAGGGAGGGGATGCTGAAGCCCTTTTAGCCCCATGGGAGTTGCATGCCTGAGTGCAGTGCGAGGGTTCTGCAGATGGGGATCCTAGAAGCGACTGCAAGCTACTACGGGGCCTCTCCAGCAGTCCATATATTTGTGACTGATTCTTGCGTTTGGCCCGATGTTTTTTGAAAGTCACTCAATCGACTGACAGTACACCGTGTAGCTGTCTGTGATTAAAATGATTACTGGACACAAATTTGCCTTCGTCTGGGGTGGGACTACATCCCCGATCATTCCTGCACTTCCGTTTTTCCCTCGGTGGCAGAGAGGAGGGGGCATTCCGCAACAACACAATTAAAATCGCTTAAAGGTTCCCGTGGCACTGCCAGGGCACAAAGGGGCATGCCGCAACAATGCGATTAAAAGCGCTTAAAGCTCCCCGGGGCACAAACTTGCCTTCGGCTGGGGTGGGACTACTTCCCCTAATATTCCTGTAGTTCTTGTTCCCCTCAGTGGCGGCGAGGAGGGGTCACGCCACACCAACACACTTAAAAGCGTTTCAAGCTTCCCACAGTGCAGGACACAAACTTGCCTTTGTCTGGGGTGGGGCTATGTCCCCCAGCATTCCTGCACTTCCTGTTTACCCTCAATGGTGGTTAGGAGGGGCCTTGCCGCAAAAACGAGGTTAAAAGCTCTTTAAGCTTTCCGCGGCACGGGACGCACCTGGGCCCTTTGCTTGCCCTTCTATTAAGCTTCTGGGCCCAGTGGATTCTTTTTGGAGTTATTGCAGCAAAGTCTCTGAGTAAACAACCGCGCACTCCGGCAAAGTCTCCGAGTAAACAACCGCGCACTCGCAAACAGTGACGGGCTGCAATTAAAAAATGAGTTCTCCTTCATAATACATGAAGAACCACAGCGTAAGGAACCTGTACTTTACCGGTGCTCTTAGCCTTCACCGGAAGTGACGTGTTGGCTATTGGAACCAGTGAGCAGCCAACAAAGAAGAGCGACAGGGGGGTCAAAGAATGGTAAGCAGCAGGCAGGAATAATGTGGGTTTAATGAATACAGCAGGTCTTGCAGACAGCGCATGCACCCTGATGCTCGACCTAAAAAGGGATTTGTGTCACTTTCATTTTGGAGGACCCCAGTCATAATTCATTTAAGAAATGAGAAAAAATAAATAAGTGAAAGTGAAATAAAAATGATTGCCTTTCAAATACTTGATTATTCCTTTTTACAAATACCCATCAGGTAGAAATTGTTTTAATAAAGACCTTGACAGAATGCATAGCTGCCGTTTTTTATATAGCTTGTATATGACATTTCCTTTGATTTATTGTGCTTATGTGTGCTATTATATTGCTGCATTTCTTTTCTTAATAGAGCTGGGCTGCAGAGTGATTGCGCGCGCAGTACCCGATATGAGCTGCACTTAACATGAAAACTTTAACAAATGCACACAATCACCCCGCAGCCCAGCTCAATTAAGAAAGGAGATGCAGCAAGTCTATAAACATGGCGTGTGCTTTCAGAATCACCTGAAAGCACACATCGTGTTTGTAGACATGCTGCATTTCCTTTCTTAACTGAACTGGTCTGCGGGGTGATTGTGTGCAATTGTTAAAGTTTTCATGTCAATCGCAGCATCTGTCATGAGCAGCAATTAACATGAAAACTTTAACAAATGCACACAATCACCCCGCAGCCCAGCTCTATTAAGAAAGGAAAAGCAGCAAGTCTACAAACATGGCATGTGCTTTCAGAATCACCTCAAAGCACACGTTGTGTTTGTAGACATGCTGCATTTCCTTTCTTAACAGAACTGGACTGCGGGGTGATTGTGTGCAATTGATAAAGTTTTCATGTTAATCGCAGCGTCTGTCATGAGCTGCAATTAACATGAAATCTTTAACAAAGGCACACAATCACCCCGCAGCCCCGCTGTGTGTGCGCGCTTCACACACAGCACTGCGCGCTCGGGGGGACAGCACCTTACAAGGAACAGTGATCAGCAGAAAGCAATATAGTGGTGTGGGAGGCTGGCTTAGTATATGTTGCACACTTATTGAAGTGAAGCACCCTCCACTAATCCAGACAACCCTTATGGTGATTTTAGTGGTCTTAGACAACCATAGAAAGCTCTCTAAGTGGTAGCTGTGGAGAGCAGGCTTCAGGCTTAGTCCAGAAGGAGTGTAAAGCAGCTTGTTTTACCAGTACTAATCATATAGTGGAGGTTAAGTGAAAAACACCCACATAGTGTAGTTATGAAAATATGCATTTATTATAAACACTCACTAACACATTGCAATATCTCCTACCCCGAGATATAATCACAATGCACACAATATTTCAACAATAATAGAACAGATAAGTAGCACAAATGCACAGTGGTCTCCAGGGGGAGAAACAAACCATATACTAATAAAGTTGAATTGCAAACTACGACCTAAGTCGAGACTGGACCCAGAAGACTTAGAAGAGCCGCTGACCCAAGGAACCACCCAAGGTAAGTACCCAGGAACCCTATGGAGGCCATGTGCAGAGTGGAAACACGACCGCGTGCTCAATACAAGTCAATTGGGAAGTCGCGGTTGCAGTTTTCAAGAAGAAGGACCCTTCCCAGAGGACCGTGAAGAAACCCCGTGGAAGATAGAAGGTTGGAGAGTCACCCCACCAGTGGATACCCCGGGAACCAGGATACCTACACCAGGGAAGCAGGGTGCATAGGTGCGAAGTGACGTCAAAAACCGCCATAGACCACTATGGAGGGCTTCAGTAAGGATGCCGCTGGCGAAGAAGGTGAAAGAGTCCGGTGGAACCTAAGGGTGGATTCAGGAGGAGAAGTACCTGCAGGCAGAGGGGAAAGAGTCTATGCCACTCAGGAGTGACCAGGAGGCACAGAAGACGAATGCCCACCGGTGTCGGAAGATGCAGGAGAGTTGACGGTGACTTTGGCGCTGTAGCTGTGCAGACCAGGCAATGCTGTGAAAGACCAGGAGCCATTCACAAGTTGCCCCAAGTTGGATGTCAAGAGCCAGGGGGTCGGTGTCTGGCGGGAGCACCAACAAGCATTGGCAGCGGCAACAAACTTGGCAGACGAAAAAGATGCAGTGTCGGGACCAACAAGGTACAAGGGATTCACCACAAGCAGGTAAGTTAAGCAGGTAAGTTAGAGTAGGCCCAGAGAAAACAGGGGAGCCCACTGGAACTAAAGAAGACCCTCAAGAGGACCCACAGACCGGCGGCACAGGAGTCTCAAGAGCACCTCGAGCAGCTCACCAATGATGTAGGCCCACGGTGCAGAGGATGCGGTGAGGACAAAGATCTTGGTAGCAAGAGATGCTGGAGGCTGGAGCTTCTTGGACCCTGAAGATCTCTGGTGAAGTGAGTCAACAAGCTTTGGCAATGGCAAGTCGATGCGCTGCACAAGGGTACTGCTCCAGTGGTTCCGACGAGGGATACTGGCTTCAAACTTGCTGTGAAGACAGTGCAGGCCTCGAGAAAATTGCAGAACCACCAACTATGTTGCTGAACCTTTCGGAGCCCATGGGAGCTCAGGAACAGCAGACTGGTCAGCTTTGTTGTGTTGCCTGCAGATGCAGGGGATTGACTCCTTCACTCCAAGGGAGATTCCTTTGGGTGTCTTGGATGCCCACAGGCCTGGAGAAGAACCTGTATGGAGCACAGGCACAAACGACGCAGAAGACTGGCAGGACGACGAGACCAGGAGCAGCAGGGGTCTTCCAGGTGCAGTCTCGGTTCCCAAAGCGAAGTCCAAAGTGCCCAGACGATTGAAGATTAAGTGGTTTCGGATCTGAATCTTGTCCCACGATGAATCTAAAGAACATTCACAGGTAAGCCCTTAAGTACCCTAAGAAAAGGGTTGGGACAATTCAGGGGTCCCTCCTAGAGGAGGGGCTGGACAGTGGGGAAGATACTCCCATGTCCTTTGTCCAGTTTTGCACCAGAGTGGGAGCCAACGGCTCTCTGAACTGGTTCCAACTGGAGTATGCAAAGAGGGCACCAAATGTGCCCTTCAAAGCAGTCTAGTGGCACTGGCAAGCGCCCCCACCCTGGCCCTATACACTAAGTCCTGTCTGGGAAGTGGTCACACCTCCCTGTGACAGGAAACCTATTGGCCTACCTTCCCCTGCTCGAGCTTGGCCCTGCAGCAGGAGGGCAGAATTATGTCTCTGGTCGGCAGCAGTCATAGTTTGCTGTCTGGGTCTGTAAGACTGGTACTGGGAGCACAGAGGGCTTCCCGGAGGAGCCCCACAGTGCATAGATGAATACGGGTGTGATTCCAACATGTTTGATACCAAACATGCCAAGGTTCGTTACAGCCAGTTTAGAGTTAGCCATTGCGTAATGACACATGGCCACTCTATGTATCGTAATGGCTGATGCACTTACAATGCCAGGAGAATGGACTCTGGGAATTGTAGGGGTGTCCTGCTAATGCAGGGGTTACCCTCACACTTATAACCGAGCACCCTGCCTTCCGGATTGAAATGCCTGACTTAGGGGAGACTTATAGGTTTTAAGTGTAGTGACCTCAGATATAAGAAAACGTATATCTGCCGTAAGTGGTGCTAGCACCAGCCTACATAGGCTGCAATGGCAGGCCTGTAGTTACAATTTGAGTGGTCTCCCATGGGTGGCATAATACATGCTTCAGCCCATGGGGGACCTCTGGTGTACCTATGCCCTGGGTACCTTAGTACCATATATTAGAGACTTACAAGGGTACACCAGTAGCCAATAAGGGGGGCACCTAAGTACTCACCATGGTCCAGGATCCCAGTCAGACTAGTCAGAAAAACAGAATGACACCAGCAAAAAGTGGGGGTAACCATGAAAGCAGATCCTACTTTCCTACAAGTGGTGATTAAAAAAAGCACAAAAAGCGAAATTAGCAAATATAAGTGAAGGAAAATAATGGTAAGTATATAAAATATAGACCAAACAAGCAAGTATTAGGAAACTCCATATGTAAGGAAGTACATTTAGATAGGTCCTGAGGGAAAGTATCTTTGTAACAGTAAGAGCTTGAGGTATAGCTTGAATATTTCCAAGGACCTTATGGTGCGTAAGGTAAGCAAGAATTAATTCCAGATTCTGGTTGAACTGTGTCATAAAAATTGAGCCATTGTGTGTTCTTTCATGAATGTGGGAGGGTTTAGGGGAAGCGTACCCACACTGCACAGGCAGCGTTGGCCACCTGGCAGGATCAGGTTGTTAGGTTCTAGGGTGGCTGTATGAATAACCTTGTGAGTCTTACAAATAGACCTAGCTTCAACGGGGAGCCATTGGAGCATAAGTAAGATCAGTATTACGTGGTCATATTTGCTACTTCCATTGACAAAACAAGCTGCTGTATGCAGCAATGCTTTAAGAGGAACAAGAGGAGATTTGGATAGGTCAATCAGGAGGGAGTTGCCATAGTGATCCCAGTCAGCACCAAAGACTGAACTAGGGTCTTTAGGTCATTGGCAGAAATGAATTGACAGATTCCTCATGAATGGCTCACCTGAAACTGTGCACTCTTGGCCATGAAGTTTATTTGAGATTGAAGATTGAAACCTTTGTTCAGAATCACACCCAGATATTTAGCATTGTCAATGATAGTGGGTTTACAGTCGAGGATGTTATAAAAATCGATACCGGTTTAAACCGGTGTGTTGGCATAGCTACCAAGTTTTCAGATTGCATTTGTGTGACATTTCCATGGTTGCAGTGGGTTTATGTGTGACATTTCAGTACTGCATTAGTGACATTTTGAGTGACACTGTATCATGTACAGAAAAAAAACACTTATGTCCATGTAACAAGATTATCTTTAGAAATAAATTCCTTCCTGTGTAATGGAATGGAATGGAGAGTGCATTACTACAGCTGCAGCACTCTCGTCATGCTCCTGCCCGGTATAAATTAACAATGCTAAGAAGCAGCATAGCACATGATTAGCTACAGAGAAGATAAAAGACATCACAGGCCACATTCATGCTGCCGTTTGACCTGCATTTCCTGACTTAGCTAGTGGGCTTCACAAGGCTCTGAAGCTTCCCACGTCTATGTGACTACCTCATCTAAACTGTGTTTTTTCTTTGAATTGTGTCTTATGTCAGCAAAATTAAATCATATGTGTGAGGTGATCAAAAAAATTATTGAAAAAAATAAAGTTGCTAATGATAGTGTAATAGAGAGGGAAATAGAGAGGCAGAATAAGTAAGAGGAAAAGAAGGAGAATCATAGTGGGATCCAAAGTGAAATGCTGAGAAGACAAAGAGCACTTGGAGAAGCTGAGGAGGCTGAGATAGATAGAGTTTTGGGTAGACAAAACGGAGTCAGATGGGTTAAGAGATAGATGGAGGTGGGGCAAATATGTCTTACATAATGATAGAGCAGAATGGGAATGTACTGTTGCTGGCAGTTCCTGAGATTCTGTACCTTCCTCCACCATGTGATTGCCCCTCCTCCCAGTCACAGTATGGTTCCAGGAAATTCCACGTCACTAGGGGCGAATATTCGAGTGCTTGCATTTCCTATTGCAACTACCAGAGCCGTGCGGGAGTACCCACAAGATGGCCGCCGATCTGTAGCTCTCCGGCTGCCCCGGATGCTTTCTTTGGATTTTCTGTGGATTCCTGCACATTGGGCGTGGCTATGCGACTGATCCTGTTATCAGAGCTGCTGGGGAGCAGTTTTGTGAGTAATTAGACCGCTCTCCAGTCTTTACGACAACTATTCCCTTTAACACTGCCGCTCCTCAAGCAGTTCCGTCGTGGCTGCCATTTACTCACACTGCTTTCTGCGCGAAGCGCACACATAGCAATTGCTGTTCATCAGGCTTCGTTGGGCCACAACAGGCTTGTTAGCTTACTTCTTCTCTCAATTCAATGCCCACATGGCCTTCCATCGTTTTTCAGCTTAATTCAATGACTGGAACCTGTATCT
Organism: Calotriton arnoldi; assembly: GCA_963921515.1. Classification (NCBI taxonomy): domain Eukaryota; kingdom Metazoa; phylum Chordata; class Amphibia; order Caudata; family Salamandridae; genus Calotriton; species Calotriton arnoldi. The sequence goes on along the minus strand of CAWUFW010003461.1, from coordinate 688,324 downwards.
TCTTTCACTGGAATGCTCACCTTTAAATGATAACGGTCAAAGGTGCTTCCTCCTTTCTTTTCTACAAATACTCATAATTACTGCAGCAGTATCGTGCTAGTGTCTCCTGCTACTTGTTCGGGTTTAGCCGTAAGACTTTTTATGACACATTGATCACTCCACAAGTTAGAATTTCATAATGGATAACCAGGTCCCTTCCACCTTTAAGTCCTTTTCCTCACCCACCCCTGTTCTCAATCCTTGCAAAGATACAACGGTTAATGCTAATAAAAAGATGAAAAAAGATCCAGCATCCCTGAAAAAATCTCCGCTTCCCCTAACTTTGGAGGACATTATGGATAAACTTAACAATTTAAAGCCTTTTGTGGTGGAGACTAGTGCAGCCCTTGAGGAGAAGTGGCCTACCTTGGGCTCCTGTATATCGGAGGTTGAACAAAGAATTAGTGATGCCCAAGATGTTGCAGCTAAAGTTTGCTCATTGTCCAAAGAAGTTTTCCTTCTTAGAAAACAAACTGAAGATTTGGAAACCCCAACAGGCAAATTATCTGAGAATTTATGAGTTTCATGAAGGCACAGAAGGTTCCGACATAATACCATTCCTAAAGCTTTATCTCCCTAAAATTGTTGGACTGACGAACACACAAGATTTTAATATATAATGGGCCCACCGGGTGGTTGTATGCCCAAATCCAGACCTAATCTCACTTGCCCAAGAGGGATAATTGCCTATTTTCTTCAATAATAAGTAATTTTTTCTTATTTTGTCACATTTGCTGAACACATTTTTCTTATTCGTTATTTAATACTGTTTAATATTTTCTTTTTTCCTTATAGGTTCCTTGTTTATCTCTGGTTCTTGGATTGATGTGTTCCATGTCCTTATGTTTCTTTTCCCTCCTCTCAACATGTATCTATTATTTAATCTATTGTTGGTAAGTGTTGATCCTCCTCACTTTTTGTCACTTCAGTTTTATAACTTTCAAAATTATCTTTTTAATTTTCTATCTTATCTTCTCTCTATCTTATCACTAGGTCTGGGAGGCTGCTTGTGGTTCAAAATTATCGTTTTAATTTTCTATCTTATCTTCTCTCTATCTTATCACTAGGTCTGGGAGGCTGCTTGTGGTTGGCTTCTTCTCCTTTCTTTTGTGCTCCACCTCTTCTCACTTGGATTGTTCTTACTCTTTCTTGAATGCATTTTATGGTGAAAGTCTTACGTCTTTCTGCCATCTTTGTTTTCGTTACTAAGGGGAATCTTTTTTTCCCCCTTCTCCTCTTCATTTCTTTCTTTTCTCTTCTTTTGTTTTTTCTTCTTCTTTCTTATCTTTTCTTTCTCATTTTCTACCTTTTTTAACTTTATTTTGAAATTCATTTCACAACTTCAATATATTTTTGCCTTGTTTTTTTGCAAGTATTGTATACGTCTACATTGTTTTTGTTCTGTTTGCAAGTATTAATTTAATTGTGGTATGTCCCCCCTCTTTCTTTATGGTTTAATATGAGTAATTTACACATTGTTTCATGTAATGTTAAAGCTCTTTGAAACCCAATCAAACTTCAGAGTGTCAGCTCATTTATCAAAATTAAAATGCCAGATTTCCTTGCTACAAGAAACTCACCTTAAAGAAAAAGGTATTATTTCTCTCAAAAAAAAGTTGGGTTGGTCAAGTGTTTTGTTCCTCTGCACAACACAACAAAAATGGTGTAATTGTTCTTTTTCTTAAACTCTTATCTCTTGATATTGAAACTTTAGTTTCCGATGAGGATGGTAAATGGTTGTTATTAACTCTTAAAATTACTGAAGCCCATTCTCCATTAGCAATGTTTATGGCCCTCCAGGCGTTGATGTTAAATTTTTCAAAAAATCTCGACTCAACTGCGTTCTTGTCCTACTGAGAATCTTATAGTGGGAGGTGATTGCAGTCAACTGATGGATCCTTTCATAGATAATGGTACAGAAACAAAATATAGTCTTAACAAAATACGACGCACTTTTAAACACTCAGTACTCTCCCGGGGCTTAGTTGACACTTGGAAAAGGAATCATTGGCTATTTTCTTCAATACTCGGATCTTATGAAAGTACTTTCAGCTGCAAAGCAATGAAAAAAAATGCTCTGGTCAGGGCAGAAGATATATATTTCCCATTCAATAGCAAATAGGCGAAAGGAGTTTCTGGACCTGCGTACTTGAAGTAGTTGACGCATGGCAGACTTTTCATCTTGATATTATGGAATGTATTATTTTTTCCCCTATACTCCATTCATTTCATTTCATTTCATTTCATTTCATTCTAGCTCGAGGATAGATTACATATTTTTAACCCATAATGTTTTGAAATATATAGAACAGGCTGAAATTAGTCCTATCCTTATTTCCAACCATGCCCCTGTCATCAATTACTTCGATACATTGCCAGATAACTCACCTTCTAATGGATCGAGAGTTAATAATGTATTATTGACTGATAATCTTTTTGTTGACAAATTATATTTTTTTACCAAAGACTTTTTTTAGCTCAATCTTCTTGTTGATACTGCAATTCATTTTATTCAGGACATATTTAAAGCAGCAACTAGAGGTTTTATTATTGACTATGTTGCTTTTAAAGAATGCACCTCACACAAAGATACCTCCATGTTACTACGACATATAAAAATTCTTGAACATGAATATTTTTCCTCTAATCGCAAAGACACTTACCAAAGCTAAATTAAATTTGAACAAAAAGTCAGTTGAACATGCAAGTACATCTTTATTAAAAGTGAAACGCAAAATTTTATGGCAGACGTAATAATTCAGGTAAAATGTTAGCCAATTACCTAAAAATAAAAAAAACAGAAATCTAAAATAAGTGTCATATTGGACAGTCATGATAATAGATATTGTACCTATTCAAAAACCTTAGAATGTTTTATGGAATATTATAATAAATTATACACCCCTGAACATAATCCATCACAAGATACAATGTAATGAATAGATTGTGCATGGATGATGCTATTGTTATCAGAGAGGCCGATAAGGGTGGAAACGTGGTGGTTATGATCCGATCAGACTACATGAATGAGATTGAACGACAGTTGAACAATAGATCTTGCTATAAATTGATTTAGGGAAACCCTATTAAGGAGTTAACAACTATTATTAATATGAAACTGAGTGAGTGGAGAGACACATGCCTACTGACGGAGGATGAATTTCGCTATCTATGGGTGGGACATCCCAAATTCCCCTGTATATACATCCTGCCGAAAATCCACAAGGGGAGGGCTGTTTCCACTAGGCCGACCCATTATTTTAGGGGTGGGCTCACCCACTGAAAGAATGTCTGAATTTGTGGATTTAAGGCTTCAAAAAAATGTCCAAAATCTACCATCCTACATTAGGGATAGTAAAGACATACTGGTGAAATTCAAGGATTTCAATTCGTCTGAGGAACTTTGCTTTGTTACATTTGATGTGGAAAGTCTGTACACCTGTATCCACAAAAGATTTGGACTCATGGAAGCCCAGTCTTTTCTGGATAGGGAGGGGGCTGACTGCTATGAGTACAATGAGATGCTAATGCAGATGATGGACGTCATTTTGACGAACAACTTTTTTCTCCACAATGACCAGTGGTTCCAACAGACACAGGGGACTGCTATGGGTTCCCGGTTAGCTCCCTCTTTTGCCTGCCTCTTCATGGGCTGGTATGAGAGGGAGCATGCCTGGATGGAACACATCATCTTCTGGGGGAGGTATATAGATGACATCATCTGCCTCTGGTCAGGCCCGGACGATGCACTACAACAATACTTTGCCTTCCTCAATGACAACCCATACAATGTCAAGCTGACAATGACACATCACAAAGAATGGATACATTTCTGGGACTTACATTTTTATGTAAATAATGGGTTAGTTCAGAGTACCTTATATCGAAAGGAAACAGCATGTAATGGGGTGTTACATGCCTCCAGTGCGCACTCACGGGCTGTAATTGATAATATCCCCTATAAGGAAATGATTCGCATTAGAAGCAACTGCAGTGAGGATGAGGCGTATTGGGTCAATATTCTTGAGACCAAAAGAAGATTTCTGAAAAGGGAGTATGGAATCAAAGTACTCGATAAAGCCCACTCTAGGATACAACAAACAGATAGGGCAACCACATTAATGGACAGACAACTAAAAAAGACATCTGATTTGTCCCAGAAAGGTAGACTGAGATTTGTGACTCAATACACTACCCACAGTAACAAGATTTTTAAATTTCAGAAAAAAAACTGGCATTTGCTTACTGACGTTCCTGGACTTAAGGACTCCCTGACTAAGAATCCGGCAATAACTTACAGAAGAGGGGTATGCCTGAGGAACACGCTTTGCCCTAGCTATATTGTAACATCCCAGAGGAAAGGAACATGGCTACCTCTAAAACCGGAGGGCTTCTTTACATGGAACATGTGCAATATTTGTCCTTACGGTAGAAATAAGACCAAAACATTCATGTATAACACTACTCTGCAATCTGAAATCAGACACTTTATCAATTGTAACACCACGTATGTTGTATATGTATTGGGTTGTAAATGTGGACTGATTTACGTTGGTAGCACGATACGGTGTCTTAAATACCGTATCCAAGAACATCGTCGGGCAATAATGAATAGAGATGTCAGATATCCTATGACTGAACATTATGGAAGTGTACATCCAGATGAATCTGAATTCTGGTTCCATGGGATTGATCATGTTACCGTTGGGAAAAGGGGTGGAAACCGGGAACTGGCACTCAGACAAATGGAAGCTAAGGGGATTTGCAGTTTGAGAACTACCATAAAGGGCCATAATACTGATAATGAGCTCCACTATTTCCTAGAACAATGATGTGTATTGCATGTTGTCAGACAAGTTACTGGGACCAGTAACTTTTAATCCTCAACTATAACTGGGGTCTCTCGTTTGGTAGATATATTGAGAGTTCTTTCGTTAGAGGTTCCGTGTTGATTTGTCTCTAGCACCCAACGTATAGAACTCTATGTGAGGCTCTATCTTTAGGAGCCTCTGTTGTGTGACCCTATGTTTTGGCACATTCTAGTTACACATATTACCCCAGGTCAATATATGGATTCTTTCTTTGCCACTTACTTTCTATACTATCACCTTGTTATTATTTACTTGCTACACATATGGGTGTAAGGTCTTCATACTCAGATATCCACGCCTTCCACCTTTTCAGAATATATTACAGATCTAGTAATGGTCTAAGTACATATCATACTTTGGTTCTTGTCAATCTCCTGGTTATTTCTAGTAGAACAACCATATTTGGTTGCCCTTTCTTCATTATAGACTGGCGATATCTTCCATATGACAATATTTTTTAGAATTGATGATGAAGTACAAATATAAGTACATAACCTTGGCACTGAACACACGTGTCTTAGTGGGTTTCCCCCATTAATACTCTGAATATTTGGTTTGAAATAATTCAAGGAGGAACACGGGGAGATTCCCCAATATGGCAGCCGTTTAAACATGGTTGCCGCTTCCTATTATTATGTTTAATATAGGCTGATACAGGTTTTAATTATTTCATCATATTTGCGCCTTCGATCTCTTTCCCCCGTCAGTACTCTATACATTGATTTTGGAACAGCCCAAGGAGATATATGGGGAGATCCCTCAATGTGGCGGCCCCATTATTATGGTTGCCGCTTACAGGTTTAAAATTTTCTATAGGTTGATATGGACTCTATCACACTCACTAGTTAAAAACCAAATTTTCCCTTTGGAAATCCTTTTCACTCTTATTCTTTCATCATACACTCATATCCATAGATACCTAATGTTCCACTCATACAACAATTATACACTTGAAATTAGAATTAGAAGCTCTACTCAGAGTGTGTAAGCACTTATGTGCATATTTAATAAATCATATCAAACATGAATAAAATTGTACAATAAAACCATATATCATCATAAACAACAATATAATAAAATTATTAAAACACATGGGTTATCTCATAGACATCAATTCATCAGCAAACAACCCCCCAGGACAGGAAAACTACAAGAGACAATAAACTTTGTCTTGTATCTGTTAATTCGAGATTTATTATAGACAGCACCCTGCAGGGGAAGAAAAGCTTACCTGTCTTTTTAATGGCCGCTGACTCTCCTCAAATTTAACAAAGATATTCTGCGTCGACGCGTTTCGGTGGAGCAGTGTTAATAAGGCCACCTTCTTCAGGACTAATAATTTTCTTTTCCTTATCCCAATAGCATGTAATTGTACAAACCGGTGCTACGGCACTCGGGAAGGTGTGGCTCCTGTGAAATTTGGGAGATGCACACTTCAATGATTTTATGTGAAACTTAAAATTCTTTATCTTTTCTTTATTTTCATTGGATGGACAATTTGTTTGATTTACACTCAATCTCGGTTAAATCACCCCCTTTCAGTTATGGAATGATTACGAGGACATATCAATGGTCTCATCCATGGGTCTAACCGAAACCTGTCTCGGTTATCCTTTTATTACACATGATGAAAAGAGAGCATAAAGTCACTCTTTCTGCCTGTAACCCGGAGCGCGATATAATTGGCTCCGTCTATATGTGGGCCCTGCTTACTCCGGGGTCTCTACTCGGCTGTTTTTCGAAGTAAATAATCTGATTATTTACTTCGAAAAACAGCGGAGTAGAGACCTTGGAGTAAGCAGGCCCACACTCTGAGTAGAGCTTCTAATTCTAATTTCAAGTGTATAATTGTTGTATGAGTGGAACATTAGGTATCTATGGATATGAGTGTATGATGAAAGAATAAGAGTGAAATGGATTTCCAAAGGGAAAATTTGGTTTTTAACTACTAAGTTACCTAGGTGCTCTGTCCCGTTGGATTACTAGAGCGCCTCTCCTTGGTGTCAAGGTCTATCACACTCACTACAAATGCGCCATCCGTTTTTATTGACCTTTTACACATCTCTATCTCACCATATATAATTGATATATTTTCAATTATATACGATTCTGGATTTCGAATGTGTTCTTACATAGAACCCAATGGGTCTAAGGAGCACAATCATCATTCCTTTGTGGCGTCGCCTGTTGTTCCCCGCATCACGTGACAGGCGTTTTTTTTCCCGGTTTCACGCAAGAGTACCTCTTTAGATCTATACAATACAACATATTTTAGTCCCCCACTGGACGCTGTATCAATATATTATTTTTTGACTTATTTAGATAACCTTAGCTGGAGGATATAGGCTTCGACTCGTATTTCATAAACAGCACACCTAGGGGCACATGCATCAAAGCTTTTTGCGATCGCAAACGGTGCGATTTGCAAAAATTGGCCGTTTGCGATCGCAAAATGGGCTTTTGCGATGCATTAAACAATTTGGCATGCGATTTCCCAAATTGCGATTGCATTTAAGGAATCGCAATTTGCGATTCCTTAAATGCAATGCAAGAAGCACTTTCAAATAGCGATTTTGCTATTTGGGGCCGCAATTTACCGTAAAATAAAACAAAACGGTATTTTGCAAAAACTTTGAAAAATGCACTAAAGTGCATTTTTCAAAGTTTCATGTCACACACACACATGCCCTTGGGGCATGTGTGTGCGCAACATGGGTGCACAGTACAATTTCAGGGGTGCAACAGGGTGTCCTTTTGACACCCTTGCACCCTTGAAATTGCATGCGCAATTTGCGAGTTCCAATTGGGACTCGCAATTTGCGCATGCAATTTCCCATTCATTCCTATGGGCCTGTAGGCCCATAGGAATGAATGGGAAGCCATTCCTTAATTGCGACACGCAATTTGCGAGTCGATATTAAGGAATGTATAGGAATTGCTATTTTTATAGCGATTCCTACATGCATAGGCTTTTGCGAGTCCTTAATTGCAATTCCTTAATAATCGCAATTAGGGACTCGCAAATTCCTACCTTGATGCATGTGCCTGCTAGTAACTTGGGAGACCGCAGGATACTTCGGTTTACCCACAGGACTCGGGTGAGTGTGCATTGGATGGATGCGTAGCGGTGCTATATAAAGGGGAGGGATTTTAGAATGTGGCCAGGCAGTGGGAACATCGTGCCTTTTGGGCAAATTGGTGTGACTGCATAGAAAGGATACTTTTGGTCCCGATGTGGATAAGCATAATCTCTTGGAGATATACGGATTTGAAATCAAATTGGCTTTGGCATAGATTGTGTAACTCCGTGGTTTTAATACTTTTGGTCCCGGTGTGGCCGAATACGAACTTTGGGACAAAACAAAGACTGGTTGGATTTATGTCTCCTTTTTGTGATAAAGTGAGATGGTTTGGTTGATATATACTCATTCCCGCTTTGATTATTTATCCTAAACTCACTAAACGAATTATTTGGAAATGTATACAGGTGGTAGGGAGAGCTCATTTATAGCTATGGCCTGTAATGTGACGTTTTGAGGGATTGTGACTACTCGCACTAAATAAGTTATTTTGGAACGCTTAAAGGTGGTAGGGTGAGCCTACATAATTATGTCCTGTGATATGACATATGGGGGAATGTGACTACTAATTATTATGTCGATTAACCTTCACAAATTAAAATACACTGATGGTTTGAGGTGATCTTGCCCCTCCATTCGTGTAATAATATTTGGATTACTTTGAAACTTAAGAAGGCATGCCAGGGATCTTGTTAATATAGGCTGTCATTTTTTGGAATATGGTGATTTACTCCACCTTTTCCGAGTATCCATGGTATCGGTGGGAGGCTAGAGGGAGGGCTATGACTCTTTTAATGATTGTCCCATTGCGAGTTTATTTTTTATACTTGCAACACAAGGTTTTTTACATGATTGAACCTTGGGTCTTTTTCCTATATAGGTCTTGAGCAGGGGCATGATTTGGGCCCCTTACACCATCTGTGGACAGGATGAATATAACCCCGTGATATGACGATTACCATAGGATGGTACCACAACTAATACTATATCAATATTGTGAATACGCTAAACTACATTTTAAGGTGAGAGCTGCCTATCAATAACGAATATATATGAGAAAGAGAGACAATAATCCCACGCTAGTGCATTGGATTCCCCTTTTTTTATCATAGACAAGTAGTGGAATGCAATTGTCTTTTTAAAATGTCAACACATCCCATTTGGGTTGCTTTCGTGTTCCACTCTCTCTATTTCTATACTGCTATTCTATTCTAACTTAATCCTGAACTGTACACCATTGTATGGTGAATTAGGATGTTGTATGTAATGCTATATGTTATTAATACCTGTTTATGGGTTGAAGTACTTGGTATAGACTTTTATAAAAATTGGGTACCGCCATGGTATTCATGATGATTGTAATTATTTGTACGTTTGGGTTGCTTAGTGGTAAACGATCTGCAGTGTGATTTGTGTGTGGTGTGTTATGTGCCAATCACCTGCTATTTAGGGTGTGATCTCTATGAGACACATAGAGATCTAAAAGTGTTGTATGTCTCTTTACGTGTAAGTAGGTAATGTAATTTGTTATATGTGGTGATGTTTACTGTCTTTTATGTGATTGTTTCAGCCCTGAGGAAGTTCCTAGGCATCCAGGAACGAAACGCGTTGGCTGATTTCCCCAAAAATTTCTTGTGCAATATTTTGGATAAATAAAGGAAGATGATGGACTCATTCTTGCGAAATTGAAAGACTTTTATTTCCTGGTGCACCTTCCTTTTGAAGAATTTCCTGTTCTCTGGTCTCCAGTGGCACTGAACGGCGGCAAGTGCCGGAAGCGCATGCACAAGACACTAAACTTTACTAGACTGAATTGAGGTGCAAACACCAGTGGTCCGCCGCTGTTGGCATTGTGGATATATATGTTAAGGAGGTATGTAAGGAATTATTCTATGAGAACTCTGCTGTTGGGATCCAGTGGGCCAATCATCTGAATGATGCATTCGTAAACAGCATAGGTGGTGTTGATAATGTCTGCTTGTGTCTCCTTATCTATCCATCTGTCTGTAGGTGGAAACTGATGGATATATAGTGCATTACTCCCAAAACCTGGCGAGAAAGTGAGATCTCCAGTTGGTGATGAGGACTGCTGACAATTCAAGGAGATGGACAACTTCTTTTTTAACAATTTGCTGCCAAGGTGAGTGCCGTAGGAAGTTTCTCCAAGGGAATAAAATGTACACCCTTGGTGAGATAGTCCACTACTACCAGTATCAAGAGCTGCATGTAGGGGTCCATCCTTCACTTCTTTCTTAGAGGCTCTGAGAAAAGAACAACCCATTCTGGAGGTCAATCTGCCTGTCCTGGTTGTAACAATGGTTACCAAGAGGATACCCTTTGGAAGGCAGTGCCTGACAGCACATTCAGGAAAAGGCCAAAGGCACAAAGAGCCGCCAAAGTGCCGCGTCCCGATAGTGTTTTTGCGAGGTTGGAGTTTTCTAGCTGAGAAAGACCAGGACTGGAGTGCAGCTGGAGCTGTAGCCCTGGAGTAGAACTGAATTAAGACCAGAAGAGGAGCAGATCTGTAGGTGGAAGTTCTGGAACAAAGCCTGGAGCAGGGCTAAAGTAAAATAGGACAGGACCTGCGAGGCCTGAAACAGAGCTGGAGTTAGACCAAGGCTGGAGCTGGCAGGCCGGGTTCAGAGCTGAATTTGGCAGAGCAGGAGAAAGACCAGGACTGAAACATGCTCGGAGCTGGAAGGCCTGGAGCCCAGCTGGAGTAAGCCCAAGAATGGAGCAGAGCTGAAGCTGACGTTGGCAGCCCTGGAGATAGTGTGGCTGAAGCTGGCCTGGCTGGAGCACGAGCCAGATCCAAGAATTCAACTGCAGAGGCAAGCCAGGGGAATTGCTACGCTTTGACAGTTTGAAGAAAGGCTCTTTATGTACTGTTAGGAAAGGAAGCACCTAACTGGAAGGGTTTGTGTCTAAACAGGAGCTACCTGACAGGAAGAGGCTGGTCTCATAAAGGAGCATACTGAAATGGTGTTGAAATTTGGTGGCCATCTTGGAATAGAACCTGTATTTGGTGGCAATCTTGGAATGAAGTCTCACTAAAAGAGAGTTGAACGGGAGCTTCCTTCGTACAGCTGTCTTCTTTGTTTTTCTAGAACCATAACAACCAACAACACTAAATACTTTCCTGATTGGGGCAATTCTGTGATGAAATCCTTTGGGGTTTGTGACCATAGTTGTGGCCATGGTAACAGTTGTAGTAGCCCTACTGGCTTCCTTCAAGATTTCCTGGCTTGAGCACATACTGAACATTGTTGAACATATTTATTGAAGTCATGTCGCATTTGTGGCCATGAGAACTGACCTGTTATCTTGGTTTGCACATCCTAAGGAAGCCAGCAATAGGGTACTTATGCCCCCAGTTGATGATTTCTTACTGTAAAAAGATGATTTAGGGATAAACAAGTAATCCAGACTCTTATGGCACAAGGATAATTTACTTTGTCCTGGCCTCTCTGATAGTTACTCTTCAAGATTGACCATTTGGTTAACCTTGTAAAAAGCCTCCCAGTGATCCTAATTGCCTTTCCTCCAAGTACAAGAATTAATGGTGAACTGCTGACAGGTTTCAACTCCTCTTGTTAAGATAAGACATCTACCTTACAATGTCTGTTCCCTGGACAACATGTAATCGGATAATGGAACATAGAAAGGAAGTGCGAGCATCTGGCTTACCTGGGGTTCATATATTTCATTGACTTTAGATAGCTTAAGTTCTTGTGATCTGTCCAAATGATAACACAATGTTGAGCCCCTTCCAGGTATTGCCTCCAGTGTCCTAAAGTGTCTTTGATGATCAACAGCTCTCTGTCATATATGGTATAATTTATCTCTGAAGATGTCAGAATGCTGGAATAAAAATAAACTAGATGGGTTACCCCAATTTACAGAAATTTATGAAAGAGAATTGCTCCAGTACCAGAGTAAGAGGCTATGAACGGAAAAGTATAGTCTGGGAGTTTCAAAATAGATGCTGCAGTCAAGATATCATTTTACCTTAGTATGACTGCTTCTGGAGAGATGAGTCGTACAATATCTGAAAAGTCTTTAATAAAATGGCGATAAATATTGGAGAGCCTAAGGAATCCTTGTATTTTCTTCACTGTCTTGGGTGTGGACCAGTCTCTCAAAGCCTTCACTTTCTCCTGACCCTCTTCCAAACTCCTACATCCTAGGAGCTCCACCCCAGGCCCTTCAAAGATGGATTTCTTTAATTTTGTAAAGAGGAAATGCTTTTGTAGTTGTCTCAACAGTTCCTTTGCTTGCTTCCATCCTTCTGGAGCTTCTAAAAATACCAATACATTGCTTAGGTAAATGATTGTGCATCTAAAATGTCCCAAGAGATGTAATTTACAAATTACTGGAGCATTGTACAACATGAAGGGCATCACTGGGTATTCAAAGTGCCCATATCGCAAATGTAATGCCGTCTTCGAATTGCCTCCTTGAGCTATTCTGTAAGCCTCTCTCAGATATAACTTTGAAAATATTTTGGCAGATGTAATCTGATCCAGCAAGAGTGAGTTGAGAGGTAAGACATATCTTTTGTGAATAGTGGTTGCATTTAGCTTTCCCCAGTCATTCTCCCCATGGCTTCAGAATACAAAATATAGGAGCATATGCTGCTGATGTAGAGTGACAAATCCTTTCTGCAGATTTTCTTTCAGATATACTTGGAGTACAGTAGCCTTTGTACCGTCGATGGATCTTAGTCCTTTGGGTGAGATTGATAGGTCAGTTATAAAAGCAGTGAGGAGGCAAATTATCTGCCGCTTTCTTAGAACACATCCTGAAACTCTTTATATGCCTCAAGCACCGAGAGGTGATTGGACTCTGGTTGCATAGCACAACATGTCAAAGGGAGCCCACTGCTCAAATGTCCAAAGAATGACTGATCACAACAAAGAAATCAGAAGGTGATAGTTTGCTCTTTCCAGTCGTTTAGGGGATTATGTTTGTGCAGCCAAGGAGTTCACAACAGGACAGCAAATGGCGAAATATCAATGAGGTCAGTATTTATTTTCTCAACAGGGCTACTGTCCAAAGCAATTTCTAAATCTGATGTCTCTCAGTGAGTACACAAAGACAGAAGAGGTTTGTTATCAATGTTGACAATGACATCATGTGTTTCATTTGGTTGCTTTGGTTGATGATGGTGATCATGGAAGGTTTGAGCCATAAAACAATGTTATACCCCACAACCAATGATGGCCTTATACCCGTCTACCACTGAAGGCCTTATACCGCACTACCAATGAGGGCCTTATACCACACTACCACAGAGGGCCTTATACCGCACTACCAATAAGGGCCTTATACGCCACTACCAATAGCGGCCTTATGCCCTACTACCAATGATGGCCTTATACCCGTTTACCACTGAGGGCCTTATACCGCACTACCAATGAGGGCCTTATACCCCACTACCAATGATGGCCTTATACCCGTCTACCACTGAGGGCCTTATACTGCACTACCAATGAGGGCTTTATACCCCACTACAAATGAGGGCCTTATGCCCCACTACCAATGAGGGCCTTATACCCCACTACCAATGAGTGCCTTATACCCCACTACCAATGGCTGCCTTAGACCCTACTACCAATGAGGGCGTTATACCCCACTACCAATGAGTGCCTTTTACCCCACTACCAATGGCTGCCTTATACCCTACTACCAATGAGGGCCTTATACCCCACTACCAATGATGGCCTCGCACCCACTACCAATGAGGGCCTAATAACCCACTACCAATGAGGGCCTTATGCCCCACTACCAATGGCGGCCTTATACCCTACCATCAATGAGGGCCTTATACCCCACTACCAATGAGAGCCTTATACCCTACTATGAATGAGGGCCTTATACTCCACTAGCAATGAGGACCTTATACCCCCACTACTAATGAGTGTCCAGATGATTAAGGCACCCTGAGTGGTGGAAATGTCTACAGATAGTTGAAAATGTTCTATTACAAATACTTCATTGATTAGGATGAATTTGTGGATTTTACTGGGACTCGACTGTAGTTTGTCTTTAATCGCTGGTGTTTTGCTCAAGCTGTGGATAATGTTTTACAAAATGTTCTGTCTTCCCACTATAAAAGCACAATCCTCACTTCTTCTCTGGTCTTTTCCTCAATAGTTGAAGATTTTCAAATGTTTACTAGCAGCACCAGTTCTTCATTAGTGCTTAATGTCTCTTTGACAGATTTTGTCTGAACTCTCATGGAGATTTGTTTATGACACATTTGCCTTTACTGACGTCACTGTTCTTGTTGGGAATCAGTCTGTAATATTGAATGTATTAGGCCTGTAGATGTGGTGGTTTTATGAACAAAAAATGTCAGTGCTTCCTTTGATTCTTCTCAGATGTTCTGGTGGGATACCACCGCTCCTGTCACCAGCTGCGGATAATGACTTATAGATGTAGTGAAATCTTTGGTTCCTTGAGGTAAGGTAAAGAGGCCAGAATGAGCAATTAATTAGGACTGTTTCTTTCCAATGATAGCCCTGATTTGTTGTATGAAGGTGTTTAACTGGACAGCCACTGATTCTGATTTAAAAATTGAATGGGACCTACACTTGAGCAAAACGTTACCTTGGCTCGATCTGTAAGGAAATAGTGGGGCTTAGTCAAAACATGAAGATTAAATTGGGCCATAAAAGCCTGAAGGGTGTGTGGATCACCTGAACTTCTTTCAGTTTAGGCTTTTTTTTCTTGTCCCCTGGTATGTGTTTGTGTGATATTACTCAAGTGTATGGTTTGGAGACTGCGTACATGGTGAACGGTGTCCTGTAGAGGACACCGTGAGTGCCTGAACCAAAGGGTGGTTCCTCTTCAGGAAGTTGTCCAGTAGATGTATGCTTGCTGATGTCTTTGGGACTTGGCACCAGAGATCCTATAGACGTCCGGTGGCGGCTGGAATTTTATTTGCTCTTCTGCCGGCAGGTGTCCGCCACTCACTGACCCTGAACAGCTCTCCCAGCCTTTATGTTGTTCTGGATATCGCCCAACAATGAGGACACCTTGACCAAGACATTTGGTTTTGGTCAGCAGCTCATCCTGTAGCTTGACTGGTGGTCTCCAGCCCACACTTTACTTTTCAGAAAACCCATGAAGACGCACCCCCCCCCTGATTAGAGGAGAAAGCGAATGATGGACAAAGCTTGTCCTTTGGTTGACTCCGCTTACCTGCCGTGCCCCAAAGCAGGTGGACAGTGACCCCATCCAGGCAGTAGATACATTCTGAAGGCAGCAGGGCACTGGTCGAAAAAGACCTTTACCAGGGATATGAAACAGTGCAGATACTGGAAGCCTTTCAGCTTTTACTGGGACTGGCTGAGCTGAACAGTGAGGGGCTGAGGGGATAGTGAGAGAAGCAGGGTTGATAGTGGGCGAAGGTAAGATAATACAGGGGGAGATTTGCTGACACTGAAATAGGTTGGTACTGGGAGGTCTAAGGTAATACAGGGAGATAATACAGGGAGAAGTTTGCTAACACTGATATGGGTTAAGTTGGTACTGGGAGGTCTAAGGTAATACAGGGAGATAATAAAGGGAGCTGATGCTGGGAATGGCTCAATAGATACTAGAAGGGGTTGAGCTGGTACAGGAAGGGGTTTTCCATCACTGGGATGGGCTGCTTAGACAATGAGAGATGCTGAGTTGAGTTGGGATGGGCTGGTCTGTTAGTGAGAGGGACTGATCTTATAGTGAGTGATGCTGAACTGATGCTAGCAGGGACTGGGCTGATTCTGAGAAGGGCCCAGGAGATACTGGGAAGGGCTGAGCTGATTCAAGGAGGGGATTGCTGTCATTGGGAAGGACTGTGCAGAGAGTAGGAGATGGGGTGAGCTTTTAGTTAGAGGGAGGGGATTAATCTTCTGGTGAGTAATGCTGGGAGTGGCTGAGCGGATATCAGGAAGAGTTCAGCAGACACTGGGAAGGGCTGAGCTTATACAGGGACAGATTTGCTTGCACTAGTAAGTGTGCTCTTGGCTGGCTGATGGTGTCTGATTTGATTGAGAGATATTTTGAGCTGATACTGGGAAGAGCTGAACAGACATTGAGCAACCTGGAAATACCCTGACACACAGGAGAAGCAGTGACAGCCTGCTGGGGAACAAATGCAAGTTAGAGTAACAACCACAAACTCCAGGAGCAGGCAGGAACCCTACCACAAGGGGAACAAGAGAGGGAAAACGAAATAAACCTGCAGAACAACAACACCCAAGTGATAACTATAGAAAGAGGAACCCATGCAAATCCCCGTTGCATGGCCATCTGACTTCTTTGTTGCTCTGCTTATATATTACCCTTGAAGGACTCACCTGACCTTTGTGAGTGGCTAATCCTACTTTGCCAGTGTGCGTCAGCCCCCACTGGCCTGGCTCTATAGCAATAGAATCTATGCTGTCCCCTGTCCAGTGTTGGCTTTACCCGCATGGAGTACTAGCCTTTCAGGAGATGATTGACAATAGCACTCCCTCCCTCCAAAGAATCACCCATCAAACACCGGGGCGATGGCTTGCTCTGAATCTTACAATGGAAAGCTGACGAGTATTGGTGCATTGACAAATTCTATGGCTTCCCAGGATTGTTCTGCCATATTGAATCCCAAATAATGGGATACCCTAACTGATCCTAGCTAACCTCTGCCTCATATTCTGGTCCATCATCAACTACCATTGCAGGAGATGCATTACAGTCAACTGAGTGGGCTGGTTTAACTCATGAGAAATGCACTTCCAGATGCATGCAACAGGATTCTGGGACGCTTAATCAAACCCAACCAATTTATTGATTAAAAAGGGTCCTAAAAGGGTCCTAAAACCTGTAAGTAAATTTAAGATGGATAGTGGGAACAGCCAAATGCTTGGAAGAGAGCCAGACTGAATCTCCTTTCTTGTACAAAGGGGCTGGTTGTCCGTGTCTATCTGTATATTTTTATAATCTAGTTAAGCCTTGGGATTTTATTCAGAATCTGTAAGAAAAACTGTACTGAAGATACTTTTGCTGTAAGACCATACTCTGGGATAAATGCCTTAGGTCCAAAAAGGCACAATGAAAAGCCTAATGCACTGTATAAAGAGTTAGTGTGGTGTAAATAACTGCTGGGAATATAAGAGCAACCCTTTCTAAAACTTTTGTACACTAGGATTGTCTTCTACCCAAATGTACATCTCCATTTGTTGTTGAGCAAAAGGCATCTTTTTGGCTTTGTAACACTGCTGGAATACATGGAAGCAGTCTGGTTATTTGTTCCAGTTCTTCCTGTCGAGAAAGAGTATCTGCCTTCCTATCTATCTTCCCAAGTCGATGGATGGTCTCATAGGAGAATCGAACAAGAAACAACTTCCATCTAGCGTCTCACATTTGAACACATTAGATATTTTTTTTTTAAACAAAATTTTTATTGTTTTGTTACATGCATCTAGGTGGCTAGAATCATTGAATACAGCTATACACTCGGTATCAACAGTTCAAAGCATTCCGTTCTTGTTTATGACCTTCTATTACTGAGGACGCCGGGTTCCGGGCCCCTCTGAGGTACAATAGGAAACAGTCGATGTGATATTATTATGACCATCAAAGCGTCATGGTGTGGGACGCCAGCCCCTCAGTTTCCAGTTGCAGTTCCATCTACAGTGTTCACCAACAACCCCCCTCCACCCCCAACCTCCCTCCCCTACCTCGGGTTGTTGTATTCCGCTTTAGGGGTCCGTATATAGGTTTTCCTGAATCATGTCCTTATATAGGCATAGAATCCCTGTCCTTATTTAGGCATTAACCGTGCACTCCAAATACAGGCATGGTCACCGACATCCGTCCACCCTAACGTCACAACGAGTTCTTAGAAACCAGACCCTTAAGCTTCGGGAGTTCCCCTAGCACAGGACTATTGATTTCTCCAAGAACTCATCTATTATGTATGAACCGTTATACCTTAAGGGTTCATTCCTGACGTCTTCCTATGTCCGACTTCACGTCAATGCTAACATTCCTCGACACCTACCAGGTATAAATATACCATCCCTTGCCCAAGCAAGTTAGAGGAGACCTCGACTTCAGAGGAGCCCGTATCCCGGCCTGACGCACTGAGAAGACGCTGTCATTCCTGCACGCAGACGAATCCAGCTTCCAGTGTTCTGACTCCCTTCGCGGGGTGTTAGAGTTCCAAGATCCGGCAGGAGATTCCCACCTCTCTCATTCTCAAGATATGGAGCTGACTAGATCCTAGAGGGACTCTTGGCATACTAGACTTAACACACTCTTAGTCTACCATACTAGAGAATACTCCACCTACTTCTACTCTTCCCTACACCTAGTCTAGGTTAGGTACACTGGGGTAGAACTAGCTTAGAGACGCATCGTATGAGTACTCGCATTTTTAGCTCATGTTATTTATGTACGTGAATATATGCTAAAAGATAATGCTAGAACAGTATTATTTATTTCTACTGCTTACGCTGTACATTATTTATCTTGCATACTGTCTTGTGATCATAACAGCACATATCTCTTACACGAGAAACAAGACTGTTCAATAAAACCCTTTTTATTGAAACGCCCGTCTTTCCTTTCTGTGTAACTCTGCAGAAACTAAGCATGCACGATTGAATGAGTGAAACTGTTATCTATTGTTTCCACGATTCTGAGATATGTTCCGCTTCTAAAGGGAAACTAAGTTGTTATGTTTTTCGGTTGCCAGAAACTACTCCCTTCTTGTTCTCAAGGAGTTTCTAGTGGCCTCTGAGCTAGCTGGCACAGGTAATTAAGTTTAATATAATCGATTGGGACATACCGACCTTAGTCCTATGTCAAACCTATAGGTTATATTATTCCAATGCGCAGAGCCTATTAGGGAAATAGGAACTACACTACATGGCGCCCAACGGTTTGGTAAGGCAGTAATTTAACGCTAGATACTGAGTAACTCATTCGTGCTTTTCTCAGGGTCCCCTACTCACATACTCCATAAGACGTCCGGAGTGGGTAGGGTTAAATATCCGCCATAACTAAATAGGGAAGCACCCTATATATTAGTTGTTTGGTTTGTTCAACGTTGAAGGATACAGTGTTCCAAAATATTGTGCACCTTATCTTTTGTTTCCTTGAAACTTGTTCTACATTTTTCAAAAAACAAAAATGTCCACCAACGGGGACAATAACACCGGAGACGGTGGAGCTGCGGCTGACCCAGTCGTACCAGCTTTTAACTTTACAGGTTTAAATGAAACCGAGGAGGGTGTTATAGACATCCATCCAAACTTAAGAAGAGCCATCACTCTAAAACTTATAAAACATGGTCTACCACAAAGAGGAGGTAGAGCAGTTTTCATGATAGAGGCACACGAATCCTTTCAGACAGAGGTATTCTATTCATGGGTCATATTTCCTGAATCAAATTCAGTAACAAAACTGTTTCACTTCTACAAAGAAGATGATCCACCAGAGGAATATATTCCTTTCAAGGATATTGAAATTCCACTAACATACCAGGAGCATCAGCTCTGGTTTAAAGGCGCCCTAAAACATCACAGAAACATTACCAGGCTCGGTCCACCAGGTAGACCAGGAGCAACATGGCCGATTCTAGCCTGCTACACTCCTCATCCTGACCTCGATATAATGTCAGATGAGGAACTACTTACTCAACTTACAGAGTTAATAAAAATCTACAGACAACTAGTCCAATATGTCATGCGGACTTTCACAGTCCAACCACCATTGACACTTCCAAATCAAACTCCCCAACAGGGGAATACATTAAAAATTACACCACAGACTCTATACGCAGTAATGGGGAAAATGCCCACAAAACGTGAGCAAATTCCATTTTGGATAGCTCAAAAAATTACTCAAATCGAAGCAGTATTTCCAAATACTAGCCCGTATGAGAAACACAGAATCCTAACCATCTGTTTACCGATGGGGATCACACCACAACTGGAAGACTGCACCACTTGGGGCTCAGTCTTTGCTGCCATCTATACTAAAACACATGGTGTTCCGTCAATTGCGGTAATACCTGATGTCCTGAAACAAATTCAAAACGAATACGGGGCAGAGCCTGCTCTAAATTTAGGTACGAAATTACTGAAAAATTTCGACCAGGTCTCAACAATAATATTATCTAATATTAAAGGGGAGGCAGCAGCAGTGGCGATCCGCCAACGATTAAGGGAATTCGATGTTACAGAACATCAAACAGAACAACCCAGAATAATAGAACAATCTTATGCAGAATTAGGCAGAGATAGTTTGGGTGGAAGACCAATGAAGCCAAAACTATCTGAAAGTCCTGAGAAGGACTCTAATAAACAAACTCCTACATCTTCTAAAAAGAAGTGGGAAACTAATAAACAAAATTCAAGCGAGAAACGTTCTCAATCCCGAGGTAGGTCTCCTCAAAAGGAGCCCTCTGAAAGGAGGTATAACCTCAGGAATAGGGATAATTTGAAAAAGCCTGACAGGTATCAAAATACTGATACACGTTCCTATCGTACCTTTCAGATCTCGTCACAGACATCGGAAAGAAGAGGACGGTCAGAACATAGAGAAGAACGCGTGAAATCGAAAGACGACAAACACGTTCAGAAAACAAATCAAAACCTCAATTCTCAAAGAAGAAGGTAGCAGGTCTGAAAGTCAGACATGCCGAGGATACTGAGAACACAACTCAAGAACGGAGAATGGGCTCAGACAATGCTGGACAGTGCTGCAAAAGTCACAATAGCTCGCCAGAACCTGAAGGAACTTCTGGAGATAGTGGACTTGAATGAGTACATTACAGTTGAGACTGTAGACACCAGGGTTAGTACTCCACAAAAGTTATATGAAATAACACTCCGGATGGAGGGAGACATACCCAGAAGGGTGAAAGCACTCTTTTGGGAAAAAGTTTCAAAGGGTTATGATATACTTCTAGCGGAAAAAGACTGGCCACCACAATTTGTCAGGGAGTGCCCACATGGCGAGGACATTATTATGCCAGCCTTCTCTAACCATATTCCAATTCATCTAAAATATACTTATGCCAGGAAATGGGCAGTTGCCCAGGCCCCAGCATTATACAAAAATCATGTAGGATGGGATGAGGAGTCACCTCACCATAAAATACATCTGAAAAATGAGCCTACTGCACAAAGGCAGTACCCAATAAAGCAAGAAGCTAAAAAACAGGTCAGGGAGATCCTAGATCAACTTGAATACCAGGGGGTGATTGAAACATGCACCTCTTCAATGAACAATCCTTTGTTTCCTGTCTCCAAACCAGACAATACCTATCGTCTAGTTTTGGATTACAGACACTTAAACACTTGTTCTAAAACATTTTCAGTGCAAAATGCACATAGTACAGCATTAATGAATAACATTGTGCGTAAAAAATATAAAACCACATTAGATATCTCAAATGGTTTCTTTTGTCAAAACATAGCACCTGAAAGCAGGTACTTGACAGCTTTCTCAATAATGGGGACCCAGCGTCAATTTTGTCGACTCCCACAAGGGTTAAAAAACAGCCCGGGGTTATTCTCAGCGAGGGTAATGGAGTTACTACAAATTTATGACAATGAGGCATTGTCCTATGTCGATGACATCTATCTGACAGACGATGACCTGGACAAACACTTGAACAGGGTGAGCACCATTATACTGGGCTTCGCCTCTGAGGGCTACAAATTCAACTTCAAAAAGTCCTGAATTGCCCATCTCAATGTCCTGTTTCTAGGATATGAGCTTTCAAGTGAAGGCAAGAGCTTGGCAGCCAACTTTTTAGAAAGGTGTGCGCTGCTCCAACCTCCAAAAACGCTGAAAAATTTACAATCCATCCTGGGTTTCCTCAATTTTGGAAGAACTTACATTCTAAATTACGCAGAAAGGGTTAAACCGCATTAATCAAACCTGATTTTTCAATCAAAAATTGGACACAAGAACACACAGAAATCTTGCGTTCACTCCAAGCTAACATGTTAGCAACAAATCACTTACAAACACGCGTACAGGGTGTGCCATGGCAGGGCCTGCTATCAGTAGGAAGACAGTGATCCGGTTTTTCCCCCACCAAGCCAGTCAGTGGATAACAACCAAATCCCTTATATGTTCATTGCTGTGTTGTGCACTCAGTTATGGGGGAGAGCTGAATTTTCACAACACAGGAATTCATCCCCAGGCCTGCAGAGGTATCTACCTAATCAAGGAGTTCCCCCAGGTCCATCACTAGTGGGGCAATTCACATGTTTTAGTTCCTCCACCAGTGTTCCCCATGCTCTGGCTGCCTCTAGTGAACCCTGACCTCGCCTGGCGTTTCTAAGTCTAATCGCTCCATCATAGTCCGACCAGCGTAGTACCTCCCTTTTCCAGCTTTCAGCACTATGCCCCCTTGGCATTTTCCAGTTCCGGGCTATCTCTCTCTTAGCCAGAAGAAGTGCCAGGTCCTGGAAACCACTAGTAACTTTAGTCTTGGGAGTATGCAGTAACCAGTGTGGGAGGCAATGTTTTAGTGTGCAGTGAACCTCCCTGTCTAGCATCTCGGTCAATGTATCTGCAACCGTTTTCCAAAAATCCCCCAGGTTCAGACAACTCCAAAACATGTGAAGGAACTCTGCACCTGTCTCTGCACAGTGAGGGCATTTAGCGTCCGTCGTCACAAAGTATCGGTTTATCCATTCCGAAGTGAGGTTTGCCCTGCAGAGCACGTAAAAGTTAATCAGTTTGAAGCGCGCATTTCTAGATAGCTTAGAAATGCGGCCCAATAATCCTTCCCACACTTCCCCTTCTATGGGAGTCCCCAGATCTTCCTCTCAGCGCGTCCGCAGGTTATCCAGTGGGATCATTCCCTCATCTCGGATTCGACGGTACAGGCAAGTAACTGCTTTGTAAGTTACCGAGGATAACACAATGTATTGGCACCCGTCTGATAGCGGTGGTTCCGTCAGCCCTGTATTCCAGTGTTTCTGAATTGCTGCTGTGAGTGCTCTAAGTAAGAGGAAATGTCCCCTCTGGAGCTCATATCTCTCTCTAAAGTCTTCAAATGGCAATAGTGATCCATCCTCGAATAGGGCCCCTACTTTGCTCGTTCCGGCTGCCACCCATTCCCTCAGTCCGTGCCATTCACCTCCATGCAGGAGTTCAATAAGCCATTCTAGTGGGATGTCCGGGGCATTGGGTCGTTCAGTTTTCGATTTCTGTAGGCTTCGGATCCAGCACTTATTCAGCACTTGAAAATCTGGGCTAGTATCTTTTCTCGGAGTAGCTAGCCGCAGTACTGTTTGGGACAGTAGTTGGAGGTCAGGTATATGGCGGCCCATGTGCTCTGCCCGCTGGATACGACCAGCCACCCATTGTGTGAGCCATTGAAGCTGGGCTGCCAGATAGTAACTTTCAAAGTCTGGGAGGGCTAGGCCCCCCACTGCCGTGAGTCTCTGCAGTACGGCTAGTGCCACCCTACGTCTGCCAGTCCCCCAGACAAATCCTATGATTAACGACCTGAGATCCCGAAAGACGCTCGCCGGAATCCATATTGGGAGGACTACAAAGAAATACAACAATCGTGGCAGTGCCACCATTTTTAGGAGGGCCATCCTGCCCATCACAGATAGGGGCAAGGAGGACCAGAATTCCATATTTGCTTTCAGCACCCGAATGGCCTTTCCTATACTACCCTCTAGGTTATCTGAGATGTTGTGATAGATTCTTGTCCCTAAGTACGATAGGCACCTAGGCTCCCATATTACATTATGTGCTATATCTGGTCTATCTCTATCCGCAGTAGTCGAAAACAGGCAGGACCTTCTCCAGTTGACCCGGAGACCTGAGACCCTCCCTAGATGCATGATAAGCTCCCTTGCTCCTGCAAGGTCTTCCCTCGCATTCCGGAGGAAAAGCAAAAGGTCATCGGCATTCAGTGCTATATGATGTTGCTCGCCTAATTCCTCTAGGCCTCTGTATGGGTTCCCAGACCTGGCTTGACAGGCTAGGGCCTCTATGGCCAAAGCGAACAGGAGTGGCAACAAGGGGCATCCTTGCCTAGTGCCCCTGGTCACTTGATAGCTGTCTGAGATCATTCTTACGATCCTCACCCGAGCCAGTGATCCTGTGTAGAGTAATTTAGTCCATGCCACAAACCCCTGTCCTACGCTAAACCTCCTCATTACATAGTAAAGATAGGGCCATTCCAGGCTATCAAAGGCCTTTTCTATATCTACTGCAAAGATGACAGCTTCCTCTTTATCATAGGTGTTCGCCTCCAACACTCGTAATAATCTCCGAACGTTAATGGCCATATTTCGCCCAGGGATAAATCCTGCCTGGTCCCGGTGTATTAGGGTCCTCATATGTGGGAGGAGTCGCATGGCTAGAATCTTGCTCAGGACTTTATAGTCGAGGTTGAGCATTGTCAGTGGTCTATAGGCTGTTTTATCAACAGGAGATTTGCATGGTTTTAGGAGCGGCACCACCAGTGCATCTCGTGTAGTTGCAGGGAGCCTACCCTCTTCCCGTACCCCGTTGTAGAGCTTCACCAGCTTGGGGCCCAACTCTTCAATATATGTTGAGTAGAACTCAACCGGCAGGCTGTCCGAGAAGGGATCTTGTTCCTGGCCATATCCTTAATGACAGCTCTGACCTCTGGCAGCTCAATGCACCCCCCCCCCCCTCCCCCAGTGCATCAGCTTCTTCAGCCGTCACAGTCGGAGTCTTATCGGTCTCAAGAATCCGTCAATGTCTACTCCTGTGCAGGCCGTCTTGCTCTGTTATAAGTCAGTATAGTAATCATAGAATGTGCGATTTATGTCCTGTTGTCTACAGATAGCGGGTGCGCCTTCCTCTCTGAGTTCTAAAATTGTTGAGCCTCTTTTTGCTGGGTTGGCTAGCCACGCCAGGAGTGGTGCGATCCCTCTCTTTATGTAACAAAGTAGATTTGCTTTTATGATCTGCCCACACGGCAGTCTTTTGTGTGGCCTCCACCACAGAATGCCTCCCATTGGCAAACAGTCTTTACTAGCTAGTAGCTCTCAATTATACATCGTGCAATTTATTTCTGAAGGTAAAAGATTTCAAGAGCAAAAGGCCACAGGATACAAAGCATATCTCTCATAATGCCTTTGTGAGAGGATTTTTTGGAGAGGATGGTTTCAATGGCAAATGCCGATGCACCTGTTACCAAAATGAATTGTTGATTCATGTCAGAATGTCTAAGGATTGGGGACATAGTGTATGTCTTCTTCAGAACTTTGAATGCTTCTTTTTGCTCAGAACCCCCAACAAATGGAGCTCTTTTCTTTTTTTTCAATAACATATTTTATTGATTTTTGCAAAACAAACAACCGAACAATCAGTTGATTGAGTTTGAGTCCATTCCTTACAACTAGGAGCTAATTTTTAGTTGGGTAACAGGTAACACTTTGCTAGAGGATTCCTGAATGAAATATGTATAAAAGGTTGCAAAGCTAAGAAACTTCTGGATTTCTTTTATTGTAAAAGGCTGTGACCAGTTGAGAACAGCGGACACCTTTACTGGATCAATTTGCCCTACTGAAGGGGAAATGTGGAATCGCAAAACCTAATGTAGGACGTTTCAAAACCAGTTGTTCCATCTTGGCATATAAGCAGTAGTAACAAAGTCTGCTCGAAACTTCTTGTGCTGTAAGTTTTCCATTACAGTCTCGAAAACATGAGATAACACCCAGATAGATGCTTACATATGTAGATGCTTACATATGCTTACATATGGTTGCATATGTGTCAAGAATTTCATGGAAGATGTAATTAATGGAATGGCTGCTGGTGCATTGCACAGGCCAAATGGCATCACAAGGAGTTCGGAATGACCGTACATTGTATTAAAGGGCGTTTTCTTTTCAAATAGTAAATTATATGCACCCCTCAAATCCAGCTTAATGAACATTTTTGCATTTTTCACTTGATCAAATAGACAGAGATGAAAGGGGGGGGATACCAGTTGGTAATAGTGATTTCATTTGATTCTCTGTAGTCTATGCAAAGTCGAAAACTTCCATCAGGTTTTGATATAAAGAAAATGTGTCCCCTCACCCGAGATGATGAATGGAAGATAACTCTTTTTTTCAAAATTCCCTCGATGCATTCCTTGAAGTACTTGCCTTCCTTTGTCATCAATGGGTAGAACTAGCCATGGAGAATGTGTGCAACATGATCCAAAGTGAGGACCCAGTCATAACTCTGGTGGGGCGGGAGTTTTTTGGCTTCCTTGGGACTAAAAACAGTAGCAGACTCCTTCTTCTGTGGCAATAACTCACATTCTTCCATGTGGTCGAAGATGGGTAATGGGATGAGTGAACCTAAGCCTCCTGTCAGGAAGCATTTCTTCTTCTAGTAAGATTACTCTAGCGTTATTGTGGCGGATTGCCAGTCAATCGTAGGATTATGCTTTCTGAGCCAGGGCAAAACTTGAAGCGTTTATGAGATCAATGTGTCACTCGGCAGTTGTCATTGCTATAGGAACATTTTTCCAAACCGCAATTCCAGGTATTAATCTCTTCTTTTTGTTGTTTTCAAAGTAAGGAACTCTTGCTTCAACTATAGAATGCAAGGTCCATGAAACTACAAATAGCTCCAATATCTAATAAAAAGACATCTGTAAAGGACCTTCTGATGTGGTCAATTCAACAGTAGGACAAAATGAGTCTTGTTTTTAGCAAACTGTTGATGTTCTTCAATACTCATCCTGAGTTTGCTTATTATAGTTAAGAGGTCTTGATTCTAACAATTTTTTAACAAAATGTCATTTTTTACCACAGTACAAACAGACCCTTTATTTGTGATTGTGTCCACGTTCTTCCTTAGATAAAACATATTTGAAGTTACCAATCTGGATTGGTTCTATAGCTTTATTTACCTCTGTTTCTAACTGAGCAATTACTCACATCCGTTCTTTGCAAACAGGCCAACACCTTTCAGCTTTTTGGAGTATTAGCTGAGCTTTTCTTGCAAAGTGAGAGCAATCAAATGGTGTATTGTAGCTACGTGCCTGTTGGCTACTAAACAAACAGCTTTTTTAGTTCTTCCTGAAGCCCATAATAAAAAGTGGCTGCATCTGCTTCATCTGTTCAAAGTCATATCAAGCGCAAAAAGAACAATTGATGGACAGAATGCTGCACAATGTCATACATTCACCCCAGTACAGAGATCTGGGCCTAAATCCATCGTTGTTTTGCTCACCATGCCATTCCAGTTTCAGACCCAGCCATATGCAAATCAGTCTTGACCCTGTTCCCCATGGGAACAGTCCAGCCAGAACTGCCAGGCTAGGTTCTCCTTGGACTGGAAACAAGCATTCTGGGACCGGTTTCGGGGCATCACCCCTCATCAGCCAGGCTAGCTTGACTCCAGTGGCATAGAGAGCACCGGACCCACATCTGGGCATACCCGTCCCACTCAAGGTGACAAATGCAAAAAGAACAATTGATGGACAGAATGCTGCACAATGTCAAACATTCACCCCAGTACTGAGCTCTGGACCTAAATCCATCGTTTTTTTGCTCCCCATGCCATTACACTTCAGACCCAGCCATGTGCAAATCAGTCTTGACCCTGTTACCCATGGGAACAGTTCAGCCCAAACTGCCAGGCCAGGTCCTCCCTGGACTGGAAACAACCATCCTGGGACCAGTTTCAGGGCATCACCGCTCATCAGCCAGGCTAGCTTGACTCCAGTGGCATGGAGAGCACGGGACCCACATCTGGGCATACCCGTCCCACTCAGGGTGACAAATTCAAAAAGAACAATTGATGGACAGAATGCTGCACAATGTCAAACATTCACCTCAATACAGAGATCTGGGTCTAAATCCATCGTTTTTTTGCTTCCCATGCCATTCCAGTTCAGACCCAGCCTTATGCAAATCAGTCTTGACCCTGTTCGCCATGGGAACAGTCCAGCCCGAACTGCCAGGCCAGGTCCTCCCTGGACTGGAGACAAGCATCATGGAACCGGTTTCGGGGCTACACCCCTTATCAGCCAGGCTAGCTTGACTCCAGTGGCATGGAGAGCACGGGACCCCCATCTGGGCATACCCGTCCCACTCAGGGTGACAAATGCAAAAAGAACAATTGATGGACAGAATGCTGCACAATGTCAAACATTCACCCCAGTACAGAGATCTGGGCCTAAATCCATCGTTTTTTTGCTCCCCATTCCATTCCAGTTCAGACCCAGCCATATGCAAATCAGTCTTGACCCTGTTCCCGATAGGGAACAGTCCAGCCCGAACTGCCAGGTGCTCCCTGGACTAGAAACAAGCATCCTGGGACCGGTTTCGGGGCATCACCCCTCATCAGCCAGGCTAGCTTGACTCCAGTGGCATGGAGAGCAAGGGACCCACGTCTGGGCATACCTGTCCCACTCAGGGTGACAAATGCAAAAAGAACAATTGATGGACAGAATGCTGCACAATGTAAAACATTCACCCCAGTACAGAGATCTGGGCCTAAATCCATCGTTTTTTTGCTTCCCATGCCATTCCAGTTCAGACCCAGCCATATGCAAATCAGTCTTGACCCTGTTTCCCATGGGAACAGTTCGGCCCAAACTGCCAGGCCAGGTCCTCTCTGGACTGGAAACAACCATCCTGGGACCGGTTTCGGGGCATCACCGCTCATCAGCCAGGCTAACTTGACTCCAGTGGCATGGAGAGCACGGGACCCACGTCTGGGCATACGCGTCCCACTCAGGGTGACAAAAGCAAAAAGAACAATTGATGGACGGAACCCTAAGTTGGCAGGGTATACTCAGACGTGGGCCCCTTGCTCACTTTGCCACTGGATTCAAGCTAGCCTGGCTGATGAGGGGTGTTACCCCGAAACCAGTCCCAGGATGCTTGTTTCCGGTCCATGGAAGACCTGGCTTGAAGGTTCGGGCTGGACTGTTCCCATTAGGAACAGGGTCAAGACTGATTTGCATATGGCTGGGTCTGAATTGGGGTGGCAAAGTGAGCTAAAGAACGATGATGGGTTCAACCCAAATCTGTGACTGGGGGTGAGTGTCTGAAAAGTTTCAGCATTCCGTCCATCATCTCTATGTGTTTGCTTTGTCTGCCCTAAGTTGGCAGCAAATGCCCAAACGTGGGTCCCTTTCTTACTTTGCCACTGGATTCAAGCTAGCCTGGCTGATGAGGGCTGTTACCCTGAAACCGGTCCCAGGATGCTTGTTTCCGGTTCAGGGAAGACCTGGCTTGGCAGTTCGGACTGGACTATTTTCATGAGGAATAGGGTCAATACTGATTTGCATATGGTTGGGTCTGAACTAGGGTGGCAAAGTGAGCTAAAGAACGATGATGGATTCAACCCAGATCTGTGACTGGGGGTGAGTGTCTGAAAGGTTTCAGCGCTCCGTCCATCATCTCCTTGTTTTTGCTTTGTTCGCCCTAAGTTGGCAGGGTATGCCCAAACGTGGGTCCCTTGCTCAATTTGCCACTGGATTCAAGCTAGCCTGGCTGATGAAATAATGAATGAAATAAACACTTATAAAGCGCATAGCTACCCTAAGGCATCCCAGCGCTATCTACGGACGCGGACCTAGAAGCCAGCTCTGCAAGTGATAAATTAAAATAGCCAGGTTTTAAGTTGTTTCCTGAAAGACAGCTGATTAGTTTCCTGTTGGATCTCAAGGGGGAGGGTGTTCCACAGTTTAGCCACATTATAAGCGAAGGAGCGGCCACCGCTTCTGGCCCTCTTTATTTTAGGAACTGTTGCAAGAAGCATGTTCGAAGAACGAAGGCTTCTGTTTGGCTGGTATCGGGTGATCAGGGGCTCATTGATTACTGGTCCCGTTCCCTGAAAGGACTTATGGGCAATACAAAGCGCCTTGAATTTGATCCTTTCTGATATTGGCAGCCAGTGCAAAGTCTTCAGTGCGGGTTTGGCTGATTGCCTATGGGAGAAACCCAGAAGCAAACGAGCTGCACAATTCTGGGTGATCTGAAGTCTGTTTATCATGGCCCTAGGGGCTCCCAGATAAAGTGCATTTCCATAATCCATTCGTGAAAGAATGAGGGCCTGAATCATTATCCTTCTTGCCAGGAATGGAAAGACGGGGAGCACTCTGCGAAGCATCCTCATGATGCCGTAGCATGTAGCTGACAATTTGGCTATTTGATGTCCAAAAGTCAGTGAACGATCCAGCCACATACCCAGACTTTTAATCTGATTTTTTTCCGGTGGAACGGGGCCAAAACATTTTGGCCATAGTGGCCCTATGCTAGAAATAGAAGAGTTGCCTAGGAGCATGAGCTCGGTCTTATCTCCGTTCAATTTTAAACAGGAGAGCTCCATCCATTGTGCGACCTTCTCTAGACAGGGGCCTAAACTTGAGGATGAGTTTTCTGGACGATTTAAGGCCACGACAAGTTGAGTGTCATCGGCGTACGTGACAATTTTTATGCCAAATGGTTGTACTATGTCGGCCAGCGGCCTCATAAATATGTTGAATAGGGTGGGACTCAGGGAAAATGAGGGGTGTTACCCCAAAACTGGTCCCAGGATGCTTGTTTCCTGTCCAGGGAAGACCTGGCTTGGCAGTTCAGGCTGGACTGTTCCCACGAGGAGCAGGGTCAAGACTGATTTGCATATAGCTGTGTCTGAACTGGGGTGGCGAAGTGAGCTAAAGAACGATGATGGATTCAACCCAGATCTGTGACTGAGGGTGAGTGTCTGAAAAGTTTCAGCGCTTCGTCCATCATTTCCTTGTGTTTGATAAGTCATATCAAGCCCAAGAGTGAAGGTAAGCTGTATATCTCTGAGTGCCTGAACAAAGGCATTAATGAGCACTGGAGCACCAAGCAATACCCCAACACACAAGAGAAGCGGTAACAGTCTGCTGGGGAGCAAACACAAGTTAGAGCAACAACCTCTGCTTGGGGTAGCAGTTAGGAAACCTAATCCAAAGGGAAAAACAAAATAAACATGCAGGACACCAAAAAACAAATGCTGATAATTAAAAGCAGTAGCCTCACATGACATTCCTATACAGTGTTACTTCTTTTGGACACGGCTTATATTGACCTGGAAAGACTCATCTGACTTTTTTGAGTGCTTAGTCCCACTGTGTCACTGTACTGCAGCTGCTACTGACCTGGTCTCCTTTACTCACAACACTGTTCTCTCTTTTTCCCATCCATGCCAGAGTCACAGTCATACATGACACTCTAGCCTTTAGCAACCTAAATGGATTTTCACCTGTCACAGAATGCCGAGTGATTCTATAGCTCCACAACATCTTCTTCACCTCCCGTCTCAAATCCAAATGACCTTATACAGCCAACTGTATGCAATCGCCCAGCACCCTATTAAAGTGCTCAACAAGACTATTCTCTCTTGGATTTTACAGTGCAGGGGTATAATGTTTAATATCCTCACCTTTAACCTTTCAAAAACTTTTTAAACTTAACAGAAAAAATTGAGGCCCATTATCAATCACATTTTCCTGAGGACATTCCTCTCTTTGGAAAATCTCTTCACAGAAGCTTATCAAATTAGATGATCTAACCTCCTTCAAAAAGGCTACTTCAGGCCAAAGTGAATGAAAATCAGTCAATACTATAGCATATTTTCCCTCAAATCCAGGATAGCCAAAAGGCCACAAATATCAATGGCTAGTTTGTCCCATGATTTATCGGGAAACTACACTGGTGCTAAAGGTGATTCTCTGACAGCATGTGATTTGTCACTACATTTGCAAGCTTTACAGCTATGTAAAAATCTGTCTATTTCTGTATTCACCCCTTGCCATCAAAAATCCATCCGAGTTCTCCTCTTCATTGCTGAAATACCTCCATGCCCTCCAATGCAACAATGTCATTAACTTGCTGCGCAACGTCTGACACCACCAATCTATCCCTCCTTCTTACTACCCCTTCTACAAACAGCTCACTTCAAACGTGTTTGAACTCCTCTAGACAGTTTGCAGGGATTCACCCTCCAACACAGCCTGTTTCCACTCTTCCTCCAAAATATCTCTTTGACGTGTATCCTCAACGTCTGCCACATCCATTCATCATCATCCTCTGTGTCTTTTGCTCTCAAATGCAACAAGGATAAGCAATACGCATTTATATTTCTTACTCCAGGCAAATACCTAATATTAAAGGAAGACTCTTGAAGGTGGCATATCCATTTCGCAATGCGGGGTGTTGCTTTGCTCGCTCGTGTAGAAAACAAATCTGCCAACCGCTTGCAATCAGTATGCAACTCAAATCGTTGTCCCCCATAATTATGTCCTGAAATATTGCACACCCCACCATCAAACCAATGTCTTCCTTTCTATTGTAGAGTAAGTCTGCTCTGCCCCTCCTAAAGTTCTAGCTGCAAAGGCCACCACCCTTTCAGTCCTTTTTTCAGATTGCATCAACACTTAGAGTGAGACCAGCCTCTTCCAATCTAGCTAAGGTTTTCCATAATATTCTATCATGTTCCAGTTCACTTGACCCCCAGACCAGTACGCCATCTTGGAAAAACAAAACCTTAATTAAATCTCCTAAGATTCTTGCAGATGCCAATCCAAATGACATTCGCAGAAAACCATATGCACCTTCAGGTGTTATAAACAACATGAGATGCCTTAATTCTGGATAAGGCGCATCTGATGGTAAGCACTGGAAAGGTCTTATTAGGCAAAACGCTCTGCTCTCTTCACACTCATCAACATTTCATTGAGATGTGGCAAGGGATGACTGTCCACCCAAATGTTTTCAGTCAAATCCAGTAAGTCAATACACATTCTTATCTTTCCATTCGGCCTCTTGGCTAAAACTATGGGACTAAGCTATTTGGATGGCTCGATGGGTTCTATTATACCACATGGACACAATTCTTTCCTCAGTGAGTCGCTTAAGACTAAAGGAACATTCCTTACTTTGTGTACTCTGACATGTGCACCCTCTTTTAGGATTATACAATGTTCAAATTTCTTCAAAAATCCTAACTACTTTGCAAATAACTTAGGAAATTCAGCCACAAATCTTTCTACACAGCCATGCCCAGTAAGCAAGACTTGATCTGGATGATTAGGGTCCAAAATCATGCCTAAAGCTCTTTGTTCTTTCCATCCAAGTAATGCTTTCCATTTTTCCACCACATACATTTTTGCAGTAGTTTCTCTACATTCATACTTCAAAGTTGACCAAAAGTATCCTTTCAGAGGTAACTTTACCTCATATAACCCAACTGGGTCAATGTCTGAGTTAAATAACTCTTCACTCCCCACCCTCACCCATTCAGACTTATCTATAATGGTGTATGGAGAACATGACTCTGCTCACATCTGTACCATTTCTGTTCCTATTTTAACTCCACATTTTGAGAGCAGAACAGTCTTTGGAGACTACCCGCGTCATTACCATCACTATCATCCTCATCATGGTTCTCAAATTGTTTCCGCACAACATTAACTTCACTTTTCAAATTCCTAGAATTTGCTTTGCACACCCTCGAGAAATGTCCAATTTTCTTGCCATTAAAACATCTTGCTTTTACTGCAGGACAATTCTTTGATGATGCTACCACATCTATCTGCATTGCCTTGCCTTTAGACCATTTTATCTTTCTGCCTACCATAACCTTTGGCTTGATGGGAATTTTCATGGCATTCATGCTTTGCATTTCTAATGTTTGCATTGCTTTCTTTTCCACTTGCTCATCACTCAATTCCTTTATATATTGCAATGTATTTTCCATATGCCTGGCAATGCTGATGGACTTCTCTAACGAAGGTTCTTTTAAACCCAATAGCTTTTCTTGGATTCTTAAGCTGGTGTTTCTGTTGATTAATTGATCAAGTATAATTTCTTCATGCAGATCCTTACATTTGCAAGTAGATGCCAATGTGCGAAGAAAGAACTGCTACCTATTGCTTGAAAGATTCTCCA
Organism: Calotriton arnoldi; assembly: GCA_963921515.1. Taxonomy (NCBI): domain Eukaryota; kingdom Metazoa; phylum Chordata; class Amphibia; order Caudata; family Salamandridae; genus Calotriton; species Calotriton arnoldi. The sequence goes on along the minus strand of CAWUFW010003461.1, from coordinate 654,415 downwards.
GGTAGCTGTGCTCCAGAGAAAGATTTATGCCTTTAAACTACTGTGCTGATTTTCTACCCAAAATTATCATCCAAAGCTCTCATCATATTCATCGTCTGATGTTTCATCCATGTCACCATTCATACATTACCAGTGTCAGTTGAGGATACAGTAAATTTTGGTAGTGTTTTTAAAATGTTCTGAACCGAAACACTTAGATTATGTTTCAACCAGGCAAATTTCCTGTTTGATGTAAATGCCTCTCCTCCAATGGCTTCCAAATATGTTTCAAATGATTCATGCCAATCCTCCCAAACCACCATTGGTTCATCAGGACATTGTAGAAACATGGGAGGAGCTGTGACCGACTGAACAGCCATGGTTGAAAGCTTTATCTATGATGCATGATGAAAGTCACCATAGTCTCTGTGTAATACCTGCAAAGAAAATATTAGTAGGGATACAATAATAAAATGAACAGTATAATTTAGCATATATGTAGCTCGAATACTAGCAATAATGATGAAATATGTGAGTTCACAATTATTATATGAAGTCCATTTCCATTGATAGAAAGAGATCAGGTGTGCCTGTCACTGTTCCGGACAAACACACAACGTGAAACTGGATATTATATTATTTACTGTTGCCCAAAACTCCTTCGATGACTCTGCAGTATGAAATGATTAGGTCTGCTTATCACCATGCAAAGCAGGCACCCGAACGCTTACATTAACGTAGCTCATATTGAGTAATATGATGGTTTCCCCAATCATCAAAGATGCCTGCCAAAAATGTTGTTTCACATACTTTTCACATGGCGATAGGGCTAGTTTTGTGTCACTGTACCATATTTCTATTGTCTCTAGAGAGGACACCACAAACCTAAAGCCAGGGAGTCGCCATTGCAGCAGCAGAATAGTGCGCGTCTGGAGTTTGCGTGGATCAGCGGTCTCAAGCGGCTGCCTGTTGATATGCTCAACGGCCGTTGGAGCATTGTCAATGAGCATTTAACAACTAATGCACTCAAGTAAATGAAAATATGGGCACCAGCATGGCTCACATAACAGAAATGTTCCATGTGGGGTAGCGCGGCATCCAACTGATAAACTGAGTACCTATCCATTTTTCAAAGCTCCGACAGTTGTTCTCCCGAATCGAGCAACTATAAAAGAGGTTGAGCTAGTAATTATCAACAGGTTCACTTATCGGCAATATTAAGTGCATCCAGACACCTCACAAGTGGTGTATCTTCATTTTTTAATTTCACCTACAGAGCTCAACAATCCCTTACAGGTCTCCTGGTTGTAGTGACCGGCTGGTCACGGTCTAGTGTTTGTAATATATGTTTTCACCAGCTACTCCTCTTGGGCTGGCTTCTACACTTACCCCACACCCATCCATCACAGGTGTCACCGGTCAGGTGGCCCTGCTAATAAAAGGGGCTGGGCGCACGTGCTCTGGGCCAGTTGCCAGTACCCCAGCTATGTGTCTGCATGCATTACTTTACTAGCATGAGGGCCTAGGGCCCGCACCATTACACTGGTGTGCCTCCCAGCCAAATCCACATTTCCACATTCTAGCCAAAAAACTCCCCTCAGAGAGCAATCCATCCCCCATGCTCTGTGCACCGTACAACAATATTCAGAGGGGTTGGCTAGTGCTAGAAGGGACAGAGATTATATATAGAGGCACTGATAGTGAAAGATGCTGAGTCAATGCTGGAGGGGATTGAGTTGTTATTTGGAAGAGTTGGCTGATAGTGGGAAGGGCCAGTTGATAGTGCGAGGGTCTAAGCTCATATAGAGGGGGTGCTAAGAGCGGAGTGGACTGAGTTGATAGTGAGAGGAACCGATATGCCGAACTGATACTGAGGGGTTGAGCTGATACTGTGAAGGGCTGATCAGATATTGGAAGTTGATGAGGTGAAACAAGGAGGGTTTGCTATACTGTGCTGTGTTACGCTGACCTTCGAAAGGGCTGGTCTGATAGTAAGAGGTCTTGAGCTGACACTGGCAGGAGCTGAGCTGGCTTTGAAAGGGCTTGATCTGATCATGAGATGAGTTGAGGTGAGGTGAGGTGATAGTGAAAGAGCCTGATCTAATAGTGAGAGATGTTTGACACTGGGACGCCCTGGAGGCTGTGCTGCTGACAGAATTTAACGTGTCATTGCGCTGATGGAGAGAGGTTTTCTGACAGACAGGGGAGGGGATCACATTGTTCTAGGCATGCATGAGGAATTAATAGGTGTTATGTTCCATATAGGTACCATATTATAGGCTCAGGTAGTCACCTAACCGTTCACCTATATTCTCCCTACCATTACACTACATAGCGATTATTAGTACTGACCTTTTACCTAGTTTTGGTAATGTCCAAAGATGACATGGGGTTTTCTCCGAAAAGCTTAAGCCTCATTGATTATGCATGAGGATTCTTGGAATCACAGCAGGACAGCAGGCCTACCAGCTCCTGCATAAAAACTATGTACAAGGGTCATTCCTTTCGTCATCCCAGTTCGACATGACACAGCGAGGTATATCCCCAGGGGGTAAACACTTGGGTATATATACACCATCTCTTGCTAAGGTGGTCAGAGGAGAAAAGGACTTCCATGCCGACACACTGACGCGAGACGCTGAGGCTCCTGCACGCAGACACTCCAGCTCGCAGTGGTCTAACATCCCTTGCGGGGTGTTCAACTCGAGACCAAGACGGGGTCCCACAGTCTCTCACTTCAGGTAATGGGGTCGACTTTATCCTAGAGGGATTCTTGGCTTTACACCCACCTACATGCTAGGTACATTCAGGTACATCTAGTTAGGGACGCATCGTAGGAGTACGCATTTTACTATCATGTATTTTATATACTTGCCTGTATTCATTGTTTTAGCACAATGGTAGAAATCTACCATCCTTTTACTCTGTTAGTGCTTATTATCATTTATAACTGTTACTGTCTATTGGTTGTTTCAGTACACCTATTTCACACTAGAATGACTTGGGTTCAATAAATGGTTATTGAAAAACGTCCCCACCGTTTATTCTGTGTAGCTCTCTAAAATGAAGTGAGCATGAGTGACTGAGCGAAATCCTGAGGGATCAGGATTGTCATGTTCGATAGTTGTCAAGAACTATTCTCTCCTTGGTAAGAGGAGTTTCTAGTGGCACTGTGAGCTAGCTGGTACACAGACCAACATACCCGGTGGGGGTGTCTAGAGTTAGTCTGACACCAATCCTGCAGTGTATGTTGTCTAAACGCGCAGATTTTATATGGGTTTATAGGAACTACACGGCATAGGAGAGTTTATGCCAACAGCAGAAGCTCTTGTCAGACTGAGCTGACACTGTGCTTCTTGTCAGAGAGGGGATCCCTGGTTTCTGATCTGCTTTCCATGTTGCATTGTTGCTCTTTAATTTATTATATTCTCTACTATAGGTGATACTAATTACAATGTTCTGTAGTTCTAACTACTTGCTATGTCCAGGACCACTCTCACACCCTCTTTCCCCCTTTCTTGAGATTCCAACTGAAATAATATTAATACAGATAACTTGTTTCAAATGACTCTCCTTCTTGTGGTTATGCTAGATTCATTTTCATACGTATCTACATCCTGTGGTTAGGCTATCCCTGTTTTCAGATGAATCTATTTCCTGTGGTTATGCTATCGTTTTTGTATAAAGCTACATCCCGTGGTTATGCTATCTTCATTTTCATATTTTCTACATCCTGTGGTTATGCTGTCTCAGGGTGCTGTAAAATGCAGTTGGTGCTATTAACCAATTTATTGGTGTTTTATTCAGTGATATGCACCCCATTAGATGGGATGCATAGCATGTGTGAGAAGTTGGCCTGGTATATGATGTCCACTAATTAAAGTGGGCACCTTGCACCAGTCCAAACAACCCTTATGGTGAGTTAAGAGGTCAAAGATAACCTTAGAAAGCTATCCAAGTGGTAGCTGTGGAGAGCAGCCTTCAGGCTTAGTCTTGAAGGAATGTTAAGCAGCTTGTTTTACCAGAATGCAACCTTATTGTATTGGTTAAATGAAAGGAGAACCACACAGTAGTTATAAAAATATGTATTTATTATTATAACATACTCTAAATGCTTTACAGTATCTGCTACACGCAGATAAACACAAATCACACAATACTGTAGCACAGAAACAAATGTAAGTAGCAATAATACACAGTGGGCTCCAGGGGGAGACCAAACCATATACTAAAATAGTGGTATAAGAACCATGACTCGAGTCAAGACAGTGTCTAGAGGATGTAGAATCACTGGGACCCCAAGGAACCACCCAAGGTGAGTAAGTAGGGACCCCACGGAGGACGGGTGCAGTGTGAGAGCACGACCGCGTGCTACGTACAATTCAATGGGAGAGTCGCAGTTGCAGTTTTAAAGTTTAAGGACCCTTCCCAGTGGATTATGAAGAAACCCTTTGGATCCTAGAAGACTTATAGGCTTCAAGTGTAGTGACCCTTAGATATAGTAAACCTATATCTTAAGTATGTGGTGCAAGCACCAACTTACACAGATTGCAATGGCAGGCCTGTAGATCCATTTTGCATGGCATCTCATGGGTGGCATAATACATGCTTCAGCCCATGGGAGGCCTCTGGGGTACCTATGCCCTGGGTACATGGGTACCATATACTAGGGACTGACAAGGGTACCCCAGGTCCAATCTGGAGTGTACCTAAGTACATGACATAACATTTTAGGGAGAAAGCAGATAGACTGGGGTCCTGATTAGCAGGATCCCAGTCAGACTAGTCAAAAACAGGGTAACATCAAGCAAAAAGTGGGGGATAACCATAAGAAGCAGATCCTACTTTCCTACAGCATGATACACTGTAGGAAAGTGCTTGGTTGTAATACTGTTGACACTGTGGAGAGGTCTATGTGGGAAGTGTTTTGATGTCATATATGAGAAATCAGAGTGGCGCTCTTTTCTTATCTTAGGGTGTCCCACCTAGGCATTCAATGAGAGGAAGAGGCGTGAACGATAGAATGCAAGCATATAATGTTAATTTATTGTTGACTCCGCCTGATTATACGTGGCTGTTCATGTTTGTATCAGCCCACCCATGAACAGGAGTGAAGCAGTGCACAGTATACATTGGATCTAGGGAGTCATTTAATAGCCGCTTTTGAGGACAGGACATCAACGTACAAGAGAAGAAGTCATTCGTGGTGGATGATTTCACGCAGTCCACATGTTGTACACCCCTGGAACAAGAGGATAGCCACCTGCGGCAGATGATCTGAGGAGCCAACCAGTAATGACCATGTGTAAGCCGGCAGGCAGACACATGGGAGACACAGGGAACGCAAGTGATTTATAGAGACCACCCATGAGCGGTAATGGAAAGGCACACAGGCGTGCACCTGGTTTACGGGAAGCACGAGTATATCTCTATGTGTGCAAAACAAGTGGGCTTGGACCAGGCCAACCAGATACCAGCAAAACCTTGCAGTAAAATGATGAAGCCTTCAAAAGGATGAACTTTCTTACAGGTCTAAAACGTGCTTGTATCCCGCAGGTTCTACCTGCAACCTCCAGTCCTCATGGGCATTCCTTCAAAGTTTACAGACAGAGCCACAAATAAGGCTTTATCTGAACTGTGCCCCAAACATTACACCTAAATCCACCCAACTTCCAGAGACTATTTTGGGCTACTGCACTTCTGGAGGGCACACTGCTTCATGGGCACAGAAACCCATAAGGTGGAAGCTGGGGCGATAATGAAGTCTAAACTGGACTACAGGAATAAAACCATTACTTACTGATAAACTTCATTCTTCCAGTCAATCAATCAATCAATCACAGAATTTGTAGAGCGCACTACTTACCCGCGAGGGTCTCAAGGCGCTGGGGAGTAAAAAGGGGGGGCGGGTGCTGCTACTGGTCGAACAGCCAGGTCTTGAGTAGCCTCCTGAAGGTCAGCAGGTCTTGGGTCTGTCGTAGGCTTAGTGGAAGGGTGTTCCAGGTCTTGGCGGCGAGGTGTGAGAAGGATCTGCCGCCGGTGGTTGTTCTTCGAATGCGAGGGACGGTGGCGAGGGAGAGTTCGGCGGAGCGGAGCTGGCGGTTGGGGACGTAGAAGAAGAGTCGTCTGTTGAGGTAGGCTGGGCCAGTCTTGTGGAGTGCCTTGTGTGCGTGGATGAGGAGTTTGAAGGAGATTCTCCTGTCAACGGGGAGCCAGTGCAGGTTCCTCAGGTGGGGGGTGATGTGGCTGTGGCGTGGTACGTCGAGGATCAGGCGTGCGGAGGCGTTTTGTATGCGTTGCAGTCGCTTGATGAGCTTGGCCGGGGCTCCCGCGTAGAGGGCGTTCCCATAGTCTAGTCTGCTACTGACGAGGGCCTGGGTGACTGTTCTTCTTGTATCTGTCGGGATCCACCTGTAGATCTTGCGAAGCCTGCGGAGGGTGTTGAAGCAGGAGGAGGAGACTGCGTTGACTTGCTTGGCCATGGAGAGCATTGAGTCGAGGATGACTCCCAGGTTGCGTGCGTGGTCGGTGGGTGTCGGGGCTGCTCCCAGTGTCGTTGGCCACCAGGAGTCGTCCCAGGCTGAGGGGTTGGAGCCGAGGATGAGGACCTCTGTCTTGTCCGTGTTCAGCTTTAGTCGGCTGATCTTCATCCAATCGGCGACGGCCTTCATTCCTTCATGGAGATTGGATTTGGCGGTGAGGGGGACCTTGGTGAGGGAGAGGATCAGTTGAGTGTCGTCGGCGTAGGAGATTATGTTGAGGTCGTGCTGTCTGGCGATGCGTGCGAGCGGGCCATGTAGATGTTGAACAGTGTTGGGCTGAGGGAAGATCCCTGGGGTACGCCGCAGATGATCTCGGAGGCTTCGGATCGGAAAGGTGGGAGGCGGACTCTCTGGGTTCTGCCGTCGAGGAAGGAGGTGGTCCTTTCCAGGGCCTTGTCTAGGATCCCTGCGTCGTGGAGGCGTGCGCGTAGAGTGCGGTGGCAGACAGTGTCGAAGGCGGCAGAGAGGTCCTGCAGGATGAGGGCTGCGGTCTCACCGTTGTCCAGCAGGGTCCTGATGTCGTCGGTGGCGGCAATGAGGGCAGTCTCAGTGCTGTGGTTGCTGCGGAACCCTGATTGGGATGGGTCCAGGATGCTGTTTTCTTCGAGGTATCGGGTTAGCTGTTTGTTGACGATCTTCTCGATGACCTTGGCTGGGAACGGAAGCAGGGAGATGGGCCGGAAGTTCTTGAGGTCTCTCGGGTCCGCCTTGGGTTTTTTGAGTAGGGCGTTGATCTCTGCGTGTTTCCAGCTCTCTGGGAAGGTCGCGGTCTCGAAGGAGAGATTGATAACGTTGCACAGGTGGGGTGCGATGGAGCTGCTGGCTTTGTTGAAGATGTGGTGCGGGAAAGGGTCTGACGGGGAGCCGGAGTGTATTGTGCTCATGGTCTTGATGGTGTCGTCGATGTTCACGCTGGCCCAGGCTGGCAAGGGGTCTTGGTCGATGGTGTGCAGCGGGTCTGGTGTATCTATCTTAGTAGGGGCTGTCTGGGTGTTGAAGCTGTCGTGGATGTCGGCGATCTTGCGGTGGAAGAAGGTGGCGAGGGAATCGCACAGGGCTTGCGACGGCGGGATGTCGTTGGTGTTGGAGCTGGGGTTGGAGAGTTCCTTCACGATGTTGAAGAGCTCCTTGCTGTTGTGTGCGTTGTTGTCGAGGCGGTCTTTGAAGGAGATTCTCTTGGCGGACCTGATGAGGTGGTGGTGGTTACGGATGGCGTCTTTGTGGGCTGCGTGGCTGTCCGGTGTCTTATCACTGTGCCATTTCTTCTCTAGTTTCCGGCAGGTACGCTTGGAAGCTAGGAGTTCCGGGGTGAACCAGCTGGCTCTTTTGGTGGTGTCGCTGTAGGTGAGTTTTTTCAGCGGGCGAGGGTGTTGGCACAGTCGTCTATCCATCGTCTGAGGTTGCAGGCAGCGTCGTCGGTGTTGGATGGGTCGGAGGGAGGGATGAGAGCGAGGTTTGCCCGTAGTTGGTCTTCGGTGACTTTGCTCCAGCAGCGGCGTGGGATCTGTTGGGTGCGGTGGTGTGTGGTGGGTTTCTGGAAGGTGAAGTGGATGCAGCGGTGGTAGGTCCAGAGGAGTTCCGTGGTGTGGCTGAAGGAGACGTGGGAGCTTGAGGAGAAGACGGGGTCGAGCGAGTGGCCGGCGGAATGAGTCGGTGTTGTGACGAGCTGTCTCAGTCCGAGGTTATATAAGAGAGGAGCCCTGACCCTAGGCAGGCACATAGCACCAGTGGCGTAATGAAACTTGAGGGGCCCCCCTGAAAAGTACACGAAGGGGGCCCCCCATAATCCCGACCCAGTCAGGAGCACTCAGGCTGGCCTCCCTCCCAACCTCCTGTATATAACAAGTAATCTAGTGGAGGTGCAAATCTCAGTGAAAGGCGAGGTAGGAGCATTGACTGGGACAAGGAAGATCTTATTCGGGGTAATGAAGTTTACTGGTAAGTAATGGCTTCATTACCCCCTTATAGGACCTTCTTGTCCTAGTCATTATATCAGTGAGGAAATCACAAGCAGCCAATTAAGAGGTTTTGCACTGTGTGTATGCTGTAAAACTAAAGTTATCGGAGCCTGAGTCCATTATTTCCAGTCTATAGTCGTTAACAAACATATGGTGCAATGCCCATGTGGCTGTCCTACAATTCGCTGATATAGAGACTCCTCCCAGAAACTGATCTGGTTGATCGGCCTTGAACACCTATTGGGGGAACCTCATTCACTGACTTATATGCTTGACAAATAGCCTGGAAACCCAATGGCTTAAAGTAGAAGTGACTTTCTTGCCCTTGTTTACGGTCCCAAAACAAACAAACAATGAGTTTTAAGCTAATTCATATGTGATAAGTACACTAGTAAGGTTCTTTTAACATCCAGGGAGGAGGAAGTCCTTGCTAACCATCTTCCTGGAAGACTGGAAGGACTGTTTCTTATTTTAAATGGAACTTTATGCACATTTTAGGAATGAACTTAGGATCTGGTCGTAAAATCACTACATCTGTTAGAATTTTCAAATAAGGACATGAAATAACCAGTGACCGTTACTCACCCAACCGCCTAGCCGACGTGATTGCTATTAGAAAAGCTGTTTTGGCTGATAATCGATTCTTCTTTGCTGTCTCTAGAGTCTCGTATTGGTGGTCCTGCACACCTCTTAACAATGTAGGCAAGTCCTAAGTAGGAAGAACGACTTGGGCTACCGGCTTTCTTGGACGAAAACATTTAGGTAACCTAGGGCCAGATGTGCAAACATTAGGAATACCGATTTCCTAATTGCAATTCTCTCCAAATTGTAATTAGGGAATCGGTATTCCTAATGTATGAAACTCATTGCGTTTCATTTAGGGACTCCTTGTGGTTCACAAATCAACCTACCTCATGAATATTAATGAAGTAGGTCGCAGTGTGCTACCCATTAGGAATCACAGCCATCACGAGGATGGTGGCCTGCTGAGGTCAGCAAACCACTGTGTCTGTGATTGCGTTTTAATAAAGCAATCTTTTTTTTTAATGCAGCCCATTTTCCTTAAAGGAAAACGGGATGTGTTTAAAATGAAAAAATGAAAGTAGGCAGTAGTCCCTGGGACTACTGCCTACTCTTACAAAATATTTGTATTTACGATTCTCAAAGGTGAAGGGGTCCCTCCCTTGGAGACCTGTTGGAACTGGCACTTCCTGGTTGGCTGAAGGGATGCCCCCAGCTAGGCAGAACCTACCGTTCCCATCAAGGGCGGGTGATTACACTTGCTGTATAACCTGTGCTCACCCTTGGGTAGCTTGGCACCTAGCAGTCAGGCTTAATTCAGAGGCAATGTGTAAAGCAAAGACACTGCAGTCACTTGAGATAAATAAAATGAGTGTCACAAAAGAGACTTCACACAGGATGTATGTAAAAAACCTTTTGTATTTGACGCAGATATTCAATCATTATAACATGAACATCTGGTACTTTTGGGCATAAAACAAATTCGGAAATATTGCTAGCAGTACTAGGCCCAGTCGTATTGTTATAATATCAATAGTATGCACACTGTGGGACAATTCCTAATCCAACCCCCACCCCCACAAAGAGAGAGCACCCTTATGTGGTGCGACACGCTGTCCACCCTAGGCCCACCCTAGCAATCCTGATAATACAGTTCTGCACAGTTATAGGACACACCCCGGGTCACAACTATATCAAAAATACGTACATACATGAAATTAGAGCACTTTTTAGCAGCACCGTGGGCCGAAGCCACGAGGGTAAACCCAATGTCAAATGTATTGTGCTTTTGGCATGAAATCAACGTATAAAGTGGCACTGTCGGCCAGTGTCGTAAATCATAGGCGGTCCGCAGACTATCACTTCCACTCACACTCACTCTGCACCGCTACACGGTGCTACAGGTATCAGTCCAGTCCGTACGGCATGCTCTTACACACATACCCACTCAGCACCCTAATGCGGTGCCACTGGTACCCAGCATGTCAATGGATCCCACCCCCCAGCCTCCCTTCACCCTCTAGTTCACCCTGACTGCCCTATACCCCCGGATGGAAGATAATCAGCCCCTCCTCCTGGATAATAGCCATTATGCGACCGAAGTCACACTTAGTCTGGGTCCGGGAAGCAGGTGGGGATATGTAGCAAGTTTTAACTAGGTGGTAGACGTAAACAACCACTGAGGAAGTTCACCCTCAGGTCTCAAAACACAATGGAGTCATGCAGTCTTTTGAACCGCTTCCGAACTGTCTCAAAAGCATTCCTTCAACCCAGTCAATCTCTCTTCGCCACCACCTTGCGCCAAGATGTCTTTGGGAGGGGCCAGGTGTGGAGAGGGCTGTTGGTCCGCCGGGAGGAGGGTCAAAAAGGGAACAACCGATAAATGGGAAATAACATTGGGAAGTCTCTTGGTAGTAGGAGGCACTCCGTCAGGTACTCAATGATCAGGGTCGAGCCCAAGCAATCCGGGCACAGTGTCTGGTGCGCTTTGGTATGAGTCACACCAGGCAATTCGGATCTCAAACAAGAAGAGTTGCAAATTCCGTACCTCCCTGGAAATGAGGCACAATGACCGGTGCACGTTGATATGGGTTGTACCAAGCAATTCCGGTCACACACAGCGAAGAGTTGAAAATTCTGTACCCCCCTGGGAAGGAGGCACAATGTTCGGTGCACGATGATGCAGGTTGCATCAGACCAGTCCGGTCACACACACACGCGCAAGTTCAGCAGAGTCACATAAGGTAGAATGAGCCTCTACTACAGGTACACCCCCACCTTCAAGGGTCACACCCTGTGAATCGGACACTGCATGCATTGAGATTGCAGTCGGTGTGACACACAAGAGAGATGCGGCATGATCGACGAAATGGGCGGCACGGGATCCCGCAACCAGTGAATCTGCTCACCACCAACAGGACGCTTATCAGTGTCAGAGTCCCTGTGATACGGGAACCACATGCCTTAGATGCGGGCAAGATTTCTGGGGCTCCACACTAGACAATCTGGTCTCTAGAAATGAGTCTTAGTTCCACACTCACACCACGCTACCCGTTGGGATTCACTAGCCGATGTGGGCACTTGAGAGGGCACCACTCTCCAGATCCCAGGTAGATGGTGTAGGTCCCTCATGGGAGATCTTTGATGTCCCTGACATCTCCGAGAGAACAAGAGGCCCACCAACGGGCCCTTGTAGAGCACACTTAAGGGTGCCACACTTCAGCAGGTCTTCCAGTTCAGGCCAGCTACTATTCAGAAAGGGCACGCGATCCCCTTCAAGGGCAGTAATCCTCCATGTGCACAACAGAGTCCTCTGGCAGTGTACACCACGCAGTCTGGGTTCTCCAGTCCTGCGTCCCCACAAGCGTATCACACCCCTTGCTGAAGGATGGCACTAGTAGTTATACTGTCATGTGTCTTTGATGTTAGGGGTGGTTTAAGGGGTTTCACTTTGAACCACAGATGTCTCCCCTAAATTGTAGGCCTGTCTGCCATGGGGCCGTAGAATGTAGATCTTAATCTTTAGTGGAGCCATGATCCGGACCCTGGAAACATCTCCCTCCCATCTATTCCGTCGGACCCTGAAATGGCAGATTCTCGCGAGAAATGCGCATGCGCGAGCGCCCGCGCATGCGCAGTTGTCATCAAGAAGTCGCGATGGAGGAAGAGGGCAGCCCGGGGACGCCGCAGCTCAGGTAAGGCGTTTTTAATACTTTATATTGTTTTTTTAAGCTTGTATAACAATTGTTAATAGGGCGGGTGGGAGGCGGGTGGCGCGTAGCGGAGCTACGCGGAGTTTGTTTTAAACTCCGTGGTGCTCCGCGTAGCCCCACTACGCCCAGGCTTAGTGCTCATAAGTTTAATCCTTTTCGAGGCCAGCATGCACCCACCAGTCTGCGATGGCAGACAAGCCAATGAGCTTACTCAAGCCCTAGCACCTTAGGTGGGAGTGCGCTCGCACACCCCTGCCTGGGCCAGCCGGACATGGGTTGACCCCTTGCGGGGGCTATTGAGCATACCCAGTCTGCGACGGCGGACTGGGCACCTTGCCACTAGCACCATGGGTGCAAACGCGCAGACACAGGCCTGACCCGGTGTTAAAACACCAGGAATGAAGGTATGCACTCACCACCCCGCGATGGCAGACCAGGCACCTATTAAAAATGCCAAAGGTACCAGGGTGCAGCCTCCAGCCTGCAATGGCAGACTGGACAAGTATTTGAAACAGCAGAAGGGCGGGTGCGTTCACCAAAGCCTGTATAGTTAACACCCCACAGGTGCAATTGCGCACTCCCAGGTCTGCATTGGCAGACCAACCCATGTTTCAGAACACCATGTCAGAGCCTCTTCCTAACCTGTGTAGGAAGGTGCATGCGCTTCCATACTGCCATGACAGTGAGACGTGCTCAGAGCCCTGAGGCCACAAAAGAGAATCAGCAACACCCCAGGAGTATCCCTGGGGATGAGCCGAACTCCAAGGCAGGGGAAGCCCCACGCGGGGGTTCCTCACTACCGGGGCAGGGAACATACATATGTACCCGCCTGGCCTTCAGCTTACTACCCCCCAGCACCCATCAGGTCTTCCCTGGGGGGGTACCCTCATGGGATGGGATGACCCACTCAGGTTTGGCTGAGGTGTAAGTGGCACCCCACAGGCCTGCGGCGGCAGGCCCGATACCTTGTTGACTGGCAATCCAGTGGGTGGCACACTAGGCACTACGTCCCTCTGCTAACTAGCCAGTGCTGTACCCTCCGTGGGTATGTGATGTACCTGTGTTTGGGGCGCACGGAGGTACGGCGCCTAAACCCATCACGTACACACGCCCCTGCGGGCAAGGGGGGCATGCGCAAGACTAGGAGAAAAAAGCAAAATGTTTTGGGTAAATTCCCCTAAGAAGGGCCATGTCCAACATGACCACTTTCTTTTTGCGAATGGGCTATGACCAGTTTTAAACTGGTGGTAAAGTATTACTGTTTTGCCACCGGAACTTGGTTGCAAAACAGTAATACATACCACATGGTTCAGTATTTGGAAGGGACGCCCTAAACACACCTCTTCCAAATACCAAATCTCAAATGCAAAATGCGATTTGGTAACAAGTTACCGAATCACATTTTGTATATTTGAAAAAGTATGTTTCCGGTCGCAAGCAGCCCGATTCTGCTAATTGGGCCGTTTGAAAACGAAAAAATGCTTTGTACATGTGGCCCTAAGCCACTAAAGTAGAAAGATTGGCATATTCTTCCTCTGCCCCTTTAAAGGGTTTAGTCGCTGCCTATTCGGCTACCTCGGTTGAAGGAGATCGGTATTTCAGAAAGCCGTCTCTAAGGAACTCTAGGATTTGGAACGGATCCACAGTTATCAGGTCCAAACCTTTGAGTGAACACCAAGTGGAAAAGGATGCCCAGTTCTATTAATACGAGGACAAAGTTGACTTTTCCCGAGATAACTGAATATCTTAGCCACTTGACTGAAGCAGCCTAGATGGTTTAAGGCTAACCTTTCAAGTTCTTAGCTTTAGACTGAGAGTTTGAAGTTGATTCAAATGCAATATTGGAAACTGGAGAGGGGAAGGAATCAGAGGGAGTTTGAAGAAGCTGCCCCTGGATAGACTCATCAGCAAGGGAAACCAAGGACATCTTGGTCAGAACATGGCTATCAGGATTACTGATACACTCTTCCCCCCAAATCTTTTGAAGCATCCTCGGGAGGAAAGCATACAGCAGACCCTGAGGCCATGGGAATGACAAGGCATAGACTGCCCAAGTTTCCCAACAGTTGAGTTCAGACCAAAATGTTGGAACCATTGCATTCTGTGGGGACGCCAACATGTTGATCCATGGGGTTGCGGAAAGGTGATCTATCTATTTGAACACTGAATGGGCTGGATGGTAAAGCACTGATGAAGGAAGGTTGCAGCTCAAACTGTCTGCTCAGTAATTGAGGTCCCCCTGTATGTATACTGCCTTTAAGGACATGAGATGGTTCTCTACTCAGGTTCAAATCTGGACTGCCAGCAGATTTAATTGAGAACTCCTTGATCCCCCTGGACGATTCAGGTAGCATCTCGCCACCTGATTGTCTGTTTGCAATCTCAGGTTTGTGTCCTGTAAGTGACATTGGAATCATTGAAGGGCATTCCATACTGCAGCCAGTTCTTTCCAGTTGGAGGACTGTTCAATTTCTTCCTGAGACTATTGGCCTCGTGGTTAATCTTGACCCTGGTGTCTAAATGCTTGCATTTCAGTGGGTTTGCCCTTGCACATGAAGGTGTTCATCCAAATATTCCAAATATTGTGGAAATTTCACAAAGCTGATATTTTTCCCTTGCACATTTTGAAAGTTAATACCTGGTGATGTTTTCAAGAGAAAGTTATTTGGAAAATTATCCTTCATCCTGAGCAGAAAAAATCAGAATCATGCAGTAATCTTATCCTGGGCAAAACACACAGAAATGTAATTGATTTTCCAAAGGGTAAAATTACCATGAAGAAACTCTGGCCCTTGCAGAATGAGGGACATGTTCACTTGGTATCACCTCTGTCCATCCCTGCTTTCAGCAACCCTATATCGTCTTGTGATATCCCACAACAAGTGCACGTTTCGAGGCACATGCAGCTTGCAGTCCTTCAACCAAAGTTGTAGAACGAAGCTGCCAAATCATGTCTGGGAAGAACAAATGTTATGTCTGGCTATAGGCACTATTAACTTTAACATGTTCTTTGTTACCAATTCTTAAAAATATACGTGGAGCAGGATTTCACTCCTTCCAGATGAGCATTTCTCTCTCACCTCATGGTATTGACTGTTTGATGTATTATCCCACCTCCTTTGGAGTGCTTGCATTGTAATTCATGAGGGACTATTTTACATCTGCAAAGATCACTCAACCCTCACACTTTTTACAAGAACTTCTTATCTCATACATGCAATAATGCCACCCCAGTATCCCCATGCAAAAAAAACAATTGATGGACCGAATGCAGAACAATATCATACATTTCCAGTACAGAGATCTGGGCCTATATCCATCGTTGTTTTGCTCTCCATGCCATTCCAGTTTGAACCCAGCCATATGCAAATCAGTCTTGACCCTGTGCCCAATGGGAACAGTCCAGCCCGAACTGCCAGGCCAAGTCCTCCCTGGACTGGAAACAATCATCCTAGGACCAGTTTCGGGGTTTCACGACTCATCAGCCAGGATAGCTTGACTCCAGTGGCATGGAGAGCACGGGACCCACGTCGGGGCATACCCGTCCCACTAGGGGTGACAAATGCAAAAAAAAACAGCAACAACAAAAAAAAACAATTGATGGACAGAATGCAGAACAATGTCATACATTCACCCCAGTACAGAGATCTGGGCCCATAGCCATCGTTTTTTTGCTCCCCATGCCATTCCAGTTTGAACCCGGCCATATGCAAATCAGTCTTGACCCTATGCCCAATGGGTACAGTCCAGCCCGAACAGCCAGGCCAGGTCCTCCCTGGCCTGGAAACAAGCATCCTAGGACCGGTTTCGGGGTTTCACCCCTCATCAGCCAGGATAGCTTGACTCCAGTGGCATGGGACCCACGTCTGGGCATACCCATCCCACTCGGGGTGACAAATGCAAAAAAAAAACCTACAACAAAAAAAAACAATTGATGGACAAAATGCAGAACAATGTCATACATTCACCCCAGTACAGAGATCTGGGCCTATATCCATTGTTTTTTGCTCCCCATGCCATTCCAGTTTGAACCCAGCCATATGCAAATCAGTCTTGATCTTGTGCCCAATGGGAACAGTCCAGCCCGAACTGCCAGGCCAGGTCCTCCCAGGACTGGAAACAAGCATCCTAGGACCGGTTTCGGGGTTTCACCCCTCATCAGCCAGGATAGCTTGATTCCAGTGGCATGGAGAGCACGGGACCCACGTCTGGGCATACCCGTCCCACTCTGGGTGACAAATGCGAAAAAAACAACAACAACAAAAAAATATTGTGGTAATTTCACAAAGCTGATATTTTTCCCTTGCACATTTTGAAAGTTAATACCTGGTGATGTTTTCAAGAGGAAAGTTATTTGGAAAATGATCCTTCATCCTGAGCAGAAAAACTCAGAATCATGCAGTAATCTTATCCTGGGAAAAACACACAGAAATGTAATTGATTTTCCTAAGGGTAAAATGGCCATGCAGAAACTCTGTCCCTTGCAGAATGAGGGACATATTCACGTGGTATCACCTCTGTCCATCCCTGCTTTCAGCAACCCTATATCGTCTTGTGATATCCCACACCAAGTACACGTTTCGGGGCACATGCAGCTTGCAGTCCTTCACCCAAAGTTGTAGATCGAAGCTGCCAAATCATGTCTGGGAAGAACAAATGTTATGTCTGGCTATAGGCACTATTAACTTTAACATGTTCTTTGTTACCAATTTTTAAAAATATACGTGGAGTAGGATTTCACTCCTTCCAGATGAGCATTTCTCTCACACCTCATGGTATTGACTGTTTGATGTATTATCCCACCTCCTTTGGAGTGCTTGCCTTGTAATTCATGAGGGACTATTTTTCTACTGCAAAGAGCACTCAACCCTCACACTTTTTACAAGAACTTCTTATCTCATACATGCAATAATGCCACCCCAGTATCCCCATCACTACTACCGGCAATGGACATAACACCAATTCAACCACTAATACCACCACCACTGTTGCCACCAATAGCACTAAAACTACCAGCACTAACACCAATGCCATCACCACAAAACAATTCTCACCAGTACCACCAACAATACCAACCCCCACTACTGATAACACGACCAGGAGCATTACCAATATCCCTCTATCACTAGCAACAGTACCACCACCACCAATACGTATTCCACTAATATCACCTCCAGCACACTACTACCACCACCAATATGACTACCACTACCAACACCTACCTGAGTCCTCCGGGACAGCGCCTCTATAGGCCCTCCTTCTAGCAACATTGACTGAAGCTTTTACCTGAGGTGGGAAAGATGCTGCAGGGAAGGAGTCCTTCAAAAGAAAAAAGACACTTTTAACACTCTACCTCATACACAGAAAGTGTGTATTTTCTTATTATCATTCATTATAGCAAACTCTAAGTAAATAATTTGTTCTCTCGAACCAGAATATTGTCATCTGAATAATACCAAACCAGGTCGGGGTGACTGCAAGAAGGGTGTTCAACTTTACTTTATTCTCCGACCATAATACAAGATACTCTTTCAGCAAGTGCGATTTCCATTCACCTTTCACACAAAAGAATGTTTATCATCTGCGTCAGCTGTAATTTGTGAACGTTCCTCAGAATTCCTCGTTCTTATGAAAGCATTAAGTTTGATCAAACACGGAGTCACTGTGCAATTCTTGGCACTCCCAGAACACACATAATATTGCTGCTGAACGGTCCAAAAATCACAAACGAGGAACTTTACCGTGCACTCAAATGTATCTCTTTATAAAGCTGTTTGTAGTAAACCAGTCATTTATTTGGAGACCCCCTGCTTATTTTGAGCCTTTTGCTTGAATCAAGGATGAAGGCTGCTCTACACTGATGCGAGGTAAGGCGTCAGCATTTTTTTTAAGTCAAAAAGTATTTATTTTAGCAGTCTTCTACCTAAAATTACATCCAATTCAATGAGAAAAATAAAGTCCTACGTTTGTTTTCTACATCTCCCTTTATCCAGTTTCCAAATGTTGCTATGTATTTCCTACTCCCTTTCCTTACACACGCTATGTCAAGCTGGCGTGTCACTCTGAGCTTGGTATCTACAGCCCTGTGGTTCAAAGATGGCTACTACCAGGTGGGTGCTTCTGGGACATACCACCACCACTAATAGCAACTTTATCGATGCTCCTATCATATCACCAATGCTAATGCCACAATACCACACCGAATATACGACGTTACATCGCGGTGTTTACACCGCGATACCTTTACAACGCAGGCATTACAACGCAAGTCGTTACAACGACTTGCGTTGAGGGCGTTGGACTTAGGAATAGTATGATTTACTATTCCAACTCCAGCCTACGTTACAGTAGGGAAGGTGTTGGAATAGTAAATCATACTATTCCTTAGCTTAGAGCGCCATCCAGCGCAAGTCATTGTAATGACTTGCGTTGTAATACCCGCGTTGTAAAGGTATTGCGGTGTAAACACTGCGATGTAACCGATGTTTCCCTACCACACCACCTCCTCCAATACCACCACCACCAAAAAAATACCACCACCAGTACTGCCTCCACCAATAGCTCGCCACCACCAACAATAGCATATCACCACAATAACTACGGCCATCAGTATCATCACCAATACACTACCACCGGTACAAATATCACCATTAGCAATACCACCACAGCCAATACCACCACAACCACCACCAGTAGTACATTCAAAATACCACCACCAACACCAAACCACCACCATACCACCAATAATACTACCACCATCAATATCACCACAACTGATACCACCACCTTCACTACCACCATCACTAGTGCCACGCCTAAAGCCACACCACCACTAGTAAACATTGGCAAAGCCAATAGATCTGGCTTTAATGTCCCGTCACATGAAATATATTTCTGCTTTTCTATGCTTGTATGGATTGCCTCATTAAACATCAAATCCAGACCTATTGGCTTTGCCAGTGCTTGTTAGGTCTGGCTTGACAGCGCAGCTTTCTGCTGGATGTATTGCTACCGATTCTTTAAAATGTACATCAAATGGGCTGTGGCTCTGCCCAGAGGAGTATATTCTCTCACTTCATGCTATTGGCTGTTTGGTGTATCATTACCCTCCCAGGAGGTGCTTCCATTGGAATGTATCAAGGGCTATTTTGCATCTGAAAATTACACTCAATCATCATGTTGTTTGTCACATTATTTTCTCTTTCTCCTGTATGCTTTCAAGACAGAGAGCGATCCTTTTTAGGTCTGGTTTGACAGCACAGCTGTCACTTGACCTTATGCGATCAATAAAAAATAACTTTCAGAGTAGTGCTGATAGAGGGGTTTGGGCTTCACCCACGTTATTTCTCCTGAGTACATGATTAGATTGGGCCAAACTTGTGTGCTTCCACTGAAAACAGTTATTGTTTGCACTTTTGGCTTGTGACAAAGCCTATTCTTAATACAGCAGGGCAGAGTTGGTTTTGGTGGCAAGGCAACGTTCATGGCAATAGGCGTGATCTGTTCATTGTGGAATGTTACGATAAAGGCTGTAGGCCTGACACATTTATTGTGACAATATATATGCTAACATCAATCCATTTAAGGGTGGTTTTGTGTTACTCTGTATGAATTACTACATAGAGAATTTTTGCTACATGGAATCTCACAGATGACTGTGCTGGCAAGGGTTTTGATGTTAGTTACCCCTGTGACAAACTGCAGCTATAGCAGATTTGCTCTGTGAGGATCCTTGTTAGGCCCTCTTAGGAGAGACAGCATTTTTCTTAGCCAGCTGGAATTTTATACTTGTATAATGGTGTGCTTGATGGCCGTCTTGTGCGAAAGTGTAAGTTCTAAACAGTATGCCAGATTTGGATATGGTGACAAGCTATAGGTGTGATTGGTGCACTGGGAAAGTATTGTCTGGTTCCTACTTAAAACTTTACAAAAATCATCTCCCCGGTTCCCCTTATTGAATTTATGTCATTTTGGTGTAATTTTGTTTATTACATTTTAATCTATTTTTGTATATGCTTTGGGATTTTTAATATTTTGCATTTTTACTTTATTACTGTTTTGGTACTGCATACATACCTTACACATAGCCCTAAGTAAAGCCTGTCTGTTCTGCTCCATAGCTACGAGGAGGGTGAGCTCAGGTTAATTTTAAGGGTTCACCCTGGCAAGGGTTGTGATTATTCCTTGAGGTGGGAAGTCTCCAAACCCAATGAATAATTCAATTACTTACAGTGACCCGCCAGATAAAGCACAGGGATGGAAGATTTGCACCAGAGTAACCCTTATTAGGATCTAATAGGAAGGATTTTATGTAATTTTGACAACTGAAACTTTGTACGTTTGTAATTTTATTATCATATACCTGATGGTTTTCTTGTGGGGAAAGCTCATGCCCAACAGAAGTTTGTTATGGTGACTATCCAATGATAACGGTTATAGGCCTGATTGCGTCGTAAAGTTATGATAAAGTCACAAGGCGGGACATATAGTTTTTGAAAATCATATGTTAAAGCCAAGGGGCATTTAAGGGTGAATTGTTATTGCTCTGTTTTAAAGCCTACAGATAAGTACTTTGTTACATGAAATCACACCGATTTAAAAAAAATAATAATAATTTGTCCTAATATCACAATAGCTTCTGCATGACTCAGTCCTTTTTACAATTGCAATCTGGCTCACGGCCTGCTGCATTCACATTGGACCCAACGGCACCAGCCAAGCCTACAGGCCCGTCACCCAGAGAGGCGCCTCGGTGTAATCATAAGACCTCTCGTTGTATCGATTCTGTGCCCATGGTTCCACGTCGCCTGGTGAAATCAGCCCATACCTTTTTTGCCCCGCCAGGCTTACCCTAAGTATCCAGACGGCAAGTCTGATGTACCACTTTGAGCCAGTCTGTTACGCATGGAGAGGATGGATCAGTCCAGCATTACAAATCTCCCTCCTGGCTAGGAGCACAAGGTAACACAAGAGGCACCTCTGCGCTCTACTCAGGAGACTACGTGAGGCCAGATCCACCCCCATTAGAACTGACGCAAGACTTAACGTGAGATTGACACCCAAGATATCCTTTGAAATGTTCTCGACATCCTCCCAAAACACCTTGATCCCAGGACAAGTAAAAAAAACATTTTCATCATTGGCTCTTAAAAGGTTACATCTTCTACATCTGGGGGTCGGCTCCTGTGCGAACTTTGCAATCTTTTGGGAGGTCCAGTATAATCTATTGATAGTGAAAAAGTGATTTTGCTTAAGATTAGCTGGTTTAACCACTGAATACAGTAACTTTAAGGAGGTTTGCCATATTAGTTGCAGCTCAGTCCCCTGAAAGATACCTTCCCATACTGAATATGGCACCATCATTTTCCTATCCTCGAAATCCAGAAACTTCCAATACCAAATGGCAACCTCCTTACTTTTAGACCTCACATCCTGGAGTGTTGACTCAAATTCCCAGGCACCCCCGATCACCTGTGAATCAAGAAGACAAATGCACATATTTGAGCCTTGATATGAAGCCTCCAGTCTTGGCACTTAAGGCTTGCCAGGTTAATACCCCCTGCACTACCATCAGCTCCCCCCAGGTAACTATCCCAGCCCTCCTTAGTGGAAGACTCAACCAGTCCCTCCAGCACTCTGGGGTACCTGGGGAATGCCAGATGGGTGTGAAGTCGGAATAGTAGCCAATACCCAAGATCTTACTGGCTCTAAAACAAATACTTAATGCTGCCTTTAAGACCTTCAGTCGAACTTTTCTTATAATTTCGGGGTGCTGAACTTTCATAGGAACCTGGTGGATCCCGACCCCCTGATCATTTCTGCTAGTAGCACCCGCACCCCCCAGGTTGAGCAATCCGGCTTACCCAGAAGCATCCTACAGTTTTTAAACTGAAAAGCGGCACAATACAGATTCAGATCTGGCAGAGCGAGGCCACCCTTCTCTAGCCTAAGCCTCAACTTCTTCATGCAAGCCTTGCCCCGCCTGAAGTGCGTAAAAAGCTAGTTATTTTCCCCTAAATCTTATCAATAGGCGATCTTGAAAATGTGAGAGGGATACAGTTAAAAAGATGTCAATTTGGGGAGAATCAAGATCTTGATCAGATTCACTCACCCATAAATTGTCAATGTCAGATTCTTCCTTCTAGCGAGCAGTACATCCACCTCCTTCGCCACCCTTCCCAGGTTGTGCGGTGGTATTGCTTCCAGGAGATTGACAATAACAATGCCCAGGTATTTAATCTCCGCCCGTACCTCCCCATCCAGCCTTCCCCATTCCAACACATTACCTCCGACTTAGAGTTGTTCACTAGATATCCTGATTGATCCCCAAACTCCGCCACCAGACTCTCGACCGTAGGGATGGTCTGGACAGGTTCTGATGTGTAGATGACCAAGTCGTCCGCGTACAGTGCGATCTTATTACAAAAGTGGGAGGTGCGCAACGGGATTACCTGACCATCTCTTTTAAGTAGCTGGACGAATGGCTTAATATAAATATAAAACAATAGAGGAGACAAGGGGCAACCTTGCCTAGTGCCTCTGTAATTACCAAAACTCCTGGTCAGTATCCCATTAAGCAAAATTCTAGC
This sequence comes from Calotriton arnoldi, assembly GCA_963921515.1. Lineage (NCBI taxonomy): Eukaryota > Metazoa > Chordata > Amphibia > Caudata > Salamandridae > Calotriton > Calotriton arnoldi. The sequence continues at coordinate 631,613 of CAWUFW010003461.1, read as the reverse complement.
CGACAAATTCTTGTATAACCTCCGGAGCATAGAAATGAAGCAGGGACTGAAACCCAACACTGCCAAAACCTCCCACAAGTATGCCCAACATACTCGGTTGAATGCCTTGGCTGCATCTATTGTGACCACTGCCAAGGGAATCGAACTAGCAGTAGCTAAGTCAATAGATCCGATCAGCTGCTGAGTAAACTCATGGATTTACCACTTTGGCACAAAGCCCTTCTAATCTGGATGGATTAACTGGGGAGCTAGTTTAGCCAATCTCCCTGCCAAAATATTCGTAAAAACCTTATAGTCCGTATTTAACAGTGAGATTTGGCGATAAGGTGAAATCACACAGATTACTATAGTATACAAGGTTTTTGGTGATGGTTACTCCCCCTTCCCGTGACAAACGGTACGTATAAAAGATTTGCACTGTGAGAATCCTTGTTAGACCCTCTCAGGAGAGACCGTATTTTGCTTTGACCACTGTGACTTGGCATACTTTTGCAATGTTATGACTGCATGCTTGGGGGATGCCTTGAGGGAAAGCTTATGTTTGGTACAATACACCTGAGTGGATTATGGTAACAAACCAATGATAACAGCTATAGGCCTGGTTGGTTCACTAAGAATAAGTATTTCAGATGCCGTACGTCTGATCGGTTTATTATGAAAAGCTACAACTAAGGCTGTAGGCCTGTTTTATTTACTAGGCAACACGTATGTTAATGCTGAAAGGTTTTTAGCAGTGGATTATTTATGGACTGTGTTAAAGCCGGCAGTCAGGTGTTTTGTTACATGAAATCTAACAGATTACCTTTGTAGGGATGAATGTTGGTGTTAGTTACTCCCTTTGACAATCCCTAAGTAGCGTGTAAAAGATTTGCATTGTAATAATTCTTATTAGAATCTCTTCGGAAGGCCTGACAGGCTTAGCTGCCTGCCAGGATGTTGTAATAAAAAAAGAATTAAATAACACATACCTTCGTATACTTAGACATATATCTATAGAGATACACAGAGGGCCTTTTCTTCAGCCCTCTTGTGCCATTTGTCTATCTTCACCACGCCGATTCATTTGGTTGTCTCGCCACTGATTTCCTGGACATGGAGGGCCCCTTCTCGCACAACTGATACCGCAATTCATGGTGGGATTTCTTCCTACATACTTGGGTACTTCAGATTATTTGTATTTACAGACTCAACTTGCCTGACTGTAAGATGGCTGCCAAGCTACATACCCTTTCCTATCCTGCCATCCTCGTCATCTCCACTCGCCCGTTTCTCGACTCAAGACCTTCGGTCACTTCCTGATCTTTTTTTCAACCCAGTGGAGCCCGAACCACATGGCCGATTCCCGGTGGAGCTGCACCGACAGCTATAGGGGAGATTGGCTCCGGCACACCGCTATGGCCGTCACCTACCCAGCCGGACTTTGGACATTTGTCTCGTCGTTTTCTCTGCTGCTGTCTCCTCCCAATGGACTTCCAGCTCTCGTTGGTCTTATTGGGTCTTGATTTTTATGTTCGCTAGTAACTCCTGTCTCGACTATGTAATCATTCTGTAATTTGTGTGAAATTTTGTAACTTGCTGTTTCCTTATGTAAAGCGCTCTGATACCTTCGGGTCTAGCCAGCGCTATATAAAACTCATCAAATAAAATAAATAAATAAATAAACAAATATCTCAATGTCATTTACGGTCTGATTCCATCAATGACATCATACTGCATGGGGTAATGGTTCAGTCCACATCAGTCATGGGCTCTCTTGCCCCGTGAATGAGGGCACTCTCTGATCACAACCACCTGTAATGGGTACGCTTCCATGTCGAGCTGGTTTGCCAGTCCTTTCATTTTCAATCTCTTAATTATATAGTTTCACTGTCAATTATTCTTTTTATTGTTTTTTTTTCTTAAGAAGATACTACAGTTCCCCAGTCAGTACTACGGGCTGCTGGCTTCTCATTTCATCTTCAGTGCACTGCATCCTGTGTGACCATATCCTGTAAACTAGGCAACCATTATGGAATGCTGTTGTCCATTGTGCATCATTGTTTTACCATGCCATGATGGCCAACACATTGGCTATAAATAAGGCGGCCATTCTGGAACTTTAAAACGATGATAGCCAATGTGCAATACCACTGCATGGCGGAAACTGGCTGCTATGTTCAGTTTTGTTATTGCAAGCAAATTCCCACTGTGTTTCGATGGAAGCATGTTGTTTTTCTCAACTTGTATTTTTCTAATTCATCTTGCATGTGTTGTTGAGTTTGTGTGTATCAGAGGGTGAATGCAAGAATGATTCAGTGGGTGGATGGATGGATGCATGAGTGCAAAAATGAATGAAAGGGTGCATATATAACTTATTGAGTGCCTTAATCCATCAATGACACAAAAGGCACTATCTTTCATAAGCCAGACCTATAGGCACTGCTAATGTTCACTGCTACTTTGTTCCTAGCATTGGCAAAGCCAATAGATAATACTTCAACGCACCAAACAGCATGAATGTGAATGCTTACAGTAGCACATTAAAGCCACGTCTGTTGGCTTTGTTAAATGCTTTTTTTATAGCAGTAACAATGTGGCTTTACCGTTAACGGATTACGGCGTGTTCACAAGTGCTCCTAGCGCTTAGAATGGTCCGCGTCAGCACTATTAAAAAGTAGATTACACTGGATGCTAGTGTAGTAAATAAAGAAAGAGAACGGTGGGCAGAGAAGATATCGGACAGTTTTCGGTGTAACTATTAACTGGTTGCAGCAGGTCCCCTATTGCTGGGAGGGCATATTCTAGAGTGCGGGGTGACATGTATACTCTACTGTTGAAAACTAGGTCATGATTGCGTAGTGTAGCGCTAACATTCTCCTGTGGGAGCGTTCAACCCACTACGAGTTTGATCTTGGGCAGACGATACTATCCAAAGGCCGCCTCAAACACAATCAGTTTCATCTGAGGCATCTCAGAGCGTCTCTTCATGTTGATCTGAGAGAGTCCCAGCGCCTGCCTGGCGCTTGGTGTGATCCTCCTCTACGGACAGAGGCAGCCTACGATGGAGCCCCTCGGCTGCCCCAGAACTGCGGGTAACCAAATGTACATAAACCACCCCCCTTCTCTCCTCGCGCAGGCGCAGACGCGTGGCTGGCCGTGGCTGACAGCGGAAGTCACATGCCGGTGCCAGTGATCCCGTGATCGGCTGGATTGAAGCAGCGGACGCCGCCGGGGCCCGGGGCAAGGCAGCTGGAACCCGGAGCCCTCACGCCGGCACTCGGCATCACTCCAGGCCCGGCTCCGGCACTGCCCGGGCCGCCTGCAGCGGACACCCTGGAGGAGAGGGGAGCAGGCAAGTGAGGGCGTAGCGCCCAGAGGATGGAGACAGGTGTGCGAGGCGCTTGGCAGGCAAGAGCGGCGCCCAGTCTATAGGCATTGTTGTTGGCTTATTTGGGAGGAGAGGGGGGTCTTTTCTTTTAATAATGCATCTAACCCTGTTGGGGATCTTTTTCTGTGCCCAGGGGGTACACTGCTTTGAGGTTACGAAAGGATGCTAGCGCAACATGTTCCAGTCCTGCGCTTTGTTTTTGTCAAACTTGTTGTCAGGGGTGACACTCCAATTGGTTGCGTTTAAGTTCACCAAGACTGCAGGCCCCAGAATGCATCTGCTCGATGATAGAAAGCCCGTGCTGCTCGTGTTCATCCCTGTGTTCATAATGTCATGGAGAGGTTATTCGTACACGTGACCCAGCCCGGCCTACTGGTCCAGTTAAGGATAGTGTATGTCACACCGTTTATGCTCGCGCCAGGACCTTTGTTAGCTGGATACTACCTTTGGCAGTGGAATACTGTGTGGGTGCTCTTGTTTGTGGTGTTTTGTGCTCCGATCTCATTTTGAGGATACTTTTAGCGTTTTATTATAGCACTTGTATACTTCGCACAGGTCTTTAGATCGCTTAGTTTGCGTGTTTTACAGCCTGTTGTATGCGAGAATCATTTTTGAAGTATTTTGGTGTCGTGTGAGGTTTGGAGATGTACTTAATCAGGGGAGTGGAAACTTACAATTTCTAAGGAGAGGGATGGGGGGCCACCGACTGCACTAAGAACCAAAGCACGAGCCGAGTCGTCAAAAGATGTTAAGTCATGTAACAAATCTCATGAAAAAATGATAACTTTAAATTGGATCAAATGTATTTTTAACATTTCTCAATGTCGTATCTTTTTTTTATATGAGAAAACCCCAAAGGCCTGATGGCATTGCCGCTAGTTTTCTAAAATGTGTCACACTGTCATGCTTTCTTTCTGTTTAAATAGCTTATATTGTTGTTAAATGCGAAGCGCGAATATTTTATATTAAGTGTAATAGTGGGATCATGTACTGAATGAATTCAATGTGCTCCGTCTGAATGGTTAAAACAATGATACATAGTGAAGTACAGCAATGGCCACGGATCACACAGTTTGGTCAATTGGGAAAGCTGGGATTTGAGCCCAATATTCCTGGTTGGACATTGTGCATTTCAGGCAGAGACTCTATTCTCACGTCCCTCTCTCTTCTTTTGAACACAAAAGATCAGTGGTATTCAATTATTTAATTATTGTTTTGTAATTAGAGATAGTATTCGGAGTTCAATAAATATATTTATAACTCCTTAAATCAAGCTTGCACTATACAGATATATGCATGTGCATAGTCATGAGATGTGAAGCTGCGCGTTTGTTTTTAATGTTTACAGAAACACTGGACCAAAGAGAACAACATGCCTACGTGACACCATGCTGCACTCTCTCCAAGCGACCCCTGGAAGGACAGGCTCCGCAGGGCCTCGGAGACCTCTGTTTTTGTGGATTATTTAACTGCTGTCATTGGGGCGTTAAGCCTTTCATGACATAGTGTTTTTTTTTCTCAGTCAGTTTACATAAAACAGCATCGCCCACCTTGCGTTAGTCTGCTGGCTTGACAGGGGGATTATAGTAGAGGTTCAACACGCCAGTGACCACAAGTGAAGAATCAATAAAACAACAAGGGCATGGACTGCCTCCCACTCCCTCACAGCAGTTTCTCCCACCAATCACACTGCTTCAAGGAGGGGGAGATGTGTAGCAGGACTTCAGAGAAATGTGTTGTGACTGCCTCTGTTTAATCCTCAGTTTTTACTTTCGGGGTGATATTACCCCCCACCCCCCCATTTAAAAATTTGAGGGGGGGTGTGTAAATCCACCCGAAGCTCTGCCCCATCCCCCAGTTCCTACGCTCATGCTGAGCACGTCACACAAATTTGCGGCTGTGAAGCAGAGGGGTGTAGGAATGCTGAAGTCCCATTCTCATTAGCTTTACATCCCCAGAAAAGCCATTTCTATCTGGGGTGAGACCAGCGCCCTTCGTACTCCTGGCGGTGGGCGGCCTTGTTATATTTCTAAGGCCGCACCTTTTATATTGGCAATGCAAACTGTTGTCTCTCCTGTAGTGGAAGGCTTAATACCAAGCTTCACAGCACATGAGCTGTACAACATGGACAGCAGCAAATCCTTCCACAAGCAGGAGGGGCATCACACACTACTCTCACACATACACAAAAGGTGCAATACAGGCGGCTAACACACTTAAGAGGGGGCGAGAGGAGTTAAAGGACTGTTGAATACTCTCCGGAGACAGACCTAAACATACAAGTAAAGCCATCAAAACTCTTATGGAATTAGCATACTTTCATGTACTCTCAGTATGATGACATATCACCTACCCAGTGTGCTGTGCTTCATCAGTGGCGTCGACAGATACCACTGGGTAACAGAAGAGTACTACTGTTCGCTGGTTGTGCAGTTTCCTAGTTATTGGTTCCGTAATTTCGGTGGGGTTACGTCCCTTAAGTCAACTTTTATGTTCTCCCCTTGTTGTACTCGGACCTATATTGAAATTGAGTTGGATGATCTCAAAATATGTTTGACTGGGGTCTCCGTACTACAAGAGTAAAACAAGAGGGTGGAACAACGGACACTACCTGTTTTCCGTGACAATTTTTCGGCTCTCTAATATTGCCCCCATGGGGCCAGGCACCTGCCTCACCACTGCAGATCTTGGTATATCCCACCAAATATTGTGAAACAGTCCTTCACTCATAGGGCTGTTATGCAGGTACGTTAACCCCTTCGCTGCTAGGCCCACCCCCTCCCCCCGTGCTAAGCCTTTTTTTGGCTATTTGGGGTAGTTTGCGCTTAGGCCCCTGTAGCTTTCTGACCACATAAGGTATCCACGCCAAATTTGTGTCCTTTTCTTCCAGCATCACAGGGATTCTAAAGGTACCCAGGGTTTGTGGATTCCCCTGGAGGGGGCCCAGAAATTAGCCAAAATACAAATACATTTTTTTTTTTTTGGGACAAATGGGAAAAAAGTGCTGCAAATGAAAGCGTCTGGCTTTTTCCCTGCAAATGGTATCAACAAAGGGTTTGTGGGCGGAAATCACCATTTTCCCAGCTTTCAGGGACTGACAGACTTTTGTCAGTAAACCAACATTTTTTTACACAGTTTTGGCATTTTACTGTGACATAGCCTATTTTTGCTATTTTTTTTTTTTTTCCTTTCTTTTATCCTTCTTCCAGTTAATGGTAGAAATGGGTATGAAAGCAATAATGGATCCTGGAAAGCTATTTTAGAAAAGTAGACAAAATTCTGCATTCAGCAAGGTCATTTGTCTAGATCCTTCAAGGTTTCTTTATAGAAACTAAAAGTTGAAAATGGGAAAAATTGAAAATGAGTTGGAAAAAACAGCCATTTGAGCCAACGTTTTCACCTGTAACTTCTTCTAATTATGACAGATGTTTGAAAGCAATATAACGTTACATCCGCTGGACCATTCTGGTTGTGGCGATATATGGGACTTGTAGGTTCACCAAGAACCCAACGAACCCAGAGCCAATAACTGAGCAGCGTCTTGCAATGGTTTTTTATTATGTACTGGGTATATAGCAATTCATTTGGGAAAATATATACAGTGAAAAATCGGGATGAAAGACACCTATGTATTTCTGAAATTGGAACAAAATATAGAGTTTAGAAACAGTAGCTATTTGCACATTTCCGAAATTGTGAGTACCCATACTAGCATGAGAATTATAGGACATTTTTCAAAGTGACTTCTTTTTTACACATTGTCTTTCATTTGGAAGGCAGAAATGCAGAGAAAGTCAATAGGTAATAACAGTTGCTCTACAATTCTGTGTTACCCTAAGTCTCCCAATAACAAGCATTGGCATAGCCAATAGGTCTCGCTTTTGGGACCTTATAAGTATTTAGTTATGCAGCACAATATCCTTGGTGCAACAACATCAACTGTTGCATGGCTAAACACTTATAAGGTCCCAAAGGCGAGACCTATTGGCTATGCCAATGCTTGTTTCCAGTGTTACCCATGTATAATATTGGGTCATGTATGGTCTACCGAATCATCTGCCCCTGCTTTCAACTGAATGCAAGGGCAGAGAAGTAATTGAGCAACCATACATTAAATAGCCAAACATTTGTTTTTAAAAAAACCTTGCCTCCTGCCACCCAATCCACCACATCTGAGCCTTTTTACCCCTCTCCTCCCAATGCTGACCGCAGACAACGCTGCTCTGTTGAGCTCTCCGACAGCCAGGTCAGCTCTACCTAAAATTCCTTTGGTTTCCCACTGTTGCTGCATCCTAGCAGCGAATACCCAGATTTATAATCTGGTATTCACGCTAGTGGGTTCCATTGAGGGCTATACATAATATTGTGCTGCACTGCGCTTGTAAACTACGGTTTTACATACCTTATTTTGAAACAGCTCGTTGTACGCTGGAATTAATTGGTCCTTCTTTGCAGTCTTGGCAACATTTTTTATATTCCCCAGTAACTTATGCTCTGCAAGAAACTAAATAAACAAGTGGCAAACAGTACCCCCAGTTCTAACAGACTACTCATGTGGAGGACACAATCAATAAAAAAAACCTCTGCTGGTAACAAAGGAAGAAAGGGATACACTTTCAACTTCTAGGCAAATAATTTTTTTGCAAAAAGGCACATTTAAGTGAACCAGAAGGCAGCTGCACTGCAACAGAAGGAAGGGCAGAAGTGGCCATGGGGGCTCGCAGCTTGAATGCAGGAGGCCGGGAGCTAAGGGTGCCTGACCTAGTCTGGTGTGATAAGAATCACATGAGCACAGTGTAAACTGTGAATAACCCTTTAATGAGAGGAATTGGAGGAAATGCTTAAAGAAGGCTGAATGTCTAGTCCAGAACTAATGAAGCCTCAATGAAGTAAAAAATCGATCTTTCCAGAGAGCAGAGCAGTTGTCGCTTTGCTGGTAATCTCAATCACTGGCCCTTCACACAACAGAACAAGCTGATCGCAGCAAAAAGACAGAAGTGGATGCCTGCTTGTGCCCCGGGGGAACTGTAGGTCAGCAAAAAGACAGAAGTGGATGCCTGCTTGTGCCCCGGGGAACTGCAGGGTGCGTGCTGGTTCGGAGCTATGAGCGAAGCGGCAAAGTATCGGGTAACCTGCACTGTTTTTATTTTATGTTTATCATCTGTAATGAAATGCTTTTTTTTTATTGGTGTACTTTCACGCATCTTTGAGGAGCGAAAAAGTTGATGATGATAAGTATCGGGCCCTCAGAATCACTGTCAAAGGGAGGTGTTTCTAAAACATAATCTATAATGTTGTTTTAGTATTAATTTACAGGACTGCTCAATGTTTAAGACTAGATACGATAGTACTGGCTTATGTACAGGGACCTAATAATGGTATACTTCGTTCTATTGGCCATGGTGATCTCAAGAGGGGCTTCAGCAACTGGAGAGAAAGGTTATAGGAGAAGCACCACCGTGCACAGCTTAGAAAGCATGGTGCACAACTTAAAACTATACAGCGATACTGAAGCACCGTTTTTCTGCCCTTTCTAACAATGTATTCCCTCTATAAGTGTGAATGTGCAATGCAGCAGGATCAAACACTGGGGCACATTTAGCATAACTATTATGGGATAAGCGCAATCACGGAAAAACAACAACGGCATGTACTTGTTTCCAAACATCTCATGCCAACTAAAACCATGATAGAACTGCTTGAGTGATGAGAATGGACGGAAGAAAATCAAAGGACCTGGAGAAATGTCAGGGGAAGTAAAAACATCAAGTATTGATGTAGGCAGGAAGTAAACAAACACACACTCTCAACACGCACTTGAAAAGCAGACACTCATGAAGCTGCGCTTTTTTTTTTTTTTTTGCCCTTTTGCTTGGCCTATGACAGTCGGTGACCAGTGTGCTTGGTCAGACGCCTCCCTTACCTCCTCTCTCGGCATTCACAGCAGACTCCACAGAATCCACACAAACCTCCATGAGAAAGCCATTATCTGCCATTCCTAAGGATTAAACAAACTAGAACACAAGCTGATCGCAGCAAAAAGACAGAAGTGGATGCCTGCTTGTGCCCCGGGGGAACTGCAGGGTGCGTGCTGGTTCGGGAGCTATGAGCGAAGCAGCATTTTATCGCCGCCAACGAGGGAGCCCGAAGCGGTGCGCGTGAAGGCGATGCCAAGGACAACAATGGAGGAGAGGGGGCGAGCGCGGCAGCCTGCTCAGCTGACCAGACGCTCGTGCGTCATGGCCTTTTGCCGGCATGTGTTTCCAATTATCGCGCCGCGTCTGGGCACGATAATTGGAAACACATGTTTGCCGCGCGTACCCATCCCAAAAAGGCCAGCCACGACGCACGAGCGTTTTTTGGACTGCTTTTCAAACTCACTTACTAAAAGTCTTCGCCTCTAGCAGCGCTTGCGCGCTACTCGAGGCTCGACCTAAAAATGGTATCTCACTTGTGTGGGTAGGCCTAGTGCACGCGACAGGAAACGGCTCAAAACGCAACGTGAACACACTTCATTTTTACACTGAAAACTGTCCCTTTTTTAGGTCTCGCCTACGCAGCGCGCGCTGCGTAGGAGGGCCTTTAGCCGTCGCTCTGCTAATTTTCAAGCACACACTCGTGCTTGTGGCGGCATCCACCTTGCTGGAGCGAGCAGGGGCGCTACAAGCACGAGTGCAGTGCTTGAAAATGAGCAGACTGCGCACGCACGCACCACTCCCGGGCTTTTTTTTCATGTTTGATGGCGATCTTCACATATGGTGCCTCGTTAGTTGTGGTTATCCTATTTCCTAGTCCATCAGCAGAAGAGATTAATAGTGGTTTTCAGCAATATTCTTAGTTGCTTTCTTTGATCCATCCTTTTTATTCGTGTTATATTAACAATGCGTTGTGCACGCCCCATCGTTGTTTACTGCGTGTGCGCGTTCGGTGTTTTAGTTTAGAAAGGCTGTCCATGTAGTTAAATCAAGGGAAACGACATTGAACAGATTTTTGGGGGTTTCCATGCAGAGCTTAAAATAGCATCTCTAATTAGTTGCGTACAGGAGGAAATGCTTGCTTGAAACGCATGTTCTGTTCATTTTCTGTCACTGCTTTTATAGTACAAATAAACTGCCGAATTTTAAACTGCCCTTCCCATTACTTTCCTTGGTATCGACGTCTCGTCAGGGGGTAGTAACCGCTATATAAATGCAAATTACAATACAATATGTGCTCTAATGTTTACAAGAGATTCCATTTTCTGCGACCTTTTTCCAAATTGGTTGGTCATCGTGTGACTGTAGAGAAATCTAAACATGCGGTTCCTGCTGATTCTTATACCAGTGTTTATGGAGGTCCCCCTTGTTTTTCTTGCATGCAGCTGACGCTGTACTGAAAGGGCTGTCCTTTTCAATCCAAGTCCTTGTGTTTAAACATAGGAGTCTCTCTTGTGGCAGTTCTGTGTGCTTGTCTGCATTGCGGCGTCCCTCCTCTCTGAGAGCCGGCTCCGGTGTGTATTGTACCCACCATACAGGCAGGCAGTCTGAGGGAGGATGCTGGCTCTGTTGTTTGTATTGAATATACTGCCAATGTGTGACCTGGCAAGTGGCAGGTGTATTATTGTCATATGTATTACCCAACTCGCTTACATGCACTTAATTAAGCATGCCTGGATATTACCCTTATCTGGGCGGCATGTAATTTCAAGCAGTCGGGGGGGATTAAATCTGAATTTATTTCACCTCGGACCTTGTGGTAAAACAGCCATGCAGAAGCACAAGTTAGGAAAAGAGATGGGCGGGGCAGTAAAGCTGAAGAAAGGACAGTGTGTTCACGAAGGAATACAACCAGATTCCACCAAAACGTGAGCTTCTCTCCATGCTTCATTCATTCACTTATATATGTATATTACGCAGCCAAGAACAGGGAATGTCTAGAGGTGCCTTGTATACAACGAATAAACATGAACAAGTGTTGGCAAAGCCAGTGGGTTTCAGCAGTAAAATGCTGAAATATTGGCTTTGCCAGTGCCTTTTTGCAGTCACATATATGCGCAAGCAGCATGATGTCATACTCCTGTGATGACAATTTTGGAAGCGGATTTCTAATAAAGAGGACTCATTGCAAGATTCGTCGCAGTCACCACGACGCATGCAGAGCGACACCGGGGACAGTTTTAATTTCCTTATTTAACATGACTGGCACCAATTTTAGGTAGGTTAGTTAAAGTAAAACAAGCATTGGCATAGCCAATAGGTCTCGCCTTTGGGACCTTATAAGTGTTTAACCATGCAACAGTTAATGTTGTTGCACCAAGGATATTGTGCTGCATAACTCAATACTTATAAGGTTCCAAAAGTGAGACCTATTGGCTAAGCCAATGCTTGTTTTGCAAAGTGCCTATCTGTAGATTTTGAACCTTGCCTCTGCCGGCACCTAGGGAAACCTAGCAAACCTATACATTTTTGAAAACTAGACACCCGGAGAATCCAGGATGGGGTGACTTGTCTGGCTCTCACCAGGTTCTGTTACCCAGAATCCCTTGCAAACCTCAAACTTTGTAAAAAAAAAAAAAAAAACACAAATTTCCCCCACATTTCTGTGGTGGAAAGTTCTGGAATCTGCGTGGATCCACAAATTTCTTACCACCCAGCGTTCCCCCAGGTCTCCCGATTAAAAATGGTACCTCACTCGCGTGGGTGGGTCAAGTACCCCCGACAGGCAAGGGCCCAAAACGTATTGAGGAGACATCAAAATTACCTATCACAAAACAACCTGGTTTTGCAAAGGGGGTCACCTGGGTTTGTAGCCCCGGGCTCGGCGGCCATCTTGGGAAACCTACCAAACTCGCACATTTCTGAAAACTAGATACCTGGGGGAGTCCAGCGAGGTATGGCTTGCGTGGACCCCCCAACGTTTTCCTACTCAGAATCCTCTGCAAACCTCAAATTTAGCTGAAAAAAACACCTATTTTTGTGTGGAATCTCCGTGCCGGCACAAATGTCCTACCCCTCAGCATTCCCCCTCAGTCTCCCGAGTAAAATGGTACCTCACTTGTGTGGGTGGGCCAAAGGCCTGTGAGTGGGAAGAGCCAAAAATCTAGGGATTAAAAGTATAGCACCGCGAATTCTAAGCGCTACATTTTAAAAATAAAATACGTTTTTAGCGGATTCTGCATTGGACAGCCACACAAGTGAGGTATCATTTTACTCGGTAGACCAAGGGGAACGCTACGTGGTAGGACATTTATGCCGGCAAGGATGATCCCACACAAAAATGTGTGGAAAAAGTGCTTTTTTTCAGCTAAATTTGAGGTTTGCAGGGGATTCTGGGTAGGAAAACGTTGGGGGATCCATGCAAGCCTTATCTCACTAGACTCCCCAGGGTGTCTACTTTTCAGAAATGTGTGGTTTTGGTAGGTTGTCCAAGATGGCCACGAGCCAAAAAACCAGCCCCCCCCCCCCCTTCCCTGCAAAACCACGTAGTTTATGATGGGTAATTTTGAAGACTCCACAGTACGATTTGGGCCATTTCCTGTTGCAGCCACTATGCCTACCCACACGAGTGAGGTACCATTTTTATCGGGAGACCTGGAGGAACGCTGGGTGGTAGGAAATTTGTGTCAGCCCGGTGATCCTACAACTTTCCCACACAGAAATTTGAGAAAAAATTGATTTTTTTTCATCAAAATTTGAGGTTTGCAGGGTATTCTGGGTAGGGAAGCGTTGGGGGATCAACGCAAGCCATACCTCCCTGGACTCCCCCGGGTCTCTAGTTTTCGGAAATGTGTGGGTTTGGTAGGTTTCCGTAGATGGCCGCCAAGCCCGGGATCAAAAACTCATGTGACCCCCCTTGCAAAAGCAGATCGTTTTGTGATGGGTAATTTTGATGTCTCCACAATAAGTTTAGGGCCCTTGCCTGTCACGGGTACTTGACCCACCCACACAAGTGAGGTACCATTTTTCTCTGAAGACTTTGGGGACTGCGGGGTGGGTGGAATTTTGTGGATCTACGCAGATTCCAGAACTTTCCATCACAGAAATGTGAGGAAAATATTTTTTTTTTGTTGTTTTTTGTGTGGTTTTTTTTGGACAAAGTTTGAGGTTTGCAAGGGATTCTGGTTAATAGAACCTGGTGAGAGCCAGACAAGTCACTCCATCCTGGATTCCCCTGGGTGTCTAGTTTCTAAAAATGTATAGGTTTGCTAGGTTTCCCTAGGTGCCGGCAGAGCTAGGGTTCAAAAGCTACAGCTAGGCACTTTGCAAAAAAAGGGTCAGTTTTCACTGTAAAAATGTGGTGTCCACATTGCGTTTTGGGCCGTTTCCTGTCGCGGGCACGAGGCCTACCCACACAAGTGAGGTACCATTTTTATCGGAAGACTTTGGGGAGTGCGTGGAATTTTGTGAATCCATGCAGATCCCAGAACCTTCCATCACAGAAATGTGAGGAAAAGGTGTGTTTTTATTTTAACTAAGTTTGAGGTTTGCAAGGAATTCTGGGTAACAGAACCTGGTGAGAGGCACACAAGTCACCCCATCCTAGATTCCCCTTGGTGTCTAGTTTTCAAAAATGTACAGGTTTGCTAAGTTTCCCTATGTGCCGGCTGCGCTAAGGCCCAAAATCCACAGGTAGGCACATTGCTAAAAACAAGTCCGTGCCTAGTGGGCTTTCTGCTGCCCTGGGGGGAGAATTGTGGGGCGCGAGGGGTTTGCCCCGATATGCCCCCAAGGGGGGCAGAGAGACTGGCAATTTTTTTTGGGGGGGTGGGGGCATTGGTATGCCTATTCTGGGCAGCCCCCATGCATAAAAAAAGCCAGCGTAATCGCTGGCGCCTAGTGGGCTCTCTGCTGCCCCCTGGGGGGGCAGATCAGGTGCTACTGCCCACATCTAACTCCTGGGGGGGCAGAAAGAATGTGGCATTTTTTTGGGGGGGTGGGGGCATTGGCATGCCCGTTCTGGGCAGCCCACACCCTGAACTTTGGAAAAAGAAAAATCCCTGGTGCCCAGTGGGCTTTCTGCCCCCCCGGGGGGGGCAGATAAGGGGCTATTGCCCCATCTGCCTCCCGGGGGGGGGGGGGCAGAAAGACTGTACCATTTTTTTGGGATGGGGGCATTGGCATACCCATTCTGGGCAGCCCCCACCCCTACGTATCATGGGGCTATTGCCCACATCTGCCTCCTGGGGGAGGGGGGGCAGAAAGTCTTTTGCCTTCTTTAGGGGGGTAGGGTGGGGGCATTGGGATGACCTTTCTGGGCAGCCCCCACCCCTGGCCTATAAAAAAGAATAATCCCTGGTGTCTATTGTGCTTTCTGCCCCCCCAGGGGGGAAGATTGGGGGCTACTGCCCCCATCTGCTCTCCAGGGTGGGTAGAAAGACTGTCTCTGGAAAAAATCTATGGGGGAGCAAAGGCCCTTGCCCAAGGGGCCGCTCCCACTCCCTGGTGATAGTGGGTGGATCCCTGCTTTGGGGTGAACCCCAAGCAGGGATCCACTAGGGAAGGGTACCATTGGAAAGGGAAGACTCTCCCCTTTCCAACGATACCTCTCCCATGTGTTTCGGTGCTCGGGGGGCTGAGATAGCCCCACAAGCACCGAAACTGAAACTCAGTTTCGTTTTCGCTGTAATGACGACAGCGCGCCATGCGCGCGATCGTCATTACAATGAAAACCCCTAACAGGCCTCGGGAAGTCGGGGAAGCTCTTCCCCAACCTCCCAAGGCAAAAAAAAACAAGCATTTACAATGCAATGGGTCTCGCAACTGCGAATTTTGGAGCTATTGGCATTGTAAATGGCAATGCCTTTTAAAAAAATTAAAAGCCATTGTTATTTACAATACCAAAAGCAACACCTATTGCTTCTCCCCGGAGCCCCTGCGTCCCCCCTACCCCCCCAACCCCTTCCCACAGACTCCATGCTTTTCACTCATGTACAACCCCCCTTTTACGCGGAGAGTCGAGGTTTGCACGATGTAAATCCGGAGAATATAGAACCATGTCCGAATCTGAAAAATATCAAATACTGGCATGGCCTCCATCAGAGGTATGAAAAAGAGAAAACCGGTCCGAAATAGGAAAATAGCAACAACTTGCCTGGTCCAGATTTGGAATTAAAAACACCCAATATTGGTACAAAGCAGCACACTGGGTGGACTGTTTTCGTTCAATAACAAAATGCACTAGTCTGATCCAAATCGATAATAAAGGGAACCAACGTAATTACAACCGGGATAATAAAAACGGATCGTCCTGTTCAAATCCGGACACGAATACAATCTGAGAGCCTGGACCGAAGAATGAAACGAACTATCTGATGTTAGTCACCGGAGTCATTAAAGGTACTGGAACACTACAAAAACACGGGCCGGCATGAGGAGGATCCAGACTTAGGGAAGTGTCCAGCCCCCTTAGGCACAACTGTTATCTGTGAGCATAGCGCTGCGCACACAGCCTGGTGTTAGAACTGCTGTCTGGATTCTTCCAGTCCGTTACTTTAACTCACCGCAGCAAATCTGCACACTGAAGCACCCTTCTCCACTGCTTCTGGGCGCTTGCCGTGTTCCTCAATGTGCGTTGATGCACTATTGCCAGTTCACTTGTTTGTATGCAGAAAACGTCATTAGGCGCTTCAGAGCCTCGTCGGAGGTAGAAAGCGCTGCATAAACCTTACTGCAACACAATTTCCGTCACCATTGTTTTCCTACGCACTGTTTTGTGATCTCTCTAATTCCGGGGAGTGAGGAGAGGGATGGGGTCTTTTGTACGAGACTTCTCCCTGCTACAAAGGGAATAATCCTTTCTAGTAGATGGCGTGGACCGCAAAGAAAGCGCCCGCCTATAATTAAAGGTTCACGGTCTAGTGTTTGAAATAACCATTGCGCATGTGCTGTTATGAAGTGTCGTTGCGTTCCAAATGGTAATTTAGGCTGACGTCATCACGCAGAGTAGCTCGCATTACCCTGGTCCGTTCTTCAAGCGAAACTTAATAACCCAGTAGTGGTGGGGTTTGGAAAACAACGTTAACGGGAGGCATAACTCTTCGTAATCATGGTATGTACGCTATCTCTGTGACGTTGCTTTTTAAAGTACCGCGTTGTTTTAAAACATGCTAAGGTCATTCTCGTTTCCACGTGGTGTAAGTGCAATGTACACAGAGCGTCGCCACACCTACTCTTGTTTCGCTGCAGCCATGCTTTTCTGAACCTGTGCTGGTTGCTGCCTCCTAAGCCTTCGGAAAAGCTCCAATCTGTATTTTTTGCACCTACTTACAACTCTGTAGTGGTCTCTCACTGCATTCCTTAAGATTGGGATGTCGTCTGCCACAACTTCCGTACAACTTTGAGAGAGGATGTGGCACTACGGCCAGAGCTGCCGACTTTGGAAGTCGGGAGACCTAGGTTCTAGTCTCCGCGCCGGTTCAACGTTCCGTGCTTCCATAAAATCACTTAATATCAATGTGCCCAAAAGAATTTAAAAAAAAAAAAAAAACACCAGGAGGAGCAGAGTTCCTCTCAGCCCTGCTTGGTGAGCTTTGGTTTCGTCTTCCACTTTCTTATCTTTATGGGGCCATGTGTTTCCAATTAGCGTGGAGGAGCGCACTGCCCCCAACCTATCAAAGGAAAAAAATCATGGTTTCGTCAAGATTTTTTTCCTTTGAGAGGTCGGGGGCAGTGCGCTCCTCCACGCTAATTAGAAACACATGGCCCCATAAAGATAAGAAAGTGCTTCATGACAGCCGTGAAGCAGACGAGCCTGTCCGAATTGGCCGTCTGAAAAGGAGAAAGGGCAGCGGCTACAAAACCCCATTTCCAATGGCAGGCCACCGTTTAGCATAAACGGTGACGCAAGCCAATGGAAATGAGGGGTGGGGCTTCGAGCCCCCTTCTAAAATCTCCTCTCTAACTATAGGTCTCGCCGAGCAAGCAGCGCATGCGCTGCGACGCTAGGCGAGACCTAAAAATGGGAAATCCCTCTGCTGTCTGCAGCAGAGGGATTTTCCGTGCCTGTACTCATGACGGAATGGTTCTGTCATGAGCACAGGAGAACTGGTGGAAACCTCCCTAGAACAGGCACATCTTGGCAAGAAACAGTGTAGTTTGTCCTTTGAAGAACAGGTACAGTTGGAGCAGCAGTGCAAGCTTTCCCCATCGCAGAACACATGGCACTCAGGGAGCAGCAGTGCAAGCTTTCCCCGTCACAGAACACATGGCAATCGGCATCAGCAGTGCAAGCTTTCCCCATCCCAGAACACATGGCAATCAGGCAGCAGCAGTGCAAGCTTTCCCCATCCCAGAACACATGGCAATCAGGCAGCAGCAGTGCAAGCTTTCCTTCATCACAGAACACATGGCAATCAGCAGCAGCAGTGCAAGCTTTCCTATCACAGAGCACATGGCAATCGGGCAGCAGCAGTGCAAGCTTTCCTATCACAGAGCACATGGCAATCAGGCAGCAGCAGTGCAAGCTTTCCTATCACAGAACACATGGCAATCGGGCAGGAGCAGTGCAAGCTTTCCCTGTCACGGTACACTTGGCAATCAGCAGCAGCAGTGCAAGCTTTCCTATCACAGAACACATGGCAATCAGGCAGCAGCAGTGCAAGCTTTCCTATCACAGAACACATCGCAATCTGGCAGCAGCAGTGCAAGCTTTCCTATCACAGAGCACATGGCAATCAGGCAGCAGCAGTGCAAGCTTTCTTATCACAGAACACATGGCAATCGGGCAGCAGCAGTGCAAGCTTTCCTATCACAGAACACATGGCAATCGGGCAGCAGCAGTGCAAGCTTTCCCCGTCACAGAACACATGGCAATCGGGCAGCAGCAGCGCAAGCTTTCCCCATCACAGAACACATGGCAATCGGACAGCAGCAGCGCAAGCTTTCGCCATCACAGAACACATGGCAATCAGGCAGCAGCAGCGCAAGCTTTCCCCATCACAGAACACATGGCAATCAGGCAGCAGCAGTGCAAGCTTTGCTTCATCACAGAACACATGGCAATCAGGCAGCAGCAGTGCAAGCTTTCCCCATCGCAGAACACATGGCAATCAGGCAGCAGCAGTGCAAGCTTTCCCCATCGCAGAACACATGGCAATCAGCAGCAGCAGTGCAAGCTTTCCTATCACAGAACACATGGCAATCAGCAGCAGCAGTGCAAGCTTTCCCCATCACAGAACACATGGCAATCAGCAGCAGCAGTGCAAACTTTCCCCATCACAGAACACATGGCAATCAGGCAGCAGCAGTGCAAGCTTTTCTTCATCACAGAACACATGGCAATCAGGCAGCAGCAGTGCAAGCTTTCCTATCACAGAACACATGGCAATCAGGCAGCAGCAGTGCAAGCTTTGCTTCATCACAGAACACATGGCAATCGGCAGTGCAAGTTTTCCTATCACAGAACACATGGCAATCTGGCAGCAGCAGTGCAAGCTTTTCTTCATCACAGAACACATGGCAATCGGGCAGCAGCAGTGCAAGCTTTCCCCATCACAGAACACATGGCAACCGGGCAGCAGCAGTGCAAGCTTTCTCCATCACAGAACACATGGCAATCGGGCAGCAGCAGTGCAAGCTTTGCTTCATCACAGAACACATGGCAATCAGGCAGCAGCAGTCCAAACTTTCCTATCACAGAACACATAGCAATCGGGCAGCAGCAGTGCAAGCTTTCCCCATCACAGAACACATGGCAATCAGCAGCAGCAGTGCAAGCTTTCCCCATCACAGAACACATGGCAATCGGGCAGCAGCAGTGCAAGCTTTGCTTCATCACAGAACACATGGCAATCAGGCAGCAGCAGTGCAAGCTTTCCTATCACAGAACACATGGCAATCGGGCAGCAGCAGTGCAAGCTTTGCTTCATCACAGAACACATGGCAACCGGGCAGCAGCAGTGCAAGCTTTCCCCATCACAGAACACATGGCAATCAGCAGCAGCAGTGCAAGCTTTCCCCATCACAGAACACATGGCAATCGGGCAGCAGCAGTGCAAGCTTTGCTTCATCACAGAACACATGGCAATCAGGCAGCAGCAGTGCAAGCTTTCCTATCACAGAACACATGGCAATCGGGCAGCAGCAGTGCAAGCTTTGCTTCATCACAGAACACATGGCAACCGGGCAGCAGCAGTGCAAGCTTTCCCCATCACAGAACACATGGCAATCGGGCAGCAGCAGTGCAAGCTTTCCTATCACAGAACACATGGCAATCAGCAGCAGCAGTGCAAGCTTTCCTATCACAGAACACATGGCAAGCAGCAGTGCAAGCTTTGCTTCATCACAGAACACATGGCAATCAGGCAGCAGCAGTCCAAGCTTTCCCCATCACAGAACACATGGCAATCAGCAGCAGCAGTGCAAGCTTTCCCCATCACAGAACACATGGCAATCAGGCAGGAGCAGTGCAAGCTTTCCTATCACAGAACACATGGCAATCAGCAGCAGCAGTGCAAGCTTTCCTATCACAGAACACATAGCAATCGGGCAGCAGCAGTGCAAGCTTTCCCTGGCACAGAACAGATGGCAATCGGGCAGCAGCAGTGCAAGCTTTGCTTCATCACAGAACACATGGCAATCGGGCACCAGCAGTGCAAGCTTTCCCCATCACAGAACACATGGCAATCGGGCAGCAGCAGTGCAAGCTTTCCCCATCACAGAACACATGGCAATCAGCCAGCAGCAGTCCAAGCTTTCCCCATCACAGAACACATGGCAATCAGCAGCAACAGTGCAAGCTTTCCCCATCACAGAACACATGGCAATCAGGCAGGAGCAGTGCAAGCTTTCCTATCACAGAACACATGGCAACCGGGCAGCAGCAGTGCAAGCTTTGCTTCATCACAGAACACATGGCAATCAGGCAGCAGCAGTGCAAGCTTTCCTATCACAGAACACATGGCAATCGGCAGCAGCAGTGCAAGCTTTCCTATCACAGAACACATGGCAATCGGCAGTGCAAGTTTTCCTATTACAGAACACATGGCAGTCAGGCAGCAGTAGTCCAAGCTTTCCCCGTTCCAGAACACATAGCAATCGGGCAGCAGCAGTGCAAGCTTTCCCTGGCACAGAACAGATGGCAATCGGGCAGCAGCAGTGCAAGCTTTCCCATCACAGAACACATGGCCATCGCGCAGCAGCAGTGCAAGCTTTCCCTTCACAGAACACATGGCAATCGGGCAGCAGCTGTGCAAGCTTTCCCCGTCACAGAACACATGGCAATCAGCAGCAGCAGTGCAAGCGTTCCTATCACAGAACACATGGCAATCGGGCAGCAGCAGTGCAAGCTTTGCTTCATCACGGAACCGGTACAAAGTAGGCTTCTTTCTCTCACAGAAGGCGGAAAGTGCGATCTTCCATTCTCCACAGAACAGTCAGTAGTGCAGAGTTGTACAAGCTTTCATCACACAGAGAACCGGCCCGGTTGAATCATGAGTGACATGTATGTTACAGGCAGATCCATGCAGTGGGTGCTCAACTAGCTAAGAGGAATGTATAGGTGGATGAGTGAGTGAATATGCGAGCACTGACGATCTTGTCACTCAGATGATATTCCACATCATCATCCTGAAAGTCCCGCTTTTGTCACCCTGAGACCTGCTGTCACTCCTGGCATCATATCCTGCAGGCTTGCTGCTGTCATTCCCTTTAGATCCAACTTCTGTCATTCACATTACACTTGTCAAGGAACAGTAGATCTCAAAGGCTGGGCCCTTACTATACCAGTACAGAGACATTCCTACTTGTGGCGTCAAAGGGGAGGGAGGGCATGACATGTGCCCAGTATGGCCCTCATAAAACAAAATGGAAAAAACTAAAGAACATGCCTCCATGCGGCATTTCTGCCCCCCCCCCCCCATTCCTTTCTCGGTCACTTTATCCGGCCTCTATCTGTATTCATTCTCTCCTTTCCTACCTTTTCCCTCTTTTCTTATTTTCCCTCTCTAATGTGCATCTCTTGACTTGTATTTCTCTCCTCATTTTTCTCTTGTTTTACCTTTATTAGTCTTTTTCACCCTTTTTCTCTTACCCTCAATGCTCGCACACTCTTCACACCTGTTTCTCTCTCTCTCTCTCATTGAATCTATTATACATAACTCTGTCTCTTCTCATTTTCCCACTCTCTCACCATTTTATCTGTCTCACACACCCCTACTCTTTCTTACTTGTCTCTACTGCTTCTATCTTTGTGTGCACCACCTAGGGACCAACGCAAGGAATTTTGTCATCCCTAGTTCTTCAAAGGTACATTTTTCTGTACCACCCATTCTAGCAATGGTGACACATTTGCTGCATGCCCTGCAAATATGGCACCCCCTGCTGGTGGCAGCGTAGGCATCCCCTTAGTATTTTCTAAGTCAGAAACTGCCCCTGCTCTCATGAGTCTCGTATTGTTCTCTCTTCGCACAGCTACTTTCTTGAACTCCTTTTCCCCCATTCATGTTTTTCTTAAATACCTGAGCCCAACATGTACTGTCCTCTCACACGTTTTATTCTCACACCCATTTCTGTCCACCCTCTGATACCCTCCTCTCTAGCCTTCTCACACTCTGCGCACACACCTCTTCCTGGTAGTCGTGTCACTACTGTATATCATACACTCTTCCCTCGCATCTTCCTTTCACATATGCTGTAGTCTAGCCTTCTCACACCCTTCTCTGAATGGCCCTCTTTTCTGCCCTGCGCACTCCTCTTACCATCCCAATTTCACTCACACCATCACTTGTCAGTGAAATACTCCCACACAAACACGTGATGTGGTCTTATCTTGCAACTCCCCATCACATCCTCGTCGCCAGTGAAATAACGAAGATGAAACGAGGTAAGTTCAAGAGATTTATTTGTCGACATCCATCGCCCAGCACAAAGGCAGTCTGACTCAGGAGCTTACAATAGAATGTTGTAATCAACGTTCTATGGAACATTCAAAGAAACGTGGAGGGGTGGAACGGAAGGATCCAAAGGAAAGGGAAAAGGATAGGCAAGGAGTGTGGAGAGGAAGAAGAAATTAGAGGGGGAAATTACAACAACATGCCCCATTCCATTCCCTCTTTCAGATCTTCCTTTCCCGAGCACCTACTTCACCTTCTCACACATGTAACCTCCATCACGCTGCCTTCGCGTGCTCATGTCATTCTGCATCCCAGCTCCTGCTCAAGCACTTTCACTTTTTCACTCTCCCAAGCACAGATGCAGACACTAGAGGAGAGCAGTGTTTTTATTTTCCCTAGCATCAGTCCGAAGTATCATTTTTAGGTCTCGCCTAGCGATGCAGCGCCATGCTCTGCTCGCGTAAGCGAGATCTATTGTTGCCGACTTGCTTGCGAAGGGGGACAGGACATGTGCACGTGTATGGCAAGTCCTGGACAGGAGATGTGCACGCGTATGGTGCGAGCAGGAGTTGTAATAACGCTGCAAGCCGTACGCGTGCACATCGACTGTCTGTGCTGAAGCTTAACAGACAGGAGATGTGCACGCGTACGTCTTGCGGCGTTATCACAACTCTTGCTCGCACCATACGCGTGCACATGTACCCTTTGTCTGCTGCATGTATATCAGCAGGCCGGTGGGCACGTACAGCATGCCTCCCGCTCAACCCCACTCACTGGCTCTTGTGGGGACTCTGCGCTGCTCCCCGGCTGGTCTCCTGGATGGCAGGGGGGACTTGCCTCTTCACCCGGTCACTGGCGCAGCAACACGCGGGGCTCCGTCTTGCTCACAGGAGCCCCGCCTGAAAACCTGCTCCGGCCGCACCATGCGGCATTCACGAAGGCGGGGTGGGCTCCCGCCGGACTTCCCTCTGCGGGGTGGGCTCCCGCCTCGCTGCTGCAACACACGGGGCTCCCTCAGCTCACGGGAGCCCTGGACATTTCCGGCCGCGAGCTCCATGCCCCGCCCATGTCCCACACAAGGTTGCCTGACTTCCGGGTCGCGCTGAGAGAGGCCCGGAGAAGGCTTCTACAACAGCTCGTTTGATTGGGTGCCACATGAGCTGCAAAGCATGGATGTGACTGTTCGTGTGTCAGAGCAGCTGTCTGCCCGGGGCTAAAAAGCCACGTACATCGGGACACCACTACAGAAAATGCAGTTGGCATCGAGACAAGTGAGCACTTTGATTTGTGAATTATTTGTATCAATGCATTGTATTCGTATCATTATTCGTATCAACTAGTTTATATTGGGGACACTCTAATGACCGTTAGTGCAGCCTCACCATAGGAGACATACAATCTACTGGTCCTGTATTCTCTTAAAAGTAATGTTTTTAAGCCTGTCTTATCTCTTCAGCAAGCTTCTTGTCTGTTAGAAACCATGCGTCTAAGCTTAAATTGCGGACCCTCTTCGGTTTTGGGGTTTCCAATATCGCCATTAGTGGCAAGTAATCAGATATACCTCTTGACATGTAGGCAGTCTACGTAAACCTATGTGAAGAAGATTGCCAATAGTATTCTCCCGAATATTAGGAATAGTTTTTTTTGTTGGGTTTAGTGAATGCCGTTCACATAAAAAAAAAAAATTGTGCAGGTGAAGCACGCAACACTTCTGCAATTCTTTTGCATCAAACACCTTACCCTTCTGTTTAGGTTTCTAGACAAGGGCTCTCTCGGCAAAATGCCTTTTAGTAGGGGCAAATGAAAGCGAGCAGGAGAGAATTTGTTTGGCAAGTGTGCTCTGTAAGGCAGGGAATGAGTGGTAGATGGTGCCGGCTAGTGCAACAACATGGCCTTTTCCTGTCCCCTTCCTTCTTGCACCACTGCCAGTAGAGAATATGCAAACCTTTCTGCTCGAGACCCTTACCTGAAAACTATGAAGAAGCAGCCCCGACAGGGGATGGGGCCTCTAAAAGTCTAACCGAACCGGGTAGAGTCAGTGACTTGTCTGGCACTGCCCGACATGACAAATGGGTTCTAGTTGTAATCAGCACCATTACATTTTTTTCAGTTTCATTCACTTTACCCTTTAGTGTAAACAGACACCAAAAGGTGCTTCCTCTTTTTGACAATTAAGTTAAGTTTTACTTCACAGAATGAGAACTCTCAGTACTCTGATTTACCAGAATTTATTCCATTTTGGAATTGTACATCAAGGCAATGAAGAGCATGATACTTTCTTTATTTAGCCCTATTTAAATGTTACTTGACCAGGAATCCTTAATACCACCAGCCTCCTACTTGTCCCAAGCGGAATCAAACATCGCCCAGGGCGCACTTTGTTCCAGAAGTGCTATTTATGTTAATACTTCTAGCAAGTTGTTAACTTTCCATGAGGGGTGCTGCTTCTTTTCACACTCCCGATGTTGCAGTTCAGAAAATATGCTCCTTAATCAATAACTGTTGCTTTTTCACTTCCTGAGTAAATCATCTAATAAAAACCTATCTACATATAACTAAAGGTCCGCAGGTTGACAGTATTCTACAGTTGCATGCTGTGCATATCTTCCCATATTTGTTTGTAGGCTTCGAAAAGCTTCTTCTGGCCATCATCCCCAGCTGGGGCCTAGATGAAGTCCACTTTAAAGCCTCAACGGCCCACAGTGGGGGACCCATCTTCACATTTCTTCCACCATCAGGTTCAGAGGGAGGCCCACATATTTTTATACTCAGCACAAAGTTCACAGCCGGGGCATCACGCAGGTGGGCTCCCGACATTGCAGGGGGTCCTCAAACAGTCAAGCGGCCCCACTCAGCCCATGGCCAATGAATATGGGTCTCAGATGCCCCCATTATATTCTGCATGCGGGCCACATCATTTTGCATCATGCCACTGGTTCAGAGGGTATTCACCGTGGACTGAAAAAATAAAATGGGAGTCCAAGGACTTTTTTAATACAAACTATCTTCCATAACCGTGGCAGAATTGAGCTTAGGAACAAGCTTCCAAATACAATAGATAAGGCTGAATTTATGAGAAATAACAATGGGTAACAATGTTGGAAGGATTATCTCAGTTGGGAAACAAAGAAATAAGGTATCCAAAAGGGAGCAAGTGAACAAGAGCCTCTGAAAAGTACTATAGATACTCATCGCTCAGTGCACTGCTTAGTCTAAATACAGCCAGTACCTTTGAAGAGACCAAGCCTAATTCATAACAAACAGATGAGCTGGTTTTTAAATACAACATGAAGGAAATATCCCTCTACCCCCCTGTGCTGCCCATCCTACACACTACCAGATAACGATCTGCATAGCTAAAATGATCAATTATACCTAAAGACATTTGTTGGCACGTCTCTCTCTGGAGACTGAAGGCGAGGGGCTGTTTTCATTCTCTTGCTATAAATCAGTTGGAAGAAATGGAAAATGTCCTTTTTCCAGGGTCACCACCACTTTTCATTAGAAGTTGCTGGTTTTTCGACTGTGAAATGCTCTGGGCTCTGCTGACCTAACCTCAGTGCATGTGCTCTGACCCCTCAAAGTGTATGTGAAATTGGCTGATCCCTGACTGGCATATTTAACCTACAAGTCCCTAGTATATGGACAAAGTGTACCCAGGGCTAGTAAATTGTCACTAGTGGACTGCAGCACTTTTTGTGCCACAACTGTAGTGACAAAGTGAAAACATGCCCACCACAGTCTAGTCGGACAGTTGATAAACTGCCAACCTGACATGGCAAAATAAACCCTTTTGCCAAGTCAAAACCTTCATTTTTATGTCTTGTCTTCCGACAGTGCAGGCGCCATCTCAGCGAGGGGTATTGTTTACAGTAAAGGGCTTGAAGCCTACCCATTGCTTACCATTGGTTGGCTGCAATGTCACTCTTCTTTTATGCCTCCTAATTGGCCCGCCCATGCCTGGCATCACTTCCTTTTCTTTCTGTGGAGCATGGACCAAGCACAGATTGCTTCCTCTTGATTAGTGTCGGTCCCCTGCTCATGCTATTATGGAAGTTCTATTTCTTTTTCCCCTCCCAAACCAACGCTTCTCGATTTTGCATCTTCCTCCTCCCACTCACCACTTCTCTATGCAGCAACCACCCCTTCTTGTTGCTTTTTCCTCTACCACCCAACCCTTCTCCGTGTTGCTTCTTCCCCTCCTACCCACCCCTTCTCAGTGCTGCCTTTTTTTTCTCCGTACTGCTGCCCCATGCCCCTTACCGTCGTCGTTTCTTGCCTGTACACCCCAATCCCTTTCCCATCCTTGCTTGCCTGTCCCACACGAAAAAAATCCAAATCTCTTGCCTCCCCCATTTTCCATTCCATCATTTATTGCTTAGATGCTCTAATAAAAATGCAGCCATTTTAAGGTCGAGCCTGGGCAGCGCATGCGCTGCTCTGCGAGGCATGCTGTATTCGGGTATGGACTTGAAGCTCCGCCCATCTTTTCAATTGGCTCCTGTTATTGTCCTTTCTAAATGGTTGCTTTTGATTCATGAATACGCTTCGAAGTACCTTCTTAGTACCGCCTTCTCTACATTTGTAACCTCTCATGAGGACTGGTCTCTTTACTTGTGTTGTTACACGGTATGTTTTATCTACAGTCTATGAGCACTATTTTCTTTAATGATTTTCCCCTACTGCAGGCACGTCAGCTGATATAAGGGCAGCCGTGCCTTTGGTTTATTTGCAGCGCCGAACGCGGTTGCATGTTTTCTTCTTCCTATTTATTAATTTTTTGTTTTAAAGCCCCCCCATTCCGCGCTTTCATTTTAATGGCGGCCGCACCCCTTTCTTTAGAGGCGGTTCGTCTAAAGAAAGGGGCGCAGCCGCCATTAAAGTGAAAGTGCGGCATGGGGGGCTTTTACAAACAAACATTTCCAATGCAATAGGTCTCGCATTTGCAAGAGTTTAAGCTATTGGCATTGTAAATGACAATACCTTTTATTTATCCGTTTTAAAAAACAACACATAAATAAAAGGGATTGTCATTTACAATGCCAATAGCTCAAAGTCTCACAAATGCGAGACCTATTGCATTGCAAATGCTTGTTTTTAATTGTGCTAATAAAAACAAAGCTGTGTCCCACAATTTGACCACATCAACTTACAGGCCCTGCTGATGGGCTCTGCAGAGAAAATCCTACGCAGCCTTGTAGACCTGATCAACACGATAATGGCTTCAAGATGAAACGTGTATATATAGTTGGGGGAAACTTCAGAAGCATCAAAGTATGAGGCCGTTTGCAAAATACTGGCTTTTGTGTCGATTTTAGTAGCTTGCTGTGTATTGAGAAGCAGCAGTTACCCTAAGGGTCATTGTTGATTGGAGCAGCCCAGGCACAGCCGAAGTAACTATACTGTAGACAGACACACAGGGGCCAGCCTCTTCACTGTGTTAGTGTGCATGCAGGAGGCGCCGTGCATGCATGCAGGAGGCGCCGTGCATGCAGGTGACGCTGTGTATGCAGGTGACGCTGTGTAATCCCACTCCCGGTGCCGCATCTGTTCAGTGTTGAGGCCGCCAGTACTTTACATGGAGACCGTAATGTTTTTTCATACAATGACACATAAATGCACAGTGTAGGGGTGGGAGCCTGGCTGTTGTATCGCCAAAATACAAGGGATAGTGGAAGTGAAGTTCCCTTTGACGCCCCAACCCCGCCCTGTAGTGATTGATACTGCAGGTGACTGCTTGCCCCCTCTAGCTTCTCAGACAGCTTGTCTTTGTGTGCACAAGGCCAGGAGCTGCAGCGGCTGTCCCCACCCAGGATGCCAAAGGACCGGAATTGGTAGGACTTTGCTTAGGGCATTGATAGCAAAGGACTAGAAGTGGTAGGACCTGGTGTGGAGCACGGATACCAAGGCACCAGAAGTGGTAGGACCTAGTGTGGAGCATTGATGGCATAAGACCTGGCGTGGGGCAAGGATGCCAAAGGACCAGATTGGTAGGACCTGGCTTAGGGCACGGATACCAAGGCACCAGAAGTGGTAGGATTTGGCCTAGGACATTGATAGCAAAAGACTAAAAGTGGTAGGACCTGGCGTGGGGCAGGGATACAGAGGGACCAGAAGTGGTAAGACTTGTTAGGGCAATCGTAGCAAAGGACTAGAAGTGGTAGGACCTGGTGTGGGGCAGGGATACCAAAGCACCAGAAATGATTAGGACCTTGTGTGGGGCATTGATAGCATAGGACCTGGCGTGGGGGCAGGGATACCAAAGAACTAGAAGTGATTGGACCTGGTGTGGGGCAGGGATACCAAAGGACTAGAAGTGATTGGACCTGGTGTGGGGCAGGGATACCAAAGGACTAGAAGTGATTGGACCTGGTGTGGGGCAGGGATACCAAAGGACTAGAAGTGATTGGATCTGGCGTGGGGGCAGGGATACCAAAGGACTAGAAGTGATTGGACCTGGTGTGGGGCAGGGATACCAAAGGACTAGAAGTAATTGGACCTGGTGTGGGGCATGGATACCAAAGGACTAGAAGTGATTGGACCTGGTGTTGGTCATGGATACCAAAGGATAAGACGTGGTATGACCTGGTGTGAGCTCTGGGTGGGGGTGAGATCTATTTTAGTCTGCAGGGATGTCTGCATTACGTGGGGCCCTGTGTTGCCGCATCCGTCCAGGCATGGCATAGTTGACATTTCCTTTATGTGAAGGCGGATGTGATGTTGCTCAGGCGACGTGGACTGTGTACACACTGGTTTATAGTACATTACAGTGGAGCGAGCAGCACTTTTATTATAGCCTTGCCACGTGTAGCTCCCAGTACACCCCTCCCTCCTGGAGATTGATGCAAAGCCGAGGAGCCTGTTTCTTGGTGCAGTAATTGTTGGCAACACAGGAAGGCCTGAAATAATTTCAGAAAGATCATCCTTGCTCCAAGGCCTGCTACTGTTAATAAAAATAGATTGTATTTCACGTTTTATGGTATTTAACTTTTCTGTCTGTTCTTATCCCTATTTGTTCATTTTGGGCTGTATATTTCCTCCTTAACTTATACGTGAGCGCTCCTACCTAGAGGCCTGTCGGTTTTTAAGCGCTATTTACAGCCGCATTTGATACAACAGTACACTCGCCTGAAAACCTTAGCATTGTAGTACACATGCCTGAGCAGTTATTTTAAGAAAAACTATCCTTTTTAGGTCGAAGCCTACCAGGCAGCTGCGCTTCTGGTTTGCTAATGACATCTGTGGGCCGTTCGGAAAGCTTCCCTGGTAATGGATTCCGCCTGTAGGAAAGTGCCCCTTTTTGCATGGTTACCCCTCACATTTTGCCTGACATATGATGCACTTTGACTTGGTGTGCCCTGGGTCCCTGCCAATCAGGTTCCCAGGGCCTATGTTCTTTCCCAAACCTGTACTTTTGTACCCACAATTGGCACATCCCTGGCCACATGTATGCCCCTTGTAAAAGGTACCATAGGTACCAAGGGCACTGTGACCAGGGAAGGCCTCCAAGGGCCGCAGCGCCTATTGTGCCACCTTTAGAGGCCCTGTACCTTTACACACGCGCACACACACACACACACACACACACACACACACACACACACGCACACTGCCATTGCAGGCTGCGTGTTTTGGTGCAGAACAAAGTGAAGAGTCGACATGGCACACATCCCTGTGGGCCATGCCTGCAACCCACTGCCTGAGGCTTAGGTTAGTCACCCCTCTAGCAGGATGCACTAGTCCTCGGGTGAGGGTACAGTGGCATGAGCTGTGTACCCCTACCTACAGTCTAAGTCCATTCTTAGACATTGTAAGTATAGTAAAGCCATAAAGAGAATATGGTCTGGGAGTTGGCCATTACGAACTCCCCAGCTCCATAATGGCTTTACTAAAACCTGTAAAGTTTGCTAGCAAACTACTCGGCACATGAAACTCACACTGATGCCAGTGTGGGATTTAATGTAAAATGCACTCAGAGGGCATCTCAGAGATGCCCCCTGAAAAATGACCAGCGCTGGTGTGGTTCCTGAATGGCCGCCCGCCATTTTCCACCACCAGACGGGTTTCTGGACCCCTGGATAGAGAGCCTCCGCTCTCTGGGTCCGGAAACAAAGCCCATCCTGGGCAGAGATGTCATGCATCCTCCCCAGGATGGGCTGGGTCCACGAAGGGGAAGCTTCAATGGCCTGCCGCCTTTGGAAGCTGTCCCTGCCTTTTGGTGTCCCCAGCCATTGGCACCCACCAGTTCTGCCTCCCACTTTGGGCTGGAGAATCAGCAGGAAAACCAAGCTAGGAAGAGAGTTGTGCCCACCTTTGCCAACCCCACCCCTCCGGTGGGGGAGGCGAGGTGAAGAACACATCTCATTCCTCTCCATCTTAAAAGATTAGGGGACTCTGCCAATTAGGGAGAGGCTTATGCCCCCCTCCCACTGGAGGGTGGCATAACGGGTTGTACCCACCCCAAGGAAGGGAACCATTGGTCTCGACCTGCACTTCCCTTTAAATGCCCCTAAATCTAGTATTTAGGGGCAATCCTGGACCTTGCCTCCTCCGATTCGAGGAAGAAAGAACAAGGACCGAAGGGCCTTGCTGACCCAGGAAGAAGAGGACACCTACGGCTTTGGCCCCAGCCCTACCAGCCTGTCCTGATTCTGACCTGCCTACTACGAAGAAACCAGCATAGCCAGCAGCCCCCCAGAGCCCTAAGGACCTACTCTGCACTCACCTTACAGACTCTGTCTCCTGTGAGCACTGTATTTGCTCAACAAAGACTCCAAGCCCAGAATCCGGTTTCCGGTGACTCTGCGATTCTGCACCCGACGCCCACGGCCCGAGTGGCCCAATACCACGAGGAGGTCTTTCAGGCGATCCTGACCTGGGATCTGGTGATCCCCGACCTCCCTCAAGCTTCAAGACGACGCCTGCAGCCTCAATTTGAAGGGTCTCCCCCGACCGTGACTTGAGCTGGTAAGAAAACCCGACACCAGAAGACACCCCTGCACCAGATGCCCCACGGCCTTGGGTGGCCCAACCGATGGTGTTCAGGCATCCCCCAAAATCCCAACTTTTCTCTCCAGCCGGTGGTCGCCTTCATGAAGTCTCTCTGCCCGATCCTGCAGCAACTTCACAGAGCAAAGGTCTCCATTGAAAAGCACAGGGTCCCCTATGTCTTTTTGTTACCCCGCACTGGGCAGTGCTGACAACCCCAGGAGCTTTGCCCCCACACAGTGGCCTGCACATCAGCAGTCCCTAACCAAAGGCCCCCTTAGCCCCATTGGCTAACATTGGGCCGTTCACTCTGTACCCGGCTGCCACAGTGCCGCTGGTGGTGCAATTAGAGTGCCCATCTAAACCTTGGTCCTAACCCCCTAAACTTCCATTCGTAAGTCGTGTTCTTACCGGAGAAACTGCTAACACTTTTTTCTCCAATAGGAACCCATGTTATGAGATTTTTGGGCCTAAAATGTTCCAAGTGTTGGACTGATGTTTGTATGGAGAAAAGAGAACTCCACTGCAAAGTATAAAAAGTCTTACTTACCTTGTTTGCGTCAACAATACTACAGAAATAAGTTTGTATCGCCCATAAATGCATCCAGCTATGGTGGAGTTCCATCCTCCTTGAAAGATGCCTTTCAGAAATGCCTTTCAGAAATACAGCCCTCCTGATTACAATCCAACAATATTTTATTCATCCCAAAATTAAGCTGACCTTCATAGGCGATAGTAGTTCCTTCTACGAAGACGCCACAACATGGCACAAACTGCCAGAAGTGACCCGGGCATTACACCCCCTCAGACGGCTAATAATAGCAGTGCGTGTAGTTCAAAAGTGACGCCCAGAGAAGGCATGGAGCACGTGTGCACTTCTTTGTTTACCCTCTTGCGTTCACGGTCTAGAGCAGGGTTCTCCAGATTTCTAGCATATCTCCATTTAGATAAATGTAGTTCTCTTAAAATCTGGCTTGGATCCGGCCCTCCAGGACAGACTTTGGAGAACCCTGGTCTAAAGGAACGCCTAGGATGAGAACCTGGTCTCACGATACCACGGCCAGCAGTTGAGTCTGCAGCTCACATCCTTTTCTTTGATCATTCCTGTCACTAGGGTCCCACGTCAACGTATTCCCTCGATTAAGTAGCAGCATTCTGCATAGAATCTGCTTGTAGTTCAGCTGTGATGGTTACTAGGGCAGAGGTCTGGACTGTTCATGTTTTTTTTTATTTCTTTTGTCTTGATGGCTGCTGTTTGGATCCCTCCAACGTGTTCTGATCAGAGCATGATGACTGTATGAATCCGAGCTCTGAACCTGTCCTTTCCATCTGCTCTGCAGATGGAGGAACTAATGACCATTGCATGGTTTTATCTCTCATGAAGCTGCAGTCATTAGACGCAGCCAACATCACTTGTCCGATAATATAATGAATTTCCACTCTCTTCTAAATTATGTATGCGCTTGCTTAACAGTGGCCAGAGAGTCTCGCAAATATGATCTCAGAGCACTCAAACTATTTGTAATTGGAAGAATTTTCTAAAGGGAGTTCATTCCTCGTTGCATCCACTCTTCCTTCGCCCCATCAGATAAACTACAAATTGGATTCTAGATGCTCTGGGAAGTTTTTCTATTGTAGACACGCTTTAGTTATTTTCAACAATTCAGTAAATCCCTAATATGCTACTGAGCGGTGTCTTCCATTCTGATCTCCAGTTTTCTTAGTTGATTTCCCGTTTGTACCGTGTCTATAGCTCTGCAGATTCTTCACGTATTGGAAGGATGGGGGGGGGCTCGTGACGTGGATAGGGGGCTCGTGACGTGCCGGGGCCCTTAAGCTGCTAACTCCTGTCCCGTCTCTGCCATGGGGGTGGCGTCTTCCTGCACCCCCTGGGCCTGGGCGCTGTTCTGCCGCAAAATAATCAGACCACGTGACCCGCCGAGCACACTTCTTAAGCGACCAATCAAAAAGGTGGTGGCTAGGTATAAAGGTGGACACATCAGTTACAGGCAGGGCTTTAAGTGGGCCGGGTCTCACCGGTGCTGAGCACCGGCAGTTTTTTAAAGGGGGCCTCGAAACGGGTCTCTATCGGGCTCTGTTTTGTGCCCTGGCGCAGGCAGTCCGTTTTTGGGTTTTTTCCGGACAGCAGGCACATGCTCACACTCACTGTTCACTTTTCAGTAGTAGTGAGAAGTTACGACATGACGTCCTGCCAGGTGAGCGTTGTAGGGGAAGGGAAATCCTTTAAAGAGTCATTTTCTCTCTGGATTTCCCTTCTCTTTTTGAAACTCCGGAGCAGCAACATTGTCGTGGTGTCACCAGGGCTGTAAGTGGAAGCTTTTTCAATATTATATTCAAGCCATAGTTGCTGCTTATTTATCTTATGCAGTTAACCATTGACAAAGCCAATAGTCCTGACTTGTTGTAGGTATGATTTTACTTGTATCATATATTTGGATGGGATACGAGCCACAGACCCTGCCAGTGCTTAATTTGTAAAAACTAATAAGTGCCAGGGCCCTCGTCAGGAGGCCATCCCAGCTTGCACCACCCTTTGCCAGTGACAGTACTTACACAACTAGTAGCCATCACACTGCTCCAAGTGTGACAATTCAGACTGTTCGAGGACCCCAAAGCAATACCAATGGCTTGGGAGGCAGGTATTAGTTGTTTTAATGTCTTTTTCCTTAATAAACAATTGTTGTGGTACTCTTTTTATTACACAAACCGCGCCACCACGTGGCAGCTGTCGTAAGTGCTAGTGTTGCCAATTAAGTGCCGGTCACCGGAAACCACCGGCTCAAATTAAGCACTGGACCATGCCTTGCTAACAGAAACGGAAACACTAACTCAAATGCAACCTCTTGACGCATTCTTTGTAAACATGACTTGCACGGGTCTATACCAGGAAGCCTCAGAGAAGGCGGGGGCAGACTCCCCGATACTGAGCCCTGGGTCTCAGCCTGCACCCAGAGGCCAGGGAAAGGAGGGTTGGGCTCTCCTGATCTCAAGGGCTTGGGAGGGAGAGGGGGGGCTGTCAGCCTTATCCTTCGCCATCTCTGGAGCTCCGAGGCCTGTGGGGTGGGGGCAAGGTGCCCCCCCCCCCCCCATGATCTAGGCTGCGTCACCCTCCTTCTTAGCCACCCCTAAGAGCAGTATCCCAGCATGTACCCAGAGGCCTCGCGAGAGGAGGCGGGCACTCTTTTTCCACGGCTAGGTGCATGTCAGTAAGTCTGTCTTGGCACTGTGCACAGCTGGAGGCTGGAAGACGGGCCTTTCTGTTCGGAACAGAGACTTTTTGTTTTCATTTTAACAGCTGTAACGCATCCCCAATTAAGTTACATGTTGGTTGGCTCTGTGCCTTTAACTGCATCAGCTCTGTCTAGATCGCACGCATTTCACAAATGTCGGTTTACTTTGTAACTCGGGTTCCTTTCTGGCGCCTTTTATTCTTCGCAGCGCCTCGGTGCGTGCTGCCTCTACTGAAGTGTGTTTGGTGTCTGCACTCGTCACATATGTCTGTTGCAAACACAGCAGCTCCAGAAAAGGCGAAACCGCTTCTGTACATCAAACGCCAGAGTCTGTTTGATTTATTGCCTTTTAGGCTTAGAAATGTGCATGTGGCATTCAGTCATTCATTCATTCATTCTTGCAAGCCTCTGTGTTTTATCCTGTCAAGTTGTTATTCTGTCACCTTTAATGCTGAGTCTGTTGCTGGCACGGTGCTGGACTCTGCTGGTGAACCCAGGGCTGATCGCCAGGCCGGGCAGGGGCATGTTCTCACTTGAACCTTTTGAAGAGGGAACGAGCGAACCCCTTTGGTAGGTTTGTTCTGTCTTCTAATGACCACGTTGTGGGTTTCATCTGATGGTCATAGGAGCTGTGTGCTATAAATGGTTCCCTCTGAGAAGATGCTGCTGCAGCCCAGAATGGTGGTTCCACTCCAGCCTCTCTCCTAGGATCTCACCTCCAGGCTGTGCATTAAAGCCCCGTAACAGCTGGACCTTGGTCAGGTGTCTGGATGAGTCTGCATCCAGGTCAAAGCCCTACATAAACGCACTCCACTGACCTAAGCCTGTTTTGCTGCTTGGGCACATCTGATCGTAGATCTGCCTGAAAATGGCCTGCCTGTCCCCCTCCCCCTGCCCCGATAAGGGTGCCGATGGTGCATGGGACACAGTCCACTTCCTGGTGGCCATGCGCACAATTTGTGTCGAGCTGAAAGATTTCTGGAATTCAGTCAGAACCCAGTGTCCCCCCCCGCCCCCCCTCCCCTGGATATCTGGCCTGTCTCTCTTCGAAACCATGTCTCATTGACCAGTTGGAGGTGGCCACTGCTTTGTGGAAATTCCTGGGAAGATGTGACCAACTTTTACTAGTCTGAGTTATGATATTCAAATGTGCCCCAACTTTTGATTGGCTGGGGCTTCCCTCCGTCCCATCGGTGCTGGATTAGAACTGTCCCTTTGTAGCCAGTTCTTTGTATTCCTTTTTCGGTACTGTAGGTCCTCTGCAGACTCGGTCACAGAAAGCATCCGGCCAGGATGCCCAATTTTGACATTTCCTCCCAGGCCTGACACCAAGCCCAAGACACCAGAGACACCCTCCTCTACTGTGGAAGATGAGCTGGTGGAATGCCCTGCTAGGAGCCAACCTTACCAGCAGGGCAAAGAGCAAGGACCGCTTTTTACTTTTCTGAACCTTTGTGGAGGACGCCGTGAGCACCTTGCAGCCCAGCTGGCCATTACTGAACGTCCAGAGGGCTATGGATGTTCAGGAGCCATTCAAGAAGAGTCTGTTGTTAAATTTGCTCTTCCCCTTTAACGTTTGTAGCCCACAAGATCTAAAATGTTATCCCAAGAGGTAAAATTCAGGTTTTTTTTCCTAGCAGTGGGCGGAACTCTCAAAGTTTTACTCTGCAGACTTGCCAAAAACTCAGAGGTTCTGCGGAGTTCCACGAGCGGCGGTATTCTGGTCTGTTGTGCTGATTCTTAGCGCCGGTAGCTTGTTCCCCCCCCCCCCTTGTACAATCAGCGTGGATGGCATGACGCTGCATGCCAGAGGGTGCTGCTTCTTTCTGCCGCTCGAGTAGATTTTCTACTATAGCAGCAGCTTTTGCAACGGGAGCAGAAACTTTCTCAACCCTAGCGGTAGTGACCGCCCGCGTTGAAAAATCTCACCAGGAGGCGGTCTAATGCTTTTTTTTTTTTTCTCGCTCACCAACTTAACTTTTGACGCGCCGCATCCGAGAAAAACTCCGCCACATAACGGTTGGCGGAATTTTTGCCAAACTCTGAGCAGAGTGGGCAAAACTCTGCCAGAGTAGCGGAGTTTACCGCCCAACCCTAGTTTTTCCCCTTTGGTGTTAGACCTTGAGGCAGTGTGCTGTTGGTTGAGGCTATTTGCCCTCATTGAGGAACTCTGACCCATTGCTGTGCTACCCACACAAGAGGTGCCTTAGGATCTGGCGATGGGCCCTCTTGGTTTCCCTTGATGTCCTGGCTGGGAGCAGAAATCAAAGGTGACCTCCAAATAGCGCCCCACATCTCGCCACCTCATTTCTGATCTAGGATCCCAATAGGGACACTTTAAGGGTGACCGGTCTGCCAGCAGTGTGTTGAGAACCATGGATTTGACTTCCCTTTTGAAAGGGATGCTAGACATATTTGTAATGTTTGCATTAGTAGGTATGCTCAGGCCAGCCATCTGGCTCCATTTCTTGTGAAAGACTTTCAGCTAGCCCTGGTATTTTAGCTAACAATGGCTTGCATGTGGAACGTGTAGTTTTGCATTCAGTATTGTAAGAATTCCTTAAAAAATAACTCGGCATGCAGAGTGCTTTTGTCTAATAAGCCAAGGCTGTTTGGAGGTGTCGCTAAGGTCCGGGGGCCAGTTGCTAGTCGGGTATGATAATTTGGCAGAATCAAGGGGCAGAAAATAACATCAGTTTTTGCCAACATATTTTGACGTCCTCGAATTCCCTTACACATTCTGGTTTCTTTGCCTACAGTGTTTTTCTATTTTACATATCTGATTTATTGTAAGAAAACAAATGACATTTTAAGCTGCTTTTTACCCTGCATATATTTAGTGTGAGCTTCAAAAGCACTTCTGAAAACCATTATTTAAAGAGTGTAGGCTTCAGTTGCATATAATTCTTTCATTTGCTTTTTTTTTTTTAGTATTTACCGCATAATAAAAACAATTGTGAGAAAATAGATTTGCCTTTTTGCTAGGGGGGCAATTAAAGTATTTTACAGGAAGGGGACATGGCATTGAAAAGTTTGTAAACCACCGTCATAAGGTATCTGATAAACTGCATTTTATAGGTGCGATTGGCCGGAGTTGCAGATGGAAGTTACCTGCACCCCTTTAATTTCCCCCCATCCACTCACAACCACAGGTTGAACATTTGGCTTTGCAGACCAGTTTGAAGCAGTGCCAGAACTCCTGCTGATAAAAGTCTAATGCCCCATACTGACCACTGTCCCTCTATTAGCTGGGTACTTCGGGTTTGAGTGGACCAGTTCTTTGATATCCCCAAATAGTGCATGGGTGAGAATCCAGTTTGGTATGAGGAGTGTTGCCACAGTTTGTGTTTTTTATGGTTCGGTGTCAGCTGGCTGGACTCAAACCCATTTTCTGGTCTCCTGGAGACACTGAAAACCAAGTGTCAGCTGGAGCATGCATGATTCTTTCGCAGCATTTTTGTCTAGCATCATTGTTCCATTGACTGGGAAATTTGAAGTAAGCCATTGTATTGTGGCATGTTTGTAAATGTTTCTGTATTACATAGCTACTCCGTTGTGCATGGCCACTGAAGGGTGTTGGTAGAAGCGCCACCTTTGAATGGAGTGTTTTGAGCTCAAGAGATGTACTCCAGACTTGGTGTGGCACCATGGAGCAGCGTCTTGCGTATGAGGACGATTCCAACAGGAATGTGAGGGATGGCGCCTCCGGCAGCATAATCAAAACATTTTGACATACTGTCAGTTAATCCGTAGAGTCATAGTTTTAGCAAGAGTCAGGGTTTCGTTGTTATCTGGGGCTGTACATGGCTGTTGATGACCCTAATCCTCATTGGAAATGAGTTTCGGGATTGCATGTCTGGATACACAAGGTGATCCCACCAGTGTGGGTTTAGGTAGACTCAAAAAGAACAATTGATGGACAGAATGCTCCACAATGTCAAACATTCACCCCAGTACAGAGATCTGGGCCTAAATCCATCGCTTTTTTGCTCCCCATGCCATTCCAGTTCCGACCCAGCCATATGCAAATCAGTCTTGACCGTGCTCCTCATGGGAACAGTCCAGCCCGAACTGCCAGGCCAGGTCCTCCCTGGACTGGAAGCGAGCATCCTAGGAGTGAGTGTCTGAAAAGTTTCAGTGCTCCGTCCATCATCTCCTTGTGTTTGCTTTGTTCGCCCTAAGTTGGCAGGGTATGTCCAGACGTGGGTCCCTTGCTCATTTTGCCACTGGATTCAAGCTAGCCTGGCTGATGAGGGGTGTTACCCCAAAACTGGTCCCAGACTGATTTGCATATAGCTGGGTCTGAACTTGGGTGGCGAAGTGAGTTTAAAAAACGATGATGGATTCAACCCAGATCTGTGACTGGGGGTGAGTGTCTGAAAAGTTTCAGCGCTCCGTCCATCATCTCCTTGTGTTTGCTGGGTTTAGGCAGATCTCTGCCCAGGAGTGAGGGATGCCCAACCACTGGAGACCGTGTTACGCCTCCAGTAAATACTGTCTGGCGTCCACCCTTAAGCACCAGAAGCTCAACCCCAGGAGATACCATAAAGCCAATAGTAGATATTACGTGAGGTCCAGCTGCGTAAAATGGTTGGCCCAGGAGTTGTTTTTTTTGGTTAACCTAGGAGGTCTGGTGGTATCCCACAGTGAGTATTAATTTATGAATATGCACACCATTGTTGGCTGAGGTGCAGCCTAGGATTGTTACACTCTGTGGTCAGGCAAAGAACAGCAGACGGAGGAAGGTGTTGGGTGCATTGAAAAAGGATGGAATAAGAGATGAAGGGACAGTGGTCGGGGCAAAATGGCAAGTGCTCTGGCCTTAGGACCTCTCAAGGACCACACAAATAGGATGCCTTAGGAAGATGTCCTTAACCGTTCCTCCCTTAATCTTTCCACCCTTGAACTGGACGTTCTGGGCAGAGCGGTTAGGAAGGGTCATCATGGTAAGGAGAGAACCCCCCATCCCAAGATGGCACACTCAACAAGCCAGGGCCCTGGAGAAAGGGGGGAAAGAAGCAGATGCAAGCCCTGAGACCCAGTGACTAGATGCCCGAAGAATGTGATGATTCTGTTTACAGCGAAGCAGCTTTGACTAGGAGGATAGTAGGATGGCAGTGTAGGGCTTCTTCTACTGTTTTTCTAGGGCAGGAGGATAGTGGGACCAGAGTGGATTCCAGTTCTGTCTCCAGGCTGTGAGAGTATGAAGGGAGATAAAGCTAACATTCGTCACTCTTTCCATGATGAGGGAGACTAGGGAGGCTGCCACTACAATCTACTGTTAGGAGAGTGAGAAGGACTGGACTTGTAGAGTGACTTACACTACTGTCTCCAAAGTGGCATAGTAGAATGGCTTTCACTTCTCTCCCCAGATTGGAGAGATGGTTAGCAGCACAAGGTGGCATCCTCCGCTTTCTCTGGGATGGAGAGAAGGATGGTTTTGAAGGATCACTTTTAGTATTGTCTCGAGAGTAGGATGGGTTCCCTGCTCTCTTGGGTGGCAAGAGTTGGCTGGATTTCACCACTCCCTCCCAGGTGAAGATCAAGGGTAGAGCAGTGTCTACCCTCTTCCATGGAGGAGCGGGCGGTTCAGAGCCTGCTGATGCCTCTTTTTCGTGAGCGGGCTTGGGGCGGATGGACAGACCATGCTGGACCTTCACGTGTTTGGGTGGACTGTGAGGAGGTGAATGTGCAGGAACGGACATTGGGGCGGCTCGTTGGCAGGGCGCTGCGACGAGTGGGACCTCATGATCAGCTGACGAGGAGTCTGTGGAGGCATTACCAAGACACAGTGAGGAGACAGGGCACACAAACAACTGGTGTGAGGAGCTCCTGGACAAGGTACTTTTAGGAGCTGCGGGCACGTGAACAGATATTGCGTGATCCAGCGCTATCAATAAAATGTCTTCTCCTATATGTCTTTGGACGTCCAGGTGCAAATATTCCTCTTAACCACAACTATATCCATACGACGGTGGGGCCCATAACACCGCATATACATTCACTCACTCATTTATTCCCTGGATTTCATCCGTTCTTACCTAGGAGAAAAACAGTTAAATGATATGCTGGAAGGAGACGGGATACCTTTTTATAAAGACGACCTAATACTTCTCAAGCTCTAAGGTATTCCGCTCATTGGTCGATGGACCAACTAGTAGGAATCAGTTGATGGTGATTAAGACCAGCTCAACCACTATAAACCTTTAAACATTTACATTTATCATTGAGCTAAAGAACCACTGACCCATTGTTTAAAGATAATAAAGTTTATATAAAGTTTAAAAGCATGAATAAGTTTCAAATTTATTATTCAGATTATTACATTTAGCATCATTATAAGAATAAATTGAAATTGCAATGCATACCTATTAGATGGAAAAATAAAGTTCGTCACAGCAAGAACTCCCAAAAGATCTATCTGTCCTGGAAAAACAGGCCTTCTCGTTCCTTTCCCCTTTAGTATTTTAAGAATAAAAGTCTAATGTTTTAAATGAAAAAATCTATTAGGATTAAAAAAGTTCTCCAATATCAGCGTCTCATGCTCAATCAAAAATATAAAATAGCAGCAGCCGCAGCATCAGTTCGTAAAAACGGCAACAGCAACTAACTCCCAACAGCAGCTCACTACCAACAGCAACTAACCCCTCCCCTCTAAGAGTAGGTCTTCTTATACCCTAATACTAGCTTACTAAGTGAAAATGTTACATCTTTATGGCGAGATTCTCTCTAATTGGTCCATTCGGGTCAGTATACATCTCCTCATGAATATCCTTGTTTCAACCAGTTCTTTGTGACAATTTCATATTCTTGTCGTTTCTCACGGGTTCACGACATCATCCCTTAGTTCATGGTTTTCAAACTGTATCTTTTTCTGATACTTTTCAGTCGGTCAGTTTATTGTCCATTCATTTATTCACTGCGACTTCTCAAGCTTTTTGCTGTCTTGCTTTGGCACACGTTTATGCGATAAGGTCATCACAGCCTTGACCACGCTTCCATCCTAGGCTTTTGGAATGATCACATGATCCCTCTTGTTCACGGCCTTTCTTTCTTTCGTAACCCCTCTCGCGCCTGCGTACTCTAACTCATGGCGGCCATCGTATTTCGCTGCTCAACAGGCCTAAGCGCACTATTATAAAGATAAACAAAACAAAGTTAAGAATAAAGAATATAAGCCTTTTCGTTTCCCTCCCGTCATTCTACGTACCCCAATTAGGTATTACCCAGCAAAAGCGACATATAAAGCCATCCCTTACTTACCAACGCTTTGTTTTGCCACTACACAGTTTATTTCCAAGCACAAATCATGCATTTATTATTCTAATTAGTACGCAATTGTCAGACTTATGTTATCCACGTTAACAATTGTAAGTAAATTAGTTTGCACATATATAGCGTGTTACCTTTAACCCTTTACATGTAACATACATGGTTGGTTATTCACTAAGACGAACGTGTGTTAATTTATTTAACGTAAATATTAGGAGGTTAAAAATTTTTCAATTAGCCTGCTCCATCAACTCCCCCCTTTGGTGATTTTTAATATCACCACAAAACCCATGTTATACAATTCTATCAGATAGCATATTTCTTTGTCCGTTTGTTTTTGTTAGTTTTACACAACTGTATCCCTTTCAACTTGTCTCTTTGTCTTCTTATACATGTTTTCTTTTATTTCTTCTAGTTCTATTTCACCCATTTCTCTTTCTCTTTCTTTGTTTATCTTATTTTCTTTTTCTATTTTGTTTTGCCTTCTTCTTCTCTTTATACATGTAATTATTAGCTTCAGTACTAAAACTATTATTATCATAGTTGCTACTATTATTATTTACCCTATTACTAATCTACTCATTCTAGTAAACCAATTTATTACTGAGGAAAAACTCTTACCAAGTTTTCCCAATGCATTTTCAACCTCCAGTGGAACAAGTTCTTTGTGCAAATTGGTAATATTCTTAATATACTTTTGTATATTTTCACTTTTATCTGGAATGTAAGTACAACAATGTTGGACTTTCAGCATTCCACAGACTCCACCCTCTTTTGCCAAAAGAATGTCAAGGGCAAGTCTATTTTGCATCACCATAGCTCTCATGGCAACCATTTCGGTATTTACCATCAAGAACCCTCCAGCAGTATCTGTAGATAAACTATCTACTACTGTGGATAATTTCCGAATTTTAAATGCATTCAAAGATATTCCCACTGCTGGTATCAATGCTCCAAAAACATCACCTACTATTTCTGAAAAGCTCTCCCTTTTCCTACGTGTAAATGTCTTTACCATTTCGTGTGTTCCCTTTTCTGTTCTGTCTACATGAAAAATCTTTGGAAAGACCAGGCCTAAATAACATGATCCATACCAATGGTCCGGCAGCCTGTAATAAGCTCTGTTACCGCAAATATAGTAGATCCCAGGAAATATTGGATCTTTTCCCCCTTTGAATCCCCAACCTCCTAAAATGTTATAATTGTCTTGGCAATCACTGGAACCCCCGAAATAATTGTCATATCTTGTTCTATTTCTTCTAATGCACAACCTTCCCTGTTGGGGCCAATCCAGAGACATAGCTGCATTTGTCTTTTTCTTGTCATGATTTTCTTCCTCAAACGCCCAAAGAGGTGTTTTTGTCTCTTCTATCACTTTTCTTTGAAATTTTACCCTTCTGTCTTCAACCATTTCTAAAAACACCTTTTCTTCATTTCTTAGCTCACAGGTAAGGTTGTTTTTAACTATATCATCTAATGTTAGAACTTTATCTTCTAAAAAATATTCGCCAAACATCCTTGCTTCTTTTACTTTGTTTAGTTCAGAAATTATAGGAATCTCTGCAAAAATCTTATCTATGTCAGTATAATAGTATTCTAATCTCCCTGTCTTGTAAAATAGACTTGCTAAAACACTACATGTTGTTCCATACGTCAAAGGAAGGTGATGATAGGTCACACCTTCTGCAACAGACGCAGGTAATTGCATACAAACATAACAATCTCTCACATCCTTGGTTTCTACATACTCATATAATAATTTAGTAAAAACATTTTTTGAAAAATCTGTTATTGATTTGTCCTTATGCAACTCTGCACTACTTTTTACTATAGCTGTTTCCTGCATGTTAGCTCCATTTTCTTTCTCTGTGTTATTCTTTAATATAGACGTTTCTTCTACAGCTAATCTTATTGGAATGGTGATTGCTAAAATAATCCATTCGGTCATTAATAATCCTGTACAAAAGAAGCACATCTTACACCATCTACGTAAGAACTCACATCTACATGTTCTATTTTTAGTATCTACCATTTTGTTCTATTACCTGTTATATAGTATGTACAGAAAATGTGTCACCACACCTCAGAAATGACCTCTTAGCCACCCTGCACTTTCACTTTGTCTTGTTTGGTACTTTGTTTAATTCTTTTCAGAACTCTTTCCTGTCAAATCCAGTGTTTTGTCCAGTCCGGTAGAAATTCATTCAAATTTCTTTAGATTTGTTGCACTTCACCTTCACCCATTAACTTGTAGCTTTGTTCCGGGTTCTCGTGAGTGATCTCTTCTTCTTTGATATCAGTCAGGGCAATGTATAACCATTCAGGCGATTTATACTTCAGATTTGCTTTCTTTATTCTTTTTGTTTTCTGCAAGTGTTTTCCACCTTGTTTCTCTGGTTCTTTTTGACTGGTTATCTCATTTACTTGCTCTGCACTTTTTCCATCTAGCCTTATGATCTTGTATCTCAGTTTTCTAACTTCATTGGGCCAATTGTCTCCTTTTCTTGGCCTTTTTGGTTCACTTTCTTTTTCCTCTCTTTCTGTTCTCCAAGTTCTCTTTCTCGACTCTAGTTTCCTGTTTCCTTCTTCTCCACTTTCTTCTGATTCTGTTTCAGTTCTTCCTTTATTGTCTCTTATCTTAAATTTTATAATTTCATTTCTTTCATCTATTTGTGGTTTTTCTCGTGTTTTCTTTTGGTCACCTACTTCTGTCCCTCCTCGAGGTTCTTCCGATTTTGTGTCAATCTCTCTATCTGTGTCTAGGTTTCCCTGTTCTTTTGTTCGCCGACCTGTCCCTATTACTCCTCGGGGATCTTCCGATTCTTCTAACTTTCTATTTGAAACTCTCCCTTCTTAGTCTATTAATATTGTCTCTGAAGTGTTCTCACCACAACTTGTACTTGGTTGCTCACTGTTACTGTCTCTTTGCTCAGTTTCTTCTTCTATATTATCAAATTTCCAATTTATTTTCAGATTTTCCTCACAATCCGAATGCTCTGTATCAGATGCTGAACTGGTGTCTGATATTTCCAGATGTCGACTCACATGTCGATCTTCAGATTCTGGAACTTCTGCTATTTCCT
This sequence comes from Calotriton arnoldi, assembly GCA_963921515.1. Taxonomy (NCBI): domain Eukaryota; kingdom Metazoa; phylum Chordata; class Amphibia; order Caudata; family Salamandridae; genus Calotriton; species Calotriton arnoldi. Next base: position 586,844 of record CAWUFW010003461.1, on the reverse strand, counting down.
CCACTCCTCCTGTCGTTGCACTTGTACTTGGGTCTTCCAGATGTCGACTTACAGGTCGATCTTTAGATTCTGGAGCCCTGTTCGTCTCTTCCTCTGCATCAGATGCTGAACTGGTATCAGATATTTCCAGATGTCGACTCACAGGTCGAGCTTCAGGATCTGGAACTCTGATGGTGTGACTGGCATGTACCCAGTGTTTCACTCCAGCACACTTGACTGCAGTTGTTGTTACCAGGATCACTTGTCGTGGTTGGTCCCAACGAGGAACCAAACAGTTTTTTCTTCGATGGACTTTTATGCGGACCCAATCTCCTGGATTCAAATCGTGAGCCTGTTTTCTTTCAAGAGTGGTCGCATCCGGTCCAACCTGATGAAACACAGAACGTACCACATCAGCCAATCCTTTGCAATAATCCAGCACCAGATCATCAGTTCTAGTCAGTAGGTTGTTGACAAGTACATGTGCTTGTCTCATTTCTCGTCCCATAATTATCTCATGGGGACTGAGTCCTGTCTTTCCGGTATACTTCTGATTGTCATTAAGACTAATGGCAAGGCATCTGGCCATTTGAGTCCTGTGGCTTGACACATTTTACCTAGTCTGTTCTTAATTGTTCCATTCACTTGCTCTACTATTCCAGAAGCCTCTGGTCTGTATGCACAATGCAGTTTCTGTTTAATATGAAGTGCTTCACAAATCAATTGAACCAATTAATTTTGAAAATGTGTTCCTCTATCTGTTTCAATCGTTACTGGAAAACCATACCTTGGAATGAATTCTCGCAGCATTAGTTTTGCTACTGTAATTCCATCATTCCTTCTGGTCGGGTATGCTTCCACCCAACGGGAAAACAAACAGACGACTACAAGGACATACCTTAGTCTATTGCTCGGAGGCATTTCAATAAAATCCATTTGCATTCTCGTGAAAGGACCTCCCTCTCGTCCTATTGTTCCTAGACTCACTACTGTCTTTCTTCCTGGATTTAGCTGTTGACAAATAAGACACCTTTGACAAAGACTCTCAGCTATGGCTCTGAATTTTGTATTATACCATGTTTGTCTAAAAAGTCTGATCATTGAATCTCTCCCAATATGAGCTTGTCCATGGTACATCCGTGCCATGTCAGAAATCATGCTATCAGGCATAACGGGTCTTTCATCCCGGTAAACCCAAACATCATTTTCCTCATGTTTTCTACATCCTGCTTTTATCCAGTTATCTTTTTCCTCATCTGCTGCTTCCTGTAATTGTCTCACCTCATCCCATGTCTCAACAGGGTTAGTAAAAAGCAAAGGACATGAAATATGCTCGCTCTCTTGGTTCCGGTTCAATGAGACCACATTTTTAGCACAATACTGTGCAATTTCATCAGCAAACTTCTTACCAACAGTTATGTAGTCTTCCCCATTTTTATGTGCATTGCACTTCACTACCGCAATCTGTTTAGGCAGCTGTATCGCCTCAAGCAACTTTTTCACAAATTCACCATTTCTTATCGGTGACCCTGCAGACGTCAAGAAACCTCTCTGAGACCAGATCTGGCCAAAATCATGCACCACTCCAAAGCCGTATTGGCTATCCGTGACAACTGTTATTCGAGCATTCTTTCCCAACTTGCATGCTTGAATTAGAGCTATCAACTCCGCTACTTGGGCAGAACGTATCCCTTTCAAACAAGATGCTTCCATTACAGCAGCTACTGTGCAAACTGCATATGCTGCACTTAGAACTTCATCATTCGTTCTCAAGCAAGAGCCATCCACGAACAGAATATAATCTGATTCCTTTAAAGGCTCATCCCGTATGTCAGGTCTCGGTTTTGTACAATATTAGAGTACATTCAGACAATCATGATCAACTTCATCCATTTCAATCACACTCTCCTCATCTGGCAATGATGTTGAAGGATTCACATTCATGCATCTGTCAATGGTCACATTGTCTGCACTCAAAATTACTTTTTCATACCTAGTCAGCCGACTATGGGGCCGATTCCGATCTCGGCCGGTAGGGCTCCGAATAGGATTCGGCTTTACCGGATCCGATTCGGAGCCCTGTTTCCCGACCGAACCGTACGCGGGTCCGGCCGAGCGAGTACGATGCGAATTCGCCGACCGACTCGTCCGGGCGACCCGACCGCTCCGACCGACTCGTACCCGGATCGTACCGCTCCGACCGACTCGCTCGGACCCGATTCGCACCGCGCAATGGAGACGTTTTCCGGCCGGGTAAGTACGATGCGCACCTCGACCGCTCCGACCGACTCGCGCCGTCCGACTCGAACTCGCTGTCGGAGCCGTACTTTGGGGGTCCGTGTCGGACCCCCTGTACGCTGTACCCGTGCGAGGCGCACACAGGGGGGACCCATGGGTCCCCCTACCTGTGCGTGTACGCCGCGAGCGCTTCGCGGCGTACTCGCTGTAGGGGCGCCCTTGTCCGCCTCGCACCCATTGAGGCAATGGGAGCCCGCGTACGCGTTGTACGACCGGCTCCCATTGAGTTCAATGGGAGTCCGACCGACTCGTGTCCGGTGGCATACGAATGCATCGGACTCGTTCGGTCGGACTGCACGGGTCCGATTCGGTCGGAAATCTCTCCGGGTCCGGCTCGGTCGGAGAGATTTCCGGCCCGAATCGGAATCGACCCCTATGTGTCATGTATTGGGTTTTGGTTCTTGTCAACAGAATTTCCACAGAATGAGGGACATATACTCTCAGTGGATATCCCATCACTATGCCTTCACTCTGCTCCAAACTTACACAAGTAGCAGCAACTGCTTTCAAACACCCAGGCAACGCTTTCGCTACTGGGTCTAAAACAGCTGAAAAATATGCAATGGGTCTTTTCATGTTTCCATGTCTCTGCACCAGGACTGAAAACGCACACCCATCTCTTTCACTGCAATACAATTCAAAATCTTTCTCATAGTCAGGCATTCCCAATGCCGGAGCTTCACACAGTTTCCTTTTTAGTTCTCTGAATGCTTTCATTTTCTCGTCATTCATTTCAAATGGATCTTTTACATCTTTCTTTGTCAATCTCTGCAATGGTTTTGCAATTAATGAAAATCCACTTATCCATTGTCGACAATATCCAACCATTCTTAGGAACATTCTTACCTCTCTTTGTGTCATTGGAGCTCTCATTCCTTGGATTATTTTTATTCTTTCTGTCGTTACCTTTCGCACTCCCTTCTCAATCTTATGCCCTAGATACTGGACCTCTTGTTGACAAAACTGCAACTTCGATGGGGACACCTTATGTCCTCTTTTTGCTAAATGATTCAGCAAAGCAATTGTATCATTAACACATGCTTCCTTTGTTTTTGATGCCACCAGTAGGTCATCAATGTACTTATTTTATTTATTTATTTGCAAAGTTTTATATAGCGCTGGCTAGACCCGGAGGTATCAGAGCGCTTTACATGAGGATCAGCGAGTTACAGGATACATAGTTATATCACTGACTTCTCTGGCATTTTCAAATCTTCCAATGATTTCTTTAGAATCTGATTAAAGATCGAGGGGCTTTCTGTATACCCCTGAGGAATTCGGCACCATGCCAAAATACGCTCTCCGAACCTGAACGCAAATAATGGCTGGCTATCTGGATGTAATGGAATAGAGAAAAATGCATGGCACAAATCAATAACTGTGTACCATTCTGCTTCGCGTGGAATCTGGTATAGAATTACAGCAGGGTTTGGCACTATTGGGCAGCAAGGCACAACAATTTTGTTTACCTTTCTCAAATCCTGTACAATTCTATATGTTCCATTCGGCTTTTTCAGTCCCATTATCGGCGAATTACATGGACTGCTCATTATTTCTCTCAGAATCCCTTGCTCAATCATTTTGTTTATTACTGGTGTTATTCCTTCAATTATTTCTGGTGTCAATTTATACTGTGGCGTATTTGGGTAACTCGTTCCTTCTTTAACAGAAATTTTAACAGGGTCTACTTCTTTCATTAACCCTATATCTTCTCCCGTGAAGTCCCACACTTCCTGTTTCACTGTTTCTTTCAGTTCACTTGGGATTCTCTCTACATCAAATATGGGAAATAAATCGTTCGCTTCTGATTATAACTTTACCATGGTCATTTTATACAATACATCTTCATCTGGGGTCTGAAATGCAATTCCATCTGGCGTACAATAGATGGTGCAGTTCATCTTGCAAAGCAAATCGCGTCCTAATAGGTTCACAGGACTGCAATCACATACCACAAATCGATGCATTTCACTAAATGGACCAATTTTTACCTCCACTAATTTAGTAAGAGGCGTCTTAATTTGCTGATTCGTAACTCCAACTACATGGATATGTTCACCTGAGAGAGGAAGGTTTGGAATTTCCACTGACCTAACAGTAGAACGGGTAGCTCCAGTGTCCACAAGGAATGTTACATTTGCACCATTCACTTCTCCATCCACAAATGGACCTGCTTGATCTACCTCTAGAGTTGCGCCAAGCACGCACTCTTCCTCCTCTCCTAGGCACCGTCATAAACTTTCATCCGACTCATCACCATCCTGTCGTAGCCAGTACTGAGATATGGCAGCTGCGCGCGGCAATTGTGTTACCTGCTCTCCTCCGTAGAATCCTGTTTCTGCACTGTATTTCTGTTGATTAACGCTCTTGGGAAGTGGTGGTTGTGGCACCTGACTTTGTTGGGTAACTACCTCACTCTGCACCTGTGGATTTAATGATTGATTTTCCGTATTAGGTTTTGGAGGAAATTTACACTCGTTTCTCCAATGCCCTAACTGTCCGCAGTTGTGGCATGGCCACTTTTTCTTTGCCTCTTCTATGCTCATTTGACCTTTTCCTTTACCTATATTTGGTTTAAACCTAGTCGGTCCTGCCTCATTAACAGGATTACTCAATTGAGCTTCTTGCTTCTCTGCAACTTTCACTTGTGCCCACATTGCTTTCTCTTTCAATTTACGCTGTCTGCTCTCAATATCATCACTACAATATTTAGCATACCTCAAAACTTCATCAACTGTGCTATTCTGCCAACAAATCATATGCTGTTTAATCATTTCACTTATCTCTGGTTTCAAACCATAAACAAATCTATATACAAAATGACTCCTATCCTTCTCATTTAATGTCTCATAGCCACTATACTGCTTGAAAACTAACAGTAGCCTCTCATAGTATGCGTGTACTGATTCTTTGCTTTCCTGTGTGGTTCTGTCTATTTTTACCCAATCCGTTTCTTTGGGCGGAATCTTATTCTTCAAAAAGGTAATTACTTGATCATATTTCCTCATCACTTCTGGTCCTGGCGCTCCTGTTTTAGTATCTCTTGGATATTCTACAGTTGGCCAATCAATTGTAATCTTACATTCTGTCCACAAATCAGCTGGTACTACTATGTCAAACAAGCCATCCAAATCTATCCACAACACCTTTGAAACTTTAACAAATCTCTCCACTTGTCTGTACCATTCTACTGGCTTCTCTCTCAATTTTGGGAAGTCATTTGTAAATGACAGTATATCCTGTCTAGACCATGGAACATGCACATAACTACCTCCTGGAGTTTCTCTCATCGGGTACTCCCTTACCATCGATTCCTTGTCTGTCACCGCAAAAGCCAAAGACGCTTTGTCTGTCACTTTCTCATTCTTTTTAGTCCATCTGCTTCTCCATCTATCCACATCACCCCATTTCCTCAGTAAAACAATTAATTCTTTTATTTGGGTTAATCTTCCTGATGTGTTCAAATTCTCTATATCTTTTTCGCAAAAATCTACTCTATATGGTTTCTGCAACGTTCTCACTTTTACAAATTCTACTCCTAGTTCATTTGCTGTTTCTTCTAATTTGTCATGTAAATTTCTAGCTCTCCATGTAATGCTCTTGCATAAGAACATAATCTCGTCATCCTGATAAGATTTCAGTTTTTCTGTGCCAATTGTCCCTAAGATCAATTCTTCCATGTCTATTTTTAACCTAATTACATCCAATGGTTTTGTTTCTGTCTCTTTCGTTTTTAAAGTTTTCATCCATTCATTCAATTCATCTGGAGTCGGACCTACAGGCGTACTATTTAATTCTATCCAATTTTTACTTCTTTCTGGTGTCTCCGATGCAGACTCAGTTACCATAGGTATTCTCCTAAACTCATTCTCATTTATCGTTAAATTAGTAGGTGGGCTTGGTCTATATGTACTAACCAAGTTTCTTGCACCTTCACTGTCAAATTCCATCCCTTCTTTGCAAGTGTGAATTCATAGGAATGACTAAAGAATGCTCTTCAATTTTCTGATTCTCAAAAACTGGTATTACTGGACCTATCTTTACTGGTACGGTTACAGCTTCCATATTCATTGTTAATTCTCTTATCTTTTCAGTTAATTCTCTTGTGGTTTTTGCCAATTCAGTTGTATTGTCACTTTCTGTCTTCTCATTTTGTGGAGTTTTCAACTGATCTTGTGACCTATTTATCTCATATCCTCGTTCTGGATTTTTATTCCTCCCAGTTTCCATTGGCGGTGCATTAGGTGTCACCACCGCAGAATTCTGTTGGTATGGAGGTGGATTTCTGTTTAGAATATCTTCCAGCAATTCATCTTCTGTCTCACTACCACCATACCCATACTTTTCAGTAACCACATGCTTCTTTTTCTCTGTACACTTTCTCTTTGCTTCTTCCTCAACTGTAAAAGCCGGAAACAAACCTCCTGTCATATTAGCATATCTCCAACGCTTTATTCGGTCCTCATGATTCACTCCCCACAACCTTCCGGGTACAAACTCATGATTTCTTAATCCTCTGAATCTTTCTCGTTCATACATCTCATCTTCCCATTCACTTAATGCTTCAAACTGAGTCGGTCTAGGTTTAGGTTCAAGCATTGCCATTTTCTCTCTCAAATTCCGAAGTACAGCTACACTAAATGAACCATTCTCAGGAAAAGCCAATGCTCCATCATTTTTAGTATATTTAGTCCAATTTTCTAACCATATGCAGGTATGATATCCGTACTTCAACATCATGTGCGAAGCTGGTGACTTCGGCGGAGGAATTACTTGTCCCTCTCTAGTCACTACCTTTTTGTCCTTCTTAAAAAAATTCTTAACTTTAGACATCCACGACGTTTTCTCTCTACCATACTCATAATAAGCCATGATTCACAATTTCTTTCCCTTCTCAAAAGTCCGCGATTCAACACTATTCTCTATGCGTTATTCGAACCTATCCCAGCGCGACTCACACCAACGCTCCAATCCTAAGCTTCTACGTCACTGATTTATCTGACCAATCCCAGCGCGACTCACACCAATGCTCCAATCAGAGCGGCTTCTGTAACTAGCGCACTGTCCAATCCCAGCGCGGCTTTTGTCTACGTCAGTTTTGTATGACTAGCGCACTGTCCAATCCCAGCGCGGCTTTTGTCTACGTCCGTTCTGCTCCTGACCCCCCCTTTACAAAATTTATCGGCAATTTATTTTTCAACAGTTCTTTGTTAATTACAACATTAAAACCACATTTCCATTGTCTGATTTCGCTAAACAAAAGTGACAGTCTATTCTAGCTTGCAAGAATACAGTTTCGTTCGATAAGTGTAGCACTTCCCTCTACCTTACCCTTCTTTCAAGCAAGGAGTAAACCCGTTTCTCTGGGGATAAAACGCATGCGGAGACTACACTGCTCCTGAGAATTAAGGCCAGAGTTTCACAAGAAAACCGGTTGCTATTTCACTCACGCACCTTTTATACAGAAAATGTCCCTATCATAACACAACCTGTGTTATCACCAATATGAACTCAGACAATGCACTATTCCATGTGACTTCTCTTTGCCACACGTGTTCCACTTCCTACTTCCCGGAAGCGTTAAAACTTTGACTTACATATAACATAACGCGACTCCACATAAAGTGTTAGACATAAAATAATCAATAATCACCAAACTAATCTATAGTAACCATAACTCTGCTACCAAGAAATCTGATCCAGCGCTATCAATAAAATTTCTTCTCCTATATGTCTTTGGACGTCCAGGTGCAAATATTCCTCTTAAACACAACTATATCCATATGATGGTGGGGCCCATAACACTGCATATACATTCACTCACTCATTTATTCCCTGGATTTCATCCGTTCTTACCTAGGAGAAAAACAGTTAAATGATATGCTGGAAGGAGACGGGATACCTCTTTTAAAACAACATAATACTTCTCATTACTTCTAAGGTATTCCGCTCATTGGTCGATGGACCAACTAGTAGGAATCAGTTGATGGTGATTAAGACCAGCTCAACCACTATAAACCTTTAAACATTTACATTTATCATTGAGCTAAAGAACCACTGACTCATTGTTTAAAGATAATAAAGTTTATATAAAGTTTAGAAGCATGAATAAGTTTTAGGTTTATTATTCAGATTATTACATTTAGCATCATTATAAGAATAAATTGAAATTGCAATGCATACCTATTAGATGGAAAAATAAAGTTCATCATAGCAAGAACTCCCAAAAGATCTATCTGTCCTGGAAAAACAGGCCTTCTCGTTCCTTTCCCCTTTAGTATTTTAAGAATAAAAGTCTAATGTTTTAAATGAAAAAATCTATTAGGATTAAAAAAGTTCTCCAATATCGTCTCATGCTCAATCAAAAATATAAAATAACAGCAGCAGCCGCAGCATCAGTTCGTAAAAACGGCAACAGCAACTAACTCCCAACATCAGCTCACTACCAACAGCAACTAACCCCTCCCCTCTAAGAGTAGGTCTTCTTATACCCTAATACTAGCTTACTAAGTGAAAATGTTACATCTTTATGGCGAGATTCTCTCTAATTGGTCCATTCGGGTCAGTATACATCTCCTCATGAATATCCTTGTTTCAACCAGTTCTTTGTGACAATTTCATATTCTTGTCGTTTCTCACGGGTTCACGACATCATCCCTTAGTTCATGGTTTTCAAACTGTATCTTTTTCTGATACTTTTCAGTCGGTCAGTTTATTGTCCATTCATTTATTCACTGCGACTTCTCAAGCTTTTTGCTGTCTTGCTTTGGCACACGTTTATGCGATAAGGTCATCACAGCCTTGACCACGCTTCCATCCTAGGCTTTTGGAATGATCACATGATCCCTCTTGTTCACGGCCTTTCTTTCTTTCGTAACCCCTCTCGCGCATGCGTACTCTAACTCATGGCGGCCATCTTATTTCGCTGCTCAACAGGCCTAAGCGCACTATTATAAAGATAAACAAAACGGAGTTAAGAATAAAGAATATAAGCCTTTTCGTTTCCCTCCCGTCATTCTATGTACCCCAATTAGGTATTACCTAGCAAAAGCGACATATAAAGCCATCCCTTACTTACCAACGCTTTGTTTTGCCACTACACAGTTTATTTCCAAGCACAAATCATGCATTTATTATTCTAATTAGTACGCAATTGTCAGACTTATGCTATCCACGTTAACAATTGTAAGTAAATTAGTTTGCACATATATAGCGTGTTACCTTTAACCCTTTACATGTAACATACATGGTTGGTTATTCACTAAGACGAACATGTGTTAATTTATTTAACGTAAATATTAGGAGGTTAAAAAAATTTCAATTAGCCTGCTCCATCAGCGAGAACGTCCCGGACAAGCCTCTGAGGAGCAAATGTACCTAGGCGAATGACGTGAGAAGCTGATGGACAAGGCGCTGTGAAGAGTTCAGGGAAACGGTGCTCTGAGTAGCTCATAAACTAGGCGCTGTGAGGAGTTCAGGAAAAGGTGCTCTGAGTAGCTCATAGACTAGGCACTGTGAAGAGTCGGGAGTCGGGAACAGATTGTGGGGAGGACAGTCACTGATGGTGCAAGGAGCTCGTGAAGAAGGTGCTGAAGAACTTGGAGTGCACGAGGACATCTGAGGAGCTCACGGATACGGAGCTCTAGGGAGATGGGGCACAGAAACCAGTGGCATGAAGAGCTCAGCCTTTATGCGCTGTGAGAAACTAGGGCATACAATTATGTGGCAGAAGGAGGTGCTCATGGATAGTGTGGTATGAGGAGCCGGGGTCGCATGGATCCGACATGCTGTGAGTACCTTGTGGACGAGGCTCGCCTCATGAGGATGGGACGCATCGATGGGCGGGGTGCTTAGAAGACCCTATGGATCTCTGACAGTTTGAGGAGTTGGGACCTCGTTCAAGGTCATGGAGGCTTTTCACTCAGTTTTACCTGTCATGGGCGACGAAACCCATGTGCGCCTACGCCTCGTCGGGGTAGTAAGCGCTATATAAATGCTATTTAAATTTAAAGGCACTTAATTTGACAGGTTGCGCTATACTACTTATCTCATGTGGCTTTTCCTTCCTGTACTCTGTCTTGCTACACTGCAGTGATGCTGCTTATCATGGCACGAGGATACATATATGCGACCCGTTCCCTCTTATAGATGCCGTGTCCTGCATGACCTCTGACCTCAGATCGGGAGTCTCAGATGCACGCTGGTTGTGGCCTGTGTGACCTCTGGCACTAGTTGTGGCCTCTGACCCCAGGTCAGGGTCGCAGATGCACGCTGGTTCTGGCATGAGCGACCTCTGTCCCGGCTTGTGATTTCTGCCCCCGGGTCAGGGTCACAGGGTCACGCGGAAAAGGTGCTGCAGGCGGAGGCCTCGGAAGCAGGGGGGGGGGGGGAGCTGCTGCTGCTGGTCAGACAGCACCTCGCAGCTAGGTGTGGGCGCAGTGCGCGTGGCCTCCGTGCACGGGCCGGTGTGTGCTTTGGAATCTGCCAAAAATGCCACCAATTGTGGCGCCTAGGTGAAGTCTGTCGGCACCGCGAGATGCGAGGCGCTTTTCCCCCCCATTTTTTTTCATTTCTCTATTGAGACAGTTCAGTTGCTATGTTTAAATTGCTTGATCACAGGCGGTATGGGGGTACAGGTGAGCTATGATGGCTATGACACGGCCCACACCCCATGGGGGCTCTCGTGGGGGTCAGTTAAGGTTTTTAGCGAGCGTCTGTTATTTTTTTTAAATAAAGGAGTGTTTGCTCATTAGCACTAGAATTTAAACATCTGCACACGAAATACGATCTTCCGCCCTGTCAACGCTTCACTGAATAACATTTCATTGTTTCCAACAATAACGGCATAAAATCATAAATTGAAACTACATTAAAAAAAAAATACGTAGTTATCCGTTGTCTTGTGACACGTTTAACCTGTCCTGCCTAAAAATACCAGCGTGCAGATGTTGCTGGCTAAAAGGCTACGGCTACCTGAAGTAGTCACGCATGACTTAAGACCACCTGGACGCTATGTTTTTAAATATTACAAAGCAGCGAGTCCCCTTCCAATGCTGCTTCTTGATCTGCATGGAAACCCAAGTGCAAACCGTGTACCTATTTCACGGAAGTGCACGATTTCATTCCCCTCATCCATGAAAACAAAACGTGGCAATGCCCTTTGACTCTGGAATAGTGTTTAGACAAAAGGTGTTTCCAAGCTTCACCAGAAGGTAAGCTTGGGTTATCAAGGGCAACATATTGGAAAAATGGCCCTGCGCGTGACCATGTGGGGGCGGGGGGGGGGGAAGACAATGTGTGTGCGATGCTTGCGCATGTGCTGATGACCCAGCATTCTGAAGAGCATTCTTGGCTTATGGGGAGGGCATCCCATGGCATGGGGTTGGGGCGTTCTCGTGGCACAGTGCAGTCCCGGGCACAGCGCAGGTAATATCTGGCATATGGGGGCAACCACGGCAATCACCTGGTGCTGACATAGAGGTCATTCTTGGCGTAAGAGAGCGCGCCAGGGTGTGAGGGTACCCCTGGGGCACCCGCGGTAAAATTCTGGCTCTGGCACATTATATGTATTTCTTGACCTGTGGCAGGCACCTGTGGCATATGGAGGAGGGGGACACATTACAAAAAAAATTGCTTTCTCATACTGAATATAATTCTTGGCATATTGGAGTAGCTCATAGCAATCGGGCCGTGGCGTACTGTAAGTAATTCCTGAAACTTTAGAGTGCACCCACCACAAATTGGGGAAGGTCGGGCCTCCTTCAAGCACCACAGATGTATTGAAATATTTCTTGAGTGCCCTTTAAAAACCTATGGCTTTCTAGTAAATTTATGTGAAACATTTTCTTTAAAGTGCACCATTTATTCCTGAGGTAAAAAAAATTCTTTGGGGAACCACAGCAAACCCTACAAGAAGTTAAGCTCCCTCGCTTATCACCCGGAATTCTAGGCATGTATTAATCCCTGCCATGTTCAAAGATCTCTAGTCGCTGCTGGAGAGTAGAAGTAGCAGGCAATAGAGGGGCAGTGTATGTGCAAAGCTGGCAGGAGCAGAGATCCAGCATTGGAATCGACTACATTGTCCAGTCTTTAAAATAGATTGATTGCCTACATTTCACAAGTGGATGAGCCTGCAGCACTCCATCATATCTGCTTTTCTTCACAATATATATTCAAAATTGGGTCATGTGACCTGGGACCCACCAATACATTTGTGCTTCTGGTGCCAATGGTGTGGTAAGGCGGTGTGTCAAATTTCGTATACTGGTTGAGATTTTTTTGTTTTTGTAACTCTGCTCTCTAATTTTCATGATCTTATCTCAGAACTTCATTGTATGTTTATTTATTTGTTTTGCATTATTCGTATAGCACAACCGACGCTTTACTTAGAACCAAGATACTCACCAGATGAGCGAGCTCACAGTGTCGGAGCAGTTTAGAAAATGCAGGAAGGGGAGATGCATTGGACAAAGATACTCACCCGATGAGCGAGGGTGTAGAGTGCCACCACCATTTGCAAAATGTTGAGACGGGAGAGGTCTGAGGAAAGTGCTGGCCGGATTGACAAGGTCACAAAATATCTACTCGGTGTACAAAACGCGGAAACAGGAGACCTGCGGTAAAGGTGTAGGCTAGATTGCCGACGTCACATGGTGCCCACACAGTATACAGATGTGTGTGGGCGCTCTGTGACCTCACCCATGCAGCGAACACACTTCCCCATATCTCTCCTGTCTTTGCATTTTGTATACTGAGTGGGTACCTTGTGACCTCACATATCTGGCCAGCTGTGTAACCCCCATACCGATCCTGTATCCACATTTTGTATACTGTGTGGGCGCTCTATGACTTTGCCCATCTGGCAAGCACCTTTCTCTCATACCTATACTGTCTGTCTGTCTTATGAACCGTCTTCTTAATGAGCTACATACCTGGCTGCGGTACTGAAACCGCAATTATGAAACTAAAAATAATGGAAGATGAACTCCAGATTTTAAACAATGTGACTTTTGTCTCATTCTTTTAGACCTGCTGGCAGCATTTGACATAATAAACCATAAAACTCTAATCGAAATACTGAAAAAACGTGTGGAAAGGGGGCTATTTGAGTTGGTGTTCCTCTTACCTGAAAAATTGTAGTTAAAAGTGTTAAACTGGAGACATTTCTATCCTATAAAGTGGGATATCAAGGTGTTCATTTCTGATACAGCATATAAGGACGGGAGTGGTGGAGAGCTCGCTTCCAGGTGTGGTCATTTGAATATTAAATTGCTTCACCTTCTGGTTAGTGCAAAGCGGTACTGGTAGGGGCGACGGTGACCTCAGGGGATCCTCCTTCGAAAGAGACCACCTCTATCTGCCGTGCCTGAAGATTGATCGCACATCCTCAGCACTTCTTCTTGTTCCTGGCATTACTGAGAACAGAAATTGTTTTGGAAGGTCGCCAAATTGATGCCCGTCTGTGCCTCAGACAAGTATTTATTTATTTCCACCCTGCTACGGATGGGGGGGTGGGTTGACGTGTTGTAGTCGCCATCTCTGCAATCTCATGATGTGCTGATTTCCATTGATGTTATAGCTGTATCTCCTGCAGATTAGATTCGGGTTATTTCCTGAGTCTTCGCAGTCTATTGATCTTTGCCGGCAGGCGAGTGGTCTTAAGTGCATCACTGTTTGTCACTTGGAAACTTCTTACTACTTGTTGGCAGGACGCTATCTTGTTGATCACTAACGCCATTGACGTGTTCGTCTTGCAGTGTGTGTCCCATTTGGTGTGTTTTGCTTCTTCACTGGTTGGCTGTGGATCCGCTCGAGCACGGGCTGAATTGAGAACGAGACACTCCTTTTCCTTCTGTGCATGTTGGCATCTTATGTATATTTCTTGTCCTCCACAGGGTGCTCGGCCTCCTGCCCTCAGTTTCCCACTACCATGTCGGAAAGCTCGCCGCTCCTCAATTACCGACTGTTCAGCTCGCTCGCCAGCATCACAGGTGATGATGTGCTGGGCAACCATGAGACAACCGTCAGCACCTCGGTCATCCCGCCGGACCAAAGCAAGAAGCTGTCAACGTTCTTCGGAGTGGTGGTGCCCACTGTCCTCTCCATGTTCAGCATCGTGGTCTTCATGAGGATTGGTGAGTATCCGCTTGGCCCTGGCGAATGACTGCTCATGTTTCCACTTCTCTTCCTTGTATGGTGACATTCCACGTCCATAGCATTCCAGGTAAAGTGGCGCTTTGCGTGACTTTTGAGTGATTAGACAAATAGCTTCTTCTGCACTTCTGCCCTTTAACTGTGATTTTAACCCTCAACTTATGGTGAAGCTGAAGGTTTTTGAATACAAACACTGGCAAACACTTACCTATTCTAGCACTGATGAATTCAAGACGTAGCTCAGGGTATTGTAATCTAATAGCCGCATCACTTTATTTATTTTTTAAATAAATCAGTCTTTTTTTTTTCTAATTGTTCACAAGTATAGTCAATCGCTGGGTCTTTGGACGGCCTGTGGGTTGAAGCTGCTCGAGCACATGGTGGTTGACAGTAGATGACGGTGCTCTGAGCTTCGATGGGATTGCGCCACCTACCAGTACATTTTCTAGGAAGGTTGTATATTTTAGCAGCTGAAGCTCTATTTTGTATATTTAATCCAGTGTATACGTTTGAGATTTCAGAACATGTCCGAACAAAAATGTGATGAATTTCATATGATGAAAAGGAGGTTACAGCAGACACGTTTCACTTGGCAAATTGTGTGACGAATGGTGACATCCGAGGACCACAAGAGACCAAGGCACTATTTCACCTTAAACCGAAGTGACATCCTCTCTACTCTTTCAGCCTGTCTTGAATGCACTGAGATGTCATGAAGAAGCTCTCGGCGCAAAACGTGTTGGCAGTAATCTCCTTTTGATTTATAGGAAACAAAAGCTTAGATTTTACAACCACATTGTTGTTTGGACCAGTAATGGATGCCCATAGTGTAGGTGCATATAGTGGGATATATATGCAAAAGAGTACTTCAGCTCAGGGTCCACAACAAACTTATTCAAAAACGTCTATTTAAATGTGACTTTGGCAGCTAAAGAGACCTATCCTCTCAATCCCTGACTCTGTCTTTCTCTCTGTTAAGGGTTTTCCAACTTGAAGTGGTTGACACACTTTTGAGAGTTATTACTTCTGGCTAATTTCAGGCCAAATCACTCTTAAGAAGAGTTTAAAAAAAAAATGAAAAATAGGAAAACTATTCACTGTAATGTATGCTGGAGCCAGCATTTCCTATGGTTATCCGCACACAGTTGAAATCTACATGCTCACTTTTTCTACTTGTATCTTGATTCTGAAGAAAATCCTTCCATTGTCGCTAGACAGTGCATGCTGTTTAGATGACCATGGGGAATTTTTTTTTCTATTTGCCTTCACACAAGTTTCTTTGTTTTTTGTTTCTTAATGTAATTCAGATATCACTTAACCTATTTTACACGAGATGTGATCTCAAAATGCATTTATCTTTCTGTGCCCTGCCAATGCGTTTTGAAGAGATTGGAGAGTTTGTTAATGATTGGTCTTTTGTTGCGCAAATGTGTCATTTGAGGAGGCATTTCATCTGCCATGCGTTGCACAAAAGAAAGGATCTGTAAGTGTGTTAGCAGATAATCAGTTGCATTTGCATGTGGTACAATTATTTTTTGGTTGATAAATTATGAGACCCTCTTTCATTTTTGTTTCTGTTTACAATGAACCTCTGAGATATCTCCCCAGTGGGGAGTCATGGGAGGACACTGATAGGAGTCTGTAGGCCAGAGGAGGACTCGGCCAAGTGTGGCCGTAGAAGTTTGGAAGTTTATCAAGTTGAGGACCCAGATGTCCATCACTGAAGAAATTAGGGAAATGATTTCCCCCCCCTCCCCGTCCCCCCCACCTCTCCTCTCCCGGAAAACAAACCCCCATCCCAGGATTTCATTAGCTCTGTGTAGAGCTTTGGTGCCTTTGGCAGACTCATCCGTCCATTCCCAAACTCCTTCTGTAGGCTTTTACACTATGAGTGTCAATACTGTAATTTTACAGACATGAACGGGATTGTAGCATTCATAACACCATATGGTGGTCCGCTAAAACGCATTCATGGGATCTTTTCTTAGATATATTGCTTAGAAGTCAGGCCATGCTCTTGAGGTTCAGGCCACCATGTTCAATGGTTCATTATGCAGTTAGTGAGTAACAGATGAGAAAGCACCAGGTATGTGGATTTTCAAAGGTCTTTAATTTGACTGAGGATCGTGTACACATATACCAGCACTTGGTGAGCATTAGATCTGGTAAGAGCTGCTGCTTTCTGCTGCTGGTGCCTCATGGTATTGATTGTATGCAGGTCTTGCTACTGTCTGCCGGGACGAACTGCTGTACACGCCACCCGTCATTGACTGTAAGCAGTTATTGATGGCAATTGCTGCTGGTGCTTCTTGTCATCAATTGTATACGGGTCCTGCCACTTTCTGAAGGCGATTCTTGCTGAGGGTTCGAACTGCTATTGATTGTACACAGGTATTGTTGATACCTGCTACTGGTGCCACCCATCGTGGAATGCAGACCGGTCTGGTTACTGTCTGAGGTTTTTCTGCTGCTTATGGCACGTTCATTGATTGAACAGGTCTCATTTGTGTCTGCAGGGGCTTCCTTCTTCTGATGCTACCCGTCATTGATTGTACATAGGTCTTACTAGCATTTGTATGGGCTTTCTACTGCTGGTGCTACCTGTCTGTGGTTGACTATTGGCAGGGCACAAGTGCTAAAAAAAGAAGTGGGG
Organism: Calotriton arnoldi; assembly: GCA_963921515.1. Taxonomy (NCBI): domain Eukaryota; kingdom Metazoa; phylum Chordata; class Amphibia; order Caudata; family Salamandridae; genus Calotriton; species Calotriton arnoldi. Next base: position 569,761 of record CAWUFW010003461.1, on the reverse strand, counting down.
GGGACTAACCTAGTTAATCAGTATGCAAGTGGCATAGCAGCGCGTGGCATAGCAGCGCGTGGCATAGCAGCGCGTGGCATAGCAGCGCGTGGCATAGCAGCGCGTGGCATCACAAGAAGTGGCATCAGATCTTAAGCCCTCACATATATCTTTAGCAGGATTATCATGAGTACATTTGAGCACATTTCGAGTATATTTGCAAACCCTCCTGATTTAGGCAGAAGATTCACACTTTTGTAAGCTTCACATAAACCAATGTTGCCTTTTTATCAGCGTTAAGTTTTCTCTACCCATAGTGCTTTAAAAGAAATAGTGATATTGAAATTATTACAACGCCTCCTCAGGGGTAGTAAGTGCTATATAAATGCTATTTATTTTGTGCAAATGCTGGGAAACATCAACACATCTGACGTTCTTACAGTGCATGCATATCTCCTGAACAGAGCCTGAACAAAGGTAAAAGCTGTCTCTTCAGTATGCGTGAAGTGCTAACAAGGTGTGAGCCTTTGTTTCCCACTCTGCTGCATTTGCATGAGGTTTGAGGCTCCTGACTGCTCCCAGGCAGGGGACTCCAACAAAAGGAGGCCTGATGACCCCTCCGATTCGGCCTTTATGGGCCCAGCAGGAGTCAGAACTAAGAGAGCCCCGTCCCCGTCTGCACGTTGTTGCGGATCGACAGCAGATAACAACGTGCAGGCGCTGAAGGATGTGTCCCGGTGTCTGTAAATTACACCGGGACGAATTCAGCATATTTTACAGTGGGGCCACACTTCTTGGCAGGGTGGACGGCGTCCACCCTGTGAAAAATGTGGGGGGACGCCGTCCACTCGCGTGTACCCCCGACTCGTGCCCTGACTATTGGTCCTGTTAGGATTTGTATGGGCTTCCTGTGTGGATGCTACCGATCATTCATTGTACACAAGCCTTGTTAGTATCTGAAGGGGCTTCTACTGCTGGTGCTGCCAGTCAGCGGCTGTTCCCAGAGCTTGTTGGTGTCTGGGGAGCTCATTGCTGAACTTGTTAGCTGATATTGTACGCAGGTCATGGTGGTGCATGCTGCTGATGTTCCATGTCCTGGACTGGACACTGGTAATGATGGTTCTTGCTGTTGTGATCCCTGTTGCTGATTGTACACAGGTCCTGTCTGTGTCTTTCAGTTGCATCTGCTGCGAGTTGTACGCGATCCGCTCTGCAGCTGTTACAGTTGTTGGGTCTCTATTTGCATTCTCTGTGTTTCTGAGTGCTGGGGAGCAGTGAGGCTTTGCCTCCTTCATCCTCGGTTGTTTTGGGTTTGCGACGAAGCGATACTTCCTGTGATGAAGAGATCCTCTTTCACAAGTGACAGTTCCTTTATAAATGTCCTGACAAGAACTGATAAGACATCCAGGTGGTAACCTCTGTCCTGTGTATATTTCGCTTCTCTTTTAAAGGATGAATAATAAATGTATTCCGAATACACCTCTTGGTTGGTGGCCTTATTGCCTCCAAGAGCTTGTTTCAGTACCTCAGAAGTACAAACTCTCCGTCGCAGAGGCACAGGCTCATTTGCTTCGGTTACTTTTATCCTCCCTCTTGAAGCCAGATGCTTGGAGGTTGCGCTTTTTCTGAGCAAATCCCAATGTGGTGGTGGGAGCGCAGTACTTCCCGACCCCAGCTAGTACCAGGGATGCCACGGACATAGGGTTGCTCAGTGGCGGACAACAAAGATCTAGGGGCCCATAGGAGTGACACTTGATGTGCTAAAATTGAATGGTAATGTTCATTCTAAAAATGGTGCTTCCCCAATGTTCGTCTTCATCAAAGCTAGCAGGTCAATGGTTAATAGAGATTCAATTGAAACCTATTGAAGCTTTTTTTTTTTTTTTTTTTGATGGACTTGTGGGAGGACCGATGGTCCCATAGAGGATCAGGAGTGACGGTGCATCCCAGAGACTAGCACAAAGAGTAGGGCACTGGTGAATGAACTTCTGTTTTTCGCCCTCCCCCAATCCTTTCCCTCTGTCATTCGTATCTCCTGATCTCCTTTTAATGTTTTTGTAAATGCTTCCTCTCTCCTTCTCACACAAAGCATCCTCTTCATTTGTTGGTGTTCTGGCCTGAGGGTGTGACCGTGGCCATGCTAATTGATGTCCTGTGACCAGGAAAGTAGGTCTGATGAGGAACGCCTGACGCAGCCCTCTGCTGATGACGTGAGGGAGATTTGCTTTGATGGCATGTGCCCTTTGCAGTTTAGCATTGCACATTGTTTTATTCATGTTTTCTGTACTGCATACTCTCGATGGTCCTCTAAACACATCTCTGCCACTTTCCTATTGTTTATCCTTTTGGCACACAGTTGTTGCTGCCCATTCTTTTGAATGTCCCCTCTATTTGTGTGGAAAGCTTAAAACTGACACTATTCTTGTTTTCGTGCTTTCAATCTTCGCTGGTAGGTGGATTGAAAAAAAACAAACAACAACAAAGCAATGGTTGGAATGCTTGAATTTCGCAGCTACAACCTGAAGTCCCTGACCCCTCTCCACCTGGCTCTTGACCATAGAAATGCCAACCATCTGGACGTGTCGCCTAAACGCAAGGACATTTTAGCACAGGTGTGCGTTTCTTCCACTAATGCTTTTACGCCTGCTGCTTGCAACAGAACGTCAACCTTATATCGTCACAGCTCCACCAGCTTCTGGTATACCTATTGTAAATAGCCAAGGTTGACTGCGGAAGGAACCCAGCAGAGACTCATCAGCTGCCGTGCATGGCTTGACAGCTAGACTACAAATAGCATGACCACTATAGTATTGCTAATAATGTGAAACAAGCATGTCACTGAAACAAATGACAATGGAAGTTTGTGTTATGAAGTTAGTGCAATCTCTGCATGCAAGAGTACTATAAATGCTTAACAGAGCAAAAAACAGCATAACAAACTGAAACCATTATGGAGTGCTAAATCATTCATACTGGGTTCCCATAAAGTAGCCTCAAACCACTGCAGCAACTTGTCGGGGGCAGTGTGCACTATATAAATACTCATTCGGTACCATATTGTACCACGGCCGGCACAGTAAAAGCAGCAACAACGGGTTCCAGCGAAGTAGGAACGCCATCGGTGATCAGTTATTACCGCAACAGGAACAATAACGACTGCCACAACAGCAGTGCCAACACCTACCACCACCTTGGGAACGCCAGCCGCAGCAAACCCTGCCATCAAGGTAGCAGCAACATGTCGGAATCTCGAGTTTGTGAAGGTATGAGGCACGTGTTCAGTTGTAAGTCCACCAGACTTCCTCTTCATGGAATCTTCACAGCCAGGAAATTTACCACTGGCGAGAAAATGGGGGTAATGGAAGAGAACTTACACACTTGACTCTGCTCGGCTTTCACAGTCTCTGTGGATTAAACTCCCTTCCGGCATCTTCGAAGACCTACGGAGGCTTTCGTCACCTGCCTTTAGAAAGCCAAGTCCTACAGCGTGGCGGTAATAGACTCGGAACAGTACAGTGAGGACTAGTCGATACCAGTCAGTAGGACTCTACATAGATAACCAAATCTTTTATTAAAACTGGATGTAACATATGGTAAGCAGGCAGAAGCTGTAAACTTTGCATGTATTCTGCTCTTCAAATAATCCTTAGATGGGATGGTTGACAAGTCCCAGGTCATATCGGGAATCCTACTCGCGGACCAGCAAGAATCAGTGAACCACAGTGCGTCTGTCAGAACAAGGGCTGAGACCAGCGGGGCATGGAGCAGCGGGGCATGGAGCAGCGGGGCATGGGGCAGCGAGGCATCAAGGTGGTTAGATGACAATAGGACTTCAAAGGAAATGGGAACACGGGAAGGGGAAATAAACAAAGTGCACAGGACGCCTCACAGTGAGCAAAACACCATCTGCAGTGGGAACCCTAGAAAGTTGTGTAGTGACTTTTTTTTTCTTCCTGCTCCCTCTACTTGCACTGTTGCTGAGGCTTGACCCTTTTACTATTTTTGATGTTTTCTAACCAGTGACTGAGGCTTTTTGCTTCTCCGTGCCCCTGAAAGCCTGCCCATGCCTACTGTACCATAGCCACCACAGACTGGTCTTCCACACTATCTGTCCCTTTCTCAGACTGAGTGATTTTATTTATTTATTTTAAAGGTTTTATATAGCGCTGGCTAGACCCAGGGGTATCGGAGCGCTTTACAGGAGTGTGAGGAGGTACGGTACTAAAAACATTTGATCAAAAACATTGCAATAAGAACCATTATACCAAAGGAAGCAGATAAATACGAGTGCTATTTACAAAAGTACCATATTAAGCTAAAGAGGGCAGTGAGTAATTCGGCTAGGGTGGGTGGGTGAAGGAGAAAAAGAAAAAGATAAAGGAGGGGGACAAAGAGTAGGGGTTAGGAGAACAGTGGGAGGCTGTGCGTAAGGCTAGATGTCATATGTAAAAGAGGCAGGGAGGGGGATTAAGGGGGAGGGGAGAGAGTAGCGTGAGGGAGGGGAGTTAGGAGGTGGAATGGGGAGGAGAGCGAATTGGAGGGCAATAGAGGGGAGCCTGACGGGGGCGCAGAGTGGGAGTCAGTGTCAGAGGTAGGAATTATGGACCCCAATATTTGTTGAGGAGGTACAGTTTAAGGTCTTAAGTGATTATGTAGTAGCACTTGGTTTTACTGCTTTCCAGATTTTCCTCCCTCTCCTTGTTCTTGCATGGATTCACGCAACAGCAGAGAACACAGTAGTGCGTCTTTGCAAGAAAAACAAACCAGCCCTGGCAAAGCCAATACAATTGGGTTTCATGGGCTACCGTATGTGAACTCAGACCTCCCGAAATGCGCTCAGACTGTTTATGCCTCATCCCTATAACCTGTCCATTTCTGTGCCGTCTGTGCCTTATTTCCCAGGCTTATGGTGCCAAGAAATGGGTTACAAAGTGGCACCATCGGTCTGTATTTGTTTGTGCATGCCTCGGTGTACATGCTTTACCACATTAAAAAAAGCCAGTGTTCATTTATTTAGTGCTTCATACCACACTGCTGCTGTTTTCCAAGCGCTGTTCATACCGGTATTCTTATTGCCCAAATGTTTTGTATTTTACTTTACCCAAGGTGGAAGAATGGATTTCCATTTCAGTCTTGCTTTCACTTGCGACCGGCAGATATTCCCATCTTTCAGCAGTGAGTGTCCAACTTTCAGAGCCATGCTGCTGGCCATGTTCTTCAAAGATGCTGATAAGTAGGAGCATGGCCTTCTTTAGTAAATTGGCTCTAATCCACTATGTTCCAAATCCTGCCATCAACCTCTTATTTTAAAATAAGATTCCCTGTACCCCTGACAACAACGTCAGGTGTTTCCACATAAGGTTACTGACCTCCAAAGGAATAGCAATTGCCCTAAGGTGCAGAGCATAACATAAGATGTATTTGTTAAGCACACATTCACTCCAGCAGGGGCATCTTGACGCGGCCTCCCTCGGGCTGCGGAGTTGTTTGACATGGCAGGCCTGACTGGCGGGCGCTCGTCTTCAGCAGCTGCAGCCTCTGAGCCATGGGGCAGGTTTTCTGGCTCTTTGAAGAATATGCTGCCTGTTGGGCAGTGGCAACACCAGTCCTTCAGGCACAATACACGAGTGCCGGACAGCATGCTCTTGTTCTGGCTTTGGTTTCTTCACGCAGTTTGCCTCATGAACTGCATTCTGGGAGACTGTATAACCCCCTTATGCTTTGAGTCTGCACGAGCGTTGACCTGGATTGTTGCAAATGCCCTGAAACAAACTGGGTTCTCCTCCTAGACAGTCCTTCAGGGCCAGGCACTCTGCTTTCCTCTCTTAGCAACAGACTTCTAGGCAGATGTGTAGGTTCCCCAGCAAGATGTGCAAACTCAGTTGGTGTTCCCTCACCTTAGGAAGACTGACTGCCATGCAGACACCTGGCATAGTCTCAAAGCAGGTCCCAGAGGACTCTGCAGAGCACTCCCTTCCTTCGTTTAGAAGAACTTGGAACTGGGATGGTTTGGGTCCCATTTTTATATTCGTTTTCCAGACTGGATATCAATCCATTGTTTAAAGTCCTCAAAGCAGTTTGGGATGTTTGCATTTCATATGTCATTTTCTGGTTTTAGTGCAGACACCTCTTTTTTGTGCAAGGTGATGAATCTCATAACCTGCAGTGATGAAACTGGCTCCAGACAAGAGCATCCAAAACTTGGGCACAAAGAAACGTGCAGGCTCTGCAAATGGCTGTCAACAGCCTACATGAAATGGTGCTTGGAGACAGACAAAAGAGTAGGTCTTGCATAGAAATTTGCTCCTCCCTAACCAAAGAGCCTGCGTCATCACCCCTTCCATCCATAATTAGCAGTACATGGGAGGCAGGATCTAATCGGCAATCCTTCCTGAAAGGTCCTCATATCATTTCTTAGTGGGGGGAGAGGGGGGATGGGCATTCTCCATCATCCCTCACTTCTCCACTCTCCAGCCACAGCTATTCAATCTGTTTGGGAAAACTCTATGTATCTTCCATCTTATGCTGTACTAACCCTGGGGCAAGAAATAAAGATGGCAAGAACTAAAGATGCAAAAAGTAAAGAAAGAAATAAGGAAAAGGCAAAAAGGAAAGAAGATAAGTAGGCAGGAGAGAATGAAAGAAGGCAAAAGAGAGAAGAAAAAGAATGAAAAAATTAAAGAATGAAGGAAAGCGAAAGCATGCAAACTGAGTATGAAAGAAGGTAAAAAGGAAAGACGGCAAAAAAAAGGAAAGGAAAAGGCAAAAGGAAAAGTCAAAAAGGAAAGAAAGAATGATCGAATGAAAGAGAGGATTCACAGTGTAAAATATTGGTTCATAAAACTCAAATTACACTGCACTTTTGTTTAAAATTGTTACAAGTGTGCTGCAAATTAAACACCATAAAGTTTGGCTTTCTTCCTGGGCAGAGTTTAGTAAGGAACAATTGGTGAAACCGAGTCTAGGAACACTATATGGAATGCTGTGAAATAGCAGCAGTCCACTTCAAAAGGAATTTACAACCGCATTGGAAGGAGACTAGAACTGATAAAGCTGAAATGTGCCCGGCGCTCACTTCATATGCGTCCTACGATCACATCGGGCAACACTGCCACTAAAGGGAACTCCTTGTGTGCGGATGTGCACCTTGTGAAAGAGCAAAATGCAGTCACTCAAAGTGACATTAACCAGAGGCTTAAGTAGGCTGACCCATTGCCCCATGCTATATACCCTGGTGGGTGGAATCAAAATGGGTATGACACAACAGTTCAGTGGATGGAGCGAGGTAACTGATGAAAAACGACAATTGTTGGCTGATTTTCATAGCTGTTGCATGACTATGACAATGTTAGTACACCGGATCTACAGATTCAATTGTTTGACATGATTTTTGAGGTCTGAGTTTACCCAGGATTGTTTACTTAAACAGGGCAAGTACTGCTCTCAGACTGGAAGCTTTACACCTGGCAGCTGAGCATTTTAGGTTAATTGCATCGACTCGGAGCACCACATCTTCCTAGGGGACCTCAACTTCCACCTCGATTACCCCAGCAATACCATCACAACTGACCTTCTGGAAAGCATGAGCAACATCGGCCTTGAGCAATTAGTCACCGACCCTACCCACATCGTAGGAGACACGCTTGACCCCATTTTTACTTCCAGCGAGAGTCCAGTATAACCACGTCACACAGCTTACCTGGACAGACCACTGCAGCATCCACTTCACCATCTTAGGACCCACCAGCACCGTGCCCTCCAGCTCAACGCGCAGAGACTGGAAAAAGATATCGGAAGACCAATGGAACAACGCTCTCAACTCCCTCCTTCCAGACACAACTCCCAACCCAGAACCGGCAGCAAAGAATTTCTCCCAGTGGATCACAGAATGCGCCAACACAGTTGGCCCGCCAACCCAGCCAAATTCAAAGGACCTTCCAGAAGAGCCAGCTGGTTCACTGTGGAGCTGAAATCTACCAAATGCAACTGCAGGCAACTAGAAAGGAAGTGGCGCACCATCAAAAAGACAGAAGACCACACCGCCTTTAAGACGGCACTCAACCAGTATCACCCCCTCCTAAAAGAAACAAAGAACGCCCTGGCAGATACCATTGAATCCAGCACAACCGGCAGCAAGGAGCTATTTGCCATTCTGAAGGAGTTCTCCAACCCTGCAGCCACCAAGAACGACCTTACCCATTCCCAGGAAGAGTGTGACCCTGGCTGACTTCTTCCACAACAAGATCTCTGCCATCTACGAAAACTTCAAACCCCCAACCCACACCCCCATCGCCGACACCATCAACCTGCTCACATCCACAGACACAAACCCGAACACCTGTTCATCCACCACCACACCACTCAAGCCACGATCTTCATCATGAACTCCGTGCACTCAGAAGCACCCACGGGCCCCTGTCCACACCGCCTCTTCAACTTCGGGAGCAAGACAATTGGCAACGAGCTCAGGGAAGTCCTGAACACCTCCATCACCTTGGCCTCCTTTCCTGAGGTCTGGAAACATGCAGAAGTGAGGCCGCTCCTGAAGAAGCCATCTGCCGACCCAGCAGAACCGAAGAACTGCCGGCCCATCCCTCTGCTCCCCTTTCCAGCAAAATTATTCGAGAAAACAATCCACCAGAAGCTCACCGACCACCTGGAATACAACAACCTCCTGGACCCCTCCAAATCCGGATTTTGAGCTAACCGCAGCACCAAGACAGCCCTGATCGCAGCCACTGACGACATCAGGACCCTCCTGGACCACAGTGAAATGGCAGCCCTCATCCTCCTAGACCTCTGTCGCCTTCAACACCATCTCCTATCACATCTTGATCAACCGACTCTACTACAACCGGAAGAACCCAGAGAATCAGTCTCCCACCGTTCACCTTCGAACCGTAGAAGATCATTTGAGGCATCCCCGAAGGATCGTCCCTCAGCCCCACCATCTTAAACACCTACATGACTCCACTGGCCAACACTGTCAGATCACACGGACTCCACATCATCTCCTGCGCCGATGACACCTAGCTCATCCTCTCGCTGTCAGAAGACTCCTCCACCACCAGAGCCAACTTCCACAGATGTATGATAGACGCCGCCGACTGGATGAAGGACAACTGCCTCAAACTCAACACAGACAAGATGGAAGTCCTCATCTTTGGGAACAACACCTCGCCATGGAACAACTCATGGTGTCCTGTGGAACACAGCCCACCCCATGTCCAACGGATCACGCCCGCAACCTCGGCATCATCCTGAACAGCAAGCTATCTATGAAGAAACAGGTTAACAGTCTCTTCCACCTGCTTCCACACCCTACGCATGCTCTGCAAGAGCTTCAGGTGGCTCCCAGTCTACACCAGAAGGACTGTCATGCATGCCCTCATCACCATCAGTCTAGACTACGGGAACACACTCTATGTAGGAATCACTGCATGCCTCCTGAAGAGACTACAGACAATACAAAACTCAGCGGCAAGATTCCTCCTCGACATCCCCAGAAGGACCCAGATCACATCCCACCTCAAGAAGCTACACTGGCTTCTGATCCAGAAGAGATGCCAGTTCAAGATGCTGACCCACGCATACAAAGTTCTGCACAATGAAGGACCAGCAGACATCAACAAACCATGACCTTCTACCAACCGACCAGACACCTATGATCTGCCTCCCTCTTGCTCGCAGACACCCCCCGGATCCGCCTAACCAACAGCGGAGGACGCGCTTTCTCGCACCTGGTAGCCAAAGCTTGGAAAAACCTTCTTGTGCACCTCCGGATCACTCCAGCAATTCAGGAAAGGACTTGAGACCTGGCTGTTTGCATGAACAAACCACCTTGCAGCAGCTAGCAACTCCAGCACCTTGAGACCCTCACGGGTGATTTGCCGTGCTTTATAAATACTGATTGAGTGCATTGGACTCTAGGTACGTCTTTAACAAAGTTAGAATTGCTTCTACCAGCAGAAACTGCAATCGAGGAGATCTTTTGCCTCTGTCATCTCAGCCTTATCAGTTACTGTTGCGCCTGTTCCCTTTGATGATTTGTTTTTTGTCTCAAATGTTCCTTAGTCTGAGTTAGAGTTGGACCCACACCATTGCAGAATGAAGAGACAAAATCCTAAGCTTTTATTGTTCGTCCCTCATAACCAACAGATGTAAGATCAGAGTGTTTAGAGTTTTAGAGCCTGCTTGGGGTCTCAACCTATTTCTTTCCAAACTCATGATTCCAAATTTTGAGGCCCTCCATAAGCCTGAAATACCCTGTGTATCCTAGAAAATAGTGGTGCTGATAAGCTTCTGGGTTGGACCCAGGCCTGTTTTTGCCAGACAATAGAAATGGGTGAGGCTTTCCGGCAAATTTCGGAATAGGCAAAATTTGCCTTTTTAAGAATTGGGGTTGCTTTGGAGGCAAAAAGATAAACCATCCCAAAGCCCAACACAGTTGCTTTTATGTGCACCGTGAGGGGCTGGACAGTGTTATTACCTTAATGAGAATTTGGTTTAAGGTAAATAAGTTTCCTGACGCTCTGTCAGTGCTCTTGAAAACCACTACCTGCAGGCTCCTCGTGACACTCGAGCTGGTATGCACCACACACAGGTAATTACATTGTGGATACTAGAGCAGCGGATACTGTGGATTAAAATGTGTGTATATATATATATATATATATATATATATATATCTGTGTGTGTGTGTGTGTGTGTGTGTGTTTGTATATGTATGTATGTATGTATGTGTTTAAATCCACTCGAGAAACTAGATTGCTCCTTCCACCCCCACACGCCCGTGGGTAGTTGGTGCGCTTTGCCGGCGGAGCCACAAGACGTCCTATAATCCAGAAAACACCAAGTAGGCGCACACTCGGGGGAAGTTGCTGTACCAAAAGGTTTTATTACTAGCTACGCGTGTGTGAACAAGACTGCTTTGACAGTCGAAGCGCGTAATAAAATCTTTTGGTTCAGCAAACATATATCTCAGGAGCTTCAAATACTAGGTCCATTTTAATGCACAATTTAAAATGTATTCCAAAAGTGCAGATGGACTACTACCTTAACCAATGGGTAGCTCACATTATACTTTAACTGCATCGGTTTACTTCAGCGGGGTACAATCAGTTCATTTATTGGGTGTGAAAATAGCCACACAACTTTAAACTTGAAAAGATTTAGGTCATTAGGAAAACCTGCTCAATGTATTGTATTCCTAGGCTGTTACAACCAAGTATAGAATTGCACAATGGATTGCAGGCTGTCATAGCAAGGAGGGTCTGTTGCTCTTGTTAAATGTCCATGTACACTGAATTAGAAGGATGGCTGTTGCAGCAGAAGGGTATAGATTTTGTACAAGTTTGCAGAGCAGCAGCATGGTAGGTATGCCACCTGCAGTTAGCACTTCTGTTTGGGTGCCAGTTTATGATGGAGTCCAGAGTGGGACAAGTGGCTTATTTCAGTAAGGTGAGCCTCATTCCTTCCTCCTTTTTCTGATTCAGTGAAGTATCTGAATCTATGGAAACTCCAATACTAGAATAAAGAAAGTTATTTGCCTGTAATTACACTTATCTGTATACTCTCTCCTTCCTCCCTTGTGATGCTATAGTTTCTTTACTTATAAAAATCTTAGGATGTAGGCAGGGCGAAGTCCAACTTCTTACCATCTAATTTACTGCAATGCGACTCTAAGATTGAGGTGGACGGTTTACAAACAATACTGTATTAAATATGTTTAATATTGCTTTGTAACATTCCATCTTGGTTTCCTCAGCACATGACCGCATTCAAACATGTCCGTATTTAAAATATACCAACATTGAAGACGTCAAGTAACAGGCAGGTACCTCTTTCGTTTGTAACTCTGTAGATGTCCAGATGTCTCCGGCCTTTTTCTCCAACACTATTTATTTTATTGCTGGTATGCCGAGCTGTCTTCCAAGTAGCCCCTTAAAGCCATCAAATGAACCAACAATGATTTACAGAAAAATGTGGTTGAAGGATTATAGGAGAACCAATTTGTGAGTGTTACTAAGGGGCTACGTCTCTAGGATGGTGAGCTGTATAATGAAGAGTGGGAGGCGGCGAAAAATGTAAGTATTCTAGAAAGATAGCTAGATTCCACCAATGAGAGGAGAATAGAATTTCCCTCCAAGGATCATTTGCCAGTGTCTGCAATCATTTTGAATTCCAGTTCTTCAAAGTTTTTTTATTTTTGTGTAAATTTGACATGTTTTTTAGGTCTTCAGACATTGTCCTGTTTATCCTGCTGAACCCACTTTAGTCAAGCCATGATCATATGTTAATGTGTGGCGCCTGGTACTTTTAGAGTGGGAACCGATTAGTGGATTCTTCTGAAGCTGTAGCTTAGTACACCAGACAGCTATTTGTTTAACCTTTCTTGATGAGTAGAGGCTAACGACCACCTGTTCAGGGGTATCAAATAAAAAAATAAATATATATATACAACAACCACATGTAAGGCAATTTATACCTGTTAATACAGGTTGGTATGTGTTTTTTTCTTCTTTTTGTTTGCCATGCACTATCCTGTCTCCCAGGTTTTTAGTGGTACCAGCGCAACTCACTTTTGATTTCTTTCCTTCTCTACCTGCAGGGTTCGTTATTGGCCATGCAGGTTTCCTCCAGTCTCTGCTGATGCTGGTAGTTGCCTATATCATCATTTCTCTCACGGTCCTCTCCGTATGTGCCATCTCCACCAATGGCGCCGTGCAAGGCGGTGGGGCCTACTGTATCCTTTTAACCAGTGTACCCCCCCCCACCTCCCCCTCCCCCCCCCCCCCCTCCACCCAGGTCAATTGGCTCCTATTCCTGTAGGAAGATTTAACATGTATGTGAAAATTGCCTTTATATAAAAATTTTCTACAGATTCTTTACTGTAGGACTGTATAAGTCCATAAAACACTCTATGGACCGGTTATTTTACCTTTGGAATCTTCATCAGATCAAAAGACCTCAGTTAAGATATCGGCCAAGTACTGTTTAAAGGAAACTGTAAAGCTGATTTCTGTGGTCAGAATATGTCTGATAGTCCTTAAGGAAAGAATATTGCTGTAGATGAGTGAGGTCTCATAAAACTGCACTACAGTTACAATAAAGTATATTTGAATGAATCATTAGTCCGAAACCTTAAAAGCTTATAGCACGGTGTTGAATGATGTTCCAAGGCTTCTTTGGAAGTGTCACTTTAAGGATTCTGGAAGCTACACTGCATAGCGGGGTCAGTTTGTTCATTTTTGATGGTCACGGACATGCATCAGTCGATCACTCACCAGTCTTAATTTTATCCTCCAGGTTTAATGAGGAGCAAGGTGACTAGTTTATAAATTCAAAGAGATTATCCTTGTTGGAGGACAAGGATCACAGTTGAGTGCCCTTTCCTTCTCCATCCTAGGATGGTGAGAATGAAAATGTGGCATTTTTAAAATGTATTGTGTTCCTGCTCGTAGGGGAACATGTTTCTACCATTTATGAATTCAAAGGAAATAGATGATTGGGATTACATGCATGAAACCTTTTTCCTTATTGGTTACATATAAAGGGGCATCACTAATATATTGTTTTTTATGGCTTCTTCCCTGCTGCTAAATCTTTGTACTTTGTAATGATTGATTACCAGGTGCTGTGTTCTGCAGCTGTAATTTTTGGTATTGCTTTTGGCATTGCTTAAGGGTTTTACCTCTGACTTCTTCAACCAGTGCTACTTTTCAACTAATGGTTTAGATTCCCCTCCTGTATTGCACTTTGTTATTCTCCTTGGTTGCTTTAGTGTTTCTCTTCAGTTTATGATCAGGTTTAAAAGTGGCAGGAAAGAGAAGAGACTGGCTGAAAGGAAATGGCTTGGCATCATGAATAATGCAACGTTCTAGAACCGCGGAGGCATGGCTGGGACTGCATGTTTATTGACCCAGTCTAGAGCTGCAAAGGAAAGTGACGGCCTTCAATTAGAAGGTGTGTGCAGTGGGATACTGGCTGATTTAGTCTACCTAGCGGGTGAATTCTTAATGAATCTTCCAGGTATTGGGAAGCCTGCCCAAGCAAACGACTAGCTGCACAAGGACTATGGGGCTGGAGACTTCAAGAAAAGATGAGGCAGTAACTGCTGGTTTTCTTTAGTTACCTGTGTACAGTGCCTCTGAGAAGAACCTCAGATAAATGCACCCTGCATGCAATATTCTTCTGACTTTACCATCACTTATCCCCAAATCACCATTTGTCTGTGCAGACACCTTCTCCCACCTTCCTTGACGCTCTCTTCCCCCCCCCCCCCCCTGCTTTATTGCCTTGCATTTTGGTCTGAATCATGTGTTTGGTCAAAGTCAGACTTTCAGCTTTTTACTCATTCAATACTCTTTCATCAGCAACTTATTGAAGAAGGATGCAGAGACTGAATTTATTCACCTTAGGTTTTTATAGCAATGTAATTGAAATGCAACCTGGCAGTCTTCATAAGTGAGGCCCTGAATCGTGGAGAATCATCTAAGACGTTCCTCCATCTCGTTTGACATCCGACACTATGAATGGGATTACTGTTCCTGTAGAGCTCGACTCCCCAGGGTGTGCACTGTGTGAATCGTTAGACTGAAACAATGCTGCATAGTGCATGTATAGAGGCAATGGTGTTCATGCCCCATGTCCACTTGCTCCTTTGTGTTCACTTTAGTGAACCAGGGCCGAGTTGGGGGGGGTCAGCAAATGCACCTGCAGCAAGATCCAGATCATCGCAGCTTCTCCTTTTCATCCATCACCATTAGACTCATTTCTGTCCACCTTTTCCACACGGCTACTATTCAGCTGCAAAAATGGATTTACCTTTTATCCTTGATAGATTTTCCTTTACATAATTTTCACCATCAGTTATGATCAGTCGGACGCTAGGCCCGGAGTTTGGAGGCAGCATTGGTCTGATGTTCTACCTTGCCAACGTCTTTGCCTGTGGTGTTTATGTCCTCGGTCTTGTGGAGGCCATCTTAGACGTTTTTGGGAAAGGTGAGTAGTCTGTGGAAGCGCTATTAAAAATGGAGTAAGTATTAAGTGAAAAGCACAAATATGCCTATGGATCTGTATCTTTCAGAGTATCTAATTGGTGTGTGGGGCATGAGGATGAGGAAGCATTGAGGTGTTAAACTACTTTGAGATTAGAAATCGCAACACAAAGAATTCACCTTTGTAGGTGAAAAGGCTAACATTACTATTTCAAAGTGCAATAAATGAATAATACCTTTCCACACGCCAGTCTGTCGCCCCGACAGTTTTATAGCACTTTGTATAGCTCAGAGCAATCCAGAGGAAGTTTAAAATCTCTCCCAGTTCAAAACAGTAAAATATCAGAATAGAAAGATGAAATGATTTAAAAGAAAGCAAAATTAACTGTTCCCCTCAAGGGCAATGCTGGGACCTTCTCTGTAAAACTTGTCTTAGTGGTGTTTCTTACGTATGAAATGTACTGATGTTACTGCTGTTCAACTCTGTAGTATTGCTTTTGCTTCCTTCAAATCGATGAAAAATTGACTCCTCTCCTTATACAGCTCGTAAGCGTAACACACACTTCTCCAGAAGACTCTGTATGCCTTTTTGACATTTTGCTGCCTATCCCAGAAATGTCTTTGCGAATTGACTTAGCAAAATGCAAGTGTACCTGATGATTCCTATTGACACACACAGACCGCTTAGACTGCTAAATACAATGCCATTGTGGTGAAATTGATCTGTGTTTTGAGTTGAATATGTTGACCACTGTGGGGACCACCACCCTAATAATGAGCTCCAAGCATCAAGTTTCACTATTTTGCACACTTTGTATCGTGCATTTTACAAGGATCCCCTGCTGGCCTTCATTTGTAATAGGATTTCGAATTTATCTTGGGGTAACTGAGTAGGGAGACAGTACTCTGTTATCCTGCTCTCCCTCCTTCACAACTGATTGGCTCTTGCATGCTGCGGTCAGAACTGTAAAGATGCTCATTAGTTTTAATGTTTCTTTGGAACTATCCTTGCATACACAATTGTTTGAAACCTGTTACAGTTTTTGTCACCTATTGGGGTGGGCATTGCTTCTCCAGCCCTTCCCTCATTCTTAGAGGTGCTGTTCTTTTACTGTCTCCCCAGTACAGGTCAGATTTTTTGTTTGTTTGTTTGGTTTTTTTTCCTTAAATTTTTGACCGAGTTGGCAAAATGGGAAAACAATTGCTCCCTGCACGCTTATTGTTCAAAACAAACTTCAAGCAGTTCTTGGCTGGCTGAACCGCACAAAGTATGTTTTGTGTTTGGGAAACTACCATTCTCTTTTAATTTTTTGCTGAGATTAATCTAAGCACACCATTAACTGACTGGCGACTGCATTCTTCTTGGATTGGGAATCCTGGGGTTAGGCTTCCAGATTTGACCTTAGTTTAGATCCAAGAGTTTCTGAATAATCCTCCTTGAGGAGAAACGGTCTAGGTTGAAGAAGGGGCCTATACCAAAGTAGAGCATGGACTTCATAATTTAAAAAAAAAAAAAAAAAACAGAAGCTGTCAACGTTAAATAAGAGTGATTTGGTACCGGGCATGGTCAGTAAGTCACAAATCGAATCGGCATTAGCTAGAAGGTCACCTCTCCCGCAAACAGTCCTGTCCCCGTCACCCCGTCCACATTCTGTTCAGAAAGGGGAGGAGCTCCCGATTCATGTGTTTTGGCACACCTCTGAATAGAAAACTGGGGGAAAGTGGATTATTATTTGGGGTTGTCAAGTATCCACCTCAAAGGATAAGGCCCCCACCTGATAGAAATCACACAAATTAAATAAAATAAATCTGTGCTTAATCCCTGGTAAAGTGACACAAAGCAGTACGGCTTAAATCAAAGGTTTGGAAAGAATTTAAGCAGTGCATACACACTAGGGAAAGGCACAGAAAACACAAAATTCCACAATCCGTTATAACATAGAGAAAAAGTCTGAGTGAAATAAGAATAAATGAACGTACTCCAATAGTGGAAACCGGAGATATGAATGTTTGAATATTTCAGTGAATGTAGCGCCAGTGGTAGACCCGGATCTAGGTGCGATTTGAGGCCGACCGCAATGGAGCACTGGTTGGATACAAGTGGATTAATCCACTGGAAGGGAAAAAGTTCAAAAACGTTTCTAAGTCCAAACGCAGAAAGGGAGTTTGTCACTTTGAGAAGAAAAATCCTCCTTGAGGGGTCTGTTGCTGAATATGTAGCCGCCACTGTGAAACTAAAGGCTGGATACTTGAAGCAGGTTGGTGCCACTGGAGCTCGAGCTTTGGACATTTCTCAGTAAAAAGTTTCTAATTCTTAATGCAGAATGGGACCTAGTTATTTTTTTCAGAGGTGCTGGGAGCCTTGACTGGGGCAAAGCTGAAATGCAATCTGATAGCTGGGAACTAACAGTCAGGTACATTTTCCCACAGGACCTAGGAGTACACTTCCAAGGCCTCCGGGACCTAATGCTCAGGGTTCAGGCAGAGGACGACTGTCAAGTCCAGTCCAGGTCAGTTGCCCCTGGCCAGCTGGGTAGGCCCAGAAAAAGGACCTTTTCAGCTTGTGTCACTGTAGCCACACAAGTTCAGCCAACTGACCCTTGGAGTCACTTCTTTGTCCTTGGTACAAGAAGCAGTAGGTTCAGTCCTTCAGGGTTCCTCTCATGACAGACGGCAGGTTGAGTCCTCTCTTCTGATCATCCGCAGGCCCAAAAATTGTTCAGAGGAGGTGCTTTGTTGTGCCACATTTGTGCCTGGCATCCGCTAGTGGGTGGGGGTGACTCCTGGGCACTCCCTGTCCATTGGGATAAAAGCTCCCCGTGGCAGCCCTACCCAATTTTTTCAGAAGTTCTTGTTTGCCTTACCGCAAAGAAACACACAGCCCGGCACCCTCAAAGCCCAAGATGGGGGTAGACCTTTTCCTCTTGATCTTAGCCTTTGTGCCCACCCAAAGGTGTGTGCAAGGTAATGAGCAGTGCCCTCTTCTGTGGTCACTCAAAACCAGTTCTGGGAGTACCTTTCCTACCCCTGGATTTGGTGCCAGCCTGGCTATGGGGACAAAACCTTGGGCTTTCCAAGTGTTCTCTATTTTTTGCTTGTGACACGACATGCCCCTTTGAAGTTACTTAAGTTCCTGAGGCCACCCCAACTGATGTCCCTGCCAGACCATTGTCCCTACTCTGGGAGTAGCTTTCACACACTTCTCACACTTCATTCCAACAAAGGACAGCCTGGGCAGTTGCTGGAGAACTAATGTAAAAATCAGTTTACCATAGATTACATTTTTATTAAATACAAAATAAGTCTATGAATGGAGCCTAAAGCTGTCACTGGTCAGAAGTTCTAGATTAAACTGTATAATCTTTACTTTGACTTTTCTTATGTGCCAGCTACCACCTCACCAGTAACAATGTCGTTTAGGGCCTAGTCACTGGTAGAAGATGTCACACGTGTTCCACTCTTAAATATTATGCACCCTAATTTGTGGACAGCACATCGCTTAGGAGTGAATTATTTAATATTTGAAAGCTGGCTTATTTATGTTCTTGAAAGCTGGCTTATTTATGTTCTTGAACTTTTAAAACACAAGTAATGTGCATTAAAACACTTTGCGACAAGAACTGTATCATAGCAAAAATTAGTCACATACTACCGCAACAGCCCACAGGCAGCATCTGTTCGTCCATAATATCTGTCCAACCCAGATAACTGCCCCCCACATCAAGTTCTGCCCTTTGGCCTCCATTAATCGCATTCAAGGTGACCTGTTTGGAGGATCCATAATCCGAGAGAGCATCCCCCCGTGTAATGTTGGCAGCTCTTCGGGCCACTTTAATCTGCTGCTCATCAGCCAAAGTCCATTCCAATAGGTCTTTTGTCCAGTTAATCACCTCTGGTGCCCTAGAAGCCACCCAGTGTATAGCAGTCGTATGTCTCGCTAGCACAGTTCCCAATGTCGTCACTCGGAATTTCATTGTACTACGTTTTCGTTTTGGCATTATGCCATTTAGACACACTTCTATTGACTTTCTGTAACTGTGGGGTTCACCATAAGCTGCATCACCTCTCCTCAAAAACCCACTATCTGCGGCAGCCCCATGTCATGTGCAAGACGTCTGCCAAGGGTTGTCCACATATGCCACATACAGAGGTCCCATAAGGATAAACCATAGCAAGTTTCCTTAGTGTCCTGTGCAGGAAATGAAACTGTATCATTTTAAACCTGGCTTTTGGAGATTTGTTCAACTTGTTCACATGCTTTTTTCAAGTCTGCCACCATCAACTCAACTGGGAGATCTGCACTCCAGCGGTCTTTTACCCCATCTGTCCTTCTATCTCTCTGTCACTGGTGCAATGTACAATGTGTGCGTTATTAATTTTCTGCACCCAGCTAAATCCAGCAGTCGCTGCATGACGACATGTTCCAGGGACTCTCAGTAACAGAGCTCCAGATCATGTGCTCCGTGTCTGGTAACCCTGTATACTGCAGAAACTGTGCCGACCTCACTCCAAACTGTTCTACTCTTGCATGAATGATGTAGCTCTTATTATTTATAAACCACTTGTTCACAGCCACCCTCACGCCGTCTAATAAAGGACATATCTTTTAGTATATTCTGAAACGGATGCATCAAACATAGGGCCATGTCAAACGCAAAGGGAGACCATAATATTTTTCTCACCTCCCTATGCCATATTTCTGTCATGTATTGAATCTGGTAGTGAACCCTCCTGTCCCATCATGAAAAATTCCAGAAAGGTGCTGCTTTTTTAAAATGTTCTCTCTCTCTCTCTCTCTCTCTCTCTCTCTCTCTCTCTCTCTCTCTCTCTCTCTCTCTCTCTCTCTCTCTCCATTCTCTCTCTCTCCATTCTCTCTCTCTCTCTCTCTCTCTCGCTCTCTCCATTCTCTCTCTCCATTCTCTCTCTCTCCATTCTCTCTCTCTCCATTCTCTCTCTCTCCATTCTCTCTCTCTCTCTCCATTCTCTCTCTCTCTCTCCATTCTCTCTCTCTCTCTCCATTCTCTCTCTCTCTCTCTCCATTCTCTCTCTCTCTCTCCATTCTCTCTCCATTCTCTCTCCATTCTCTCGCTCTCTCCATTCTCTCGCTCTCTCCATTCTCGCTCTCTCCATTCTCTCGCTCTCCATTCTCTCGCTCTCTCCATTCTCTCGCGCTCTCTCCATTCTCTCGCTCTCTCTCTCCATTCTCTCGCTCTCTCTCTCCATTCTCTCGCTCTCTCTCTCCATTCTCTCGCTCTCTCTCTCCATTCTCTCGCTCTCTCTCTCCATTCTCTCGCTCTCTCTCTCTCCATTCTCTCGCTCTCTCTCTCTCCATTCTCTCGCTCTCTCTCTCTCTCCATTCTCTCGCTCTCTCTCTCTCTCCATTCTCTCGCTCTCTCTCTCTCTCCATTCTCTCGCTCTCTCTCTCTCCATTCTCTCGCTCTCTCTCTCTCTCCATTCTCTCGCTCTCTCTCTCTCTCCATTCTCTCTCTCCATTCTCTCCCAGTTAGGGCCATCGTCTAACCATTTAACCGTGTGTTGTAACGGCATAGTATAAGAGTGTGTCAGGGAGTCCCAACTCTGCTTCCAACCACGGGAGATTTAAGCAATTTTAGACAACTTCTCTTCCCAGCGGACACCAGAGTGTACATCATCTTGTCCAGCCTGAGAAACCTTGCAGCTGGGAAAGGGCACATAGCATTTTGCAACACATTCTGGAAGCGGTGTAAAAAAAGCCATCTTGGCCTGTGAGATACAGCCCATTATAGAAAAGGGCATTGGTTTCCAAAAGTCTACAGAGCTACATAATCCCTCTAACAGCCTGCCAACATTGAGGTCCTGTTGTGACACTGAACACTGTGTTACCCAAATTCCCAAGTATCTGAACTTCTCCCTTTCCCACTTTAGCCCAAGATTCAAGGGGATGTCGATGCCAGTAAGCCCCAGTCTACCCAATGGGAACATTCTTGACTTGCGTCCATTCGTATGTAATCCCGAGATCGGGGCAAATCCCTCCCACTCATCCGTCAATTGAGCACAGAACCCACAGGGTCTCTCAAATACATTAGGGCACTGTCCGCATTTAGAGATGCAATATAAGCCATGTCGCCTAGTCTGATTCCCCACGGAAGAAGCCTCACTCGCAGTCTTCTGGCCAGCGGTTCACGAACAAACATCATTGGGGTAGCTGGCATCCCTGCCTGGTTCCCCTTCCCAACCGCCTGAATTCTGATACTATAATGCCCCTACTCACCCTGGATATATAAAATAATTACACCAAGTTAATGTGATTGGGACCAATGCCCATGCGCCGCAGGACCGCCCTCTTATTGCCAAATCACTATCAAAAGCGTTCTCTAAATCTAACGACGCAAGGACGTGATCATCCCCTCGAGTGAATGCACATCTCAGTCTTCTGATGTTAAACATCTTGCTCCTCCCGTCTACCAGAGTGGAATACTCTGCCTGGCCCATCCGTGTCTTAATGTAACTAACAGTGTTAAGTGGAGTGAGGAAAAAATTATTAGGTTACGCTGGATTATTTTTTAATTTCTGGGTCTGCACTGCATCCCAGCACATAACGTTACCTAACGTGGGAGTAGTAGGAGTATGTTTTATCTGACGGGTGTTGGTGTCTCCAATCTCCAGCGAATGCAGGTTGGCTATTGCGCTTCTCGATACGAACTTCCAGTCTAATATGCAATTAAAGTTGTCTGCCCATATGACTCTTGTTCATGTACAGGGCTATTAGTCTGATCACTTCTAGGAAGTATAGTTTGTCATATACATTAGGTGTTTACCAGGCAGGTATTGAATCCAACAAAGAAGCACAGTAGAATCCTATTTCTACCCATGGTCTGAAATCACTGTGTACTTCACAAAAGGAACCTGAGCCACAATCCAGGTCACCACCCCTCTTGCATCATTAAAATATGTGGCTGAAAACATGTGGCCCATCTGTTTCTCCCCCAGTTTAGCTACCTCTGCTTTAAGCAGACGGGTCTCCTGCAGCACTGCAATCTAAACCTGCTATTGACAAAGACAGGAAAATAGCCTATAGGTTTTAGGGTAGCTATTAGGCCCCAGAACATTCCAAGTTATGAGAGTCCTACGCATTCTGTCTGCAATTGTGTAAAGAAGGGCCACGCCTAGAGTGAGCTCCAAGCGACTGCAGATGTCGTATCCGTCTTCCGAGCCCTGTAGCATCGTAACCTATCCAGGACCCTCCCAAGCAAACAGTCTGGTTGCAGACTTCAATGCAAATACACCACGTTTCCCTCTATCCAAGAGGTGATTACCCCACCCTCACTCATCCTGGGATCAGACACTAAAACCTCACCAACTAGCGGTCTTCCCCGGTGTGTCACTCAATCGTCAATGTATAGAGCGATGGTGCACCAGCCCACCCCAATTCTATAAACTAATACCCAACTCCTTATCTCTGCGTAACACTGCAGAGACCCTGCGATCGACCAGCTAGGAGACCACCCAGTATAGCGCCCCCCTCATGGGTTTGAGCCAACCAGCTCTGATGACCCTATGAGGGGTGCAGAGTGGCTCACAGTGTAACCCCCACTCATAAGGCGGGGGTAAAAAAAAAACTGTTGTACAGTACAAAGAACACGGTGCTAGGTAAATCCCCCTCTTAGCTGCAGCATATCCAGAGAGAGCAAGTACACCCACATATACAAATCCAAACATTACAGTACCATTTTGTTCAGCATAAATTGGACATTGATGGTGGGAATCCAGCTTTGTTATGCAGTCTCTGAGGTGATTTATGTTCATCGTTCCTGTTCCCCTTTCCATCGAGGATTCAGGGCGAT
This sequence comes from Calotriton arnoldi, assembly GCA_963921515.1. Taxonomy (NCBI): domain Eukaryota; kingdom Metazoa; phylum Chordata; class Amphibia; order Caudata; family Salamandridae; genus Calotriton; species Calotriton arnoldi. Next base: position 546,960 of record CAWUFW010003461.1, on the reverse strand, counting down.
CAGTAGGAGTTTGAGGCACCTCAGAAGAAGACGACTCTTCATTCCTCCCGATCGTGCCATCCTCTTGAATCAAGAAGTCCGTCGCGCCCTAGCTCGGTGACCCCTAGATGTGCATCTATTTCTTCCACTACCCAAGGGAGAGTTTTCATGTCGGGGGCAAAAGTCTCTCGCAGGCTGCAAGCCCGCTTTGTCCCATAGTTTAAGCCAAGCTCACACTTCTGTGGGTTGTTTGAAAAAGTGGCCGATACCCTGGGCTATATAAAACTTTCAGGCACTCTGGGAAAAGCAACATAATTTGGAGGTCCAAGGCTTTAAGTTTTTGTTTCACTTGCATTTAGGATGTCCTTTGTACTTGCTCTTTCACGGTATAATCTGGGTAAATTGCAATCTTGTAGTTCTTAAAGGTGGGTTGCACTGCCGCCATGGAAACTTTGAGGCTGTAGTTTTTATCTCTGTGGCTAAGTATCTAGGCTATTGGGGTCCTAGGAGGGAGTCCCAGGAGACCCCCCCCCCCCCCCCAGCCAATGCGTTATGGGCCCTTTGAACTTCAAAATTGTCTGATAGGCCGAGGGGGGCCTCATTCCCCAGCGAATCCATTCCTCCAGAAAGAATTCCATATCGTCTCCCTCAGCTCGTTATGGGAAGCCCAGAAAGCAAATGTTATGATGTGAGCAATTTCGGCTTCTACTCTGTTGCCTAGAATCTTCGTTGTTGTCTGTTTCACCATTTGATCTGTCTGAAGCTCAGATACTGAGCCCTCAACCATGGGACCCTCTAAGCAGCAGGCTTCTATTTTTACCTTCAAGGCCGATGGCAAGCCATGAATCGCCACCAGGGGTTCCTTCCTAGAGGGCTATCCCATCTGTGTGCTTCCTCCAAGCGCATGATCCTCAACGGAGGGGGCTGCAGGGTTGTGTATTGTGCGATGGCGTTACACTTCTGTGCTTTGGGTGCCTTGTCTTCAGCCATATTGTATCTGGATCTCACCTGCACTCCCAGAATGGTAACCAAGGTTGTTGCTGGTAGTGTGCCAGGTGCATCGCAGTCTAGTCCACACTATCACATCGCCAGCCAATGCTGATCGCCAGTGTCATCCGACTGCAGCACATTTTATACGATTCTCCAGTTTTCTTTTTAGTCTCGTGTTATGTCAGCCAGAAGGGCACTGAGCAGCTTCAGCAGTGTGTTCTGATAGCATGGACCCCCTGCACATTTGGGGGGAAAAGTAAATTATGTACTGGTGACGGGAAGCTTCAGTTCTTTGCTTTTTTTTTTAACCCCCAAGTGTGAACATTTAGAGTTCGCGTCAGCTGTTTTAGTGTATTTTATATTAATTCAGCGTGAGTTATTATCCAGCGGGCCATTAGCAAATACCAGTGCACCCCTTCTGAGTGTTGTCTTGTTCCAGGCGGGGTGGGGATGAAACGGGGTCCCTCCAGATGCGTCAAGTGCATCGCCCACAATTCAGGGCGCATGAGAAGCTTTCTCCCCAGAAGTCAAGCTGCGTCCAGGGCCCTTTAACAACTAGTCTGTGGCACCTTCAATGCCAATCCAACGAGTGTCTAGACCACGCGCTATAAGTGGATTCAGATTCTAGAGGGTGGGGGGAGGGGCAGCCCTGGTCTCACACCCGCTTAGGGTGTGGGGCAACAATTCCCCATTTCGCCGACTCACGGCACTTTGGCTTCTCGGGCATGTCAATCCAGGAGTGCTCTCTCACTCGGTCTTTGCTCCTTGAGTCACCAGCAGTCGCAGTTATGGGCCTCCATCACTCCCCTTGGGGCCCTGAGGGTGGGATGGCCTCAAGTAATGTCTCTTCACCCCACCAAGAGCCCTCCCAGGTAGTCATTTTCAACCACAAGATGGCTGCCTGCTTCTAACTTAATCACCATCTGCTTAAACGTTTTCTAAGTTTCCAAGCAGCGGCGTCACTTCCAGTACTCAGGTGCCAGACTTCACAAAGAGGAGAAGAGGATTTATAGGTACTAGCTTTATTCGACCAGTCTTAGCAAAGGATATTTACTTGGGTGGATGGAACACACTAGCTCTGTGTCTAGTCTGCCATCGTGTAAGGCCATGCCCCAAAATGGTGGTGGTGGTGTGTTTTTTTTGTTTTTTTGACAGGTCTGTGCAGAAGGATTCAAGCGGTGTTGTCAATCCACATATGAAAGGCCTGAAGTCGTTTTTTCTCTGCTACTGTGATGCATGGTAAAGTATGTGCTGCGGTCCACAAATGGCATTTAATTTTCATGCCAGGGGTGTGTTTCTGCATCATATACTAGGGCCCTAAAGGAAAGTTAAATGTGTCAGTCGGGTTGTAAGCCAATTAAGACATGCTTTCGGGGTCAGAGCACATACGTTGGGAACTGTATAGCAATGTTCCACGGTAGGATTCAAGATTAACTACACGTGCCCAAAAAAATGAAAAAGGCTAGGGTTGACCAGCCAAAAGAATGTCACTTTGCAACAAAAGCATTTCATATACTTAAAAACCGCACACAAAATGAATTACAAAACTAAAAGTTGCAGTTCTTTTTCTAACAAACAAAAAAAAATGAACCTAAGCAGTAGCAATATCAAATAATGCTATCTGTCCTAATAGTTGTTTTGCAGGGCAATGATTGTGAATATTGTGAATATTATGTTTCACAAATAGTGGACGCAGATGTCTCCACTGAGGTAAGAACAGAATGTAGTAAAGTAAAACATGACATATGTACATTTACATTTAACCTAAAAATTCAACACACATTATTTTCCCGAATTCTGGAAGACTGGGTTGGAATAACCCAAAAAGGGGTCATGCTCTGCCTAGCGTGCAGTACCTCATTTCGCAGTCTTCTTTTAGGTAGCTTCAACATATTTGTAAATGAGTCTGTTATGGAAATGGAAGGCCTAACCTCAAAGTCAATCATCCATACTGGGTGACCAAGAAAAATAAGTTGTCTGATGTACCAGTTACTGGAAGAGAAACTGTTCCAGAGAAGTTGTGTGATAAAAACGTTCCCCAAGTTTGTCCACTGATTTTTAGACTGTATGGCATTCTTGCTATTCCCCCTCATCATACTTTCAAGGAATATGAGCATATTTTGTGATTTGCGGGTACTTGTAGGGAAAACAAACACCTTAAAAAACAAGTTTTAGCCAACAAAGACCAAGAGGTCATCCCCAGTTCTAATGTTCTAGCCTCCAGCATTGAGCAGGAAGGAAGCTTTAGGGCCTTCTTATGATTGGATCCCTCCCAGTTATCCCAATCTAAGAAAGGATCCAATGCCCACTGTTCTGCCCCATAAAGGGCTTATGGAATTATCTTTCCTTTTAAATGCTTTCAAAAGCGGTTCACTCAACAGCCCCACCTTTCGAGTTTCAAATCTCAAAAGGAAATTAGGTAAAGCAAATGCTGCTGTCTTCACTGCGACCAGATGGGCATTCTGTTTCAGATTGAGATTAAAAGCTGCAGATATTTATACGGGGACACCCGTTCTAATTTTGTCCCACTTAGCCATCAATTGTAATTATTTATATGTGCAGCAAGCACTAGTGTTTTCTGTTTTGATTCAATGTTAACCATAAGATTATTAATCCTACAGTACATTTCAAGCAGATTGAGATTGCTTTGTAGGCCGACTAGTGTATAATCCATCAGATCAGCAGCATAAAGCAAATAAGAAACATGCTCCATTCCAATCTTAGGAGAAAATTAGCTGATATTCTGCAAAATCTCAGAGTTGAGGAAGGTAAAAACTAAAAAGAGAAGTGCCAAAACACAGCCCTGCTTAGGACAATTGGCATTCAGTATGAGTTGGGACAAATGATCACTTAAATTGATTTCAACCCGGGCCTGGTTGTCGTCCTATAAAAAATAAAAGCACAGGGGGCATCCCATGCCAACAATTTATCCCAAAGACCACCATGAGAAAAGGTTGCCCAAAAATCATGAAAATGGCACCACAACAGATTTGCTGCTTCAGTAGATCAGTGGGGCAGGCAGTGGTCCATAGTAGATTGTTTGGGCCGAAAACTCCCTTGTTCTGAAGAACGTTCCCTTTGTTTGAAGACCATTGCAACAATCTCATTAAACCACTTTTGAAAAGACCTTGGCCGTAATATCTAAAAGAAAGATTAACTTGTTATTCTGTAGGTCGGAGTGATCACCTTTTTGAAAAAAATCTGTTTTATAGTTGAACCTCTCCATGAAATAGGTATTTCACCTGAGGAGGCGACCCACTGGAAGAATAGAGCTAGCGCTATTGCCCACCGCAGTGAGTTCTTCCTAAGAATGTTTGTAGACCAATCTGGGCCTGCAGCTCGGGTTTATTTTACTGATTGAATCATTCCAATGATTACCTCGGAGTTCATCATGGAAAGTAAGTCATCTGCAACATGTTCCTATGGGACCAGCCCCTCACAAAATAATTCCATGCCATGTCTTTGGGGAAGATGCAAGATACTAAACCAGGAATCTTCTGGCATTGTACAAGTTAATGAAACTGGATTTGCTTCTGTGCAGTGACTTGCAAAGGACCAGAAATACTGAGCATACCCTAACCGATCTTCTCAATCGGTGATTCTCCATTTCTTGCAAAATAGAGCTCTCCCTCTCAAGACTTCTTCTGTACTTTGATCTAGAGTTCTTTCATTTATTAAGTGTTGCTACATATGGGAATTCCTTATAAGCGTGATGTTTTGCATGAGCAGCTGAGCTCCTATTTTACAATCAAAATGATTGCACTCCTTGCAAGAAGTCAAACTTAAATGATTTGAGGCAGATCCCCCGCCTTCCTTTAAATATTATTGTGATATTTAGACTGGCCTTGTGTCAGAAGGCACACAATGCAGCAATTGGACAACCCCTAATCCTATGAGGATAGATTTAGGGGATAGAAAGAGCCTTCTTTTGCAAAGGAGGAACAAATGTAAATTAGAAAACAAAATGTTTCCCTGATAGAAATATATAATCAATGGATGAGGGTCACCCCACATTTAAAGGTGTTCTTTGCTTAAATGTCATTATCTCAATGGCCATTTAAGGATATGAAGCCATGCTGCGCTACAAGAGTACCCAACGCCACCACATTCCCAGATTGGAAGAATGCAGGCAATTTGGCTAAAATCTGCAGCAGCTATTACAGTTGAGAAGGGACGCAGGCTCTAAAATGGCTTAAGGGCTTACCAATAACTCCAGCTGCCACCCATAGCACACATTTCTAACTTTGCTTTGCAGCCCAATGCTCGGGGGCAGTTGATGTTTAGACATGGCCATTACTTTCAGATACTTTGTAGAGAATAAAGAAAATAAGCCCCCGACAGCCTGGTCCCTTTGCACTTGAAACCTCTTTTACCATTACAGTAAATACATCCAGGTTGGGGCGATCCTGCAGCCAGGTCTCTTGAAATAATATAATTTCAAGACGCCCGTTTTGTGTTTTTTCTGCCACCGCAGCAACTGGCCTGGACTCCAGTGCCCAGGAACCCTTAGGGCAGCCAGCACGTCACTGGAGGGCGCCAGGATTCACTTAAAACCGCGGCAGGGCTCCCGCAGCACGTGATGCCCGTTTTGTGTTTTTCCTGCCACAGCCACCGCAGCAACCAGGCCAGGACTCCAGTGCCCAGGAACCCTTGGGGCAGCCAGCACGTCACTGGAGAGCGCCAGGAGGCGCTTAAAACCGCGGCAGGGCGCCCATCAGCGACCGTAAGAGGCAGGGCAGGGCCACCTCCCTTGGCCTTTGGATTCTGCATTTCTTTTTCATTTGGGACTCTAGGCATTGAAGTCTGTAACAACTTAAAACTGTGAGTTAAAAATTTACATTTGCTGTTACCCCAATTACCACCTCCTCCCAGCTCCAAGAACTGTCTTTGGGGTGCCCTTATTCAGCTGCCGCATTAGTGCCCTTGGCTAGGAGTTGTAATCACTGCTATCAAGGTTGTTACATTGGCACTATACGATTCACCTCTGTCTAGCACTATATCGTTGTCACTTACTGACCTATCACCATGAGAAAAAGGAAATCCATTGACAAAGATGGGGGTGGGAAGACCGAGGGGCCATGCAGGAAAGTTAGCAAAACCAAGATGACTCGTAAATTTAGTGCTAACAACTGTGTTCTCGATCTCATTGATGATCTTCTGGTAGAATTCCATGACATCTTAGCTCCCGCACTGAACCCAGCCACCCCAGACAATCTGCAACCTCCTGATGAACCAGTCCCTCCCCCTAGTACAAACCCCAATCTTACCAAATTAATCCCGTCCATATTTACTAAGCGCACTACACGAAGCGCTATGACTAAGGTCCCAGTGTCAAATACACTACCCAATACGAACTAGCGAAGGTTGCTAGGGAAGTAGGGACCTCTTTCTTTCCCACTGAAGTGTCAGATAAAAGCTCAACAGAATACATAACTGACACAGCCGATATAATTGACATCAATACCACCTTTAACGTTCCTGTAACCAATCATTAGTCACCACTCCATGATTTGCCTGAAAGCACAACGGGAAGGCAGGAAGAAGCAGGTAGGGCCCCTTCATCTGTAAGTCCAGCTGTAGTGCATAAGGACACTGAGAAAGAGCTTATAGAGAGGAGGGGAAGGGTCATCTAGCAGAGTACCCGATAGTAGGGATGGACACTTACAGGGTCATCACCGAACTCTGGGACGAAGTCACTCTACTAAAATCACTAATTGTAGCGCTTACTAAACAGGTTAAGGTACTTGTGGATAAAGATCAACCTAGAGTAGACATACCCATCCAGCCATCGAGCTCGTTATTGAGACAGGCCATCTCACTAGGAACCAGTGCAACCCCTCAGCCTACGATCACTTTAGTGCCTCTCGTGCCTCTCATGTCCATTCAAATGCGACATCCTAAACAACCAAACATAAAGCTCCCCGACCCAGTGGGTACTAATGAAACCAATCTAGCTGATATTAAGCGCTTTTATAGTCCAAGGCATGAACAAGACCAACGCTCCCCTAAGAGCATTTTCGTGATCAATGTACCAAAAACCTCATCCTCCTATGCTAAATATGAAGACAACAATTCTTTGGTTAACAAATCAATCCATTGGATTCGGAAAATAAGAGGGTGCAGGTCAATCATCAGGGAAGACATCCTTTGGGCAAAACGACCAACCCGCAACGCCTCTCCAACTGACTCGAATTACACCTAAGAGATGAGACCTTAGTACACAACCTTATAGCTCTAGAGGCAAGATCATGCTCACCTACAACCACCAACATACAGATGAAGTATAACCCCCCTGCCATGCTCCAGCTCCAAGCCCGCAAAAGGCATGTCATCCTGACGGGGGCTGACTCATCCCTGGCTTTAAATGATTGACTGGTGTGCCAAGACTATGCAACCCTTATGATCCCATGCCATCTAGTCAAGGTCGTATCATCAACCCTTAAGTCTAACATGGCCGGGGATCCACCACGCAACTTTCCACCCAAGATCCAGCCCTCTACTACGGAGATGTTAGATTCTATGCAGGCCACCATCGGCATCCCACCAAGGGCAAGCCTAGATCAGGAAGCATGCTCCATTCACCCCCAGATGAGCTGAGCAAAGGTGGACCTCCATTTAGCCTGCAGTGGCCCACAGGAATCTGCACCTAAACTTCGCATATTGACGTGGAATGTGGCAGGACTAAGGTCCATGGTGGAACTCCCTCACTGGATCCAGTATATAGAGCAGTTCAACATCTATATCCTACAGGAAACATGGGTTACCGCACCTGCTTTCATCCCCGGTTATGTCACGATCAGCTGTCCAGCTGTCGCTACCAGACCAGGCCGACCGGCAGGGGGGTTGATGACCTGGATTAAGATTGATCTGCAATGTGCCGTCAGAGATTAAGACCAATAGCTCGAACATCCTCGCGATCAATCTTAGGGGCAGGAACGGTAAAGAGGTGGACATTTATAATGTCTAAGCCTGTGGAGCCAAGGTGGGTTCCAGTTCACCAACCATACAAGCGTTGTAAGACTGCCTCAAGGAAAGAGAGTCCTTATCTCCCTTAATAATAGCAGGAGATTTCAATACTACCTACGAACCTTTGGGCTCAGAAGATCTAACAGACCGTGGCAAGGTAGACTAGCTGTGGCATGTTCCCCCACTTGATTTGCAACCAATTAAAAAATGGACGCAAACCGCCTTGCAGCTTCAAGCCTTAACCCTTGAGTATGGCCGCCCTATATCCGACAAGATGGGGGCTAATACCTTCAACAGAACTGCCAACATGAGCCGAATCGATTATGTGCTAATAGACCTGAGATAATGGCCCAAAGTGTTGGACATGACAGTTAGAGTAACTACAGATAGCGACCACAACCCTCTCGAGCTTGCCATGACCACTATCTGGACCAAGAACACCAGCAGCTCTGGCGCAAAGCTTTAGACCAAGGAGGTATGCCCTACGAATAACAGGCGCCTGTGTGGGCGCGTGTAGCTATTGATGCCAGCAAGCTAGAAGCCATAAAGCAAGCACTCTTGGATAGTACTAGCAAACTTAATGACACACTAGTTCAGCGGCATAAGCTTTCAGTGGTCACGACTACCCATACGTCTTTCTTTACCCAGTTAGCCTCTTACTTCAGCCTCCCGAGGTCTCATCACAAGAAGCCACCTGATAATTCCCAATTCTCCTCGTTTAACCAGAAATGTAAGAAACTGCGGTCCGAGCTGGCAGCTGCAATCAAAGCAAACCATGTATAAGATATACGACTGGCCAGGAAGTCCTACAAGCTAGCGCAGGTAGATGCAAAAAAGGAGTGGACGAGAACCGTTGGATCCAGATTCATGATGCCTGCCAAAGGAAAGATTCTCAGCAGTTTTCGTTGCTAGTTACCAGGGGTGACGCCCAAAAATCCAAACCACCAACAAACAACATCTCTGAGGCTGCCTGGTTTGACCACTTTTCAGCAGTTTACAAAGGATCTGGAGTGACGGACATTGAAAGCTCACTCAAGGAATATACCAGTATTCGGCCTAACAGTAACCTATTTTCCACAGCCAAGATAACACAAAGCATCAACTCCATAGTTAAAAACAAAGCCTCCGGTCCCGATGGCGTACCTGGAGATGTCTTTCTCAACGACACTTCGAATTGGACTAACTACGTCCTAACAATAGCAAATGGAATTGCTGCTGGGGCACCGATACCTCCGTCATGGAAGGGAGCTGAGGTTATCCTGGTTTTCAAGAAGGGGGGGACCGTTCGCTGCCCTCCAATTATAGGCAGATCAGCCTAATTGATGGTGTACAGAAGGTCTTCTCCCGTGCTCTTCTCAACAAAATCGCTGACTGGATCGAGGAAAATAACATACTATCCCCCTTCCAAGCGGGCTCCAGGAGGAAAGTCAGCACCATTGATCAGGTCTTCCGTTTCACTTTGCTGGCCTGGAAGACAGTGTTATTAGAACAGGGCAGTCTTTATACCGCCTTTATTGATCTCCAGTCAGCCTTCGATCTTATCCCCAGGCCCAAACTATGGCAGGTCCTACGTGATATGGGGCTCCTGCATGATATCTTGGCACTTTTAATTCGATTGCATGAGGACAACTATGCAAGGGTGCGCTGTGGGGACCAAGGGCAGCTATCAGATCCAATTAAAGTTGTTAGAGGGGTACGGCAGGGCTGTCTCTTAGCCCCCACCCTATTTTCGCTTTTTATAAATGGAGTGGTGAAGTATCTAGCAGAGGTCCACGCAGATGCCCCCACAATGGGGAGAGCAAAAAATAACAACTTTATTGTTTGCGGATGAGACACTGCTGGTTTCCAAAACCCCTAGTGGCCTCCAGCTGCTACTTGACCGTTTCATGGCCTTTTGTGGATTTAGAGGATTGGAGATCAATACCTCAAATTTTTTTATTGTGATTTGTACACGTCCAGAAAAACACAGTACAATACAATGGTAGCAATATTTACATATCTCAAATAATTGTGGGTAAGTGATGAACACGCAAAGAAATAATACAATCCTGTCAAGGGATAAATTGTTTGCAACGGAAATCTTGCGTTAATACGCTTTGTACTGTATTCGGACATAAGCAGGTAATTCTCAGGAAAGGAAATCGTAACATGGTAACTTTTAACTTATCCCACCCACTTCCCCACCCGGGTCACATAAAGAAAACCTCCTCTTCAAATCATGCAACACAGGTCAGATTACGTATCTGAACAGATGTTTCTAAACTGTTATCAGACTGAGAGTACCCTGTGGCCGCACCTCCTCGTCTGATCTGTCACACTCAATGTGTAGTTCCCCCGACATTTGTGAGGTGAGGCCCTCTCCTATGGGGATCTCCATGGTCATGGGGTACCAGGCCCTCACATACTCTTCTAGCTTTTCATCCCTTCGAACACGACTCATTCGAATTAGCTCTGCCGTCGCCCATTCCCGTAAATCCCTGGCCCAATTTTCCACTGTGGGGGGCACCAAACCCAACCAACTAATTGCAATCCTTCTTTTAGCCAACACCAGTCCCAACTGGAGGAATCTACGTGTAAGCTTTTCCCTTTGTCTAGGGAGAAGACCCAGCAACACCTCCTTAATGGATTGGGGTAGTGTCCACCCGTCACCCATCGTAAGCATTCCAGTATCGATCCCCAGAAGAGACTTAGCTGTGGACAATCCCATATCATGTGCAAGAACTGGGCCTCGTTATAACCACATTTGGGGCAACTAGCAGGGCGGTCCGGGTATATTTTGTGAAGTACACTTGGAGTCAGATAGGTTTGATGGACAATATTGAATTTCTGTAAGTTTAAATCTGGTATTAGAACTAATTTGCTTAACCCTTCATGCACCCTTTTCCATTCTAAGTCCGTTAAAGGTTCTACCAGTACCGCGTCCCACTTAGCTTGAATCGGGAGCGGGTGTGCGGCAAGGTCTTCCCTTAACGCCCTGTAAATGTGAGATACCAGCCTACGGCCCCCGCCAAGGTCACAAGAACCTGAAGCGTGGCGGTGATAGGCGGCTCCTCCGGGAACACCGGCCACACCTCTCGTGCCACCGCTGAGATCTTTGCGTATTGAAGGTATTGCCCCCTACCCAGCTCAAACATTGATTCCGCCTCCTCCCTAGTGAGGAACTTCTGTCCAGAGTACAAATCTCCCATCATGCGACAGCCTCCCTCCGTCCATCTGGTAATAGACATTGTTTGACTTATTTGTTTAAATGAAACCACTGCCCATAGCGGGCCTCCGGGGCATAGGGCGCTTGTTTCATTGCAGTTTTTATTGCGGATTCCCAAATTGCAGCCACGTGTCTGATGATATATGGGAGCCCCTCGGGCACCCAGCATCCCAACATAAGGAGGTCCGGAAGAGGGGTTCACCCGTGCGTACCCTCCAACAGTCGCTTCTCCCAATTGTCGTTCTCGTCTAGCCACTGTACGGCATGTTGGAGCTGTGTCGCCAAGTAATAGAAACCCAACCTAGGGACCTCCAGTCCTCCCTTCTCCTATGTCCTCTGTAGTGTATCCAGTTTCACCCTTTTCCTTTTGGACCCCCATAACCGGTCAACCAATAGACGGTCCAGCAGGTGGAAATTCGCCCGCGGAATACGGTAGAGGGAGTTCTGCATAGTATATAAGCATCGCGGAAGAATCACCATTTTTATTAGGTTTACCCGCCTCATCGGGGACAAGGGCAGATCTCGCCAGAACTCGATTGATTTGTGGATACCCTCCACACATTTCCCCATATTGCGTTCTAGGTTGGCTTCCTGCGTGTGTACCAGCCTAGCCCCAAGGTAACAGACAGTGTCTCTGACCCAATTCATCTCCACTATGGGTAACTCATCCTCCTCCTTGTCCTCCAGGCTTCCCATAGGGAAGAGTTTAGACTTCCCCGGGTTAAGGCAAAGCCCTGATATCTCACCAAAGCCAGTTAACTCCCTAAGTCGCTCCGGGACCGCTTCTTCAGGATGCCGGAGGTATACCAATGTGTCATCGGAATACATTGACACCACATGGACGGTTGTCCCCAGCCTAATCCCCCATTGCTCCATCTTGCATCTAAGGGTGATCGCCAAGGGCTCCATCGCAAAGGCGAAAAGGAGCAGCGACAGGGGGCAACCCTGTCGGGTACCTCTCTGGAGTTCTAAGCTTTCCGATACCTGGTTGCGAAGGCGGACCTGAGCCATTGGTTTAATATAGAGTAGTTTTAACCATCTCAAATACTTATCTCCCAATCCCATCTGCCCAAGTACCATCCAAATATAGTCCCATTCAACAGAATCGAAGGCCTGTCGAATATCTAGGAGACATAGAGCCCACTCCACCTCCCGCAAGTCAGGCGCATGCCAGATATGTGCAAGTCTACGCAAATTATGTGTGGTGTTCCAGCCAGGGATAAACCCAGCCTGGTCCAGGTGGTCCAGTCGGGTCATATATGGTAAGAGTCGCGCCGCCAACATGCCACTCAGAATTTTCTCATCAATATTCAAAAGAGAGATGGGCCTGTAGCAGCCAGGGGAGAGGGGATCCCTATCTGGCTTCAGAACCATGGACACTAATACTTCCATCATGGTTTTAGGAAGTGCTCCCTTGTCTTGAGCCTCGTTAAACTCCTCCAGAAGGCGATCTACCAGCTGTGGGGCAAACGTTTTATAAAATTCGGCAGGGAGACCGTCACTCCAGGGGCATTTCTCTGACCTCCGCTCTTTGATTGATTGCTAGTATTTCTTCCCTAGTGAGTGGCACCCCTAGGGCCCTAGCGTCCTCTTCCTCAAGGATGAGAAGCGTTATTTCGTCTAAGAAGTTCTGTAGAGCCAGCGGCCTGGACTGGGCTGCAGTCGAGCATGTCTGTCGTAAATGAGTCGCAAATTCCTTTATAATCATGTCTTGGGTATATACCACGTTCCCCATACTATTGCAAAGCTCTAACACCGGCACCTGTTCCGTCTCCGTACGGATGAGTCGTGCCAGGAGCGCTCCTGACCTATCTCCCTTCATATATAGTCTCTGCCTGTAGGTGGTATATTTATGCTTCTCCAATCGTGACCAGGCCTCGAGGAGCTCCCTTCGGAGCCACGTCCACTCTGCCATATCGGCGGGAGTCTTGTGTAGTGTGCCCTCTAGGGTCTGTAATCGCTTTTCTAGGGTATCAATATCAGCACTAAGTTGATGTTGGACCCCATAGGTAGTCCTCATGCAGACCCCCCTAATGACGACCTTCATTGCCTCCCACTCCGTGGATCTAGTGGCTGTGGATCCCCAGTTTTCCCCAAAGTAATGTCCGAGGGCCTCCGTCAGTCTGTACGTATGGGGGTCCGTAAGGGCCTCCGCTCGAAGCCGCCATAGTGGGATAGGTGGTCGACCTGGTCCGCTGGACAGAGTCAACAGCAATGGCGCATGGTTGGACAGGTATCAAGGCAGATGGAAAATGGCCTGCATTGTAGCAGAAAGGCCAGCGTAGAGGCAACAATGATCGATACGGGAGAAGGTATTGGCTGCAGTGGTGAAACAAAAGAACTCCCTTTTTGTGGGTTTGCGCGCTCTCCACTCGTCCCATAGCTGCATACCTTGAAGGATATCAGTGAGGGATCTCATCATGCTGGGTTTAGTGTTCTCTCTAGGGGGTTCCCTATCCAAGTTCCCGTCAAATATACAATTGAAGTCTCCGAAAAGAAGGATCTCAGCACCCATGTACGGTGTCGCAGCCTTCTAGACTGCTGGGTAAAAAGCGGGGCAGTCCAAGTTGGGCACATAGACATTGATAATGCACAATTCCCTCCCTTCCCACCTCCCAAACAGGATAAAGTCTAGTCCTTCAGGGTCTAGAACATGTTGGAGGTTTTGGAATGGGACCCCTGGAGCCACCCACACAAGTGCCCCTCGTGCAAAACCAGAATATGATGTGGCATATATCTGCCCGCTCCATCTCTTCCGTAGGCTTGCTAATGTGTTCCCCCATATGTGTGTTTCTTGCAGTCCCGCAATTGCTATCCTGTACCTCTTCAGGAAGGCATGTATTCTGCGACACTTATCTAGGCCTGCCATCCCTCGAACGTTCCAGTTAAGAAACTTCAACGTTTGTACTGTTGTGACGATATGGTTCTAGGTGCCTGACGTGTCCCCCTTTCTCCAGTGTATCCATCTTGTCGTCTCTCTAGCCTGTGTCTCTTAGTGTAATCCTGAGTGACCCAAAAAATTCCCCCACAAACAAACCAACTTGTAAGAACTAAACAAGCCTGTACCCACCCCCCCTCCCATGAGCTGCAGTATAGATTTGTATATGCATCTCGTGATCCCTATAACAAACAATACCCACCGCCCTCTCCCTCCCCTCCCCTCAAGCACTTCGATATCAGTATATCAGGCTTAGGGCCGAAACCCAAGCAAGCATCGTCTAAGATGTCAATGACCATGTCTAATAAGCGCTGTGCAAGAGAACGGGTGACGCCGGGGCGTGAGATTACTCTCAAGCCTCCCTGGTGGCCCTGGTCTCTAGTGGGGGCGTCGCTACTCCGTCAGCTGCCCGTGCCCCCAGCAGAGTAATTATTCAACCGGGTCCTCGACTTATACTTGGTTTGAGTTCAGGATAGGCAGACAAAAAAATCTTATCATAAGAGGTCATACCCAAATTGTAGGTCCCCAAGGAACCCGCAAAGTAATAGCTCTGACCACAATTGTCGGATCCACATCCTATCTACAATATGAATCCCACTTATCAGTACAGTTCAGCAGTTAGTGTTCAGCGCATAGAGTTCATTCTTGGCCACTGGCTGGTCCTCCGGCCCCCCGTTCAATGTCCGGTGTCGTTTCCACCGAATCCAGGACAACCTCCGAATCAGAAGCTTGTAATGTGCTGTCCCGTAGGACCGTGATACGACCCAAGCTCATCATTCTCTTTTGTGGTTTCTGACGTGTAGGCTGCCTACGGCCCCTCGGGGAGGATTGCTTGGAAGGCGTCCCGGTGGAACTCGTAGAAGGAACCAGGCGTCTCCCATCCGGGGCCCTGGCATCCAACCAGTCACTCGCTTCTCCCGCCGAGAAAAAGAACAAGGCGCGTCCCTCACTCTCCACTCTGTTTCGCCGGGAACATAAGGCTATATTTTAAGTTCAAATCTCTGAGCCGCCATTTAACTGCAATGGGGGTCTTCCTCTGTTCCTGGACCCTTTGGGTGTAATCCGGGTACACTGTTATGGAATGTCCCTCAAAGAAGTATCTTTTTCCGCTGCGTGAAAGTTGAAGCAAAAGGTCCCTGTCCCTGAAATTATACAGTTTTGCAATTATAACTCGATGAGGCACTCCAGGTCTAGGGGGGGGCCACCAGCACTCTGTGTGCACTCAACACTGAATAACTTCGACAATTGGTTAGGAGCCATTTCCCGAGTGATCCAGTCCTCCAGAAACCGGCCCACATCTGGCCCTTCCGCTTTTTCAGCAAAGCCCACGAATCTTAGGTTCCCCCTCCTTGAGCGACCCTCTGAGTCCTCCGCTCGATCGTCGAGCTTGATCACTTGTTTCAGCTCCACCACTGCAGTACTAAGGCTCTTGACCTCTTCTTTTAAGACATCTGTATCTTTCTCTGAGGTCGTCACTCTATCTGAAACTTTCCTGAGATCACACCTCAGTAGATTAACGTCTATGGCCACAGCATCGATCTTCCTGATCATATCATCCCTAGTGGACTGAACGGCCCGTATAACATCCATCAGTGTTAGTGCATCTTCGACAGCCCTCTCCAGT
This sequence comes from Calotriton arnoldi, assembly GCA_963921515.1. Lineage (NCBI taxonomy): Eukaryota > Metazoa > Chordata > Amphibia > Caudata > Salamandridae > Calotriton > Calotriton arnoldi. The sequence goes on along the minus strand of CAWUFW010003461.1, from coordinate 531,258 downwards.
ATCCCCTTATCCATTGCTTGCTCCTTGTTTGTTCTCTGGACCATGGGATATAGGCTGGGCATAGTTTGATATTTTGTTGGATTGTGCCTTTGCCGCTGTCTTTCCCCATACTGTCTAACCAGTTACAGCGGGGTTTGTCTATATGACCCTCCCCAACGGGGGTGCGCCTAGAGTATCTCTTCTCAACGGCTTCAGCCCCACCAAGGGTTCAGCTCTCTCTCACGTGAAGTGATCTCTTCTTTGACTCTGATATGCAGGATTTCAGTAATTGTGCGGGCTATTCTTATAGTCCTCGCACCCGGAATAAGGTCCTCCCGCCCTCCACGGTGCACCACCGACTGTTTGGCGAGTCTGGTCAGCTCGTCTGCAATCTCTCAAATCGGGCTCCCAGGGGGGGACTCTCTTCGAATCCTTTCCTCGCTCTCCAGAGCTGACAAGGGTCCCGGGGCCGGTCCTCCCCCCCCCCCCCCCCCCCCTCAGGTCCACGACCACCAGACGAGTCCAAACTCTGCAGGACCTAGCCAGCTCTCTGCCCAGTCATCTCATCGATTTGATTTTTTTTTTTTCCTCTCCTTTTTTCCAATTTATCACCCTACAGTAGTCCTTCATTCCCTTTTAATTCCCGACATGCCGGACACTCCATAGCCACCGAGGGAGGAGGGTCTCCAGTCAAGGGTGCGCTTCCCCACGAGGGCTTACCGGCATCAGGCGACCCGTGGGCTGAGCCAAACTGGCCACCTTTATTTGGGTTTCTCCAGCTGTTTTCACCACTCGTGTGTCCCTGCACCTCAGGCCATATGTAGTGCGCCTCCGCGTGTCAAGTCGATCCTACCGGCCGCGGTCTGGCTTCCGCTGGGGATGCCCGACCGCCAGGCTGCCCCAGCAGGGGCCCGACCGGCTCCCAGAGTCCGCCCCGCCCGCCGGGTACTTTACCGGATCTTCGACTGCATCCGACCGCCGCAGCGCCAGACTCCTTTTCAACGGGCGCGAGGTTGTCCGCCATCCAGACCTTTTCAACGGAGGCAGCACCTCTCCCTCCGGGGCCGGAATCCGTTCTCTTCCCCCCCCTCAGCGGGGTCTAGAAAGTCTGTAGGCCCGGCGTCTTCGTCCAACCTCGCAGGCCAATCCCAAAATGGCGCCGGCCGTTCACCCGGATCGGGGTTCCGATTTCACTGTCCTGAGCTTTCACGCCTCATCTCCTCACTCGCATGGCAGCCGATAGTCTCACGGGTCCCAGGGGATCAAGTTCCGTGTGTTTAGGAGCCAGGATTCTCCAGGATGTTGACTTATCTCGGGCCGCCGCACGGAGCTCTTTCAGAGCACGTCTACGCGGCCATGATGCCAAGCCACGCCCCTCGAGTGGACACCTTTTATTACTTGGGCGTAACCCTTACGGAGAAGTTGTCCTGGAAACAACACATCTCAAAACGAATCCTTCAGCAGAGGAAAACCACAGGGGCACTGATTATGGAACACAGGGCCTCGCAATCAAGGCAGATAGCAGCCCCGCTCCAGATATATGATCAGAAGGTGGTAAGTTCAGCTCTCTATGGGGCTGAAATCTGGGGGTTCGACAATTTAGAGGGCCTTCTCCTTACAGAAAATAAATTCTTGAGATTGCTCTGTTCTCTCCCCCAGAGTACCCCGCTCCTTCCCCTAAGGTTTGACATGGGCAGAACCACCATAGTGGACAAAGCAAGACTATGCGTCCTTCTCTTCTGGCTGCGTTTAAAACAAACACCTGAGCTTATCCACTACGTGGCCACCCTTGAAGTCCTTAAGCTTGATCGGTTCAAAAAAATTGGGTGGTTTAGCAACATCATGTCATTGCTTTCTGCTATTAGCTTGAGGAATTTGTGGGTCGAGCCTGATGCTAGCTTGCTGCCTTGTAGAGACTGCGTTAAGACCCGTTACTGGAACTGGGTGGATCAGAGAAATGCCGCACACACAACAGGAGGCCGTCTCACATCAGAATTCTTAGAGTTCAAGTTACTAGGCATGTAGTAGCAGTAGCAATTAACTAAGAGCTAGAGACTGCTTGCGTTTCAGGCAAGCAGGAACGCGAGCACAAAAAGCGGCAATTCTTTTAATCCTTGTATCCTTTAATCCTTTATTTAGGAAACCTTTAGTTTTTAACAGGTTTTAACTTGTTTTAAATTGGTTTTAATACTGCCCATCTTGCTATTGTGTTTATCGTTGCCTCACTGTATTTCAGTTTAACCTGGGACCCTGACCCCCAGCTCACTTACCCCAGCTCCTGCGGGACACCTCTCACGCGCTGATAATCCTCCTCGGTCCACCGCAGCTGTTGCTGTTTGAGTGGAGGGAAGATTACCAAACCGGACCACTCACTTCCGGTTTGTGCCACACAGCGGCAGCCATCTTGGGAGGGAGACGGTCTAGTCTCCTCCCTGGCCCTTAACTTTTTGGGTACTTAAACCAGGCCATGCCGCGGATGCGCAGCGGACGCGCGCAGCGGACGCGCCGCTGGCGTGCCAAAGGCGCGCCTAAGGCAAGCCAGTCTGCGCCCGTCAGCGTCCCGGAGGCGTCAGGCGCAGGACATGCTGCCCGCCATCCTGGTGAGTTAAATAATTTCCCTACTTACATTAGTGAAACACCACTAGACCTAGGCAGTCACCTTAAATGCAGGAATAGGGTGGAGAGCATGAACACCATTAACTTGTTTGTCTGCCCCTGTTGTAACTGGTCCCCAGGCATTGAAGGCGGGGGAGGGGTTTTCGGCACCAGTTCAAAGGGACACAGGTAGCACGTGCAGTCAGGGTAAACCAGTCAAAGCAGCACTCTTCAATACTCGCTCCCTCCAAAACATGAGGCACAAGTCCATGACTTTTTATCGGAGGAGCTTCCTGACCTCATGTTTCTCACCGAAACATGGCTTTCTGACTCATCCAAGCCAACATTTGCGTTGGCAATTCCAGAGGGCTTTAAAATCCTGAGAATGGATAGGCAGGTGGGGATGGGAGGGGGGGGTCGCTGTGGTTTACAAACAGGAACTGGCATGCTCCCATATTCCACTTGACCCGGTAGAGGGTGTGCAGTGTTTGGGTTTTCGATGCATGGTCTCTCCACACCAATGCATCACGGGAATGCTTATCTATAGACCTCCGGGGGTAGTTGGGAATTTTATCAATTCACTACATGAATGAATCACCTCACTTGCCCTGAGGTATAAGCACCTACTCATTCTAGGGGACCTGAACATGCATTTTGATAAGCCTACTGACCCCCAGGTGAGGGCCTTACTAGAAATAACGGCAGCCTGCAATCTCATACCTTTTGTGTCTGGTCCCACCCACAAATTTGGACCCACATTAGACCAAATTTTTAATGACTTACAGGTGGTGGTAGAACCTTCAACACAGTTAATTTGGTCAGACCACCTCCTAATTAACTTTCGAATTCCAGTCACTGGGAAGCCAAATCCTTAAGCAGAATCTAAGGTTGAGCTCACTTGTAGAGCTTTCCACAAAATAGATATCCCGTCCCTCAAGTGTACGCTCAACTCCTCCCCTTCACTGACGGGCAACCCTGAATCTGACGCCTACATGGTAGAAGAGTGGCTGAGGACCAATATTGAGGCAGCTGCCCCTTGGGCCAAACGCACCTCAAAACGAATGAACCGTTCGGCACAGTGGTTCAACGAAGAGCTGAGAACGAGCAAAAGTAACTGTAAAAGACTAGAGAGGAAATGGCGCAGGCAGTATCTTGTAGAGGACAGAAATACCTACAAGGCAGCACTTTAAGTACACTACAAACTAGTATGGAGGGCCAAAAATTGTTATTTTGAAGACAGAATAACTAATACTAATAACAGTGGCAAGGAAATCTTTAAAATTGTTAAACTGTTCACAAACCCGAAAGCAGAGATCAAAGTAGCCGCACCGTCAGCCGATTGGGCAAGGCAGGTTGCCTGCTCCCTTCATGATAAAATTAAGGTGATGCAGCAGTCATTCTCCTCCGAGACGGAAGAAACCACACCTTCCCACTACTCACAAGGGGATGATGTCTTTTTGCTCTCCCCTTCAAAGGTATTGTCACAAAGGCCGTCACTGTCCCAATTCCCCGCCCTCAAACTAGAAGACTCTCTCACCTATCTCTCGGGGCTTAAGTCAGGATCACCTACTGATGCCTGTCCTGCTAAAATGGTACCAGCACTAGCAGCCACCTTAAACGTACCAGTCAATAAGGTAATCAACTCCTCACTGGTCACGGGTGTCATGCCATCTGCCTGGAAGCAGGCAAAAATCTTGCCTCTCCTGAAGAAACCCAAAGCAGACCCCAACGACCCTACTAACTATAGACCTATCTCCCTTCTTCCTGCTTTCGCGAAGGTAGTAGAAAAACATGTTAATACCGTAATGACAGAATACATAGAGGAACATTATCTCCTCCACTCTACGCAATCTGGTTTTAGGGCTAACTACAGCACAGAGTCTGCCTTGCTGGAAGTGACGGAATACCTTAAAGATCAGCTTGATGATGGGGGAAGAGCAATTCTGATCCTATTAGTCGGCGGCATTCGACACGGTGCCTCATGAGATGCTCCTAAACAGACTGAAAAACATGGGCATAAAAGGGAAGGCATTGGCATGGATTACATCTCTTCTGGAACACAGGGAACAGATTATCTGGACTCCTCCCTTCTCTGCCGCAATGCCTAACATAAAGGTGGGAGTCCCGCAGGGATCTGCCCTTAGTCCCACCTTATTCAATCTGTATATGTCACCACTTGCATCATTAGCAGAGGCACATGGTGCAAAAATTGTCTCTTATGCGGATGATACGCAGCTCATTTTCTCATGCAAGAAAGGGGATGACTTTAATGGAGAAATAATTAGATCCTGCCTCACCAATGTTTTCAAATGGCTGAAGCAGAATCAGCTTAAATGCAACCCCGATAAAACCGAGATTATATTCTTCGGCCAACCTGTAGAGAACAACTGGGCTCAGTGGTGGCCTTCTGACCTCTCTTTTCCCAGCACTTCCCAATCGGCAGTGAAAAACCTAGGTATCCATATTGATAATGAACTATTGATGCGGACCCAAGTTCAAGCCCTAGTAGGAACCTGCTTTGGAGTACTACGGATGCTCAAGAAATTTCTACCGCTTCTCCCCCTGGATTCCAGGAAGACAGTGGTTCATGCTCTGATCACGTCCAGACTGGACTATGCTAATGCCCTTTAGCTGGGTCTGCCGGACTACCTGTTACAGCGTCTTCAGGTAGTGCAGAAATCGGCAGCAAGAGCAATTCTTAAACTAAAGCCCAGATCACATATGACCCCCCATCTGAGGTCCTTACATTGGCTCCCAGTCAGGGAGAGAATAAAATTTAAGCCCTGGTTATTTTTTTTAAAGCCTTCCATGGAACAGGTGCCGCCTACCTTAGAAAGCGAGTCAGCTGCTATGTACCCTCCAGGACACTCAGATCGTCCAATGCTGACCTGGCTTGCATCCCAAAAGCTCGCCTGGCACGCAGAGGAGGCAGATCCTTTGGCTTTTTGGGAGCCCACATTTGGAATAAACTACCGGCAGCTCTGAGATCTCCGACAGTGCTCTCACACTTTAAAAAACAGCTGAAAACTTGGTTATTTAAAATCTGAGCCTCGTAGGAAATGCACTAGTTAATTGTCAGCGCCGGGACACTCTCGAAAGAGTAGCTGTGCGCTATACAAATACGGGTCATTCATTCATTCAGTATATGGAGGTCATCACCATCACGTGTGATAGAAAGCTGTATATCCAGTTTAGATTTGGTACCCTCCCTCTGAAATCGTTCACAGCGGCATGCCAGCGGGGAGCCACGGATGCATTGTGCTGCTGCCCCTGTTGCCCAGGGGTCCATGAGACGATTAAACACGTTCTCTTCGCATGCCCACTCTATAAAACCCCGAGGCTTAAATGGTTAGCCCCTGTCTGCAGGCAGATGGGTATCCGATGCCATCAAGAGGCGCTGCGCATCTTAAAAACAGATTCCAGGCCACTAATAGCATGCGCAGTAGCCAAATTCCTGGGGAAAATGTGGCTCATTAGGAGGCTCGCACTGAAGAACGGCTGAACCGCATTTGCAGCTTTTAAATTGATCCCTATTTTAGTTAGTCTATAGTCATAGTCTATGCCTCACATACTAATAGCATTTGAAATTGAGACCATGCCACTGTGATTATCTGCAAGGGTTATCTGCATAACATCCCTCGGACTCTTTTTGTACAACGGCAACATTACCGAACTACTTTGTACACATTGTTGCTTCATTTACCTGAGCCATTGCTTCATTTCTAACGGAGCTAAGTGACCAACAATGTAAGCTGTGCTCCCATTGGTTTTCTTAATATGTATGCAATATGGTACTCTTGCACTAAACGCACTTGCACTTTTCTCCATCTCCCTAAGAGGTCCAAACCGTGAGCGCAACCTCCTTAGTGTAATTCTGTCCAAGTTTTATTCCACCTGCATGAAGACTTTTATCAATGCATTGTTTTTTTACAAATTATAGTTTTTAGCTGTCAGTCTAGCTGTTTTAACTGATGGAGCCACCTAACAGGAATTCGGACGTTGCACTAATAGCGCATTATACACTATGCTTTCAACAATGTATCCTTACATTATACGCACTTGCACTTTTAAGTAATCTTCGTAGGGTTCCATTATGTGCGAGCCACTTATTCGGCATACCCGCCACCCTACGTTCCAATGTTTTGTTTTAAAAAAAAAATATTTTTATTATTTTTTTAAACAACAAACACAGCAGGTGCATTTCAGTCAGAGTCCATCGATTATGGCCAACAAAAGTTACAAGAAGCAATGGTACAAAGCAAAGAGTGGTATGTTCATCCTCCCTACCCCTCTTAGTGTCGTCCACCCCCCGTAGTCATGATCCCCTGGGTCCCTCGGCTAGGTAAGCGTCTAGCGTAGTGTACCCCCTACCCCCCTGTCGGTTCATATGGCGTGCAATATTGTTGTCTTCCTCCTCCGTCTCTAGGTGATAGTAATTCAGCCATGGCTGCCAGATTTTCTTAAACTTTCGTGCGCACCCACTTGCTTTGTATACCATCTTTTCGGCTCCCATGTACATGTCCATGCCAGTGCGCCACTCTTTCAGGGTGGGAATTTCCGGTCTCCCCCAATATCTCGCTATGTCGCGTTTAGCTACAATGAGACCTAAGTTGCAGAGCAGGAGTTGATACCTTGTAATATCAACCTCCGTATGGATGCCTAGCAGGACGAACTTGGGGTCTATCGGGATATGCGCGTGAAGTATATTATTTAGTTCTTGCACGATCTGTGTCCAATAGCCACGAATTGACTGGCAGTCCCACAGCTTGTGGATGAAGGAGCCGCGCTCTATTCTGCAGCGCAGACACTCTGGCGTCTCCGCCCTGCCCATCGCATGTAATTTTGCCCTATCATAGTATACCCTATGAAGAATTTTGAACTGGACCAGTCGTAGTCTAAGCTTGATTGCCACCTCCCTAGGGTGCATTAGGGCTGTCTCCCAATCAATGTCCTCTAATGTGCCGACAAGGTCCTCCCACTTACCCCGAAGTGTTAGTAGATTATCGGGTGCATTGTTTATCAGGGTTTTATATGTCCAGGAAACTGCTTTCTCTAGTATCTCTTCCTGGAGCAGCCGCCCTTCTAGCGGGGCATATTCTGGGAGGGTAGTGATGTCGTGCCTGTGGGCCTGCCAGGCATGTCGGAGTTGGAGGTACTTATAATGCTGCGTGTCCGTCAGGTGATAGTCCCTTTGTAAATCTGCGAACGTCATCATGGCGCCCTGTCTCGTTATGTCACCTAAAGTAGTAATCCCAATGGTATCCCACCCCTTAAAACCCTTTAGCTTTGCAAATTCAGTTATCCGTGTACCTTCCCATAGGGGCGTGGCCTTGGTTAGTCTTTTTCCCATTTCATTACCTTTTCAGCTTCTGTCCAAGCCTCAATTGCCCTCTGAGTCGCTGGCAACAGGCTTCTCATCCCGTGGCCCCCATATATGTAGTGAAGGTGCGAGCGTGTGGAAAATTGGAGTCTCTCTAGGGCGTATGTGGGGTGGTCCTGAGGGGCATGCCCCCACTCGTTGATGACTACAAGGTGTGCTGCTCTATAATATGCTTTAACGTCTGGCAGCGAGATTCCCCCATTATAATGGCTTCGTTGCAACGTTTGTAGCGCCACACTAGGGTGACCTCCGTCCCATAGCAAAATTCACAGTTCAGCGTTTATTGCCCTGAAGATAACTTCCGGTATTTTACAGTACATATTTTGAAAATATATAGTAGCTTGGGTAGTGTTATCAATTAAACATAGCCGCCCTCCCTAGTAATGTCAGGGGAAGACGCCTCCATCTGATCACATCTTCCCGGAAGTCCGCTAGGACGCGCTGGATGTTGCGGGTTAGACAGGTTGCCACATTTCCTGAAATGTAGAGTCCCAGATATTTAAAACCTTCTTTGGCAATGGGGAGATGCATCGGGACGGACTGCATGTCAAGGCGGCCCCCAATTGGGTATATGGTCGATTTCCCCCCAGTTAATTTTGTATCCCGTGTGTGCTCCGTAGTCCTCAACTACGCGAAAAACAGTAGGGAGTGTCTTGTCTGGGTCGGTTATGTATAAAAGGATGTCGTACGCGTAAAGCGAGATCCGCTCATCCAACAACCGACCTTCGATGTCTTGGAACCCTGTTAGATCCGGGTGTGCTCTAACCAGGCACGCCATTGGTTCCAGGACAAGCGCGAAGAGTAAGGGGGATAGCGGGCAACCTGGTCTAGTCCCCTGCTGAATGGGGAACTCAGCTGATTTGACTCCATTAACTCGCACTCGTGCTCTAGGATTCGTATATAGAAGATCGATCCATGTTCGGAAATTATGCCCAAAACCTAGTTTTACCAGGACCCGCTTCAGGAAAGGCCAGTGTACCGTGTCAAATGCCTTTTTTTCGGCATCAAGCGATGGGAACATATGTGGAGCCTCCCTCCCTTTAGTCGTGTCCAGCCAGTTCGCTAGCCTACGGAGATTGAGGCGTGTGGCACGCTTAGTTATGAAGCCCGACTGGTCTTTATGTACTAGTGACGTAATGACCTTCAATAGCCGTGTGGCCAATATAGAGGCCAATATCTTCGTCTCCACATTAAGGAGCGATATAGGGCAATATGAGCCGCACTTTTTTGGGGTCTTGTCCGGCTTTGGAATGGCCACAACTGTGGCCTGACGGAGATCCGGGGGAAGCGTTCCCTCATCTCTTGCCGCTAAGAACAGATTTAATAAGCGTGGGGCTAGGGTATTAATGTTTTGCTTATAGAACTCCCCGGGAAGGCCATTCGGCCCCGGGGTTTTTCCCGCCTTCTGTTTGGCAATTGCAGCCTGCACTTCTTCTAGAGTAATCTCCTCGTCCAAGGCCGCCGTGTCATCAATGTGTAAAACGGGCATATCTATGGCTGCGAGATAGTCATCTATGCCATCTTCTGGTATCGCCGGACGGGCTGCGTATAAAGCAGTATAGTATCTTGCAAATGCTGCCGCAATTGTGGGTGCCATCCTATGCCATGTCCCCTCCTCTTCTATCTGGTTTACCCAATTTGCTTCTCTTTCTTTGTGGCTTAACCAGGCTAGCAGCTTCCCCGCCCTGTCTCCTGTCTCGTATAATCTGTGGTTAGAATTCGGGCACGGGCCTCCCCCTCTACCAAAGCACGGAGTTCTCTCTGTGTAATCTCCAACTGTCGAAGCGTCCTAGCTTCATTGTCCGGGGATATATTCTGCTCCAGTTCTAGCAATTTGCCTTCAAGATCCCGTATATGCGACGTTTCCTCCCTATGCTTTCGAGAGATTACGTCCTGCAGCCTCCCCCTAAGGACTGTTTTGTATGCCTCCCAAAGGGTGGCCTCCGAGGACACGGAGCCTTCGTTTTCTTGGAAAAAATAGTTTAGTCTCAATGTCAACAGTGTCAGCTACCGTTTTGTCACGCAGCTCCCAGGGGTTCAGTCTCCAGTCTGATTTGGGTATGTGTTTCCCCCCCCCTACCTTTATCTGTAGAGATGAGTGATCGGAGATACCCCTTGCCAGATGGTCCGTGTCCTCCATGACCGGGATCTCCCCTGCCGGGGTGAAAAGGTAGTCAATCCGGGAGAAGGTCTTATGTGCCCCTGAGAAGTAGGAGTAGCTACGGTCGAGTGGGTGGTGTCGGCACCAAAGATCAGTCAGCCCTAGGGAGCGTGTAAAGTCTGATAATGGGGTTGGTGTCTGAGTGCTAGTGGCAGTGCGAGATCTATCCAGACGTGGGTCCATCACATCATTAAAGTCACCCCCTATTATGTGAATTGAGGAGTTTGAATCTAAGAGTATCTTAGCCACTGCCTGTAGCGTCGGGGATTGCAGTCGCGGCGGGGCATACACGCTCGCCAGGGTAAACTCTCTCCGGCCCCATATCCCCCTGACCACTGCATACGTGCCCCCCCGGGTCTACCCAGGTCTGGGCTACTTGGAAGGGTTGGGTTTTCCTAATAAGAACAGCCACCCCTCAGGCTCCAGGGGAAAACCCAGCGTGTACCAGTGTGGTGTATGCCCCTCCCCAATAAATGCACATCGGGTACCTCGGAGGTGGGTTTCTTGTAGGAGGACTATATCCGGCTTAATCCATTTGATATACCTGTCCACCAAGCCCCTCTTAATGTTACTGCCCAAACCGCTAACATTCCACGTCAACACAGTGTACGGTGGGTCATGCATTACGTTTGTGGCTCATGTGGGTGGTATAGGAAATGGCCCCTCACTTGCCAGTCCCCGCCTAATAACTTCCGGCTCTGTGGTGTAAGACAACCTGCTGTTACTAATGAAAACGAAAAAACTTGAAATCGAGAACCCCAAACTCCCCTGCCTTCCCCACCCTGTGCCCCCCACCCCACATCCTCACGCGCCCTATGCTCGACCCTTCAACTGTCCACAAACCAACATGCATAAGTCTCTACTGAGGTGTCTGTCGTACCCACCCTTCCCCACCCGCTTACCTCCCAACAACAACCAAAATTACAAAGGATATGTCTCTAATTCAGGAAGAGAGTTCTCCCAGACTCTTCCTTGATACAAATAAGTCTAGGAGGGATGGCCTCCTCGCCGTCGCTGTGCCGCCGGCAGATTCTTCCGTTACGCCCGTGGTTCACATTTCTTTGCCACTTTTGTTTTGTTGTCGTTGGTGATCTGCCGCCACTTCCGGGCCTGTCGTCCCAGATCCCTCTGCATTGTGAATAGCCCGAAGCAGGAGGTGGTCCCCATCCGTATCTTCAAGGGAGTCCTGGTTGGAGTGATCAGCGTGAGTACTGTCCCCATGAGTCTAGTCTCCAGTTGCGGCCCGGGCCCCCCCGGCTCTTCCTGTGGTGGTACCCCTCTCCCTCTATATGGGGTCCCAGGCTGTGTTGTCCCGGAGCGCTTCGGGTTCCCAGCAGTGAGGCGCCGTCTCAGTTTCGTTCTCTGTGGTCTAGGCTCCCATCTTGGTTGTGGAGCTCCTGGTTGTGATGTGGCGCTACTGGTCTCCAGTCTAAGTCTCGGGCGTTCCTCGATCCACGCCCAGGCGTCATCAGGTGTTTGAAAGAACTGGGTCGAATCCTGAAAGATCACCTTAAGCTTGGCTGGGAAGAGAAGCATGTATTGGATGCGTAGGGCCCGGAGTTTGACTTTCACGGAGTCGAAGGATTTCCGCATCTTCTGTACCTCCCTAGAGTAGTCGGGGAAGATCATGACTCTGGTATTGGCCAATTTGAGTTCCCCCAGTTTCCGCGCTTCCCTCAGGATTACATCTCGATCTTGATAATTTAGGAATCTGGCGATCAGGGGACGCGGTGGGGCTCCGAGTGAGGGTCTCACAGCCGGCATCCTGTGTGCTCGTTCAATGAGGAAGCAAGTGGAGAAGTTAGCTCCTGGAAGGACTTCTCTCAGCCACGTCGCCAGAAAGGCAGCAGGATCCGCGTTCTCCTGTCCTTCAGGAATCCCGATGAAGCGGAGGTTGTTTCTCCGAGCCCTGTTCTCTGCATCATCAACCCTCCACGTGAGCTCTTACGGTAGCTTGGAGGTCCTTGATGTCACCTTTGGAGGTATGCGTCACGTCTTCCACCTGGGATATGCGGGCCTCCGCTTGAGTGACGCGGTCTGCAATGTTTCGTGCATCCTGTCGAAGAAGGGATACTTCCGTCCTGATCTCCGCCATTTTGCCTTCGATGGCGTCTCTCGAGGCATGGATCGCCTGAAGGATGGCTGCATTATCCTGCACACTCGCATTGTCCCCTTCAGGTACTGTGGGTGCGGGAAGCACTTTAGTGTACTTGTCCATCTTCCCTTGTCAGTGCGTCTTGGGTTCCTTGTCTTTAGCCATCATCCGAGGTGGGAGGTGTTGCTACTGCCGACTACGCAGCCAGGGTGCGAGGGGGAGAGGTCTCCAGCTCGTGTCTTGGAGGCAGAGAGCGACGTGCGGTAGGTCGGCACGTCTCGTCTCTCCTGTGCAGGCAGTATAGGTAGGGCCCCCTGGCCGGCGTCCTGACCCCGGATCACGCCATGGAAGGGTCTCTCCAGCGGGCTAGTACGTTCAGGGGGGTCTTTCTAGCACACGCTAGATGCTATATAGCTGTGGCCCCATGGACCGCTCTCCCTTGTGCGTCAATGACATGCACGTCAATGTCCTAATCTACAGTATGGCGGCCACAAAGCTCCTCCTATAGCACCTTTCCGGTGTCCCGATTCTGCAGTACTATGGCAGACTAATTAGTGCTGAAGGCCCAACAGCATCCGGGGGTCAACAGTGCGCCTGCCGTCCCGGCCGCATCGCACGGTGGGGCCCCACAGCAGTCTTGACAGGTGCAGCTACGTCTGGCTCCGTCCCCTTGGGAAGTCACACTCGACCAAGGTAGGTAAACCAATGGGGCTAGCCTAGCAGGTCTCTGGAAGGCTGATCGGGTCTGCCTCTGCTCCTGGGGTCAGCAAGTGCCTCACACTAGGATTGAGCACATCTCCAGAGGCTGCCACCCCCCGCTCCGGTCTCCACAGCAATGCAGTTAGTGGTGGTGTCCATGTAGGGGACTATCTAGCAGGTTATGTGTGGCTCACGTGGTCTGCCGGTCCTGCCCCGTATCCCGGGCTTCCGCTGCCGCAGCGCTATCTCTCCTGGCAGTCCCACCAGGCGGCCGTGCGGTCTCCACCCGCCTCTCCCTCCGGATTGTGTGCTGCAGGCAGCAGTGCAGGCCGTGACGCGGGTCTCCTCCTTGCGCTCAGCCCTCCGGAACCGCAGCCGGCCTGGCGCTTAGGGGGCAGCAGCGCAGGGTCCGTTCCCGCAAAGCCCCGCAGGGGCGATCTCTCTCCCTCTCTGCACCGCGGGGGGGCGGTCTCCAGAGCTCTGCTAGCAGATAGCACGGAGGCGCAGCGAGCCGAAAGTCCTCCGAAGGCTACACACCCCCACAGGATTTCGGAGCAGGCCCTCTCTCCGCAGCAGAGCGACGGAGAGGGAGAAAGGGAGCCTCACCCCGCTACGCGGCCGGCGATACCTGGATGTTGTCTCAGGGAGGGCGGTCGCTCCGGCTGTATGGGGTCGGCGCGTCCTCTCTGCGCCTTCACTTGTCCCCCGATCAATCCCACACGGCATGGACCGCAGCGGTTGTGCCTCGACGCCCTCGGCAGTTTTGTTCACCGCTATCTGGACCGGGCGGCCATCTTGGCAGCCAGGACTCGTCGTCCCGTATCAGCCGCAGTTCTCCCCTCAGGGCCACAGAAGGGGCTTCCTCCGCGGGGTTGGGGGTTAATTGGCACTCGGCCGGCAGATCCGAGTCATGGATGTGGCCGGAAGACAGCATACAGCAAGGATTAGTGTCGGGCGGCCGGAGGTCTGGCAGATGCGGCTAGTCGGCCATGTTGCTGGCCACGTCCCCCCCCCCCCCGTTCCAATTTTAACCGTTTTTTATGAAGTTGATCTATTTTAATCTGTCAGTTAACCTTTGTCTGTAGAATGAATTATGGCAATGTATGCGTTGGTGAATCCACTGTTTTGTACTTCTTTGCACTTTGATGGTCGTAATGACCGAATAAAGTTCTGTGACTGACTGAATATAATTAAACTTAATGGCCTGCCGCTGCAAGCAATGACACCTGTTAATCACCCTCCCCATAGTTATGGGCCTGACCCGCAGGCACATAATTAGCAGCGTTTATCGCCTGCAAGTGAGGGTAATATGGCCACTAGCGCATCCTTCATCCCCACCTAAAATAGAGCGCTGTGTGAGCGCCCCTCCTGTGGTGGTTCTGCCTCTTAGACTTGAGCTGCTGGCACACAGATGGCTATTGGTACATCTCCCTCCTTCGGGTGAAATAACGCTCAATCAGCCAAAGAAAAGTAAAAAACTTCCATTTACAGTTTCCTCGAGGTATCATAGCTTGTTTCAATTAGACTCTTCGTTCTGCTCCTCCAGTATCTTGGCTAACCTAAGGGCTCCATACCACAAGATGTTTAATGTGTATTACCAATCAATCAAATATGCTTTATTCGATCACTAGTATCATAAAAGCAATATGAAACAAACATGCAAATACATTAAAATCATACAATGATTTACATCGAATTAAAAATATGATTAAACTAGTTTTTTGAATTGCTAGGTTTATATAAAAGATACTAGTAAGGGAGATAAGTCCTGATCGATTTTTAAAAGTTGTAAAAGAAAAAAAAAGATCTATAAAACTATGAAAGAAAATGCATTAAAAACACCACCAAATAGTGACAAATAAGACATGGATGTATAAAAACTATACAGGAGCACTCACAAACAGTGAGATTATATCCCAGGATAAGACACACTCTTTATAAAAACATATACATTGCTCCCGGGGGTTCAAAATCAGTAAGCTCTCCAATGTATTACAATGGATGTAAAATGAGGGAGGAGCTGCCATTATTGCTGGTCACTCGGCATTTGAGAGCCCTTCAAAGCTTTGTGTCTGATAATCCAAGCACGACTCAGAAACTTGGCCACCCCAGAAATAAAAAGCGTGGTTGAATCAGTTTTAAGGATACGCAGGGCGACCTTGTAGTCACGCGTGCTCATGGATTTACAGATTGGTTTTATCCATTTGGACCTGGCGATGGAATAAGCCGGGCAAGCGAACAAAACATGGGACACACTTTCCATTGGAGCTCTGCAACAGGGGCAAGCCTCGTTTTGATGTTTGTACGGACGCCATTTGGATGTTGTTGCATAAACTGGGAGTGTGCCTAACCTGAATTGGGTATATAGTAGCCTATCGCGTGGAACCTGGATAATATCCAGGTAAAGTTCTAAGCCTCTACACTGCTTGTGGCTGAAAAACTCATCTGTCAATCTCCCCAAATTTGATTTGCTCAGCTCATTGGAGTCAACCCAGTTCCAATAGATATGCTTGAGTTCTGCCTTGTTGGGAGGGACTTGGGTGGCCCATGATTCCGAGAGGCCCAGCTTTATCAACATCTTTCTAACATTGGATATCCACTTGACTCTATGCCCCACATCTAAATTAATCCGCTCAGTCAGGGCAGCGGCATAATTCGCGAGCTCCGGGGTACGCATTACGCGTGCCCAAAAAAGCAATGGGCGCAGCTTAACAATATCCCTGAGGGGCCGTCTGCCCATGTCAAACATTAAGGGGGTTAATGGAGTGTTACAAGGGAGCATCACCAGGCCCCTCAAGAACTTGTGCTCAGATCTACAAATTTCCTCGATGTTATCAAAGCCCCATAGCTCCGCCCCATACAATGCGGCGGAAACTACTTTGGCTCGTAGATTGCAAGAGCTGGGGCAACTGGCCTGCTATACGAGGACCGGTGTTCTTTACTTAATGCCCCAGCTACGCGTTTGTGGTTCATGAGCATCTTGGCTAAATGGGGCTTCCAGTGCATTTTATCTGAAAGCCGGATGCCCAGATAATCAAACATGCTTACCCGCTCCAGTAAGGTATCATTTAAAATTAAATTATTTTTAAGACTTGTGAGGATTAAAAACCATGAATTTTGTTTTGGTGGTGTTTATAACTAATCCCTGAGAGTCACAAAATAATTGATATCTATTTAACAATTTTTGTAACCCAGATGGAGTTTTTGATACCAACAAGGTGTCATCCGCAAACAAGAGGGTAGGAACTTTGTCGCCCGCCAGCGTCGGTGCGTCGGCCGAGATCTCCTGAAGAAATCTCACCACCCCATTGACGTATAAGGAAAACAGGGTGGGTGCCAACACACAGCCCTGGCGGACTCCTCTGCTAACTGGTATCTTCTCCGTGACCTCCCCTTGTGGCCCCCATCTCACTTGGGCAAAATTTCCTTCATGTAAGCGAATTAAAAGGTTAAGAACTAACGGGGGGAATGCCCAGATCCCTCAAAGTCTGCCACATTCTCGTCCTCGGTACAAGGTCAAAAGCAGTTTTCAAATCAAATGCCAGGTAAAGGCTACCCTTGCCAATAACAACGACCTTCCAATATATAAGTAATAATATGAAGACTTGGTCGATCGTTCCGGTATTGGCCCTGAACCCAGCCTGGTATTGGGAAAGGACATCCTCATCTTCGGCCCAAGTCTGTATTCTCTGGAGGAGGACCCTACCTACCAGCTTCTGCATGGCGTCGATTAGACTTATTGGCCTGTAGTTGGATGGGTCTTCCCTGTCTCCTTTTTTAAATATTGGAACCACCATCGCGCCTTTCCATGAGTCTGGGATTGGGCATCCATTGGCTATGGCGTTGATCAAGAGTTGGATATAGCGCGACCAGTTTTTGGGATCAGCCAGAAAGAGGTCACCAGGAAGACCATCCGGTCCGGGGGCTTTGTCCGGAACTATTTTGGATATTGCCGTTTCAATTTCGACCATAGAGAATGGTTCTATAGTATTCCCTACCAGAGGGATATCTGTGGAGTTGCTTATTACAACACAGTAAACACATGTTTTTCCTCTTCCTGCTCCACATGTCTCAACTAAAGACCCCATTTCTTCACGGACGGCTTCTGGAGACGCAGGTCTAGAAGGCGCCTTCCTTCTGCACTAGTGAAATCTTTACTGGGTAAGGAACATTGTTTGATCAAACAGTCCGTGTTAGTTGGGTGAGTTCTAACTCTGAGCCAAGAGAGGATCCCTGTCTTTTTCACTATGATGTGAGGCACATCTATTGTGGGACTGGCCTCTTGAGCAATATCCCTCCTGTTGTATCCTATCTAGAGGGAAAGAAAGGACGTGAAAACAAATGTCTAGCATACTCCATTATGCTCCAGAGAGGAGGAAGAAGGGTTGCGTACCATTAGTGACATGTTTAAAGTCTCCGAGGAGCACATCATTATCATCTACAGAAATACTGTACAATACAGGCTGTACAATAGGAAGAAAGTCAGCCAGGAAGCAGTAGAAGAACAGGTGGCATAGATTGTGCCACCGGGCCTTAGAAGGAAACTTAAAGCCACTAAAAACTCCCTTGAATGACATCTTGTTCTTATCACTAATTTGGCTCAGTTGTTTCTGAATACATGGTCCTTCAGCAGTTGGTGTGTACTGGACAAGCCCAAAGACACTGTGTGGCGTAACCATTGTTGTCCTCCACTTGCCCTTTTGTGTCTTTGGGTGTATCAGTACTAGTGTAGGTCTCTGCAAATCTGTGCCAATGTGTATGTGCTCTTGTGTATGTTGGTGTACAGTTGTGCTTTTGTATGTTTGTGATCTGTGCTAATATAGATGAGTGTATTTTTACCAGTGTGAAACACTGTGTGCTGTGTAGGAAAGTGGGTTTCTGTTGCAGTACCCCCCCCCCTCCCACACTGCCCCCCCCCCCCCAACACACTTTTTGCCTGGCTTGTGACGCAACTTTGACCGTTGAGTACTGGGTCCCTGCTAACCAGGTTCCCAGTACCAATGTTCTTTCCCAAAACCGTACCATTGTTTCCACAATTGGCACACCTCTGGCTCACATATAAGTCCCTTGTAAAAGGTGCCAGTGGTACCAAGGGCCTTGTGACTAGAGAGGGTCTCTAAGGGCTGCAGCATGCATTATGTCACCCTAAGAGACCCCTCATCAACCACAAGCACACTGCCACTGCAGGCTGCGTGTTTTGGTGCAGATGGAAGTGAAGAGTCGACCTGGCACACCTTCCTGTGTGCCAGGCCTACCAGCACTGCAAGAGGCATAGGTAAGTCACCTCTACAGCAGGCCTTATAACCCTAAGGCAGTGAGGGCATAACTGCATGAGCAGATATGCCCCCTATAGTGTCCAAGTCCATTCTTAGACATTATAAGTGCACATTGAAGCCATATGCTTCTGGATCCACCTCTGCACCCGACGCCTCTGGCCTGAGTCCAAGTGGCCCACCGGTCTTAGCAAGGTTCCCCAGCGATCCAGAGCCCGAGTTCACCGTGAGCCGGCACCTTCTGGACTCCATGACGACGCCTGCAGCCTCAACACGAAGGACCCCCTAACCGTGATCGGCTCCGGTAAGGATCTTCCAATCTCAAGATTCCCCTGCACCTGCAGCCCCCCAGCCTTGGGGAGCCAGACAGACTGTGCCCAGGTGACCCTCAACATCTGAACTTACCTGCCCAGCCACCGGTTTCCTTCGTCCAGCTTCCTGGTCTGAGTATGCAGTCTTTGTTTGAGACCGTCCCCCCCGCCCCCCATTGATTTGCATTGGGTGCCCGATGCTGTGTTGGAACTCTGCACCCGACCGCCCCTGTGCCGCTGAGGGTGTTTGTTTGGTGCTGCCTTGTGGCTCCCCCAGTGCTTGTCTTAACCCCTGGATATTGACCTCCAACTCTGCTTTACTTACTCGTAATTGGCTCGACTTCGAATGCCCCCCCACCCTGGCCCCATTGATTAACATCGGGCACCAGACTCCGAATTTGACTTCTGCACCCGGTCGCCCCAGTGTCACCAGTGGTGCAGTTTTGGTACTCTTGAACCTTGCCCTGTGTTGACCTAAAACCCCGAAGACTGGGTTTGTGAGTAAAGTACTTACCTGTGAAATTGCATTCTTGTTTTCCTCCCATAGGATAACATTGATCAATTGAGATATTGCACTGTGTATGTTTTTCTTAACCTGCAAAGTATTGCTATTTCTAAAAACTGTATATATCTTGCTGAACTGAAGTCCTACACTAAGTATTTATCTACTGCATCGAAAAGTATTGCCAGTTTGAGAACTACTTACCTGCAACTAAGTTTCTTTGGTTCTAGTAATTAAAGTAACAAAGTAATATTTTCACAAACCATTGGGCTTGGATTTAGTCATTGAGTGTGTGTAATCATTTCTTGCCTGAGTGTGTACAACAAATGCTTAACACTACCCTCTGTATGTATTGCACTGTCTCCCAAGTAACATAAAATACCACGATGGGGAGTTCTTCTTCCTTGCTGAGTATACATTTGTCATATTCCTTATCCTTTTATGGGTATTTAGGGAAAGATCAAAACCGGGCCATAAAGAAGAGCTGGGCTGAGCAGATGAGACCAGATACCTGAACAGCAAGACACATTCACAGAAGCTGAACATTATCTAAGAAGTTTCTTGATTTAAAAATAAAATAAAATGGGGCAAAGCACATCTGAAACTCTTCTGGGAGATATGGGAGTCTCCAGGCATCAGTCGTCTACTGCCAATGGCATCTCCCATATGTCAACAAAACTGGTCTGAGTTCAGTCTTTGAGTGTGTGATATCATTTGCTGATTGAGTGTGTACAACAATTGCTTAACACTACCCACTGACACAGCCTTACTGCTCGCCCACACTACCACAAATAGAGAGTAAGGTGCTATCTACTTTTACCTTTGGGGTTCCACTGGACTCTGTGCACACTATACCTCACTTTGTCATAGTATATGCAGAACCAGCTGTCTCGCTTTGACAGTTTATACATCAGTGGCAGTTTCCCTGTATCAGCTTGTGTGTTTCTGTTGCATCTTTATCCATGTATGTCTGTGCCTGTTTGGGCCTGTATTTGCCTGTGTGCATCTGTGCCAGTGTGTGCATGTTTATGTGTCTAGATAGGTATGCTTCGGTGATCTCCGAAATGAGGCCTTGTATATGAGCGAATGGATGATATGATGTGCCCGCGGACCCATTTGGTCGATGCACTATATTGTGGGGCCTTAGTGGGAGCTGCTAGATGTTGATCTATAATTGCATTAGGTAAACCTGTTACTTGCTTGAAACAGAGGGGCCATTGTATGTACTGAGAAACACTGATGATTGGGACAGAAGGGAGCTCTTGTATAGAAGAAGAATAATACAAGATGTAGTTATTGCCTTATGATTTTAGCCCATCTCTATAGGTTCAGCATTCACTAAATCTGTACCCAGATGGTATTCTTTGCCTCGCACAATAGCTGTCTCGACCTTGCTCAGATATTAGATTTTTGGGCTTCTCAGTGTATTAGTGTTCTTCTCAGTTGGGAGAGAGGTAAGGGGTTTCTGACTTTGGAAGGCCTTGACCGTAAACTATTGCCAGTCTGGTCATGGCAATAGTTGGTACATGTTTATATGAACAAATGCATGAATTGCACTGTCTCCCAAGTAACATAAAATACCACGATGGGGAGTTCTTCTTCCTTGCTGAGTATTTATACATTTGTCATATTCCTTATCCTTTTATGGGTATTTAGGGAAAGATCAAAACCGGGCCATAAGAAGAGCTGGGCTGAGCAGATGAGACCAGATACCTGAACAGCAAGACACATTGACAGAAGCTGAACATTATCTAAGAAGTTTCTTGATTTAAAAATAAAATGAGGCAAAGCACATCTGAAACTCTAGATATGGGAGCCTCCAGGCATCAGTCGTCTACTAATGGGGCCCATGATGATGATCTGGTTCAAAATATTAGAAGTGTTTTTTGATATATTGCTATAAACTTCATCCATAGGCTCTAGGGTTGCTGTTTGGGATATGAGCAGATGATGAGCACCCTGGTGGTGGTTACCTTCTGATATTTGTAATTCTCCATTTAGGATGGCAAAGCAAAATTACAAGCACCTGAAGAGACAACTAGTAATGAATGAACGATTTACATCTAGAATGCGACAATTGCCAGTGTAGGTAGTAGCCATGGATGTCAAACCTAGCCATCGATGTCAAACCTAACCATCTTTTTGCATGCACTCCAGTTACCCAGCCTATCAGAAGTGCCTTGCAAAAAACATTCTCAAACGGATATTTGATTTATCAGATAAAGTTTCAGCACTTTGAGGCCTTCTTGTATTTAGTTCAGAAATCTGATTTAAGCTGTGGGGCAGGAAAGCTTTACTTGGAAGGTTATTTTTTAGTGTTTGCAATGACTCAGTTTTATAGAGTGTAGCTTTAAGTACAGGGAGTGTGTGTCTACATTATCTGCCCTAGGACATATTTCAGGTATTTGAATGCGCTACACATTTCTAATGAACTCCGATCAACCATAAATTAAGTCACTTACACCACCACCGGATCAGCAGAGGAAACTGCCTCCACTGCCCTTGCTGAGGATTGCCCACCCTCTTCATACGCGTCTCCCTGCCTGGTGAGATTCCGAAGCCTTAAGAGTAATCGCCGCTTAGTTGGTTGCTCTGAAGTCTAAAGATTTTGCCAAGTGGGTGCCATGTTTGTTACACCCGCTGGGCAACTTTTTGGGTGTTTTGTTTAAAAAGAAATCAATGACCCTGACACATAGGGAGTTTTCTTCCTATATATTGTGGCCGTTTATTGATTTGCCTGCATGGGACCGTTCTGGACAAGGAAACCTAATGACCGTTGCCCTGCCCTTACTAGGACAGTACGACCGTCACTGTGACCTAGCAGCTGTGTGACTGATCGGCCGTCAGGTTTCCAACTGCAAAGCCAGTGAGGCACTTCTGTCAAAAAGCCTGCAGCTCCCCCACCTCTGAATGGGTGGAGGGGATGGAAGGGGGGGGGGGGGGGGTCAGCGAGTTTGGTGTATTGGCATCTGCCAAATTTGAAATGACCTACCTAATCCTTGAGTTCCCTAGCCATAGAATGGAGAACTGTGAAACCTTGAACAAGATTCAGCTTGCTTCAGCTCATCTACTTTTGTTTAGTCATGCAGTTCTGTCTTGCTTCCTTTCTCTCCCCCCACATGGGGCTCTGCAGGTGGTGCGTCATCCGGAGAGCTCAATGTCCTTCCCGAGAGCTACTTCTTCAATTTCTTATATGGCACTGTCATCCTCTTCCTCTGCCTGCTGGTGTGCCTGGTGGGAGCAGAGATCTACTCTAAGGCCTCCTTCTTCATCTTCCTGCTGGTCAACTTGGTGCTGGTCACCATTTTCATTAGCTTTGTTGCTGTGGGACAGCGTAGCGTTCAGATTGTTCACAGTGGCAACCAGACCTACAACACCAGCTACACTGGTTTCAACATATCCACATTTCGGGAAAACCAGTACGGTAAGACCTTGAGAGTGTGGAGGGTCTTATGTTCAATACATACATTAATATTTAAATGCTCAAATATGGGAATACCCACTCAAAACAAGGTAAAGTGTCTTGTCTGCATGCTTGTCTGCATTTTGTCCCCCTGAGAGCTTGTTATTCTGCAAAATGGAATTTGTCGATTACAAAAGTTGTTCTACTGAAAACCTTTAATAATGTCAAATGCATACATAGTACTTTAGTTTTAATGACCCAGGATTCTTAGCGGGTTTTCCCAATACAGACCCCATTAACCCCTACACAGCTATTTTATTGGCGCTTCCCCCAGAATGCTGAGCTAGATTAGTGATTTGTGAATTGTTTTTAGTATTGTGCATAGTAGCAAAAAGAATAATCAAATGATTGATGAATAATTGCCAAAACCTCATGAATTCAAAAGGTGTTCAAACTTTGTGTCCCAGCTTGCGTAGCATTGTGGGAAATGTTTTACAAATGGAAGGCGTGCTCATGTCCCTAATGTAGATCTCTAAATAAATCCGTTTTCTGATAGTTAAAACTTTGACAAGCTTACCAAAAGGAAGGTAAGCACAAGTCTCAAAAGCACGTAAGCACATATATGCAGTGGCAGTCATGTCTTCTAAATGCTGCATCCAGAATCAAAGTACTGATATGATGCAGAGTGAGGAAAAAGTACAAAGATATTTAAGAATTAAAATGAAAAACTGGGCGGGTTGGGGGTGAATCCTGAAAGCAATATGGCAATATTCAATTCTAGACTGGAAAGGTTTTATCAGAGGCACGTTGCTATGAGCTTCCTTAGCAATGTTTGTAAAGAGCAGTCATTGTCACAGAAATGGCTGTTGGGTGAGGTTACTTTCCATGCTGACTGGGAAATCTTGCCACATTAAAAAGAGTTCTATGAGATTTGCATCTTCCTTGTCCCACACAATGAAATTCCACTACAGCCCTCTCTAGCTTACCGAGTGGGGATTCTCCGAGCTGGAGGTTATTGCTTAAATGATGGATGACTGCTCACAAAAAGTAACAGCTGTTGTGTAGTGAGGAAATAAACTGTGAGTACCCGTTAAACTATCACAGTAGCTTTTATAGATACCCAGCTGCTGTAGTTAACTTTTTTTCCTAGGACGGTGAATACATGCTGGCCTTGGAAATTTATTTATTTAGCTATAAAATGCAAATAACTTAAGCGCTGCTTTTGACACGGTGTCTCACACCGTGTTAGTGAAAGCCTTAAGATCATTGGGCGTTTCTGGGTCGGCTCTTAACTGGCTTATTTCTTTTCTCGCTAATCGGACTTTCCAGGTCTTCTCTCCAACAGCCAGTTCCGATACCCATTCTTCACCTTATGGGGTACCCCAGGGCTCTATTCTTAGCCCTTTATTGTTTAATTGTCAGACCTTTAGCTGATATTGCGGAAGAAGCCGGGCTGTCCTTGTTCTCCTATGGGGACGACACCCAAATTATCTTCTCTCTCTCAGTAGAGAGGGCGTCTGAGACTTCTCCCCTCCAGTTAGGCTTGGGTAAAATTGCTTCGTGGATGCAGGCAAATTATCTCAAGCTCAATGGAGAGAAGACAGAGGTCTTGATTCTAGGGAAGAATAAAGATCTTTGGGGTCCCCAACATTGGCCTACTGAAATGGGTGCTCTTCCTCAGCCCTCCCGCCAAGTTCGTAACTTAGGCTTCATCATTGAGGACTCATTAACTATGCAACACCATGCCGTAAAGGTGGCTGCAACTTGCTTTACCATCCTGAAATGGCTTAAAAAGATTATTTGGATGTTGCCTGACCATACCCAGAGAACCGTAGTCCAGGCTCTTGTCACCTCTAGACTGGACTACGGCAACATTCTTTATCTGGGGACTAACAAGGATGTGACACGTAAGTTGCAGGTGGTACAGAACTCCGCCGCCAGATTGATATGCCAGGTTCCTAGAGTTGCCTCTGTCTCTGGCTATCTGTGTGATCTTGATTGACTCAGGGTGGAGAACCGAATTAAGTTCAAAGCCCTGAGCTATATGTTTAAAATCAAAACAGGAGTGGCTCCCCAGTACCTGCAGGCCCTGGTTCATCCTTATGTGCCTCCTCGTCCCCTCCGCTCGTCCACTCAAGTGAAATTCTCTGTTCCCAGAATCAGATTGTCACGGATGGGCGGTCGATCTTTTGCCTGTCTGGGCCCCTCCTTATGGAACTCTCTTGCCATATCACTTCGCAATGAAACTGTGTATGTCAAATTCCGTAAATTCTTAAAAACCTGGCTTTTTAACCAATACACTTCACCTTGCTCTGTTCCATTATGGCTGGTGCCGGGAAACCCTTTTTGGGTAGCTGTTGCACCTTACAAATTAAATTAACATAACAAATAGGCACCCGAAGACAATATCGCATAGTAGAGAGAACATGCAGAAACGGAGAACATAAGGACATGTCTGAGTTACGCTGAGTCAAACAAATATGATTTTAACTTTATAAGAAAAGAGGGCATAAGTAACAATCTGAAGTTCAACAGAAAGGACGTTGCAGAGCATAGGGCCCAAGATCCTGAATGACCCTCCCCTATCTATCGTTCCTTACAGTGGCTTAGGATTGTGAGCAGACGATTCAGATCGAAGTGCACTGGAAAGAACATGAGGCTTTAACAGATGATGGAGTGGGTCAGGACTGGTGTGATAGGTTTGCACCTGGCCAGGAAACTTTAAATTAATCCACTGCTTGATGGGGAGCTGGTGGAGTGAGCGACACACAGAAGAAACATTGTCATATTTCTGTAGCCCAGATACCAGCTATACTGCCATATTCTATATCTATATCCTCTGTCTTGAACATACCTGAATCGGAGAACCTACCACAGTAGCACATTTTTCAGTGGAGAGAAAAAGGGTAGTATACTTTACAAAGTAGGGAGCAGCTGCAAACCTGAGGATCACAATTTTAGAATCTGGAATTCGAAGGATATCTTGTGGTGGAACCACACATGCCACCTATAATAAAAAAAATCCCCATCTTCAGACTGAGGATTTGTCTAATTTTTTAAAAACTGAACAAACACTGGACCGCTGACAGGCAGACGCCGAGGGATCAGTTGACGAGTTGTCAAGCCCCAAAAGATGTTGCATATCATCTACATATTACAGCACCTGGAAGCCAAATCCTTAATCCATTCGAAGTGTCTGTACATAAATGTTAAATGGAGTAGGTGAGAGAGCAAAGCCCTAGGGAATCTCCGAGGCTAATGACTTTTCTTTGGAACTAAAAAGGGTTACTACACCTTGGAGCCTCCAAGAGATAAGGACCTGAACCTTTTCACGAGTAAGATCCGCTAGCCCAGTCCCATTAGGCAGTTGATAAAGTTGGTATGACTGACCATATAAAATGCTGAATAAGAGGCCAGCTGAGCGGTTAAGGGTTCTCTTGTTGCTAGGTCTGTTGTAATCAATTGTCTGAAGGCAAAGTTAACAGTCAGTTTGGTGGTACCGAATTCCTTCTGGCTTCTCACTCTTTGGGCACACTGTTACTCCAACAATATTGTTATGTACTCCAAAAATCAGGCAACAGATTATAGCTACAAAATAGCGCGGAAAGGGATTTAAAAAAAGTATTTCGGAAAGAAAAGGAGCCGAGCTGGTTGTAGGGACGAAGGCGCGGAATTTCCGAATCTGAGCACTGATAATATAGCAGGCATTACTTTGCAGTCTTTTTTGTTGTTATCTTAGCCGTGTGAACTTGTAAGTCCCAAAGGGAGTAATAAAGGCAGTCAGATCCATGGAAGTAGGATCTATCTTAACCTGATGATAGGTGGCACGTAAGTCTAGTGTGGAAAAAATACTTGAATCTCTTAATTGTGCCAGCATTTCTGTGATGTTGGGGAGAGGGTACCTGTCCGCAACGACTGCACGATTAAGTGCACGTAAGTCCACACATAAGCGTACTTCACCTGAGGCCTTGCGTGCAAGGACAACTGGGGCCAACCACTGACTAGCCTCAGTTTCAACAATAATCCCGTCACGCTTTAATTTATCAAGTTCTAAACGCATAGATTCTTTCATAGCCAGAGGAACGTTTCGTACCTTGCACGTGACAGGAACAGAATCAGGTTTTAGGATTATTTTGTGAACATAGAGAGACAACCTAGCTTTTCGTTAAAGACCTCTTTGAATTCAGCTCGTAGCTTAGAGCTGGAATCATTCACACTTGAGACATCCTTGCAAACTTGTTCTGAATCAATATTTTTTGTGGAAGAAGGCGAGGAGATGTCTCTCAAGACAATGCAAGGATCAACACCAGGAACAAGTGAAACTCCCAAGTCAGCCTGGTGAAACCAGCTGATAATGCTGTCCCCTCTGCATGATATGTAAATTTTCCCAGCAGTTAACCTTTGTTTATATTCAATATTCCCAAGAAAATAACCAAAAAGTTTTATGGGTTGCCCTCCATATGCTAAAGGTCTGATGTCTGGCTTATATACCTTCACTTTACCATGTAGTTTTAAATCAAAGAAATCTTTGGGGATAAGAGATTTTAGCACCTGAATCAAAGAGCATACATTATAATGTTACAGTCATTCACAAGAACAGTATCAACAGGCCCCTTGCACTTGTTAACACAGGATGTCAAGATCTCTCCACAATGTAGATCATCATGTTCAAGTTCAGAGTCATCACTTTCGAAGAAAATCTCCTTGACACATTTATTCGATTTAGACTTTTGGGCTCTACAAGCTTTAGCAACGTGACCAACCCTCCTGCAGTTGTGGCACTTAGAAGAAAGAGCAGGACAAGATTTGTCATTTGCAAGATGACCAAAAAGATCACAACGGTAACACTTAAATTTAACATTTTCTTTCCATCTGGAAGTAGAAGAAAAGTTATTAGCTGAACGATCTTTCCAAGTAGGTTCATTGTGTTTCCACGAAGGTTTTGCGGGAGTTTTGTTGATAGTGTGTACTTTCTCTTCCACGACCCCATTCTCCTTTTTTATTACTTCCACACAAGCTAAGGAATGTTCTATTCTCTTGGCTAAGACAATCACCTCATCGAGCTTCGGATCGTCTTTTTGCCAAAGCTCATCTTTTATCTTTTCAACATTACAACCAAGCATGAATTGGTCACGTATGCGTTCTTCCACTGACCCTTCAAATTTGCAAGAAGCACCTAACTTGCGTAAGGCTGTGATATAACTTTCGACAGATTCATCTGCTTTTTGTACACGCTTCCCGAAATGGTAACGTTCTAATATGGTGCTTAATTTTGGGAGATAATGTTTGTCTAGTCTTTTTAGACAAATTTCAAATTCATTAAGGTTGTCAGATTCACCATCGTCTAAGTCAGGGAGATGTTCAAACACGTCTTGGCCCTCTGACCCCAAACAATGCAACAATAGTGCAGATTTCCTCTCTGCACTTAAAGATACGCCACATCCCATCCTCGTCGCCAGTGTAATGATGTACCACAAGAGGCAGAGTAGAGATGAAGTTCTTTCTTTATTTTAAGATAAAAAGGTAGGAGCGTCCTAACCACAGGACACACAGCAGCAACTGACACTGGAGCACCTGGTCGCTGGGCAGCCTTGCAGCTAGGCAGTAACACATTCTAATTCTAGAGCTACTTACATAATCCTCACAGATTAAATGAAAACTATACTAAGAAGTAATATAAGTGAATACTACAATATTCTACCACTTGGAGTCCAAGACTTGCATCAGTCTGACCTCCACATCAGAAGAGGACCAGCCTTGAAAATGAGCCCCATCTCTCAAGGTGTATCAAGACTAAAAGGAAGTCATAACACCCATAACTGATAGGTCTTTGTGGCAGCAGGCGTTGACGCCATTGATGCCCCTAGATGCTGCTCACCATCCAAAAAATCAGCTGAACACATCTGCATCTCAGAGTAGAGGTAAGGCAAAGGATATCGAGGCATCACAAGTAAGTAATCTTTATTGTATATAGTTGATTAAAACCATTACAAAAGTGCAACCGAATAAAAAATGCGCTCATTTTTCGAAGGTAAGTAAAAGACTGGAGCGTTTACTGACAGACGAATTGCCAGGGCCGTTTAAACCCAATGTCCTATCGATGGACCATAATCACAAGATTCCAGACTTTTTTTATTGATCCTAAAATGGAACAGGTTGCAACCAGGACACAAGCCAATCGAGTATGGATGACACCACCACCTAGACCATGCATACAAATACCCAAACTAACCAAACCTAAACCAAAGGAAGAACAAGTTCCTAAATGCATTACATCTTATTCCCCGTCATTAACTTAGTATACTGCTTCAGAGGAGGAAGGACACACGAGGAAGAGCATGTGCGCACATACATGATGGATTTGGATAGTGAAAAACAGAACGCAATCCTCTAAAACCACTTGCACTTTCTAAAACTTCGGTATACAGTTAATTCATTCAATGGGTGTCACTCAAGTATTGGGGTAACCATGGCTGTGGAAGAGGGAGATGTTCTCATACAGACTTTATCAAGTGCAGACAGATGTATACACGCACCCATGTTAAAAAGAAGATTCAAGAGAACAGCTAGGAACTATAAAAGTCCTTTCAAAGCTACATCTCTAACCCCAGGAGTTGAGGAAAAATATAAATCTGCACATATGTCTACATCGTGGGGTATGTGCTGCGAACTCCATGGTGGTGCTCACTGCACGTAAGAGAGGCTTCACACAGTGGACCTCCCTCCTGAAAACCCAGGAAAGGGATTGATGCAGCTGAGTGCAGCTATGACCTGGAGGATTACGAAATCCCAAGCAGTCTTAGGGAGGTATAATGGCCCCCAATGGGAAGACGTGGGAGATCTGCTACAATATTTACAAAATAGAAAAGGTAAAACCAGCTGCAATGCAAACATCCCCTGTTCCTCAGATGCTGCTGGTGCAGCCTGCAAACAAATTAACAGTAGAATAACGCTGCACAGGCGTTGTCTGATTCTGACCCGTGGTCCAGTAACATTCCTTAAATATGGCCTTCGAGGAACTTTTGTTTGGACAACCCGTGGATTACATGTTGCGGAAAATACTAAAGGGACACAAATACAGCAAACCCAACGGGAGCACTATAGTGCCACCGATCCCTCTGTAAACTACAGCAAGGTCCCTCTGGCTCCTACAGGCAGCTGTATGAAAGCCACCAGTCTGTCCAGCAGTCTCCCCCTCAACAGCAACAACCGTTGCAACAAACCCCGCCTTTTCAAGCGGCAGTTTCTGGGCTCTTTTATAGCTTGTGTGTGAGGATGCCAAGGACAGGATGCTCTGCCACAAACAGTGACTTGCTTCATGTCAACCCCTCCCCCACCCCCTTACTCATGCCACAACATTACTGGGTAGGTTGCAGCAATTTTCTCAGCAGTGGAGTCAAATCTACACAATAGATGTGTACTTTCCATGGTGAAGAGAAAATATTATATTTGGGGTAGAGTCTGTGCATTAATGCATTGTCGACATGACCATGAGTCGTCATTTGCTTACTCGGGTCTGAAAACTAAGACTTTAAAGAAAAACAAGTTTCAGTATTCTGAACCCAGTGTAAAAATGCAGGAGAATGCACAGCATGAGATCTACGTTACCAGCTGCAGATCAAGTGTTACTGGTGAGTACGTTTCCCTTCCTGGCCTTCGCCATCTCCAGATTCATTATTGAATCTCTTCGGGTGGTTCTGGGACTACCCGGATGTAAAGGATCATAGGATAGATATGAGGGTCATCCCATAATCTCAGCTTTTATACATTTGTCTGCTGTGTGCAAACAGCCTCTGTAGATTCAAAGGAAGCAAGTGCATAGGAGCAGGGATTGTGGTGACGTGATTAGATTACATGACTCACGCTACAGTACCAACTGGTGCATCTGCGTGATTTGTTGAATGTTAAGGAACCCACTTGAGGTGACTGATCAGGAGGGCAATTCCCCACATCATAGGATACCATTACATCTCCATTTACTGTGCAAGCAAAGTTGCCATCGTCCTCAGAAAAGTGTTTATATTGGTCCATGGGGTGATTTTTTTTTTTTGGCAATATGTAAGTGCGCAAACAGATGAGATGCATTGTGCTTGGAAGCAAGGGGGGCAGTTTCTGAAGGACAGCCTGACTACATATCCTTCTCTTCCTCTGCAGCCAGCTACTCCCGGGACTATACCACCAACAATATGATGACGTTCGCCATTGTCTTTGCTGTGATGTTCAACGGATGCACGGGCATCATGGCGGGATCCAATATGTCTGGTAAGAATGGGCTGGTTGGCTCCATTTTCAAATTGAAGGGGACCCTGCACTCGGTATCCAGTGACCAATCACCCACTGTTTGGGTGGAAGATATCTGACCCTTTTGATTTTATTCAGCTTCATATACCGTGCTCCCTTTGCCATAGTTGATAACTCAAGTAGTGAATAGATTCAGTGTGCTATAAGGGTTGTCAATCTGTGGTATCTTTACTAACCATTTGATTGGGCTGTGGTGAGGTAGCATGAGACAAGCTCCCCCTCCTTGGTTATCATCGGTGTTGGGGAGCAGTGTTTGGAAGGTGTCTTTTTATCCTACCGCATGAAAGTAATACTTTACAATCGTATTAATTAAATTCTGTTTTTCCTTTCTGGTTCAGCAATGTATGAATACATGCTGTGTCGATTGGGCAGGTGGAGGTGGGCATTTGGTGTTCTGAACTTATGAGACCCTTTTGTCACTTTACCCGACAACAAAGATTTTCTCTACATTTTCCTGAGGTGACTGTAGGGACTGCTGTTTTATTGACCTCTGTTGGTTTTATTTCTCAGGAGAACTGAAGAACCCAAGTAACTCTATCCCGAAGGGGACCATCATCGCTGTGGTGTACACCTTTGTCATCTACTTTCTTCTCTTCCTCTTGACTGCTTTCACCTGCGAAAGGTCAGTACTGCCACATTTCTCACTTAACGTCCTGGTATGTAGCTGTTTATAGTAAAGCTATTCTTCAGTAATTCTTCCTTCCCAGAATGCCTCCTACTTCTGGCAGCCCTTGAATGTATTATTTGCTCTCCAGTAAAATACGAGGCTTTTTTTTTTCTTTTCTTTTTTTCTCGTATAACCTACCTGTATGCATGTAGGGCATCTTTGGCAGATCCAAAAACAGGTGCTCAGTTCTGGCCTTACTCTTGTGCATAATGGTTGTTTCTTGGAGAGTTTGTGAATAATCTGCGCACAAAGATCCTCATCCCGCTGCAAATAAGGATGATCCATAATCTTAGGTTACAGCTGTTCCAGATGTGTATTTTCCTTGCCTTCTTGTGTTCTATTCCTTCTGGAATGAGTTAAATGCCAAGCTCAGGGTGACTGAATTGGCCTCTGTCCCTTCTGCAGTGCAAGTAATACGGTCTCTGCTTGAAATAAATTCCAGCACAATTATTGGTATCTGCAAGGATTGGTTCAAATACTAGTGATACCTGGTTAGAGAATCTCTGGACCTTTTATCTTACACAGAACCCCACTAGTGATCCCTGACCTGGTGCTTCCTGCTCTACTCCATTTCTGATTTCATTGTCATGTTGAACACTGTACCCTCTGTCCAAGGACAGTACAGGTTTATGTGTATCCCCTAAAAGACACTGAAAAGAAGAATCGGATGATGTCTAGGGACTTCATAGATGGAGCTTCTTGCTCCATGTAGACCTTCTTCCCATGCAAAGGCAGTCATGTGACAGTCTTTACACCTGGACCAGAAGGTCAGGATCCAGCAGTTCATCAGAAGGAACCTCATCAGCAACTCGTCTGACAAGAAGTCGCTGCAGCAGTCTGACACAGTCATTGCCGTATTGCTGACTACCATTCAAGAGGAATGGACCCGACCCAAGTCGTCATTACAGCTGGCCAGTGCTGTTCTGTCCTTCAAGGCAAAGGCAAAGTTTTGTCTCAATACTCTGTGCTCTCTGCCAAGAGGAAAGGCATCCTGTGGAAATCCTAGGCAGCCACACAGGCCTAGATGGAGCTTTATTTACTTTTTTTAGAGGCTGGTAATTCCAGGGGCATTGCCACGTGGCAGACATGCCAGCCTGATATGGCAGGCTTACCTCATGCTGCTACCGCTTGCCACAGATCACCAGTGTTTCCTAGTTAGGGTTGGTGGTCCAAAATGGCCATGTTACATCTTCCACAGCCACAACCTCTGCCATCACTGCCTTGGTTAATGTCCCATGATTTTACAGAGGAGACAGATTCCTTCTCTTAGTGGGTCAGTCTGCCCTTCTGTCAGCT
Organism: Calotriton arnoldi; assembly: GCA_963921515.1. Taxonomy (NCBI): domain Eukaryota; kingdom Metazoa; phylum Chordata; class Amphibia; order Caudata; family Salamandridae; genus Calotriton; species Calotriton arnoldi. Next base: position 498,596 of record CAWUFW010003461.1, on the reverse strand, counting down.
AGGGGGCAGTCTAACATCCTTACTAATGACTAGAATTCAACAAGCATTTACAATGCAGTAGGTCTCGCAACTGCAAGTTTTTGAGCTTTTGGCATTGTAAATGGCAATGCCTTTTATAAAAAATTTAAAAGGCATTGTCATTTACAATGCCAAAAGCAACACCTATTGCACTGCAAAGCTCATTAAAGTTTAAATAAAAAAAGAGCGTGGTGTCCCTGAAGCGGGTGCTGCGCTCATTACTAAAGTTAATAAAAAAAAATAATGAAACAGAGCGCTGTGTCCCTGAAGTGGGCGCCGCGCTCGGTATTAAATTAAAAAAAATAATCAAATAAACCAAGCGCGGTGTCCCTGAAGCGGGTGCCGCGCTCGGTATTAAATTTAAAAATAAATAAACCGAGCGCAGTGTCCTTGAAGCGGGCGCCGCGCTCAACATGCAAATACAACAAAGTAAAGCAGCCGCCATCATCCCCATCAGTGTCAATAACAAAAATAGTGCTCACTCACTAGATAAAGCAGTTTGTGTAACGTGCCAAGTAAAAGGTCCCGTCCTTATGGGCGGTAAAAAATGGCGACAAGGAGGGACTAACACGCCTCATAATGAATCGGAAGCCAGCATTTACCAAGGACAATGACACCAGCCAATGAAAAATATGGGAGGAGAGTGGGCGGGGCATCTACAGCATACTCTATTACAGCATACCTCGCAGAGCGAGCAGTGCATGCGCGCTGCCGCGAGGCTCGACCTAAAAAGGGCGTTGGGCCCACTCAGTGCTAGACTTGTACATTCTAATCCACTTCCTCCCCTCTAGAAATTCAAGATGAGGCTTCTTTCAGCAGTACAGAACATCGACCTGTTATGTTCTTCACATTAGCATAATTGTAGCACCTTCCTGTGCCCACCCGTCAGGATCACAGGATGTTGCTTGGTTCCTGTTAGAAATGGGGGTCTCTAGTTGGCAATGGCTGGCCACTGTCCAAGTAGGGACCCTTCTTCCTAAGTCGGAGTAAGAGGGCTACACCCTTTGATAACCCCTGCTCAACCCTGTGGTAACGTAGCACGAGCAGCTAGGCTTATCTCAGAGGCAGTGTGTGAAGCATTTATGACCATACACAGTAACACAGTGAGGAACACTACAAAGGGACACCACACAAGTAGTTATAAAAAAATAAGTATCTTTATATATAGACTTAACACAAGACCAATAACGATAAAAAGCCACAATACTGAAAAATAGGATTACTCTTGAAATGCTGCAAAAATAGTTCCAAGTGTGCAAAGAGGAGTTCAGTTCAAAGCAGTGGTCTCTGCGACCCTTTTACTTACAAAGTACCTGGATTTCGTAGCAAAACCAACAAAGTGTCGCAAAGAAGCTGTAGCGAGGATTTTCTGCACGCGAGGCCGGCGATGCGATAAACCCTTGCCGCGAGGGAGGATGATGCGCCGATCTGCTGATGCGTGCGGAGACGATGCGACAAACTTCTGCACGCTAGGCCGTTGATGCGATGACTCCTTGCCGCGAGGGAGGAGACGATGCGACGATCCTGTTGCGTGTGCGATCAGGTTGCGATGCGAAGAAAGGGACGCTCCGCGAGGGAGCGACGATCCGGATGCGATGAAAACGGCGGACGCCCGGCGTCCGCGCTGCGATATCGTGGAGCGATGATCTCTTGGAGTTAGCGAGTACTTGGCTGCCCGCAGACGTGCGATGCGTCGATCTTGGGTTGCGAGCACTCAGCGGCAGCAGCGCGATGATTTTCGGGCGCTCTCGGCTGCGGCGGCTCGCAAACGTGCGTTAGCGACGATTTCAGCACTCTCTTCTCTGTAGTAGAACTAGAGGCCCTGGAACTCACAGGAGCCTCACCTGCAGATAGAAATCCTCGCTGGGAGGAATCAGGAGGCTGGTGGCGAAGTCTGATGTGCCTGAGACTTCAACAGGAGGCTAGCTCTCTCCTAGCCCTTGGGTGATTGCTTTAGCAAGATTAATAAAAGTTCTCTCAAAGTCCTTTTCCCTCTTCTTCCAAGTCCAATGGTAACCACTGCAGGCCAATCCAAGAAACAGCACACAAGCACAAGGATAGTCACCTCCTGCAGATTCCTTCAGTTACACGGACAGAGGTTCGTCTTGATTTCCAGGAGCAATACAAATTGTAGGGGTTTCAGCACAGATATTTATACCCCAAAAGTCTTTGTTCTCAAAAGCTACAAGTCACTGAACCCAGCCAGAACCAGTTCTGCTCAGTCCTGGAGCACTTTGTTTACTAGGCAGCATCCTTCCTTTCTGAAAGAGGGGGTCTGCCATCAGACGCACAGTAGGAGGTGGAGCCAGCATTCACCTTGCCAGGCAGAGCCCTATTCAGGTCAAGGAGCCACCCCTCCCCATACTCTAAATGCAGATCTCTCTATTCAACCCAGGTCTGACTCAGCCTGCCCTGTCCCTCCAAAACCAGACAGCCAATACACATAACAGCAGAGCACACTGGAAGGCTTAGGCAAGAAAATACCTACTTTCTAAAAGTGGTATTTTCAAACACAGAATATAAAAATAAACTTCACTAAAAGATGTATTTTATTATTCTGAGCTCAGGCATACTAAATTCGTTTTTCTACCATGTTCCTGGGGTCAGTTAGGACTATAGAATGTAATAGTCAAACTGCCCATTCTGGCCTATGGGGAACAGGTAGCCTTACAGTAGTGAAAAACGAAATTGGGTGTAATTCACTACCAGGACATGCTACACACACCAAGGCATGTCCTACCTTACACATACAATGCACCCTACCATAGGGGTGACTTACATGATGCCAAGGGAAGGTTCAGGGGCTGGGAAGTGGGTGCACTTCACAGCCAAGATGGCAGTTCTGGACTGCACACAGACTCTGCAGTGGCAGGTCTGAGACACACTTTACAAGCTGCTTCTGTGGGTGGCGCAAACCAGCGCTGCAGGCCCACCAACAGCATTTGGTTTACCAGCCCTGGGCACACACAGGCCACGCTACTAGAGACTAACAGGTAAACCAAATAAGCCAATCATGGATATACCAATTCACGTGTCATATTTACACAGGGAGCATTCACGCTGTGGCACTGAAGGGCAGTGGCACAGCGCCCAGAGCATCTAACACCAGCAAAAACAGAGGAGACAACAGCGAAAAATGGAAGGGAGACCCACGCCAATGGTGCCAGGTCTAACAGTTCCCCTTGGACAATGTACATTACCAGTACAAATCGCTTTCCTCTGGCTGCATTGCAGCCCTCAGTATGTATCAAACTTCTAGCTCCAGTAGCATCATTTTTGTGGCTGCTAAACATTCATTGCCACCTCTGCCTGGCCACTGCTTGCACAAACGTCTTCCAGGGAGCTGGTTGTGTCAAATTAAGCCTTAGTTCTAGGCCTTTTTCTATCTTGAATTCAGTTTGGACTGTTCAGAGTCTTACTCTGAAACCATGATGGTGGCTCTGAACCTGGGTCGGACGAGGCAGCTTTCTGCCCCACAGGAGGCTGTGAACCTCTTCCTGGAGCCCAGCTTTTTGGTGTCCTGCAAATTTCAGACCCTTGTGGCATTGAAGGCCTACTTCGTAGGTATAGTTACCCAGCCCTACCAAGTAGAGTAGTGGAATCTGTTGAGGAATGGAGTCTCTTCCTATCTCTGATGCATCTGAGATTGTAGGCGCACGCTCCAAGCCATGTCCTTTTTGTCCACCAGGAACACAAATCGCAACAATGAAAGGCTCACCATAGTGCAGATGTAGGACTTGTCCATTACTGCTTCATGAGAACAATCTCATAAAACTCCCCTTGTCAATTTGTTTTATAGATTAAGGCATTTTCTCCTGCTTTTATGACTTTTCACATAGTGCTCAGGTCCATTGTGGCCATGATAAGCATGAGGAACCCCACAGCACTCTTCTAGAAGTGCCTTTAAAAAAAGAATATCTTCAGGCATTTGGTGGCAGTCCCATTATTACAAAGATCTTTTGCATAAAAACCTGAGGGATGCAACGGTTAAGAACGTAAATGCAGTCTTTGTTGGCAGCTCCATTCATCGGCAAAGAGGAGTAAGGCATCAATGCTGTTTAGCATTTGGTGAACCTTCTCCTCAAACCTGTTTGTGAGATGTGGAGATTACTGGAAGGACAAGCCTCTACCAAAGAGGTTTTTTCAGATACACAAGGTCATGTGTGGTGATTATAGATGGGTCTCTTTTAATTGATGGTCATTCCCCGTTGATTTTTCCTCACATCTAGATATCCCAGCCTTGTCAATGCTGGTGGAAAGTTTATAAAGAATTTCACATTTTGTAGCAGGTGACTGTTCTAGAGTCACATGCTGTGCATTTCTTCTGACAAATGAGTAATAACATAAACCAGAGTCTAACGTGTGACTTCATGTTGTCCCTCGTAGATATTACTATTAGGAGCCATGATGTCGGGTTTTCTGAACTGAACGACAGGCCAGATTTGTCCTCTGAGGTTGTAAAGAAAATCCAGGCACTCTAGTTCTGATCTCCCCTTTGTAGAGAGGTGCCACATTGCATATTTGAGGCTTTTGGCAGTCAGCCTGCAGGTATCCAAAGCCTGTTTGTTTAACCAATTTGACTAACCTTCATTTTGGAGAAAAACAAAATGGAGAACATTAGCTTGATGACTACAAACTTGTGAAACTTTATTTTGTTGAATTATATAATTAGGAAAACCCTTTTCCTCAAAATGAATTGAGAAAATTTGACAAAGAAAAACCCCAGAAAAAGAGGCCAAACAAATTACTCAAACAGGAAATGTGGAAAAAGATGGAGAAGTGATGTAGAGGGAAGGGGCAATAGGGCCAGGGTTCGGGGTAGAGGTACAAGATTACTGGTGATGGTAGAGGTATTTGGGAATTAAGAGCTAGAGGCTCAAGAATATAGGCAGGATAGAGGCACTAGGATATAGGTGGGGAAAGGTACTAGGGTATAAACTGGGTAGAGGTTTTATTGCATATAGGCAGAGCGACTAAGGCATATGTAGAGGTAAGAGTACTGAGGGTTAAGCACGGATAGCCGTATAGTATAGCGGCTGGTTTAGATGGGAGTAAAAGTACTAGTGTGTATGCAGAGTTACAGAAAAGGCATAGCTAAGGATGTAGATGTTAGAGTATACACATGGGTAGATGAGAGGTAGTGGGGAAAAAGCTGGTTCCGGGTGAGTGGGGAGGAACTGTCTTGGGTATAGGAAATCGGAGATTAAGAGTACGAGAGACTATAGTGCAGGGGTGTAAGGAGGATCACAAACCAAACACTGTGTAGGTCAGGAGGAGAAAGAATGAGGGTATAGAAAGCTCCTTGGTGAAAGGAAGTTTAAGGATTCATGTAAACCAAGGAAAAGGACTGCGTGGACATTTTTTAATATGAAGTGTTTTTCACCAAGATCAATTCAACAGCCTGGGAATGTTTCCTTTGAAAAAGCACATTGAGGAAATTAGTTTGTAGACTAAGTTTCTCTGGAAAAGGTTTCCTTAAGTAGACTTTTTCCCCAGAATCATAACACAACTCTCAACTTGCCAGCAGATAGAGAAGTTAAAAGATTGGCTCTTGAATCATGCTTCTTACGTTTGAGTACTCCACACTATTGCCCTTGTGGACTGCAGATGCAGGGATTTGTTGGTTATGTTTCATTTCTTGACGGCACTCTAGTCCAGGCATCCGTTTTAATAGACTGTGTATGAAGACGAATGGCTTTGATTCAGCCATTGCCTTGCATGTGCCTTGCATTTTAGAAAAACATGGTAATCAAGACGTTCACGATATGTTTAGTTCACTGATTTTGAGGTTTGACAGGGTACCAACGCTACTATATCACAATTATTGCACTCACGAATGGGGATGGCAGGAGTATCAAAGTAAAGTGATATCAGGAGAGGCAAATATTAAACGAGCAAAATGAAAGATGTTAGTCTGATCATCTAGAGCGAAGACATTGCAAGAGTTTAAGTAATTACGTGTAAGGAGTAACATTCAACCACACAGTCATGTCATAACAATGATGAGAGGGAGTAGTTATGTATAATTGATAATACAAACCATGAAAGGAGCTATAGCAGAGAGCCAAAGCCCTTCAGATAGTTTTGGCTACTTCTACGCGATTGGATAGGTTGCTTCTTCCACTTGTGCTTCTGATGGTCTTATTGTTCATTGAGCAGGGAAGTCGACTTCTGAATGGTTGTGTGCATTCTTTACTTTATGGATTTGAAAATTGAGTTGCCATGTTTTCTGAAGATGGGGGACATGGGTTTTCCAGCAGTTCATGATTTCTGTGGAAAGAGTGCAGTTAAAGCACCCAGAAGATTAGTTTGCTGACTTGATGGTAGTTGGCAATAGTTGCTTAATGGAATAGTTGGACAATGGTAACAGATAGGTTTGCTTAAATTGATATACAAGTAGCGTGTATTTGATTTGTTGTGGTGTGTTTGGACCACCAGCATGTGCGCTGGAGGAAAACAGGCCAGTTTTCTAAAGCCTACTTGGAAACCATAGTGTTCTAAGGTTATTGTTCGTTTGATGCACTCAGGTTTTTGAGCATTGATGGCCCCCTTAAGTAAGATGAACTCAAGAGAGTATCACTGGGTAGCTCGAGCTTGGGGGTCATGTTGATCAGGTGTATGGTGCCTCATAAAACTTTGGATGTAAGTGATCTTGGGAGGGGTAGCATGAGTATTTCGGTGTTTGGTTCTGCGCTTGGCCCAAAATAAATTTATTTTGTTGGGTTCTGATCATTAATTTCCTGAGGGGCAGGTTGAGCTTCTTTTTCCTGCTTCAGATTAGATGAGGAAGTCTTGTTTACAAAGATGTTTGGCACACAACTTGGAGAGGCTCCTGGTGCACAATTCAGAATCGTTAACAATGAAGCATAATATTCTTTGGTGTAAATTCCTAGTGTGCGGAGATGCTGTGCTCTTTGACAAGTTGAGTCTTTGGGACTTTTCTGAATTGCAGAAGAATTGTGGATGTTATTTTTCTCCAGATCCTGCAGGTATAGATTGAGTAGGCCTGTCTTCTGTTTGTTTGTTTTTCTTCAGTTTTCTTTGATAATCTGGTGATATATTGGCTTATAGTACTGAACTGACCACCTTAGGTGATTATTTTCTTGGCAAGGTATTCATGGGGTCTTATCTGATGGCCTAGCTGAACTTTCTGGACCTGGAGACAATGCTGGCTTGGAAGGGAGGGCAATGCAGTACCTTTATGGTTGGGTTGATGTCGAACCTCTTCAGGCCTCCTTGAATAAACTAGGTGAAACATGTATGCTCCTTTTTAGTGTGGTCCTGGGAAGTCTGGAAGAGATTTTACGATCACAAGAGATAATTGTGTAAATGTGCTGCTCACCGTCAATTAAGGGAGGGCATTTTTTGGTTCTCTGCGGTGAAGGGCCCAATCATTGTCCTTTTTCATTTCTTTTTTAATGTTATACATAGTGTTGTGGATCATTTTTAAGCTTGGTTAGCCATTTTTATCTGTGGGTGCTTTGACGTGAAGAGATGGGAGATACCGTTGGGTAGACACTTAACAACCCTTTCTGTGGATAGGGGCACTGGTTTAATGGAGTAGCCTAAAGCAGGGTGTCGGGATGGAGTTCTGCGTCCAGCTGCTCTCCAGACATTCTCGATTCACAAACGTAATAGTGACCATGCACACACAGTTAGACAAACATTTAAGAACATTTCAGTCCATTAAAAGGTTATCCTAATTTTGAAACCATCACAATTCCGGACATTTTAAAATAAATCCCACTTTAATTTTCAAATTAGCAATCCTATTTCTTTATACAATAACTACACCAAGGAAATAATTATTTGTCTATTTTATTGAGGATCGTCTTTCTACTTTTGCTACTACCATGTGTTAATCATGAGCATTTCGTTTAGAGACCTAGGAGATGTCCTTGCATTCTTGCAGCTGTACCATGTAGAACGTTTGGTACATTAGGAGAAAAAAACAGTCCTACAGCACAATATAAAATGTATTTAATGCAACTCAAGCTAGAGTAGGAGGTGCATTCTACTGCAGATGTGTTCGCAAGGTACAGGAGTGCGCTGCAACTTGATTTGTACTCCTGTACTGGTTGCATTTTTGTATTATGCACCAAATTTCATTTATCCATTGTACTTTTCAATATAATTATTTTTAATGTGAATTAAAAGGCACCCTTATTGTATAATTGGTGAAACCACTATTTCAGCTGTGCACTGCGACAGAATGCAAGGTTAGGCGCTACATTTGCCTTTTGATGCACAAATGCCTGTAGTTATCGCAACACTGTAGAGCATTCCATTAAGCATGTGATTTGTGGAAGATCACAAGCTGCATGCAACGCTGCTGCTTTTCCATGCTGGGAGCCACGAATACGCAAGTCAATTTGTAATATATTGGTTATACAATGGAGTATGAGACTCTTTAATCCCTCTTATCTGTCTCCCGCAGAATACTTTTGAAAGAAGACTATGGCTATTTTCGAGCCATTAACGTCTGGGGACCCTTTGTCTTGATTGGTGTTTATTCCACATCCCTTTCTGCCTCCATGAGCACACTGATTGGAGCTTCCCGCATCCTCCATGCTCTAGCCAAGGACGACCTCTTCGGTGAGGGATCAGCCTTTTCTGTTTATATGGTTATACTCTTTAATTCTTTCCATGGTTTTCTTTTACCACCTCCTTTAAAACCCTCTTGCTCTCCCACTCCATTTTCACCATTATTCTTTTTGCTTGCTTCATGATAATTTTTCTCAACTCTTTCTCTGTTCGTGTCAAGCACATATTTCCACCTTCTTCCATTTTCTCTGTTCCTGCTTTTCTCTAAATGAGACAAAGTGATGAATGAAAATGTTTGATCTCCATTGACTTTTTTGCCACTTGGACCTTAAGGTTGTGCCATTTTTCCCTCTGCCATCCTGTTCCTCTAGATCAGAGAGATTCAGGCAAGGTAAATCCCTTTTACACCAAGAGATTTGGGAATTTGATGCTTTCCCAACTCCCCAGAACTACCAGCTCACCAGACCACACTGGTGGTTCCACCCCTTTGAACGCCTGGTGGATGCTTCATCATTGCTGCTGATCAATGCTTTTTTCCATTCGAGCTGTGGCAGTAAACTTCTGCGCTTTGTCGTTTTTTGGTCTTTATTGGAATGATCACCTCAGCCTCCTACATAAATTTAAACACAATGGGGGCGTGTTCAGAAAATGCGTTTTGCAGTATGTTAGTTGTAAAACTGATTAAACGACACCTTTCTTGTCAATGCTCCTTTTCTGTAGCTGACACAGGATTTGTGTTTTCAGTGCCTGGGGGCGAGCCATTTCAGGCCTAATAAGTTCTGGGTGATTCTTCCTCCCCTCCTAAAAGGTTCTTTTTAATATATCTAATGGGTAAACTTCCATATTTTTGATTTACCTCTTGAAAGAAAATTCAAGAATCCTTGTTAAGAAGTAGAAGACACCCCAGCAGTCACAGGTGGTTGGCTCTTTATTTTCCCTGGCAGGCCTGATTTTGTTTTTTTCTGGCAGTGCCTCCCAACCATCGATGAAGTTTCCATTGGACTAAAAGAAGGATTGGTACACTGAAGACTGGCAAACCCCCCTGGCGCATAGCAGGCCTAATGCAGGAGTATGCATTAAGGTGTTCCTGCCGCCTATAGGCACCTACCCTTGTGCTGAAATACCCTATAGTCTGTTTGATAGCACTTCCACCAAGGAGGCCTCCCAACTGAACCATACTGTAACATCATGCTCGAGGTTCCTTCATGAACTCATTTACAAGTGCCCCTGAGAATATTTCTGTGGTGCAACAGCACTGTACTCGCTTCCTGCTGTAAGTAGAAGCTGCTACTAACTGGGACCTGTCTCTGACACCTCAGCCCTTTTTTCTGCACCGAAAATATGCCTCCTGGAAACAAGACTTGAATCATTTCAGCTAGGTTGAGGGTTGGTTTTGCCTCATAGGCTTTGTCATAGAATTTGCATAAATTAAACAACTCAGTCAGCGCCTTCCATTTAACGCAAGCCCGCTCTATTGTTCTTTGGCATCTAAACCATGTTTTCTCCTTGTGATTCCAATTTGGATAGTTTGAGACAGAATATCTGTTTGAGTGCTAAAATTAACACAAGTGGCCATCATTTATGCTGGGCCCATTCCCACAGACATCAGTGGGGCGGGCTCTACATGGATCAGTGCCCTACTTTTGAGGTGTAGCTGCCTGCCCTACAAGTAGAGGAGGAGCCTTCTTGGATGTTTGCAGCTCTTTGCTTGTTGAGAGTCTATGCTGGTGACTCGGAGGAAGTAGTCTCTCATAATGGATCTCTTTAAGAGAGAGTTGTATGTTAATCCCTCAGAGGATCTGTATATGTGCTCTTTCGGTAGAGTGTGACCTGATCTGGAGTACATTGTCCATTCCACAGCTGCTGGATGATATTGCTTCTGACACCTCATTCACTGTATTACCAGTAGAATATGTGAGTATGTGTGTCCCTAGGTTTCTCGCCTGTTCCCCCCAGCGCTTTACAGGAGAGGGATGGCATCAGCGTTTCAGGTGATGGGCTATGTGCCTATCTAGCAAATGTTGGCCACCTTTTCAGTTCCAATCCAAGCTTCTCCACTCTTGCTGTACTTCTAGTGGAGAAAATTCCTGAATGTTGTGTACCTATGTTGGGACTTTAGGTTCCTCTGCCTTGCTTAGCTCCCTCTCTCCCTACGTTGCTGCATCCTCAGGGGAATATGGACATGTCTTCCAGTGAGGAAGTTGAGGACACCAAAACCATTTCTGAAGCCACATTTTTCTTTGGAATGTTATTTGATATTGTCTAGGTGGAGTTAAAGTGAGGTATGTCAGTAGTAGATTAAGAGCCTGTGACTGGCAGTCATGCCCCAGGCCTTCTAAGACCTCTGGAGTGACTTTTTAGGCCAGTGTATTAAAGGTAGCCAGGGGGATCTTCCAGAAGCTCTGTGCCTATCTGGTGGTTACCATCAAATATAGACCAGCAAAGAGTGAAAATATCTCTACAACCAAACATCCCCCCTTAAACTGCAACACACCTTTGTGATTTCTGCAACCATTAACCGAGGCAAGAGTCTTGAATCCATGATCTTTGTGCATTTATATGTGGAAGCCAAGTACATTGACACCATTGGCAATGGAGCTCGTCGCTGTGCTTTCAGCGTGCTACCTGGTGTAATGCATGAAGAAGATCTTAAAGTGAATGAAAAAATAAAAGAAGAGGTAATTTATACAGTGTGGCAGCAAAAGGTATACAGTTGCTTGTGAGGAGAAATGATAGATACAGATTACAGAGAACCAGAATATTGGCATGTGAGGGGATATTTTTGTCTTGTATTGAGCTGTGTTCAAAGGCAAATCAGCCACTTTTCACTGCTGGACAGTACCTGGAGAAAGTGATTGCGCTGCCAATAGTGTGATTCTTGGGATGGTTGTGAAGCTTCAAGCATTATAGAAGTCCTCTTACATATGAGGCCATGGGGAGCGTACTTGACCATTTGACAGGAAGGAGCTTTTATGATCTGTTCATTGTTGATGCTACAAATCCAGAGCAGGTGCTACGAAACCTCTAGCAGTTATCTCTTCCAAATCAGCCTGTAGCTCTTTTGCATTTGCATGCTACTTCTTCCTATAAAAAACAGACCTCGCTTGTTATCACAGGGTCTTCACAACTTCACCTATTTCAGACACTGCCAGAAGAACTCTTTACAGCTCCAGGAGAGGAAAACTGCAAATAATCTCAAAGAAGCAACACTTCTTCCTCTATCACGCATAAAAAGTGTATTTGACTACCATAGGCTGTTAAAACTACTCCTGCTCCCAGTGCCTCCCTCTACTCCACTCTTGTTCCAATGCCTCTAGTTTGGCACAATGAACTGTTTCTGGGCGCAGTCACAGCTATACCCCGGGACCAAAGGAAGAAATGGTTTGCTCTAGATTTTTTTTTTTTTTTTGCAGTGGCCAAGTCGCCTAACTATTTTGAAACTCTGTTCAGTCTCGTCCTCAATGTTCAAGATGGTGACAGGTGTTTGCTCTCAACCTCTGGGATGCTTACTTCTGTGGTCCAATGTGACTCCCACATAGACAGTTGCTGAGATCAGTGGTACACAATGCTTCCCTTCTGGTTCAGATGGGCTCATCATGTTGATGCCAGTAGTAGCTGCCCAGTTACATCCGCAATGAGGTGAACATTTACACTTGCATACATTACTGGTTAGTGAGAACATCCTCCGCATTACGACCTTTATACACTGAGGGCCGCCTCTTCTGTCACCGCCGTGCTGGTCTGCAAGTACTGGAAGGTCCTCATTCAACAAGTCTCCGAGGTTGACATTCATCAGTGTTGTGCTGGACAGAGAGTTAAGGGTGGTTTTCTGCCTTTCTCATCTCCCAGGGCATTCTTGTCCTTCCTTGTGTGGGCTGAAGTGTAGCTCCTCATTAAGAAGTACTACAGTCATGTCTTAGTTCAACAAACAGAGAAGCTCTTTTTGTCAACATCACTGCAGTCTCGGTCGCCCAGTGGGACCGGGACTGGTTCTCTTGTTTTAGCCTTACGACCTCCAGATGAAGAGGGCTTCCTCTCCTCAAGAGAGTCCGTGGATGCGCCCCTACCCTTGCTCTCTCGCTGTGACCACTTTGTATGGGTGGGTCAGATTTATGACCATTTGGACAGTTCTGATCGGTCTATTTTGCAGACTGCCAGGAGAAAATCTTCCAAGCCTAACGTAAGAGTAAAGGGGCAAGGGCTTGCAATAGGTTTTTAAAAATGAACACTAGCTGCAGTAAATAATTAGCAGTATAGAAGCGAAAAGGTTTCCCTTCAGCTGTTAACAATCAACAGTGTGTAAAGAAGCATGTGCCAATGTTAACACAAAATACTCCGCACAAGCGAAGCAAAACTCGTGCTGAGTGAACACATATAGTAAATAGAACCCAATTTGTATTAATTTGTGTTAGAGCCTCAAATTTAAACACAATAGGGCCTGAATGCGTTTTGCAGTATGTTTAGTTGTAAATTACTCCAACTCCGAGCTGGAGTAAGTCCAGCACCACCCAAGGCCAACCAACAGTACTGCAACACCCTCCCGTAGAAAATAATGGCGGTAGGGACTTAAAATAAAACCCTGTAGGAAATATTGTTAAATTATTTAAAATAAAAATATAAATAAATGTCATTTAATGTCTAAATAATATCTAAAAAGAAAACCTTTAATTATAAAATGTTAACCTTTTTCAGAATTTATAAATTAATGTAACATTAATTTTTATTACTATATATTAAATCACTTAATTTCTTTTTCTTTCGGTGGCAATTTATTTTCTAATTCAAACTTAAACATATTTTTAATGTATCTACATTTAAAAACATATAACATTAATGTTGTACATAACAATATTATTTCTTTGTGTTGAATAAACCTTTTTACTTTTCCCTATATTTTACCATAGGAAGACTCCACACTATGGATGGAAATCTCCCTATAGTAATGTATAGGGGAAATTTAAAAAGTGAATTAAATTTTATAATTAGTAGAAATATTTTTGGGAAATATTAATCCAAATTTTATATGTATATTTTACTTTTGAATTAAATCTTTAATTTAAATCTATTAAATTAAATCAAAGTGATCTTTCTGAAGTTTAAATTAAAGCATAAATTCCCACAAAGTATAAACATTATTTTGTTTGCATTACTTATTAAAAGTGATATATAAAATTAACTAAAGAAGTAATTTAATTATATTTTCATACAAATTGCTGTTGCCTTAATTTATATATCCAAGGTGTTAAAATATTTTATAATTAAATAATAAACATTTTAGTTAGTTTTATTTAAAATTAAATTATATGTATTTATATTTTAAGTATTTTAAATAATATTATTTATTATTACCTATAGGGTTTTATTTCAAGTTCTAGTCTCCATTATTTTCTATGCAATGGTGTTGTAGTATCAGTGGTTGGCCATGTGTGGTGCGGGACTTACTACTGCTTCTTTTTGACAGTACTAACTTGCACATGTAGATTTGGCTCCAGGCCCCTCCCCTTTTTAGGGAGTGGATGTGTGAGTGTACACTTTTGAGGAACTTATGGCTATTCACAAAATTTAAGTATAAAGTTACTCAAGTGTAAAAGCAAATTACACATTTAAATCACTCATAAGTTTAACTTACCTTTGTGAATAGTCGTCAATGTTTGTTAAGATAGATTAAGGACTAAGTCTTAATATACATGAAGGCCAAGGGCCTTAAAACACACTTGCCCTAATTAGGATGTCGGTCGGAGTTGCCTCCGACCGACATCCCTGTGGTTTTGAAACCGACCGACCCCGTGTCGGCAGTCTGAAACCGCAGTTATGTGCTGTCACAAACTCCCATTTCCCTATGGGAGCTTGTGAGGCAGACAGAAACTGGCCGCAGCACAAGCTCCCATAGAGAAATGGGAGTTACTGTAAATCCCAGCACCGTGTTACAGCAACCTCACGGTGCCTGCCACACGGTACAGGGATTTATAGGTGCCCCCCTGCCCGCAACTGTAGGCCGGGGAGAGAAGGGGGCACTGCTGGGGGCCCCCCAAAGTCGCTTTCCGACAGGCTTTCCATGTCTGAAAGCCCGCCATGGAAAGCCTGTTGGAAACCGACATCATAAACGCCGTCCGTAACGGATTATGTTTGGTTTCCAACTGGCCAACTGGCTCCTTGAGCCCGTCGGAAGCCTGCTGGTTTGACTGGCCGGTTTGGATTCCAACCACTGTAATCGCAGTACGGCGGTCGGAATCCAAACCGAGGATGTCGGTCGGTAAGCCTCCGACCGGTAGTCGGAGGCTTAAAGGCCGACATCCTAATTAGGATGACTATGCCTTTACCTGGGAAACGATCTCAAACTATTGATTGCTGTTTTGGGTAGTCCTGTGCATTTCAGATTACAGCAAGTTTGCTGGTCTCCTTCCCCAAAAGCCTTCCGTTTTTGTACACTGAGGGCCGAAGTTGTGTATGCTGCTTGTCGGATCCACTTTCTCCTGGATATCCTCAACACTTCAGCTGGGGCCTACATACAGGGGTTTTGTAAGAAATACTTCAAAGATATTGATTCATTAGTTGGTGCTCCCTTTGGCCAAAATTGCTGTCAAGTTTCTTTGTGCATCCTGCACCATCAGTAAGGTTGCTTACCATTCTCATCCTTGCTTACAAAACTCTTTCCGTCTGTCATTCTGGACGGAAGGGTAATTTTACAGACCAGTCATTAAACGTTCCTCACCAGATTGTTGTTCTGGAAGCCCTTGGTCCCAATATATAGTAAAGCATTCGGTTCTGCCAGTGGGGCACTCTGCTAACTAACTCTTTTACAAATGATCCATTTACTTTTTAGATGAATTAGTCCGCTAAATGGGATCGGTGCCAGACTAATCTGTTTTAGAATTCCCAGCAAAATGCAAGTGTCCTTTCATGGTCTTCAGTGTTTGCTGGGTAAGGTTTAAATGCATGCGATCCTCAGATGGATAACCATGTTGGAGAACCATTTTTACAGGAAAGTAGCCTACTAACTCCATTTGGTGGTTGTAAGGTATTTTAACTTTCTGAGGGTTGGAGAATTCTCCAAAGGACGTTTTGTCCATTCCCGTCATAAAAAGGCACCATATTGATGTGTACATATTTCCTTAGAATATTGTAGAAACAAAACAATGAAAAATCCTCATTTGGGACCAATATGTTCTTGTTTTAAAACTTCTTGCAATGAAACTGTTAATAAGTCTGTCATATACTTGGCTAGGTGAAAAGTGCTTCTAAACCTTGCATGTTTTTCACAAACACGCGGGTGCTCTGTACTCACGTTTTGTTTTGACTTTCATATTAATTAGGCTTTTTTTTTTTTTCTAGTCTTCTTTCCTAGGCTGTTTCTAGCTAAGTTGAAAACCCTTTTGTTGGGTCTCTGGAAATTCTATTGATCTTCCTTGATTAATCTCCTCCCTTGCGGAACTGCTCACAACCCTGTTCTATTGTGTTCTTTCCTCACTTAGCCACCTTGCACCCCCAGTTCTCTACTAAATGTTAAGGATTCTTCTGTAGACACCCATGGTCATTT
Organism: Calotriton arnoldi; assembly: GCA_963921515.1. Classification (NCBI taxonomy): domain Eukaryota; kingdom Metazoa; phylum Chordata; class Amphibia; order Caudata; family Salamandridae; genus Calotriton; species Calotriton arnoldi. Next base: position 482,497 of record CAWUFW010003461.1, on the reverse strand, counting down.
CACTGGAAAGTAGAAACTGTGTTCTGGTAAAAGGAATTCTCCACGTCATTGGTTCTAGAGCAGATGCTTAGTTTAAACAGCTAGGTGTTACAGCCTGTTCACTAAACACCTGACTTGACAGTGGTCTAGATGGTGATGTAGTGTAGACCCTTAAAGCTTGTGTGGTCCAGGAAGTTAATAATCCGAAGAGGCCTAGGTGCCAGACTAATCCCAAATTATGTTTCATTGTTGAAATTATATGCTAATTATGAGTGCCCTGATATTTTCTTTGGCACTGATTTTGGTTTGTAGGATCTTCCACATTACCAGGATCACCCACCACCCGCTATGTTATGGACGTAATGTTTGCCCTGTACATGGCTAGCTGCTTTCTCAGAATGGTTTGTGAGCCTTCATGGAGAAGAGGGCGCAAGAGTAGGGAGGTGGCGTCTAGGAGGAAGCTGTCCAGTGCTGTGCCAGAGGCTCAGCTGAAGGTTGCCATGAGCTGGTAATGTGGAAGCAGACTATCGATGTAGCCAATCAGAAGTTTCTGTTTATAAAGAACGCAAGCCAGGTAAAGATCTTTAAGTCAGAAAGGAATGTTGGAGCAAATGAGTTGTGTTTTTCACAGGACTGGTGAGGGCTGACTTATAGCCATTTAAAGGAAGTTAAACCAATGTTTCATGAATGAACCGTGGATGCTGTTTTTGTCTGAGAAACCTACCTATTTTTCTACTCTAGGTATTGTCTTGGCTCCAGCAAAGATCACTTCCAAAGGTGGAAACCCCTGGATGGCTGTAGTGTACACATGGGGACTAGTACAGGTAAGCAGAGGGATTCGAATGAGGGATTAATGTTATCTAAAGGGAAAGAATTTTTTATTTGTTTTTATTTTCTTAACCATCCCAGACGTATTCTTGTCCAATTTTACAGATATGAAATAACACAATGGTCTGTGCTAGAGTTAATTTCCATACATGGATGCAACTGATTGAGAGCAATTCGGAACAGAATTTCTCCCTCCTGTTTGTATCTACAGACTGACGTCCCCTTTCCACCCGTATTACTAATACTCCAGAAAGAGCAACTAATAACTGCACAGGCATGGTATTGCTACTCAATATTGGTGGGATTACTCATTGACCTAAAACACACACTGCTGACTTCTGCTCTGAACTTAAGGTCAGAAGTGTAAGTTCCGGCAATGTGACTTGAGCCTTTCCTTGCTAGGTCGGTTAATATAATGCGTAGCATTATATTGGTTAATAGTACCCCCTATTAACACAACACTTAAGACTGCAGGAGCTGTATTGGCGATTGCATTGGTCATGACAGTGGGCTTCTCATTCCCTTCTTAAAGCAGTCCGAGGACTGGTGCGGCACGGATGCGGCTGATGTAGTTTTTATTTCACTTCTGAAGGGCATTGTGTGTTTTGTCTTGGGTTTGACTTTCACAAATCATTGTTATTTGGTGTGTTCAATCAATTTATGCAAGCCTCGACCAAGACCACAAGTCTCAGAATTAATCCATTTTTTTCACTAAAAGTCCTGAATTGGATAAATCCTTTTTTCTTGACCTGCTGCAGTATGGCGAGCCTATGCCAATGCTGTTTTTACACTGTACACAGATAAAGGACTTCTGTATTCAACACTGTCATCTGTGCTATGTCATGTTTTGCTTTGGCTCGAGGGCATGATGATGAGAACGAACGATGTATATGAGGAAGAAAGGCGGACGTCAGTACTGCCTTCAGTGTAGGTGAGGAAGTAGAATTGACTTCGTGCTGGAGAGTAGTGCGTGATGGTGAGACACAAATGAGCATTGAATTTGTTGTGGAGGATGGGTTTGTGTGCTTACATGGGTTATTTTTTGGAGTGTGAATCTGTTCTGATTTCAAATGCTGGGCATTACCTCACCATTTAGAGGCTGTGCTTGAAAAAGGATGTTTATTTGAATTTTCTTTTTTGGGGGGGACTGAAGCACCAGTGGAGTCAGTATAACTGACATTGACCTGAAACACACAGTGACCCACATTGCAGAGACCATCTTCACATTATGATTTTCACCATTGAACGTGTGTGCTGTCTGGAGGGGAGAATCATTGTTTTCAGAGATGGGTGGTTTTAGACTTAAATTAATTGGCTCATCAAACTTACATGTGTGCAGGGGAACACTAGATGTGTAATTTGTGCGTCTCGCTGGATCACAACTCTCTGTGTAAGGGTTTTGAACGGTTGCAGCTCGAAAGCTGAAAATGCATAGAGGAGTGTGCTGGGGGTTCATGCCGTAGAGTGGATCTGAGCCAAGTTAAAGTCTGTCCTTTGAAGCTGCGCAGCAGCATCTGGTCTCCAGCTCTAAAGTTGAAACCCTCAACACCAAGGAAGCACACTCTGGCTAGCTACCAAATAGAATAGTTGCCCCTGAAGTTTAGGAATGGTTCTCGTCTTTGTCTATGCATAAAGCGCTTAATAAGGGTATATTAACCTTTCCGTCTGGACTGAAAGATGAAGCACTGCCGTTTCAGTGCTATCAGCCTTGAAGCATTTGGAGTCGGCTGCTTTGACCTGAAGCGTTGGGTTATAGAGCTGAAGCTATTGAAGACATAGCAAAAGTAGCCCTTCGTCCTTGAGCCGAAAAAACACACAAGCTGGCATAAATACCGGTGCTTTCCCCTTGAGCAGAGGAGTAGGTTCCTTCAAGCCGGCAGTGACCAAATTTCACATCATTTTCTGCCAAAAAATGTAGCCTACATAAAAAAATATAAAATTCTGTTTTGAGGAAGCCGTGGATTCTTACACCTTTACCAGAAAACATAATGAGAAAAGGCCATGACCGGCCTGTCAACATAGAGAGACAGAGACTTACTACAGGGTGGAAAGGATCCCAAATACGATGTGGACACAGTGTCTTTTCAAGGCAAACACCAGAGCAGGAGCGTGCCTATGATTATGATAAACAAGAGCAAATAATTAGGGAAGTCTATTAAGCGGACTTGTCGTCCGAAGAGTGTACAACATGCCATTTGCCGGATGTGGTGTGTAAGTACCATGGGGTACCTGGAAAAAAGGCAGCTCATTTGTATAGATTATAGCTGGAGAAGGTCTGATTCCTGAGGGATACCCCACACCCCTTTTCAATGTTCAAATTATTTTTGACTGTGTTATCACAAATGCTGTAACAAGGATGTTGCATATTTAGAATGCCAGTAACATGGATGTTACATATTTAGAATGCCAGTAACATGGATGTTACATATTTAGAATGCCAGTAACATGGATGTTGCATATTTAGAATGCCAGTAACATGGATGTTGCATATTTAGAATGCCAGTAACATGGATGTTACATATTTAGAATGCCAGTAACATGGATGTTGCATATTTAGAATGCCAGTAACATGGATGTTGCATATTTAGAATGCCAGTAACATGGATGTTGCATATTTAGAATGCCAGCCACTGCTCCGTTGTTTACCCCGCAAATGAAGCATACGTTCTCTTTGCCCATGGTCATCCTATGTGCATATGATCCCATACATTGCTTGAGTGCGTGACTATAGCTAGGAAGCGGTCGATGAACCTGGCTGACGAAACTGGTCAACCTCCTCACAAGGAGAGCAAACACCTGATGCAGTGGGTAAGAAAATAGTGGAGTCGGTTGCCATGCGGTGAAGAAGTGCCAGCTCAGATCCCAGTTACACAGATGGTGTGTGGCATTTGTCACCAAATCTAAAGGCCACAGAGAATGGCAGATTTAAGCATTAGACACAAGCCTGACCTTCTGGAAAAGGAATAATTGACGCTATAAAAGGGGGCATCTAAATCGATCCCTTCCATGTGAGAGGTCAGGAAGCATCCTTTCTAGTCCCAAAGAAAAGATGGCACAGTGTATCAGATTTTTGATCTGCACCCAGTGAATTATTGCCTACGCGCTACAAAATAAAATAAAAAATGACAGTAGTGTCAGGATGTAATTACCCTACTTGAGTCCGCAACTCTGACGCTTCTCAACTGAAAGGAGACTCACTTTCACACTCCACTGCATCCTGACCTCTTACAAACGTTCATTTCTTGTGCGGCCATTCTGAATCAAGTCTGCCTGGTGGGTGTTTACCAAATGCTTGTCATCTCTATGGCACATTTCAAGCCAGCTGAAATTGTGGTTTTCTGGTTTTTGTGCGATGCTACTCGTTATAGTATGCTTTTGTTGTCCTGTTACAAGTTTCATGTTGGGATGGGAGCAGTAGTAACGGATTGGCGCTCAGTGCTTTCCCAAAGCTTCAGCGTAAGGGGTGTGCTGATGTTTCTTTGAGATGCCTTTCTACACACGGCTGCTGTTAGTCGTGCATAGTAGAGGTTGTGTTTTGTTTGAAGACAGCGAATTTGTGTAGTGTGTCATAGGCTGCCTGTGATTTACTGCTTTGAGTTATTTGTGAATAGTTTTGGCAAGTTATAGGTATGTTGGAGAGAAGATGGTTAACTAGATTTTTTGGGAGGACTTAATGTGTGAACGAAAGGATTGTTGAGACAAATGCACATTTTAGTCAGACCTTATTGGGTTTCTCTGTTTTATGGTGTACTGTGAAAGGAGAAGACCTTCTGGAAGTCTATGGAATTTTTTATGTTGGAGCTGAGGCTGGTGGATCAATGCTTGAGCAGTTTGGTAAAGTTGTTTGAAACACTGAGTGGAATAGTGTGTTTTCTTTGGTGGCATTGTTTAGTTGTAATGTTACTTTGGGAAAGTTGGTTTGATCATTGGATGGTGTGCAACTTTGGAGGCTGGGGTCTGGTTGGTTATGTGGCTGTTTAGTGAGGAAGATGTGGAAGAATTGAGAGTAAATCTGTGGGGTGTTTTTGCCGTGGTGGTTGTAGTGTGTGGGTGAGTTTCGCAGGGTATTTGAAAGTAAAAGGCTGGCTAGGAAATTTCTGAAAATGACCTTCAGGTGGAATTGTTCTGCAAGGTTGTTGTGAGTGTAAAGATGTACCTGTGGTTGGTCTTGTGACCCTTTGGCTGGTATGGGAGCGACAGAGATCACTGGGAGTGAGCTATTTTTAGGCAGATCTGAAATAGCAATCAAGATGCAATATACCATTGTCCAAATCGAGGTGTAATATCAATGGAAACAAATTCAATTAAACAGGCAAATGTCTTCCTCCATGTAATAAAACATCTTTCGTGAAGGGTGTGTGTGGTATCCTAGTAGGCACGATGGGGAAAGTGAGTATGTATGTTCATCCTAATAAACAATGCCAAGCTAGTTATAATGTTGTTTTCGAAAAAGATGTGCATACACCTTTCTAAACAGTCATCATTCTTTGGCCCTTGACCAGAGAAGGGAACACCAGTAACCCCTGTAGACTGAGGCCAAACTGCTCTCTCACTGAATAAGTAACATTGCCCCCTTCATCTGCAGCTGGTCTTGTTGGCGGGGAAGCTGAACAGCATTGCAGGCATTGTGACAGTGTTCTACTTGATGGCATATGCAGCCGTGGACCTTGCATGCTTGGCCCTAGAGTGGGCATCAGCCCCCAACTTCCGGTGAGTTTTTGCTTTACGCATTTGCTCTTCTGTTCTGGTGTTGCTGTTGATCTCGCTTCCCATGACTGATTGTTGATGTGTCGTTGCCATTGAGTGCTTGTACTGCATGCTCACTTTGTATTATCAGTGGTTTGGAAAATGCTTCATCCTTGCCTCTTTGATTGTGTGTTGCTTGTTGAAGAGTCTGCAACAAAAGCATGTCTTTGTTCAGTGAGTACTTTTTTCCTTCAACAATCAGCCTGAATTGGTCTAAAATTCTTTCCCTGTCTTGTTCTGATTGCTTGCATTTCTCAACCATCCAATTGAGTATCTGTCTTTAAAGCACTTTCCCCGAATACAATGCAAGCTTTTAATCGACTCTGAATTGATTTGTAGATCACAGTCTTACTTTGGTTGCAGTGCACACCTATGTGCTTTATTTTTTTACCCCTCCCCCCCCCTCACGCCCCCTCAGAAGCTGCTGTGAATATTGTTACAGAAGTGCGTACCCACATTCCTGGACAGAATACTGCAAACCCTCCTATAGGTGCAAACGGGCTTACAACTCCTCTCGCCACATAAGTCTCATGTCCTTCTTTGGGGGTTGGGCGACGCCCAGTAACCCCCATCTCAGATTCTCTGTCGTTCCCTCTCACTCTGCTGCCTCCTCCAGCCCCGGGCCCCATATTTTACGATGCTTTTCAGGACATCCTCTCGCCTGGTATATTGGTTCCTCTGCCTGTGTACACCACTCCTTATTTGAGCTCCAGTCCCAAACCATTGGAGGGGTGTTGCTCCCCCATTTACGCACAAAATCCCTCCATGCCACAGCCAAGACGGTGTTGCAGAGGGACAATGTGTATCTGGCCAACGTCACTTCCCTCCTAGATCCCCAGCGCTATCAATCAAGGAGGGAACACCAGGGTGTCCCCACCACCTGGGAAAGTCTTTTGTATCCCTGACCAAAATCAACGTAATTGTGGGCATTCCCAAATCATATGTAATAGGGTACCTTGTCTGCCACATCCCCATCAACACTGGTCGATGGTGGCTTCACCTATTGCATGCACCCCTTTCTGTGTGATGTAGGGGCATGAGGACATTTCAGCTGGATTAAGCGAAATCCCGCCCGAATGGTCACTCCCCCCCCTGACATGGGCATGCAGCACCCCACTCATTGTCCTCTATTTACCCAGGTTTCCCTCCCGTTTTCCTCTTCGTGTCTGCAGTGAGGGCTGGCAGTGTACCCGGAATGTAGAATAGATGTGGGAACTGACGTGTCTATGTAAGGGAGTCCCTAGTACGCTGTATTACAGTTGGTTATCTTCTAGGTCCTGGGTGTAGCCCAAAGGTAGTGAAGTATTTTCTTAACCTGCATATACCGTAGGAACTGACCCCTCCCCACCCCCCCCCCCCCGATAGGTCGTATTGCCCCTGCAGTTTTTCAGATGTGAACCATCCCTTTTCACTTCTCTGGTCCCCGAGATTAGAGATACCCAGCACGTCCCATATGTCCTGGTACCCCGTGCAGTTTTGCTAGTTTAGTGGAGTCCCATAGTGGTGTCTCCAAAATCAGGCGGTGCGCTCAGTCCATCTTATGCAACGCATGTTTCCATATACGGACCATCGCAGCCGTAGGTTCTGCAAGGTGCCGAACTCTATCTGGTCCATATATTCTCCTCCCATAACCATGGGTGTCTATTGCCCCTCTATCTGCTAGCTGGGAGGGTTCATCTGATCCGCAAAGGACCAGTCGTTTATTAGAAATAATTGTGCATTTAGTTTTATTTTTGGCCACAGGACAGAACCTAGAGTTTGGACTTGTGTGCCTCCACATCTCCACCAGTCTGGATTTCCTTTGAGCAGAAACACTTTGAATGCGACAAAGCCAGGTGCTCCGTTACATAATGATTAATGATGGAGCTTGGTGATATGACTTCTTACAATTCACCACCGCAAAATGCCTGTGTTTCAGCTACAGATTCCTTATGCTGATTGTTTTCGAGAAATTAGATTTGTGGATCACACTATAAGACCACTGTTTCCTTCACTCCTTGTTACATGAATTCTAGGACAGCCCCTTATGAGATCCTCCCTTTTCAGAAAAAATAATACATCATAAGTTATGGAAGCAATTCAGGCTGTCATTGGAGGAAAAAGGTAGGCTGTGCAAAGCTATTTTCCTAAATTTGACATCTAGACATACCTACCCATGTCCTGCTGTGGTGGATGTCATTTTTAGCTTGGTTTGTGTCTCAGAACCTTTTCCATATTCCCTTTCTAGCCCAACGTTCCAGGTGTTTAGCTGGCACACGTGTCTGCTTGGCATCGTCAGCTGCTTCGTCATGATGTTCATGATTAATCCTGCGTATGCCTCTGGCAGCATCGTGCTCATGGTGATCCTGCTGGGGTTCATTCACTTCCGTTCTACCACCAGTAGCTGGGGCTATATCAGCCAGGCCCTCATCTTCCACCAGGTAGGTCCTCTGGATTGTGCCTCTTCTTTTTCCAGACCATGAAATGCCCTCCTTTGTCACCTAAAGGAGCTTCTCAAACTGATTTATATGTGACCTGCCCTGATGCTGTTTTAGAAAGCTGATCTCCCTCATCACTGGCTGGATTCCATGGAAGCTCTTATTTCCTCCCCTATCCTTGCAACTCCTTCAGTTACGCCCACGAGTAGGTCGCTCTTTTATTCGCTTGCTTCTTCCTTTCTTTTTCACTCCCTCCCGTTCACCACATCGGTTCTAATGAAGCTTTTCTATCTACTCTGCCCCTCCGCACATCAACTGCCCTATATATCCTCCGAAACACCACAAGAAATGTCAAGATGTTGTTTCCTAACTTTCAAATCCCTCCTTTTTTACTGTTTTAGACTTGGATAGGGCTGCACCCCCTTCACTCACACCTTTCCAGTGGTCCCTGCTGTTTCAACTGAAGAAATATCGTGAAGTGTTCAGGATCCAGATTATGGGCATGAACGATATTTCAAAGATTTATAGCTTTCATTGAGTGATATAACTTGTATTGCACAAAGCTTGGAACAGAATCACTTCTAATAAAACGAAAGCCGCTGGACATTTACACAGCTGCTATCTTCTTCATCTCCGAATGTTCTGCTTTCTTTTCTGCTACACCGCTTCCTTTGCCTGATGTGGTGTCTATGACCTCCTTTTAGGTGCGGAAATACCTTCTGCTACTTGACATCAGGAAGGAACATGTCAAATTCTGGCGGCCTCAAATCCTTCTCATGGTCTCCAATCCCCGCACCAGCTGTCAGCTCATCAAGTTCATCAATGACCTCAAGAAAGGAGGCCTGTATGTGCTTGGCCATGTGGAGATAGGCGACCTCGGTAAGTAACTTTCTCTCCCTATTCAGTAGCACAGCTTTTGTTGGGAGTGTCCTGCTTGGGGCTGGGGAAACTTCACTTCATTCACTGAAGTGCTGAAGGGAAGAGTATGCTCTGCCATTGATTGTCAAGTGAGAACATCTGTCCATGTCCAAGGCTGTCTGTGGTGTAAACGAGGAAGGAGTTCCATTGTCGGCTTCTCTTGGATCCCCTGGCTTCAGGTGAACCCTCGCTTTGCTATGGGTCATCCAAAGCCTTCTGGCTGCTAGATTGAAAGTACGAGTAGACTACAGAACAATTTAACTCCTTATTGTTTACCAATTTTGTTGGCAGTAGAAGAGAATCCATCTGGACTGGGCCAACAAGTTTCAAGTCAGAGATTGAGTTTACTATTTACAATCAGTGTTTCGGTTTTCTCCGCACTCAGTTTCGAGTTCACTATCCGAAAAAGTACAGGGACCCGGTTTATTCCCTTCTGGAGAACTTTAACATGTTGGTATCTCTTTTCCTTCCCAGACACCATGCCTTCTGACCCCGTCCAGCCTCATTACAATTTCTGGCTTAGTTTGGTGGATAAGGTCAACGTAAAGGCTTTCGTGGACCTGACTCTCTCCCCCTCGGTGCGGCAGGGGACGCAGCACCTACTCAGGATCACTGGTTTGGGTGAGAAATTTTTTTTTCTTTTCTTTCTGACTGTAGAATAAAACATCTATTGTATGATGCACAAAGGAAAAGAAAGTACAAGCTGCGGAATAGTTGAGATTCTGCATTATACAATACATAGTGGAGCAGACCAGCACCTTGGACCTAGCAGTTCTTTCCAGCCATCACTTATGTGAATGTGAGCTTCCTCGTCCATTAGAAAACCTCATGAGTTTCCAGGGGGAAGAACAGCCTTTTATGGTAATGGAGTGTGTAATTAATTCACGTGTGGTGCACACTGGCAGTTAAAATGAGTTTTAGTGTAATAGGTAATGAGTGCTTTTGGACAGGGCGCGCTGAAGTCAGTTTTTCCATCACGTGGCCTACATTAATATCCATAAACAATGAATATATTCAACTATATGCAGCATTCCAGAACACTTGGGATTTAAAGGTTTCTGCATCTAAAAGTGCCCATTTAAAGGTAGCATTTTCTTTTTTGCTGGGATGAAGAAGCCATTTTAATTCCTCCTATATTGAGAATTGCCAGAAATTCGGCTATATAAGGCTATAGCTTTAGAAAGTAGTTTGGCAAGGTCACTAAGGCAGCAGGGGACCAAAGGGCAGGGTAGGGCCAGCTAAAAGTCAAATCGTTTTCTGCTCTGTGGAGCAAGGACCCATGAACACATGATTTTAACACATTCTACCTTTTGGTTGTTTTGCTTTCTTCAATGTCTTTGGGCATCTGTAATCTCCTTGTCTTGGGTGAAGTCTAGGTGCATTATGTGACTCCATCCGTTTGCTACAACTGTGCATTTTCATTCACTGTGCCGGTTTCTTTGATTAATGTCCCTTATACAGTGAAAGAATGTTAAGGGAGTATGAATAGGCTTTGTGTATTGTTTGGTGTAATATTGGTCACAAGATGCCTTATTGTAGACTGATAAGGATATGAAGGCCATTTGTTTGTGACTAAGCTGGGCCATGTTCAAAGCACAAAGCTGTTTCCTTGAACTTATGGGTCCCAATCCAGTAAAGAGGCAGAGTTTGAAGGGTGCTACGTCAGAGATTGGGACTTTACGGTTTTACATGACTAAGGCGATATTCCTGCCATGACTCTCCCCATAAATTAAATGTATTCTATATAATATATGGAATAAGGTGCCCCCTCCTGTGTATTATTGGGATGCTTTAGGTCATGGAGGACTTCCTTGACTATGTAAAGATATGAGGCTGCTTATTGTCGCCCTCCTTCTTTTGTCCCCCACTTTCTCTAAATAGGTTTTAAACGTATCTTGCCAATTGACCATATCTGATGTGTGGCACCTTCTGCCAAGGACTTTTGGCCAACAGCAGTTTCTATGCTGGGAATTTTGAACCCATATTTTCAGTCTTGAACGCCAGACTATGTATCTGAGATTGCAGTGTGCTGCAGGCTAAAGAAGCTGCACTGGCTGAAGGTGTCACACATGATACAGGAATAGGCACTAATGACCTAAAATACAGTTTTCCCACCCATAATTTTATTCCTCTTCTGCTCTTCACCTGTGAAGTAATTGACTGTTTCTTAGATGCACTGGCACAGTTGTGCTGCTTCCTGCAGGCTGTGGAGTTCCTTCCTGCAGGCTACTTAAGAGAGCGTGAATTTCGGGGATAATGAGCGAAGCTGGAGCGTGGGTCCTCATGCACTGTCTCTGTGCCTAGGAAATAGCGACAGTCTGTGTTGAAGTTGCTGCAAGCTCACATGCCATGTTTGGGATGCAGCACAAGAGCTTCCCTCGTGCTGTTTGAGTTCCAAGGTGTTACTTTAGGGTGATGTCCCCACTAGTTGTCTGCAGTAACTCATTACATGGGGCTAGTTTTGTCATTTTCTTGGCTCACTTACTGATCTCAGAACGCACTTGTTATAAGAAAAAAAGTAAGGAAGCAGGTGCTCTAAATATTAAATGTACTTTTAAAAAAATGAGCATAGATCCTCAGGGGTTTTACCCAGGAGCATATATAACAGCTCTAGTTGAGAGAATATCTGCTACAGCATCAGGATCCAGGGTACTAGCAGAGGCATCATAACGAGGAGCCCAGCCTTTGGCAGCTCCAAGCAGCGAAGACCAGCAGCATTTCCATTTCTCTGCCCACACAGTCAAGCAACCCTTTGAAAGGGTCAGACTGTCCGCCATAATATGGCATTGCTCAGTAAAATTAAAGGAAAACTTTGTCTCCCCATTGTACAGAATAAATTCAGAAAAGCCACTTTAAATATTGAATAGTTCCGCCCACGTGCGGGAATCCCAGAGCACTTTTCTTCTTGAGTGTAGACGATCGGCTTTCTTCAGGAAGGCCTACAGAAGCACTACGGAAAGAATATATAATGCAGCCTATAACACAGGCTGCAATGGAGGAATTCTTCAAACTGTACTTGCAAAAGGGTGAAACAAAACCATATGTAGTATAATATTAGAGCAATTATTGTATAAACAGTAAAAAATCTAATTCACAAACCCTCCTTGTAAAAGTAGAAAATGAAGGATGGCAGAAGAGTGTAGCCTCATAGGCTGCTGTTATGTGAGTTTAAAACAGTGTCTGTGCTTTTAATGCCGCTGAGACCACCAGTATCCCATCATGCCCTGCAGGAAGCAGTTGCCTCGGTTCTTTTTGACTGGAAGTATAAGTGATAGGTAAGTAATTATGTCCTCTGTTATGCCCACAGAGGAGAAGGGAGGGTCACTTATGACTTAAGTGGAGAAACTCCCAAGAGAGAACTGGGATTACAGGTAAGAAACCATACCTTCTCTCTTGGGGTATCTCAACTGATAGTCATAAGCGTTTGAATAGACTACCAAGCCCATCCTCATCAAATGTGGTGGAAAAATCAGAGGAGAAAACACTAGGGTTGTATTAGGCAAACACATTTCTGAGGGAGGCTTGCTCCACTTGGGCATCTGCTCGAGCATCGGAGTCCAAATAACAGTGCTTGGTGAATGTGTGCACAGAGCTCCATGTGGCCGCTTTAAAGATTCCCGCGATAAGGACTTTCCGCATCAAAGCGGCTGTAGCTTCTTTGCCCCTAGTAGAATGTGCCTTGGGTTTAGCTGACAACGTCTTGTTGGCCTTTAGGTAACGCAACAGTATGCAAGAGACTATCCACCTAGAGATGGATTGCTTAGAAGTGGCCAAACCTGTATGGACCGGGCCATTGTTGATAAACAGCTGGTCCAATCTGCAGGTGTTGCTTGTCTTATCCAGATAAAATTTTAAGACATGCCTAACATCCAGGGAATGGAGAGATCTTTCGGCCAGGGTTGAAGGATTCTGAAAGAATGTTGCCAAAGATATTGTCTGATTAATATGGAAATCAGAAATAACCTTGGGAAGGAATTTAGGGTTAGTCCTCATAACTACCTTGCTCGAGTGAAGGACTGTGAAAGGTGCGTTAGAGCATAAGGCCTGGATTTCGCTATGAACAGCTTTTATTGTTACAAAGATAGCAGCTTTCTATGAGAGATGGTAGGAAAGAATGCCATCCTCCTGGCAAGATGTAGGGTCTATGTTCTTGGATGAACACCAAATGCAAAATCTCTTGCACTTTATGGAATATGCTGAGCGGGTCTAAGGTCTTTTTGCCTCTGAGGATGTCCATGCAGTCTTGTGGAAGGTTCAGATGTCCATACTGTACTAGCTACGGAGCCATGCTGCAAAATTCAAGGGAGAGAGGTTGGGGGTGAACCACCAGGCCTCCGAAATTCGTTACCAGGTCTGGTCTGCATGGCAGCTTGAGATGTGGACCCCGTGACCGGTGAAGAAGGTCCATGAACCACCATTGACATGGCCACTCTGGGGCTATCGGGATGAGCTTGGCTCTTGAATAGGACCATTTTATTAGGACTGCAGGGATCAATGGTATCGGTGGAAAGGCGTAAAGAAATTTGTCGCACCAGTTGATCCATAGGGCATTTCCCAGAGTCCCTGGTTGGAAGTACCTTGAGGTTAAGTCGTGTCATTTTTTGTTTTCCGCGGTCGCGAACAAATCTGTGTGGCACACCCCAAAGCCTGACGTCGTCGTGAAGGACCCATTCATGGTTTTCTTGTAGAAGCCTGCTGAGAGCGTCTGCCTGAACATTTTGCACACTGGGAAGGTAAGTTGTCGTGATCCATAAGTTCCTGGCTACGAGCCATTTCCAGATTGCATGGGTTTTGTGGGATAAGGGTCTGGACCTCGTTCCCCCTGCTTGTTGAGGTAATACTTGGTGTTTGTGTTGTCCATCTGAACAAGCTGGTACTGTGACTGGAATGACGGGTGAAACGCCTTTAGGCCATGAAGACTGCCCTGAGCTCAAGGAGATTGATATGATACTTCATCTCCCTAAGAGACCATAAGCCTTGAATCTGGAGATGATCCATGTGGGCTCCCCACCCCAGTAAGGATGCATTTGTCACTATGGTCTGTGATGGAACCTGTTGGGGAAAAGGCATGCCTTCAAGCAGGTTTGTTGGAGAGTACCACCATGTTAGAGAATGTATTGCATGAGGGGAGAGAACAATCCTGTCTTCCCAATTGCCTGATGTTTGATCCCACTGGTCCTTGAGGTATTCGTGAAGGGGACACATGTGGAGATGTGGGTTCGGGGTTCTTTCTTCCACAGGAGGGGTCAAATAAAGAAGCTATATTAAATTAAAAATGCCATACTTTTCTGGCAGAAAGACAAATGGTGAGAGAGTGATGAAAAACGTCGAGTGAAGTAGTTTAAAATTCCACCAGACAATTTTGAAGAAAAAAGACTAAAAGGCCGCGCTCAGTGCTCCAGGATCCTGTCACCAGGTGCTGTAAAAAAGAACTGAGACACTGTTTTAAACTCACATAATAGCCTATGAGGGTACACTGTTCTGCTATCCTTCATCTTCTACCTTTACAAAATGGGGTTGTCAACGATATTTTACTGTTTATACAATAATTGCTTTATTATACTATATGTGGGGGTTTTGCACCCTTTTGTAAGTACAGTCTGAAGAATTCCTCTATTGTAGCCTGTGTTATAGGCTGCATAATATGTTCTTTCTTACGTGTTTCTGCAGACCTTTCTGAAAAAAGGCGAACTTCTACACTTAAGAAGATTTATATGGAAAAGTGCTCCAGGATTCCCTCATGTGGGTGAAACTATTCAAATGCTTACGACGATCAGTGGAGATCCCCCAAGAGAGAGCTGGATTTACAAAATGCCAGTCGGCTAGATATGTCTCCAGAAACTGAGCTAATCTCACCGCCTGGGCCACCAACAGAAGAAAGTGCCTCTTCTGCAGTAGTTGTGTGAAGGGTGGAAGAAGTATCAATTTTCAGTTGCCTCCTGTAGAAAAAAAGACAAGTTGCTAATTGAGTTCCTTCAAACATGTCATACCTCTTTTAAACCACTTTTGCCATTCAAGAGTCCCCTCACAGGCACTCTGATGACCACCTAGTCTAAACCATCCTGTGGCCAGATGACACAGAAAGGCCCCTAGTCATTCAGATTTTTTGATGAAGCATCCTACGCCTGAAAGCCTGGCCAGGTGTCGACAAGCCAAGTCACTCCTTATGCCCTTCCAACCAGTCACTCTGATAGAGAATCAAAACGTGTCGATTATTTCAAAAAGAGAATGTTCTCTTTAGCTTGTTTAGCCTTCAATCCTTGGACACAGTGTGCCTTCTGGGCAGGCACACTCCTGCTTTATGGAACATGGCAAGGGAGATCCCAGAAGACCTCATAGCCTTGCTGGCTCAAACGATACATGATGTGTAGGACATGGCAAAGTGTGGCTTATGTGCTGGCTTTTACACCGCAGACTGTGGGAAGAGATATTGGCACAGTACTAGGCCTTATAAATCACATCTGGATTACATCAACCAGGGTTGCAGAAGATGTCCAAACATGTTTGTTAGACATTCCCTTTTTTGCTCCAGATTGTTTGGAGAGAAGACTTATTAAGTGTTTAAATGATTTGAAATCAGTAGAGCCACAGCACGATCTTTCAGATTCTTGGCGCTCACCAAGCAGCTCCACCAAAACTACAGGAAGTTCAGAGGTCATTCCAGGGGAATGGCTTGATGACCGTGCCAGCCCTCCCAACCTGTGCTTCAAGAGTAGGTCCAGTCATTTTGGATCAGAGATCGTGTCTCTCCTCTAGCTCTTTCTCCAGCCCTTTCAACAGCTGCCAAGTTTCTTTAACATGTCCTCACAGGCTCATACTAAGCTGAAAGGCAGCAAGATAAGACGCTTCCTCCACGGCTGGAGATCCATCATGTTCGACAGAGGGATGTCGTAAATAATTCAGAGGAGCTACACCCTGCTTTTTTTCCCTTCCTGCACCGATTTCACTCCCCACCCCAAACATCAGAGAGGCTCTCCATGAACCATTCTTCAATCTTGCTGCAAGAATTCAACTTGTTTCTGGCCAAGGTGTCATCAAGTGGGTGCTCCCTTCGGAGAGGGGGGGGGGGGAGTGGTGCAACTCATGCTACTTCCTTGTATCAAAGAACAAAAGTCTGAGGTCGAGACGGGACCTCCAACCACTAAATGCTTTTTTTGAAGAAAGACAAATGCTCACCCTGTCTCACATTCTTTCTGCTCTGGACCCACGGGGACTGGATAGTGTCCCTGATCTTCCAGGAAAGTATTTTCGTATAACGGTACTGCAGTCCCACAGGTGGTATGAGGTTCACGGTGGGGTCTGAGACTTGCAATTTGCCTTGCTCCCCTTTACCTCAGCTAGTTTAGTGTTCGAAAACAGAGTCTGTATTTGCTGCTCACCTTTGGATGTCGGGGATATGTGTTCCCATACCTCAGCAACTGCTGCTCAAAATGGGCTAGCCATAGTCTGTTGTAGACCACCTCTGTATGACGGCCAAACTCCCTATATCTTTGGGGGGTTTTGTCAACAAGCCAAAGTCCAACCCGGGCCCCAAACAGTGGATTCCATTCATTGTGGCTGTCCTAGACAGGGTGGCATTCAAGGCATTTTCACTGCTGCAGCGAGTCTGATGCTTCTGGCTCAGTCCTTTGTCTTGGTGTGGATGGCTCTGAGGCTTCTTGGACTCCTGAAATTGTGCGTCCTTCTTAATCTGAACCCCAGAAAGCATATGCAAGTCCTGCAGTGGAACCCCTGGTTCAGCGGGCCCAGCAGTGCTGCCTCTCAGACCCTATCTAGATCTTGCAGGAGACTGCTCTGGATCTTCTATGGTGGTAGACCAGCATCAACCAGACGTGCAACAGGCCAGTCTCCTTTCCCCAACTAAACCTCACATTTGAGACCGTTGCATCACCACCTGATTGGGGATGTGGAGTTAGAAGATTCTGGTCTCTGGCTGAGAGACTGCTGCATATCAGTCTTGTAGAGCTTTGTGGGATCTGTTGGTCTGTGAAAGCCTCCCTGCCATAAATCGAGGGGAGGCTAGTGCAGGTCCCCATGGACATCACAACTGCCATGTGATACTGCAACAAGCAGGATAGAATGAGGTCCTAAATCCTGTGTTAGGAGTCCCTGTGTCTCTGGTGGTGGCTGGCTCAGAAAATTTTTCTGGAAACATCTAGCCGGTTCTCTGAAAGCCAGAGCAGAGGATTGGAGGGAGTGTCAACTGGGTGATGACTGTCCTCTCCATCGGGAGGGGTCGAGGTAAATCTTACTTTTATGTGTACCATCAATAACAGGCAGTGTCAAAGCTATTGCACACTATAATTTCCTCCAGGAAAGTTAGAGACTCATTCCAACTGTGATGGGATACTGGTCTCCTATACACATTCAGAAAAGTCGGCACTGATCTGGACCCAAGTCATGTTCGTAGCCTCGAACTGGGCCAGAAGTGTATGATACCCATAGCTCCTGAGCATGAGTATTTGCCCTTCAATCTGGCTACCACTCTAAGAGGACCTCCTGTCTCAGCAATGGGAGGGTCCTGCACCCAAGTTTCTACACCCTCCACCTCCAGGCGTGGAGACTGAGCAGTGGCAATTAAATGTCTTCTGTCTAACAGCCACAGTGGTAGATGTCATCCCTGCAGGCTGATGCCCTTCAGCAAAGTCCATTTATGTTGGGTGCTGGGAGAAATTTGTTGCTTGGTGTTGCGTTCATCACACCAACCCTCTGCAGCCCAAACTTTTGGTGTATTATTGTTTGCTGTATTGTTGGCCCAGCAAGGTTTTGCAGTGACCACAGTTAAGGGTTATCTGTAGGCGCTTTTTCTTTTTCTGTGTTCATCTGATCAAGACTCTTCTATTTAAATCGCTTGCTGCGATGCGCTTTATTAAAGATCTATTATCGTTCTCCTAAAACCGTTTGTCATGCCACAATGGATTTTCAACGTATTGTTTACATTTCTTATGTGCACACTTTTAAGCTGAGGCACAGCTGCTCACTGCGACTACTGATGCTCAAAATAATTTTGCGCGCTGCATGAGTGAAAAAGCTTGGTGCAACTGCCTACATTACTTTCCTCTTGGACAAATTAGTGCTGATGACTTCTTATCCAACATTGTGAAACCTTTTCACATTGCATTGACTAGCATTCTACCAAAGTTTTTGTATCATCTCATCCTTCCAAAGACGAGAGTTTGCATCCACTCGAACCGAAAAGGCCCTTGAGTTTCTACACTAACTGCACAAAAGAACATTGCGTGGATGATAACGTTTTTGTTAGATTCTGTCAAGCAAAGAAAGGGAAGCAAGTGCACAAAATGACACTGTCAAGATGGATCGTCCTTTACATCAATATCTGCTACATGCTGATCAATAAGCAAACCCCCGAAGGCAATAGCGGTCCTGGTTTTGAGCATCTGCCAGGTCACCGTTTAGGTGCTGGTGCACACGTTCACAAAATACTGCCTTGGCAGCAAATACCCAATGGGAGGGTCATTTTGCCTGCTCAGTCCTGCAAGATGTCCTATTCTAAGTCCACTCCTCAGACCCTCCGCTTTTGGGAGGTACTGCTGTGTAATCTACTCTAAAGGTGAGGAGTCTGTGATTAGCAGTATCCATCAGAAAAACAAGTTACTTACCTTCGGTAACGCTCTCTATGGAGGATATTCTGTCTAACCTCGGATTCCTCCCTTTTGTCCCACCTCCCCATTCTGTGGAATGAACGTGTGAAGATCATATTATGGTTCCAAGGTAGTTTTTGGCACACTTTCACATGCAACTTGTTCGAAGTGATCACTGTCTGCGGGTACGGAGGAAGAAAGATTAAGAAACTGATGTCAGTGCTGGCACTCATAGGTTGTTGTGCTCCATCGCTTTGCGGCTGTACCTAGTCACAGCATAGCCACAAGTCCCCACCGGTTAACTCAAAGGAGCATTGCTGTAAAATTTGGGGATATTCTAAAGGTGAGGAATCTGCGGTTGGGTATAGTATCCACCAGAATTTTTTTACCACGATATTTTGGTAGTCCTAATTTTTGTACTTTACATTATATGTATGTAAAGTAAATTATCTTTACAGTCCATGTTTTGACCACAGTATTATTGTACCATGATACTTTGTGTTTCATATTTTGTTATATAACCCTTCAGCCAAGAGCATATTGCTGCATGAAAGGAATCACACAATGCCGCCCCGTTCACAGAGTTTTCAGTTGTTGCTTACTGAAAATCTGAACAGTGTGATGCGTAGCCATAGATGTCTTACTGTACTATCTGATCCTGCACTCACACATGAACCCTCATTGACACCATGGGGTCTGCATACACAGTGGCTATATAGAATATAGTCCCAACTAATGTCAGAGTGTAACTGTAATGCAGCACATCCTGGTGCTTAGTAACACTGCAAAATCCACCCCTCTGACTTAAAGCAGTTCTCCCCTGACAGTTGCTTCATTTGTCAAACAGGCTGGTCCAAATGAGAGAACCTGTTTTCTTCTCAAGAGCATTGCTGGTTCCAAGCTACATCATAACTTGGAATATGGAATTGTGATTCAGGGCAGAGTCATTCGTAGCTGTATCTACATCAGAGGCAGGCTTCTTGCTTGCGGCATCCTAGGCCAGTTATTATCAATGTGATGCTGATGACACAATGTGGTTGTTTAACACCCTCGACCTGTTGTGATTGTGTCATCAAGCTGTGCGGCACGAAGGATCCAGGTCTCTAACTTGTTTCATTACACTGGATTGGCATTTAGATACAAATGTAAGCCCTTTGCATTGGCCTCTGCGCTTTTCCAAATTCAATTTATTTGAGGGTCCAACTATCGGTAAATACTTCCAAGATTAATTTGTTTTGTGTTCAGCTCAGATGAAAAGGAACACAATTAAGTTTTAAATCTTGTGCTAGCCATTTAAGGAAGAGTGACATGCCAATATCCAAGAGAAGTGCAACATTGAGGTTGAAAATGTAGACTATTTGTGACACATAGTAGGGAATGTGGAGTGGCCCATAAAGAGATTTTGAGGATGTGTAGTCACCAAGCTCCTTAGATTAAAAAAACTGTTGAGATCAAGCCTGGGATTAGTAGAGTAGAGTTCTATTCGAGATTTCTCTGTAAGCTTGCTGACTTTATGATATCTGATGATGGGGTGTGAATTGTGAGAAAGAGTTCAAGAAACTGAAGCAAAGGATAGCTGAGGCACCGCCCCTCCAACCATATGATACTTCTCGCAAATCATATATAACTGTTACAGATTCCAGTAATGGGCTGGGAGTGGTCTTGCTACAAGAAAGGGAAGATAGAAAGGGGTGTAGAGTATAACTATTAGGATATCACCAACATAAACTTAGGTCGAGTAAAGCGAAAATTAAGAAAACGACCTCCTGGTTTTCTAAAGAGTGCAGATCCCTAAAAAGACAGCTGTCCCTTGCCCTACGGCATGGGGATATTCCGTCAATTCGGGAACTGAGGAGGCAGTATAAATTGGCCCAAGTGAAGTCCAAGAGGGACTGGGACAAAAGGAGGTGGGCAGAACTTGGCAAGTCCATTTCAAGTCCAGATGCCTGACTGTTCTGGTTACTCGTGGGCAAGGGCAACCACGAAAGGTCTCCACCTCTAGCTAACAACATCCCGGCCCATCTGTGGCAGGAACACTTTGGCTCTCTCTACTCAACCCTCACAAGTTATGCCATGGAAGCTGCAGTTCCTGATCTAATGTAATTACCACACGATCTAACATTTACTAGAGAAGAAATACTTTTCCTCACTGGATGCAATTACACCCGCCAAGGCCTCTGGTCCCGACGGTATCCCAGGGGATCTCTTTAGATCTGACAAGGAAAACTGGGCTACATACATATTAACCCTTGCCAATGACCTTGCGGGAGGAGGGAGTGATCCAGCGGTAATTTCACGGTAATTTCTCAATGCAGAACCCAATTTACCTCTAGTTTACCGCTTAAAGGTGATGGATCTTGGCCACCGTGTATCATCATCAGGAGACTTTATATGAATATGACAAATCAAATGCAAATAATATTTAAGGCAATAAAGAGAGTAGTGAGTAGTTTTGAAGGGTTTTATTTTCTAGTCAAAAGTTAAGTTTCTCTGATTCTTTATTCATTAATCAATTTTCAATCAGGTTACAGAATTGAAAATAGGAAAAATAGAATTAATACAGAACATATTATAGATTGCATACAAAGCACTTCATAAAGGAAAGGGAATGAGGCATAAAAATGTCAGTCAGAACTCTTTAAAGAGTTTCAGGAAAAATATAATTCAAGAGTGAGTTTTGCAAGGCTAATCAATAATTAATAATTGGCAAAAATCTCCCATAAAGAGAAATAAATGCATAAGACAAATCTTTTCAAAGCCAGTTAGTCAAAAGCATAAAACTTAGTTTTAGCATCAAAATCTGTCCTGATCTCTCAGCTGCTCTTTCTCTGTGCTAGTCTGTTCATCTCTGCTCCTCTGTGTCTGACACAAGCTGCTCCTTGAATGGCCCTCCCTTCACAAGACCACAGAAGTTGTGATCTGCCAAAAAGCAAGGCCAGCCTACACCTCCCTAAAATATGTGAACAAAGCCCCCTCCTCCCTCTGTCTCCTCGGACGCAATCTCCACCCAGTCTGCACCCGCAACGTTCACGTACCTAACCCGAATGATGTCTGGTCAGATCTGCTCCTGACACGCCCCCTAAGGGTAATTATTTATACCCTAATTCTTGGCTGACTATACTAACAATATTGCAGTTTCAGTAGAAACTCGCACTGTGATTGATTGGCAAAGATGACATAGGGATCTTAGCATCCTGTTCTCATCGCAAGTCCAACCCATACCGGTTCTGACAATAGGGGCTTAATGCTAAGAACAATATACATAGCATGTATCAATAAGAACATCTCTTGCAACATTTTAAGCAACAGAATATATCCATCAATTTCCTGTCTCTTTCACATCGCACACAGGGATGACACTTTCCCACAAATACTGGTACGTTGGCACGGTGACAGGAGTGTACAGATCATTGTGGCCTTGAACTATGTGTCTTCACTTGAGCCACTTGGCAGTTCATGCAGCTGGCACATTCTTCTGCGCATGCGTCTCTCATTCAGCACACTGCTAACAATTCTCAGCCATGCTGGATTCTTAGGCAGCCATTTTGTTGTGGGCCCAAATGTTTACTAAAGTAAAACAAACACAAAAGAATATTAATTTATGAAGTAAAGCCCATTATGTTCACCTCCCACCATTCTAATACCTTGTATTAATTATTACCTAGCGAAAGCTATTAATTTAAAGCAGCTTTTCTATTAGTGCACAACATGCAAAATGTGCAATGTACAACATAGCATAAACATGTACCAGTGCAAATTTCAAAGCGCAAACAGTTAATACATGCTCATAGCAACATGCTCTAATGTTTTAAAAAGCTTTTCATGCAAAATGCGTTTGCCCCACGTGTAGTGTTGGTGCATGGTTGATTAATTAATACATATTATAAGAAAGATGTGTTATGAACTGAATATGCATTGTCTAAATATGCAACAAAGCCAAAGTCTCTTGAGACGGGAACAGAGGAACAAAGGTCTTTCATGGAGAGGAGACAGGAGGAAACATTCCATTCCTTATCTCAAGGTTAGTGAACTGCTGCTTAAAGCAAACTGAAATCATGTGCTTCTCGACACTGCAAAATACCTGTTATTTCAGCACAATTATGTGCTACTTTAAAAGTAAAAAAAAAAAAACATTCTTTAAATTAAATGTACATTCTATAGTGAGGTTAAATCTGCACATTTTATCCACCCTGGATTAATTAATTGAGCATGGGTTTTAAATGAAAGCATTTCAGACTGAAAGCATTTTGACCAGGCCTCATTTCATGTGTCACGTGTCACGTGTTTTCACTTGCACCAAAATCTGCGTGCCATTTTTAAAATGCAATCTGTCAAACACAAAAACAAAGCAATGCCTGAATCTAGGTGAAATCTGAGCTACATCAATCCTCCCTTTGATAAAGTCAAATCATGATACCTCCATTGATTTTGTTTTTTATCACATTTATTTAATTTCACAGGTGACATTTTTATTGCAAAAGCTGAGCATATAACAATTTTACCTCTATTTCTAAGGCAACACAAGTTTAGTCTGTAATCAGATCATATATAGCCAAGCTCAAAAGTTTAGTGCAGAGTTCTGTAAGTTGCTTCTTGGAACAGTTAGTCTTCTCTAAAATAAGTAACTAAAATAATAAAAAGAAAATTCAACAGAACAGTTCTTTTTTTTTTTTTCTTTTCATCTTTTCTTCTTTTTCTTTCATCATTCAAAGATTCTTTTCTCTTCAGCTCTTGACAATTCTCAGTTATTTGTTTCAGCATTTCTTGGCTCTTTGTCACCCGCTTGCCATCAGGGTGGCTCATACAGTTCAAGCCTCGCATTACACAGTTCATTCAATGTGGCATTCTGTACTTTTTACATGCATTTTGACCACTCAGGTGCTGAGAAACTCTGACAGAGCACCATCAGTTCTTTGCACTTTTTCAATCCAAGCCTTTCACTTTTATTTTCACTTTGATCATATTCAGACTTTTCAGCTATGGGTGCAAATGATTTTTCAAGGGACCACTGTAGATGTTTTGGTTACCCTTTCAGCCAGCTTTTTTCTACCTCCACTCGTAGGCCCGCAGCACTAATTTCTTCTTCAGAGGCTGCACCTGACTCATTCACCCTTTTGACACCGCTTTCATCTGAGTCCGTTTCCACTTTTTGCTTTTCCAGTGCAACTTCAGTTTTCTCTACTGCTGCTTGACGCTCTGTGTGTTCCCTTACAGCTTGACTGACCCTCTTCTGTGGGCTTTTGACCACTGCAGGCATCTTTTCTTGAAGAGGAGCTGTTTTATCAGGGGGACACAGGACCATACGTGTGTGAGAGACATGCACACAATTTGGAAGGCCACCACATTTCACAAGTCTTTGCCAGGATAATTTGGAACAGGCCTTTCCATTTCACAGCATCTCTCAGATCAAAGTTTTGGCACCATCCATTATGCAGATCTTGTGTAACAGCTGCAATCTGGTGAGAAACTGCACGCTCCACATCAGCCAGACCTTCACAGCAATGGCTAGTCTTTTCATTTGTGTTTTTCACAAGTGCATTTGCATGTACATATTCAAGCCACTTCAGTGATGCTAAAACAGTCTTTTGCAAAATGAGACTCTGTTCTGTCTTTGTGTTGCTTTATTATACTTGGAACTTCAGGCAGATAGTTACAATCCAATCCTTGTCCAATCTGTGGTTCTGCACTCATCTTTGAGACCTCATTATGATCTGATTTCAGAGAAACTGGCAATCTATACCTGGGCATCAGTTTTTGCAATAACACATTTGCTACTATGCAGTTGTCATTTTTCTCAAAATAAACAGTATTCTTTTCAGATTCACCTGTGAAAATCCCATTGAATGTATAGGCTAACAGAACACAATATTGTGCAACTGAATTGGCATTTCTCTCTCCCATGGCAATAGTGACTCCCATTTGAGCAGCTATTCTGCATGTTATGGTAAGGGCCATCAATTTCGAATTTTGGGCTGAGGTAACTACCGAAAGCCATGAAGCTTTGACAACATAATGTATAGGGAACACAGCATGTGCTGCTCCTAATGTGTCATTGTTACCTTTCAAACATGGGCAATCTACAAAATGGACATTGTTGGGCTCAATCAGACGTTCATCCTTAAAATCTAATCTTGGCTTCATGCATATATTCATGACATCTAGACACTCTTATTCAGTTTCATCACAAACAATTTCATTTGCTGGCATTTCTGTGACGTTGGGGTCAAAGGTCATTGGGAAATACGTCACAGACCTTTGAACACATTCATGTTTTTGAACAGGCACTGAGAGAGCGCAGCCCTCCCTCTCACTGCAAATTGGTATATTTTCTTTTAAATAAACTTTCATTCCTAGTGCCGGGGCGCGACACTTTTTCTCTTTCAACTCTAGGAATGCTTTTGTGCAATTGTTGTCCAATGGAAGCGGATCAGACACATCCTTGTGTCCGCCTCGGTAAAGGCTTAGCCACTAGGGAAAGGTTTAGTAACCACTCTCTACAGCAGCCAACCATTCCCAAAAACTTCCTGACTTCTTTCTGAATTTGAGGTGGATTCATTTGGTGAATTATTTCCACTCTCTCTGGTGTCACCTTTCTAGCTCCCTTTCCAATTATGTGTCCCAGACATTCATTTTCTTTTGACAGTACTCCTGACTATCTTCATGCAATGGCGCTGTGACATGAACTTGACAAAAATCAATAACAGTAAGCCATTCTTCAGCACATGGAATGTGAAAAATATATTGGCTGGATACGGTACCATAGGACAACATAGAAAAGTTATGCTATTAATCTCCTGCACTAATCTGTTCTTTTCATTTAATTTCTGTGAACCTGTGATTAGAAAGTTACATAAACTTCCAATCAATTCCATCAAAAATCCTTTACTTAGTTTATCTCCGATTATGGGTAAAATTTCTGCAACTGATGGTGTTCTTGAATACATGTCATCTGGTTCTAATTTTAATAAGACATGTTCTGCACATTTTATTAATCTGACATCTTTCTCTGTGAATTCTCTTATTTCTGTGTTTATTATTTCCTTTAAATCAGAAGGTAATTTTTCAACTGTCA
Organism: Calotriton arnoldi; assembly: GCA_963921515.1. Taxonomy (NCBI): domain Eukaryota; kingdom Metazoa; phylum Chordata; class Amphibia; order Caudata; family Salamandridae; genus Calotriton; species Calotriton arnoldi. Next base: position 456,935 of record CAWUFW010003461.1, on the reverse strand, counting down.
TTTCTGAAAACAATGCTACAGCTGTCTCTTGTTGGGCCATTTTAAAATGTACATCCTCATCAGGAATCTGAAAATTAACATCATCTGGTGTACAGTAATCTGTGCTGTTTAATTTGCAAAACAATTGTTTTCCTGCCCGGCCTGTATCACAAACAGCAAATTGGTAACTTTCCTCAAATGGGCCTATTTTTGCTGCAAATTCTTCTAAAACTGGGTTTGTAATTTCTCTTTTAAAATTCCTACAACTAAGTCTGAACCTTCCACTTTCTTCACAATGGACTTGGTAAATTCAGAATTGTTAGGGTTAAAACTCTCATTTTCAAATACAGCAACCTGTTGAAATGGGTTCTGATTTTGTTTCTGGAAAGAATTCACATTGGCTCTGGACAACTTATTTAAATTAATTTGAGCATTTTCCATATTTTGTGGGAGCATCTGAGCTTGAAAAACTCCTGCCATTGGTACCTGTTTCTGAACTGACATTTGCATTTGCTTAACTGGCATATTTTGCACCTGCATTTCTCTCTGTATTTGTGCATCATGTTTAAATTTATATTTCTTCTTCCAATGCTCAAATCTGTTATAAAGATGGCAAAAGGACACTTTTTCCAGCAGTGCAACATCCATACCTGAATTTGCACAAACCAAAACACCTTTACTTCCATCCTGTGTTCTTTTAATCTGTACCCATTTAACATCCTTCGCTTGCACTCTGCCCTTCAGGAAAGTAATCACTGCTACGTTTTTCTCCATAACAGAAAATGATGGTGCATTCATGCAAACCTTTTTCATTGTCTCCCCACTTGGCCTTTGCACAACAACTTTAGATTCAAACCACAATTCAGTTTGCATGGCAGTGTCAAAAATCATTTTCAAATTAATACACAACTCTTTTAAAATTTCAACAAATCCATCAACTTGTGGGTACCACAGCATAAGTTTGTCTCTCAATTTTGGGAATGTGTTCAGAAATTATGCAAGTTCACCTTTGTTCCATGGCACATGAACATGCACTTCTCCCTCATCCTGTTTATTATTTTCCTCAACAAGGTCTGGTGGTTTCTTTTCTTATCCAGTTTCCTTGCTAGGTCTGGTGGTTTCTTTTTCTTCTCATGTTTTCTTGCCCACTTGTCTCCTAATTTCTCAAACCCATTGCATTTGAAAATATATTTAATTATTTCTGCAATGTGCAATTGCATTCCTGAAGAACACATTTTCTTATTTGCCTCATCATTCATATGTACCCTGAAACTTTTTTGAAATGGAAAACTTCCTGAAACATCAATTTCATATTTTTGAGCCAAATCAGTCAGTCTATCATGTGTAGTTACTGCACATGTAGCTGTTTCCTTACTCAGGGAAATTGATTCTTTCTCTTGACACTGGTTCACATTTTCATGATTTAAACAGCAGGGACTGTTAATTTCTTCATGTTCAAATGTTTAATTTAAAACACTAAGCTGTTTCTCTTTTTCAGGGTCTGAGTTAATTTGTTCACCCATACTCTCTAACTTTTTAATCACTGCTGCTTCCTCAAAGCAGGTTTGAAAAATCCCATCTTCAAATATATTCATTTTATCCTGGGCTGCAGATGTTGTAAAGACCATTTTTCCCCCACCTTTCAGTGCTTGAACTGTCTGGGGTAGTTTCTTTCAATAATCTGTGAATTCTGACTTTCTGAAATAAACCCTGACAAAATCACTCCTTCTGCAGCTCTTTGAACTTTTTGAGTAGGGGCCATATTAATTGGGATAGTCACAATTTGTCCAGGCACTACCTGTGCATCTGCAGTTTGTAATATTTGTACTGAATCAGTCACATTTGAAGCAGTAACACCTGGAGATATCACGGTCAGTGCTGAATCAACAGATAGTGGGTCAATCTGAAATGTCTGCACAGTTCTCTCAATCTGTGTTTCTCTCTGTTCAACAGAAACAGTAGCCACTGTAGTACTTACTGGTACAATATTATCAGTATTTTTAATGGGAACCACATAAGTTGGTGGACACTTAGTTAACAATGCATCCATTATTTCATCCCCTGAATCATTATTTATTTGAAGCTTTTTATCATCATTAATTCCCTTCTCCTGCATCTGGTGCTTTACCTTTTTATCCTCATTTGCTTTGTCTCTTGCTGCCCTTTCCCACATGCTTAAAGCTTCAAATTGTGCAGCTCTAGATGGTGTCTTTATTTCACATAACACTTCCCTTAATTTGTCAATTTGCAATTCAAAAGTACCATCATTTGGAAACCTCAAAGGACCCTCTTTTTCAGTAATCTTGCACCATTGGTGAACCCACATACATGAATTTTGTCCCAAATTGGTAGACATAAAATGCACGGGTGTTCCTTCAGGAGCATCACCAATTAAAAACAAATTTTTCACTTTACCTCCCAACAGTTTCTTTAAACCTTCAAACAATTTCATTTCTGCAATAATTCAATGCAATTTCTTTTCTCCAATGCTGTCAGTTTCAATTTCAGTCAGTTTAACTCCTACTACTAACCCTCTCAACTGCAATACTTTTCTGAGGTTTTTTTAAGCAAAATTCTGTTAGTAACAACATAAAAACATTCGCTACTCTGTCTGTTCCACTAAACAAAGGATAGATTTCGACTTACTCTTGAGTTTCGGAATTACTCCTCTTTTACTGCGAGTAAATCCCCTGTTTACCCTTCATTCAAGCTCGGGAGAACCTGTTACTACTTCAGTGTTATCCCTACTGGGAAATAAGACCAAAGTTTCACCAGCGAACCCTCTGCTATCACTCTCACTCTTTTATACGAAATAGTCCCTAATTTAATACTGCCAGTCCTGCGTAGCTTCTCAGTATTATTCCAACAGACGAGTAACCTCACTGCAGTGTGGCTTCTGTCACCACCCACTATTCATTCCCCGGGATTCTGGACAACATAAAACAAGACGCTAACTCTTCATGTTAAGAACATATAATCAATAATCAAAAATTCTGTCCTATGAAATTACCAATTTAATCAATAAAACCAAGTCAAAATGAGCAAAATTTCACCAACAGTCAAACCCCTTACTATTTTTTCAACACTTCAAAAAACAAAACATACCTTCTAGCACATTAACAACATTTCACTACCCTATTGATACACCACTCCAGCAATCGCCTTCTTGCATCACCTTCCAGTACTGCTTTGCCAGTCTTCAAGTTCTGAGCATTGGAATCAGGAATCAGGACTTTTGGAGAATCTGGACATTTATCTAACTTGGGCAATTATTTTGTAGCGCTATTTAGGCATTAGACTAAACTATGCTCCTTTTGGTGATGGTGTTAACCTTACCTCTGCTACCAGAAACTGATCCAGCGGTAATTTCACGGTAATTTCTCAATGCAAAACCCCATTTACCTCTAGTTTACCGCTTAAAAGTGATGGATCTTGGCCACCGTGTATCGTCATCAGGAGACTTTACATGAATATGACAAATCAAATGCAAATAATATTTAAGGCAATAAAGAGAGTAGTGAGTAGATTTTAAGGGTTTTATTTTCTAGTCAAAAGTTAAGTTTCTCTTCTTTATTCATTAATCAATTTTCAATCAGGTGACAGAATTGAAAATAGGAAAAATAGAATTAATACAGAACATATTATAGATTGCATACAAAGCACTTCATAAAGGAAAGGGAATGAGGCATAAAAATGTCAGTCAGAATTCTTTAAAGAGTTTCAAGAAAAATATAATTCAAGAGTGAGTTTTGCAAGGCTAATCAATAATTAATAATTGGCAAAAATCTCCCATAAAGAGAAAAAAATGCATAAGAAAAATAAATCTTTTCAAAGCCAGTTAGTCAAAAGCATAAAACTTAGTTTTAGCATCAAAATCTGTCCTGATCTCTCAGCTGCTCTTTCTCTGCGCTCGTCTGTTCATCTCTGCTCCTCTGTGTCTGACACAAGCTGCTCCTTGAATGGCCCTCCTTCACATGACCACAGAAGCTGTGATCTGCCAAAAGCAAGGCCAGCCTACACCTCCCTAAAATATGTGAACAAAGCCCCTCCTCCCTCTGTCTCCTCAGACGCAATCTCCACCCAGTCTGCACCTGCAACGTTCATGTACCTAACCCGAATGATGTCTGGTCAGATCTGCTCCTGACACGCCCCTAAGGGTCATTATTTATACCCTAATTCTTGGGTGACTATACTAACAATATTGCAGTTTCAGTAGAAACTCGCACTGATTGGTTGGCACAGGTGACATAGGAATCTTAGCATCCTGTTCTCATCGCAAGTCCAACCCATACCGGTTCTGACAATAGGGGCTTAATGCCAAGAACAATATACATAACATGTATCAATAAGAACATCTCTTGCAACATTTTAAGCAACAAAATATATCAATCAATTTCCTGTCTCTCTTTCACATCGCACACAGGGATGACACTTTCTCACAAATACTGGTACGTTGGCACGGTGACAGGAGTGTACAGATCATTGTGGCCTTGACCTATGTGTCTTCACTTGAGGCACTTGGCAGTTCATGCAGCTGGCACATTCTTCTGCGCATGCGTCTCTCATTCAGCACACTGCTAACAATTCTCAGCCATGCTGGATTCTTAGGCAGCCATTTTGTTGTGGGCCCAAATGTATACTAAAGTAAAACTAACACAAAAGAATATTAATTTATGAAGTAAAGCCCATTATGTTCACCTCCCACCATTCTAATACCCTGTATTGATTATTACCTAGCGAAAGCTATTAATTTAAAGCAGCTTTTCTATTATTAGTGCACAACATGCAAAATGTACAACATAGCATAAACATGTACCAGTGCAAATTTCAAAGCGCAAACAGTTAATACATGCTCATAGCAACATGCTCTAATGTTTTAAAAAGCTTTTCATGCAAAATGCGTTTGCCCCACGTGTAGTGTTGGTGCATGGTTGATTAATTAATACATATTATAAGAAAGATGTGTTATGAACTGAATATGCATTGTCTAAATATGCAACAAAGCCAAAGTCTCTTGAGACGGGAACAGAGGAACAAAGGTCTTTCATGGAGAGGAGACAGGAGGAAACATTCCATTCCTTATCTCAAGGTTAGTGAACTGCTGCTTAAAGCAAACTGAAATCATGTGCTTCTCGACACTGCAAAATACCTGTTATTTCAGCACAATTATGTGCTACTTTAAAAGTAAAAAAAAAAACATTCTTTAAATTAAATGTACATTCTATAGTGAGGTTAAATCTGCACATTTTATCCACCCTGGATTAATTAATTGAGCATGGGTTTTAAATGAAAGCATTTCAGACTGAAAGCATTTTGACCAGGCCTCATTTCATGTGTCACGTGTCACGTGTTTTCACTTGCACCAAAATCTGCGTGCCATTTTTAAAATGCAATCTGTCAAACACAAAAACAAAGCAATGCCTGAATCTAGGTGAAATCTGAGCTACATCAATCCTCCCTTTGATAAAGTCAAATCATGATACCTCCATTGATTTTGTTTTTATCACATTTATTTAATTTCACAGGTGACATTTTTATTGCAAAAGCTGAGCATATAACAATTTTACCTCTATTTCTAAGGCAACACAAGTTTAGTCTGTAATCAGATCATATATAGCCAAGCTCAAAAGTTTAGTGCAGAGTTCTGTAAGTTGCTTCTTGGAACAGTTAGTCTTCTCTAAAATAAGTAACTAAAATAATAAAAAGAAAATTCAACAGAACAGTTCTTTTTTTTTTTTTCTTTTCATCTTTTCTTCTTTTTCTTTCATCATTCAAAGATTCTTTTCTCTTCAGCTCTTGACAATTCTCAGTTATTTGTTTCAGCATTTCTTGGCTCTTTGTCACCCGCTTGCCATCAGGGTGGCTCATACAGTTCAAGCCTCGCATTACACAGTTCATTCAATGTGGCATTCTGTACTTTTTACATGCATTTTGACCACTCAGGTGCTGAGAAACTCTGACAGAGCACCATCAGTTCTTTGCACTTTTTCAATCCAAGCCTTTCACTTTTATTTTCACTTTGATCATATTCAGACTTTTCAGCTATGGGTGCAAATGATTTTTCAAGGGACCACTGTAGATGTTTTGGTTACCCTTTCAGCCAGCTTTTTTCTACCTCCACTCGTAGGCCCGCAGCACTAATTTCTTCTTCAGAGGCTGCACCTGACTCATTCACCCTTTTGACACCGCTTTCATCTGAGTCCGTTTCCACTTTTTGCTTTTCCAGTGCAACTTCAGTTTTCTCTACTGCTGCTTGACGCTCTGTGTGTTCCCTTACAGCTTGACTGACCCTCTTCTGTGGGCTTTTGACCACTGCAGGCATCTTTTCTTGAAGAGGAGCTGTTTTATCAGGGGACACAGGACCATACGTGTGTGAGAGACATGCACACAATTTGGAAGGCCACCACATTTCACAAGTCTTTGCCAGGATAATTTGGAACAGGCCTTTCCATTTCACAGCATCTCTCAGATCAAAGTTTTGGCACCATCCATTATGCAGATCTTGTGTAACAGCTGCAATCTGGTGAGAAACTGCACGCTCCACATCAGCCAGACCTTCACAGCAATGGCTAGTCTTTTCATTTGTGTTTTTCACAAGTGCATTTGCATGTACATATTCAAGCCACTTCAGTGATGCTAAAACAGTCTTTTGCAAAATGAGACTCTGTTCTGTCTTTGTGTTGCTTTATTATACTTGGAACTTCAGGCAGATAGTTACAATCCAATCCTTGTCCAATCTGTGGTTCTGCACTCATCTTTGAGACCTCATTATGATCTGATTTCAGAGAAACTGGCAATCTATACCTGGGCATCAGTTTTTGCAATAACACATTTGCTACTATGCAGTTGTCATTTTTCTCAAAATAAACAGTATTCTTTTCAGATTCACCTGTGAAAATCCCATTGAATGTATAGGCTAACAGAACACAATATTGTGCAACTGAATTGGCATTTCTCTCTCCCATGGCAATAGTGACTCCCATTTGAGCAGCTATTCTGCATGTTATGGTAAGGGCCATCAATTTCGAATTTTGGGCTGAGGTAACTACCGAAAGCCATGAAGCTTTGACAACATAATGTATAGGGAACACAGCATGTGCTGCTCCTAATGTGTCATTGTTACCTTTCAAACATGGGCAATCTACAAAATGGACATTGTTGGGCTCAATCAGACGTTCATCCTTAAAATCTAATCTTGGCTTCATGCATATATTCATGACATCTAGACACTCTTATTCAGTTTCATCACAAACAATTTCATTTGCTGGCATTTCTGTGACGTTGGGGTCAAAGGTCATTGGGAAATACGTCACAGACCTTTGAACACATTCATGTTTTTGAACAGGCACTGAGAGAGCGCAGCCCTCCCTCTCACTGCAAATTGGTATATTTTCTTTTAAATAAACTTTCATTCCTAGTGCCGGGCGCGACACTTTTTCTCTTTCAACTCTAGGAATGCTTTTGTGCAATTGTTGTCCAATGGAAGCGGATCAGACACATCCTTGTGTCCGCCTCGGTAAAGGCTTAGCCACTAGGGAAAGGTTTAGTAACCACTCTCTACAGCAGCCAACCATTCCCAAAAACTTCCTGACTTCTTTCTGAATTTGAGGTGGATTCATTTGGTGAATTATTTCCACTCTCTCTGGTGTCACCTTTCTAGCTCCCTTTCCAATTATGTGTCCCAGACATTCATTTTCTTTTTGACAGTACTCCTGACTATCTTCATGCAATGGCGCTGTGACATGAACTTGACAAAAATCAATAACAGTAAGCCATTCTTCAGCACATGGAATGTGAAAAAATATATTGGCTGGATACGGTACCATAGGACAACATAGAAAAGTTATGCTATTAATCTCCTGCACTAATCTGTTCTTTTCATTTAATTTCTGTGAACCTGTGATTAGAAAGTTACATAAACTTCCAATCAATTCCATCAAAAATCCTTTACTTAGTTTATCTCCGATTATGGGTAAAATTTCTGCAACTGATGGTGTTCTTGAATACATGTCATCTGGTTCTAATTTTAATAAGACATGTTCTGCACATTTTATTAATCTGACATCTTTCTCTGTGAATTCTCTTATTTCTGTGTTTATTATTTCCTTTAAATCAGAAGGTAATTTTTCAACTGTCATTTCTGAAAACAATGCTACAGCTGTCTCTTGTTGGGCCATTTTAAAATGTACATCCTCATCAGGAATCTGAAAATTAACATCATCTGGTGTACAGTAATCTGTGCTGTTTAATTTGCAAAACAATTGTTTTCCTGCCCGGCCTGTATCACAAACAGCAAATTGGTAACTTTCCTCAAATGGGCCTATTTTTGCTGCAAATTCTTCTAAAACTGGGTTTGTAATTTCTCTTTTTAAAATTCCTACAACTAAGTCTGAACCTTCCACTTTCTTCACAATGGACTTGGTAAATTCAGAATTGTTAGGGTTAAAACTCTCATTTTCAAATACAGCAACCTGTTGAAATGGGTTCTGATTTTGTTTCTGGAAAGAATTCACATTGGCTCTGGACAACTTATTTAAATTAATTTGAGCATTTTCCATATTTTGTGGGAGCATCTGAGCTTGAAAAACTCCTGCCATTGGTACCTGTTTCTGAACTGACATTTGCATTTGCTTAACTGGCATATTTTGCACCTGCATTTCTCTCTGTATTTGTGCATCATGTTTAAATTTATATTTCTTCTTCCAATGCTCAAATCTGTTATAAAGATGGCAAAAGGACACTTTTTCCAGCAGTGCAACATCCATACCTGAATTTGCACAAACCAAAACACCTTTACTTCCATCCTGTGTTCTTTTAATCTGTACCCATTTAACATCCTTCGCTTGCACTCTGCCCTTCAGGAAAGTAATCACTGCTACGTTTTTCTCCATAACAGAAAATGATGGTGCATTCATGCAAACCTTTTTCATTGTCTCCCACTTGGCCTTTGCACAACAACTTTAGATTCAAACCACAATTCAGTTTGCATGGCAGTGTCAAAAATCATTTTCAAATTAATACACAACTCTTTTAAAATTTCAACAAATCCATCAACTTGTGGGTACCACAGCATAAGTTTGTCTCTCAATTTTGGGAATGTGTTCAGAAATTATGCAAGTTCACCTTTGTTCCATGGCACATGAACATGCACTTCTCCCTCATCCTGTTTATTATTTTCCTCAACAAGGTCTGGTGGTTTCTTTTTCTTATCCAGTTTCCTTGCTAGGTCTGGTGGTTTCTTTTTCTTCTCATGTTTTCTTGCCCACTTGTCTCCTAATTTCTCAAACCCATTGCATTTGAAAATATATTTAATTATTTCTGCAATGTGCAATTGCATTCCTGAAGAACACATTTTCTTATTTGCCTCATCATTCATATGTACCCTGAAACTTTTTTGAAATGGAAAACTTCCTGAAACATCAATTTCATATTTTTGAGCCAAATCAGTCAGTCTATCATGTGTAGTTACTGCACATGTAGCTGTTTCCTTACTCAGGAAATTGATTCTTTCTCTTGACACTGGTTCACATTTTCATGATTTAAACAGCAGGGACTGTTAATTTCTTCATGTTCAAATGTTTAATTTAAAACACTAAGCTGTTTCTCTTTTTCAGGGTCTGAGTTAATTTGTTCACCCATACTCTCTAACTTTTTAATCACTGCTGCTTCCTCAAAGCAGGTTTGAAAAATCCCATCTTCAAATATATTCATTTTATCCTGGGCTGCAGATGTTGTAAAGACCATTTTTCCCCCACCTTTCAGTGCTTGAACTGTCTGGGGTAGTTTCTTTTCAATAATCTGTGAATTCTGACTTTCTGAAATAAACCCTGACAAAATCACTCCTTCTGCAGCTCTTTGAACTTTTTGAGTAGGGGCCATATTAATTGGGATAGTCACAATTTGTCCAGGCACTACCTGTGCATCTGCAGTTTGTAATATTTGTACTGAATCAGTCACATTTGAAGCAGTAACACCTGGAGATATCACGGTCAGTGCTGAATCAACAGATAGTGGGTCAATCTGAAATGTCTGCACAGTTCTCTCAATCTGTGTTTCTCTCTGTTCAACAGAAACAGTAGCCACTGTAGTACTTACTGGTACAATATTATCAGTATTTTTAATGGGAACCACATAAGTTGGTGGACACTTAGTTAACAATGCATCCATTATTTCATCCCCTGAATCATTATTTATTTGAAGCTTTTTATCATCATTAATTCCCTTCTCCTGCATCTGGTGCTTTACCTTTTTATCCTCATTTGCTTTGTCTCTTGCTGCCCTTTCCCACATGCTTAAAGCTTCAAATTGTGCAGCTCTAGATGGTGTCTTTATTTCACATAACACTTCCCTTAATTTGTCAATTTGCAATTCAAAAGTACCATCATTTGGAAACCTCAAAGGACCCTCTTTTCAGTAATCTTGCACCATTGGTGAACCCACATACATGAATTTTGTCCCAAATTGGTAGACATAAAATGCACGGGTGTTCCTTCAGGAGCATCACCAATTAAAAACAAATTTTTCACTTTACCTCCCAACAGTTTCTTTAAACCTTCAAACAATTTCATTTCTGCAATAATTCAATGCAATTTCTTTTCTCCAATGCTGTCAGTTTCAATTTCAGTCAGTTTAACTCCTACTACTAACCCTCTCAACTGCAATACTTTTCTGAGGTTTTTTTAAGCAAAATTCTGTTAGTAACAACATAAAAACATTCGCTACTCTGTCTGTTCCACTAAACAAAGGATAGATTTCGACTTACTCTTGAGTTTCGGAATTACTCCTCTTTTACTGCGAGTAAACTCCTGTTTACCCTTCATTCAAGCTCGGGAGAACCTGTTACTACTTCAGTGTTATCCCTACTGGGAAATAAGACCAAAGTTTCACCAGCGAACCCTCTGCTATCACTCTCACTCTTTTATACGAAATAGTCCCTAATTTAATACTGCCAGTCCTGCGTAGCTTCTCAGTATTATTCCAACAGACGAGTAACCTCACTGCAGTGTGGCTTCTGTCACCACCCACTATTCATTCCCCGGGATTCTGGACAACATAAAACAAGACGCTAACTCTTCATGTTAAGAACATATAATCAATAATCAAAAATTCTGTCCTATGAAATTACCAATTTAATCAATAAAACCAAGTCAAAATGAGCAAAATTTCACCAACAGTCAAACCCCTTACTATTTTTTCAACACTTCAAAAAAACAAAACATACCTTCTAGCACATTAACAACATTTCACTACCCTATTGATACACCACTCCAGCAATCGCCTTCTTGCATCACCTTCCAGTACTGCTTTGCCAGTCTTCAAGTTCTGAGCATTGGAATCAGGAATCAGGACTTTTGGAGAATCTGGACATTTATCTAACTTGGGCAATTATTTTGTAGCGCTATTTAGGCATTAGACTAAACTATGCTCCTTTTGGTGATGGTGTTAACCTTACCTCTGCTACCAGAAACTGATCCAGCGGTAATTTCACGGTAATTTCTCAATGCAAAACCCCATTTACCTCTAGTTTACCGCTTAAAAGTGATGGATCTTGGCCACCGTGTATCGTCATCAGGAGACTTTACATGAATATGACAAATCAAATGCAAATAATATTTAAGGCAATAAAGAGAGTAGTGAGTAGATTTTAAGGGTTTTATTTTCTAGTCAAAAGTTAAGTTTCTCTTCTTTATTCATTAATCAATTTTCAATCAGGTGACAGAATTGAAAATAGGAAAAATAGAATTAATACAGAACATATTATAGATTGCATACAAAGCACTTCATAAAGGAAAGGGAATGAGGCATAAAAATGTCAGTCAGAATTCTTTAAAGAGTTTCAAGAAAAATATAATTCAAGAGTGAGTTTTGCAAGGCTAATCAATAATTAATAATTGGCAAAAATCTCCCATAAAGAGAAAAAATGCATAAGAAAAATAAATCTTTTCAAAGCCAGTTAGTCAAAAGCATAAAACTTAGTTTTAGCATCAAAATCTGTCCTGATCTCTCAGCTGCTCTTTCTCTGCGCTCGTCTGTTCATCTCTGCTCCTCTGTGTCTGACACAAGCTGCTCCTTGAATGGCCCTCCCTTCACATGACCACAGAAGCTGTGATCTGCCAAAAAGCAAGGCCAGCCTACACCTCCCTAAAATATGTGAACAAAGCCCCCTCCTCCCTCTGTCTCCTCAGACGCAATCTCCACCCAGTCTGCACCTGCAACGTTCATGTACCTAACCCGAATGATGTCTGGTCAGATCTGCTCCTGACACGCCCCCTAAGGGTCATTATTTATACCCTAATTCTTGGGTGACTATACTAACAATATTGCAGTTTCAGTAGAAACTCGCACTGATTGGTTGGCACAGGTGACATAGGAATCTTAGCATCCTGTTCTCATCGCAAGTCCAACCCATACCGGTTCTGACAATAGGGGCTTAATGCCAAGAACAATATACATAACATGTATCAATAAGAACATCTCTTGCAACATTTTAAGCAACAAAATATATCAATCAATTTCCTGTCTCTCTTTCACATCGCACACAGGGATGACACTTTCTCACAAATACTGGTACGTTGGCACGGTGACAGGAGTGTACAGATCATTGTGGCCTTGACCTATGTGTCTTCACTTGAGGCACTTGGCAGTTCATGCAGCTGGCACATTCTTCTGCGCATGCGTCTCTCATTCAGCACACTGCTAACAATTCTCAGCCATGCTGGATTCTTAGGCAGCCATTTTGTTGTGGGCCCAAATGTATACTAAAGTAAAACTAACACAAAAGAATATTAATTTATGAAGTAAAGCCCATTATGTTCACCTCCCACCATTCTAATACCCTGTATTGATTATTACCTAGCGAAAGCTATTAATTTAAAGCAGCTTTTCTATTATTAGTGCACAACATGCAAAATGTACAACATAGCATAAACATGTACCAGTGCAAATTTCAAAGCGCAAACAGTTAATACATGCTCATAGCAACATGCTCTAATGTTTTAAAAAGCTTTTCATGCAAAATGCGTTTGCCCCACGTGTAGTGTTGGTGCATGGTTGATTAATTAATACATATTATAAGAAAGATGTGTTATGAACTGAATATGCATTGTCTAAATATGCAACAAAGCCAAAGTCTCTTGAGACGGGAACAGAGGAACAAAGGTCTTTCATGGAGAGGAGACAGGAGGAAACATTCCATTCCTTATCTCAAGGTTAGTGAACTGCTGCTTAAAGCAAACTGAAATCATGTGCTTCTCGACACTGCAAAATACCTGTTATTTCAGCACAATTATGTGCTACTTTAAAAGTAAAAAAAAAAAAACATTCTTTAAATTAAATGTACATTCTATAGTGAGGTTAAATCTGCACATTTTATCCACCCTGGATTAATTAATTGAGCATGGGTTTTAAATGAAAGCATTTCAGACTGAAAGCATTTTGACCAGGCCTCATTTCATGTGTCACGTGTCACGTGTTTTCACTTGCACCAAAATCTGCGTGCCATTTTTAAAATGCAATCTGTCAAACACAAAAACAAAGCAATGCCTGAATCTAGGTGAAATCTGAGCTACATCAGGAGCATCCCAGAATCTTGGAAAGGGGCTGAAGTGATCTCCATTTTTTAAAAGGGCGACAGGTCTATACCTGCAAACAACCGACCGATTAGCCTGATCGTCTGTGTCCAGAAAGTCGTCTGTCGCTCGCTTCTAGCTCAAACCACGGATTGGATGGAAGAAAACGACATTCTCTCTTCCCTCCAAGCGGGCTTCCGGCGGAAAACTGGCACAGTCGATCAAGTCTTTCGACTGTTTATGCTGTACAGGAAGGTGGTCTTGCTGGGCAAAGGGAGCCTGTACATTGCATTTATTGATTTAAAAAACGCATTTGATCTCGTTCCCAGGGACAATTTATGGCGGGTGCTCAGGGAGATGGGCATGCCTCCGGGCATCCTCGTACTCCTAATTAGGCTCCATGACGAGAACTTTGCCAGGGTCAGGTGGGGTAGCGAGGGACAGGTCACCAATCCCATCAAGGTTCAGCGGGGAGTCCGCCAAGGATGTGTCCTGGCTCCAACTCTATTCTCATTGTACATCAATCACATTGCCGAGGTTCTATCTGCTATCCCAGCGGATGCCCCGTCCTTAGCAAAGCAAAGAATACCTACCCTCCTATTCGCAGACGATGCTCTTCTTGTCTCGAGAGACCCCAAAGGGCTTGCAAAAACTATTAGATAATTTCAAGCTCTTTTGCAGTAGGAGGGGGCTTGAAATTAATACATCAAAAACCAAGCTCATGCTTTTAAATCCCCACAAGTCCTTCAAGGGTAATCTGCTCCTAGACAATGTCCCACTAGAGAGAATCAGTTCCTTCGATTACCTGGGAATTAAACTATCTGAGGATATGGCCTGGAAGCACCATCTCAATTAGGTCTTCCTCAAATTCTCCCAGGTAACCGGGGTCCTGCGCAAAGAACACCGCCTCTCACACTAAGCCTGTTGCACCAGCACTAAAACTGTATAGTTGCAAGGCCGTGAGCAGTGCACTCTATGGAGCTGAGCTGTGGGGCATGGCAAGAGCAAATGACCTGACATCCCTGGAGAACATGTTTCTCAAAAATTTGGTTTCTCTGCCACAGAGTACCCCCACTCGCCCACTATTGCTTGATATGGGCATCAAACCCATAAGCGAAGCTCCGTCCCCTGCTGTTCTGGCAGCGGATGGTTTCCACCCCGGAACTGTCGCTCTATGCTGCTGCTTTCCAGGAGGTTTGTGCCCTAGACACCATGCACAAAATTGGTTGGATCAAACATGTCAAAAGTCTTATGTCACACACAGGCCTTGCAGGACACAACATTGGTTGCCCAATACCCCTCACTAGAAGGCAGATCAAATCTCTCTTTTGGGAAGGGGTTGAGCAAATCGCCTATTTAGCTGGCAATCAGGGGAGACTGAATGAGGAATTCAGTGATTTCAAGCATAGCTGTACCCTTGAAAGTTACCTCGACATCATCAAAGTGCCGGCCGATAGGAAGCTATACATCCAGTTTAGGCTTGTCTGCCGATCAGTGCATTCACAAACTCATGGCTGCACAATAAATCACAGCCAAAGGGCTGCCCTTGTTGTCCCTGCCCACAAGAATCCACGGCCCATTTCCTCTTTGCATGTAAAGTATACACCAAACCAAGGAGCAGATTGCTTTCTCCTGTCTGCAGAGAATGGCCCTGTGCATACTGAAATCGGATGCAAGACCCCTATTTGTGTGCGCAACTGCAAAATATCTGGGAAATGCATGGGCAATCAGAAGGAGGGCGTTGATTCCCCCCGGCTCAATCCCGTGTGCAGCGTACACGTCTAAATTCCCTTTAAACACATTTGCCATACAGGTCAGCAAACTTAAAAATGCAAGTAATACTTTTTAGTCCTTTCACATGTTAGTATAAAATGTTTTTAATACTTTTATTATATTGACAGGCGACTGAATCCTTTAGCATTTGCTTCTTAACGGTTCTTTGCCAAATTTTGCACATTTACGTTCCATGTGGGCATGAACCTGTGATGGAAATAATGATTTGCCTAATTGAAGAATGTAATTCATAGCAGCCAAGGCATCTGCATGAGAATCGGGTCTATGCCAAATATGTATTAAGTTTGCCTGCACCTTAGTAACGGGACATTGCTAAATTAGCACTTCAACCCTTTTTGTGGGATGGTACCCGCGACGAACACTATGGCCCGTTGCACTGGCGAACGCAATTGTTGTCGCCCAACATGTCTCTACTTCTGAAACGGGAACTTACTCAGGTTGCATATCTATTTTCCCAGCTGGTATGAACTTGTGACGATAACAGAGACCCACATAGTACCTGTAGCTTTTAACTTCATGTCTTTTAACGTTTTTTAGTTTAATTTTTATACCCAATGTTATTTTTAAATTGTACTGCTTTTATTATTGATGTGCATTGTCCGATTTATATTGATATGTACGAAACTTATCCCTCGAATCTTTGTTTCTTTTATGGTATTTTTACCGAAATAAAGACTCTGATGATATATTAGGATATTGTGAAGGAAGAGTTTGCTTGCAGCATGAAGGGGATATTCATATTTCTGCTCATTTGTGTGAGAACCACGATTTCTAGTCAGAACGGATTACTGACCCCTTCTAGACCTTTTTACCGGGAAAGGTTCAGGAAAGGTTACTCCTAATAATGTCAAATGAGGCTTCTTCAGATGTATTGTTGACATAAAAAATGTTCATGGAGTAAGAAATGCGGTTGCGTACTGATTGTGAAGAATGCTGTGTAGGAGGCTGGTGAAGATGAGGAGGATGGCTTCGCGATTGGTGCATTAGGAGGAATGGGGTTGTAAAGACTTTATGGGCGAGCAGCAGACTGGTAAAATGAGGGAATGCTAGCATTCTTTGGGGCAGCTAATAAATTATATGGCTTGATGATAACACGTACAGAAAAGATTTGTTTGTGGCTCTGGTGGATTTGCACTAGCAGGTCTTATCTTTAGCACACAAAGGCCACCCAGTTAGGAGAGGTGCCAAAAGAAGGATGTGTGTGGACATTTGGGGACCAGGAATTGACAGGCATGTAAAGGATAAAGTAAAAAGGTGCGCTCCCTTTATATAGTGTGACAAATCATGCAAAACACTTGTATCTCCACAGAGAAAAGTAGCGAGGCAAGATGGGCCGTGGAAGAAAATAGCTCCAGATATTTCTTGTCCTTATGAAATGCTTGGTGGGGTACCCAAGTATACCTACTTATCTATCGACTATGTCATCTATCTATAACTGTCTACTTTTGGAACCCTATCTATCTATCTTTTGAACCCAATGTTTGCATATCTGTCTAGCTATCTTTGCTACCCTATCTATCTTTGCAACCCTATCTATCCATCTCTATGCAGCCTTCTCTATGAATGCAACCCGATCTGTCTTTGCAACCCGATCTGTCTTTGCAACCCGATCTGTCTTTGCAACCCGATCTGTCTTTGCAACCCGATCTGTCTTTGCAACCCGATCTGTCTTTGCAACCCGATCTGTCTTTGCAACCCGATCTGTCTTTGCAACACTATCTGTCTTTCTATACAACACTCTTTCTTTGCAAACCTCTCTACAGGACTGTCTTTTAAAGCCTGTCTGTCTTTTACTATCTGTCAATCTGTTTAGCTGTCTATCACCTTTTTATCTGTCGTCTATCTATCTAACTGTGTCTGTCCATCTACCTTTCCATCCCTATCGATCCATCTTTGCAATCCTATATCTGTCTTTGCAACACTCTCTATACAACCCTCGCTATCTGTCTTTACACGCCTTCTCCCTTTCTGTCTTTTCAAGCCTCTCTATCTATTGTAAGAGTTTTACAAAAGGTATTAGCAGAGGCAAGAGGCTGGCAGCCAGCACCAGACCCATTTGCTTTTTTAGGTTTGGTGTTAGTCAAGACCTTTTAATTTTACTACAGTTCGGTATTACATAGTCACTTATACGGTTTTTCAGACTTCATCCATTAGCCTGTTGTGTCATTCACATTTTCTTCCACCTCCTGGAGCATGCATCATGGGGCAGTGGGTTAGCACGCTTCAGCCACTTTGAGTTACAGCATATTGCTCTTTCACAAGGAGCACATCCCATCACAAAGTAGCCCGCCTCAGCATCAGGGGCTACTATGGTAATGTGTGCTTTTTATAAACTGAAAAGATAATTTTGACTTAAGCTAATCCTTTTTTTTTATTTTTTTTATTTTTTATTTATGGCCCAGCTGCCTTACCAAAAATAAGGTTTTGTACAAACCATGACAGAACAAAACAAAAATTGCCAAAAGGCTGGTGGCTAATGCCAGACTTATTGGCTTTGGCAGTGCTTGTTTAGAAGTTGCCATTGCCTGTCTAGACTTTTTTATTTTTTTTAAAGACCTGGCATTTCGTGTAATGTTACAAGAGACTATGTAAATAGTCCCCTTCCCCAGTGGTAACCTCCCCACTGTTCTGCCATCTCAACCCCTCTGGCTGTCTTATTCAACACACCCGCAACCCTCTCCCACCCAGTGCAGGATGTGGCCCTACTGTCATCCACTTACAAAAAGTCCAAGCATGCCAAAGTGGCTACTGTGCACAGTCATCTTATAATGGATTTTCCAAAAAACATAAACTCCATTACAAGATGGTCGCCATGCATGCAAGTACATGCATGGCGGCTTCTGGGGGCAACAAAATACAATGCCAAACTCAATAGGTTGGTGCTGCACACTTCGTATTGGATTTTTCAACACAATCAACATGGCACTATTATCAGTGAAGTCCTAGAAGCACAGATAATGGATTGAGCATAGTTTCATACATTTGTCTATCTATTGCAGCTTGTTCCCATCTCCCCTTCCTCCTTGAGTTTCCTAGCTCAAACATCAAGTTGACTAATTATGCTTATTCCACTCCAAAGGGATCCAGCCAGGGTTTCAAATCGTCCAATGTTTATTCGGGCATCAACACCCTTCTCCAGGTAGAAACATCGGTCCATTCCTCTGTACATTCTGAAATGAGGGAGGGTTGTTGCTCTTCTATTATTGGGCAATTTCGGTCTTTGCCAGCAAGCTTCCCTCTCCTACCAATATGCGTGTATATCATGCACAGACATATTGGGTGAAAGTTGTATAGGGCGTTGCATTGCCTGTGTTATTGTGAATGATTGCACTTCTGACCACTATTTACTAATGTGCGTTGAAATGTTATATCATCTGTGCAAGAATTTGAATTAAATTAAGCGGAGTTGAGCTGTTATTGCTAGCTGACGAGGTGCCATTTTGGCCTTGCGTTATTGTAATATTCTTACGTGTTTTTCCGATTGGGCCCTGAAAGTCGCAAATTGGCCGGGTACCTTACTTATAAGCAAATTGAATGTTTGAGATTCTTGTTTTCTCCAGCTGGCTGTAGAGTAATCTTTGCCTCCTGGGGGTTTTTGTTGTTCGGAAGTGCTTCCAGTTTCAGTGTACGTCTACGGCATGCCTCGATTATAAATATCTGAAGAATTTGGTTTTATGTAGACCAAACTCAAATGAAAGGGTCTCAAATTATTTTAGTTGGCCAGTTTCCCATAATGACTTCACTTTTGGACACTTGGAAAGGTGAGACCTATTAGCTTTGCCTTGTGTTCTGTTTTTCTCTGTGAGTTAAGTGTGACAAATTTGCATAGATGTGGCTTCTATGAGTCAGTGTATCACAGGAGTTGACCTGTGCCTTACCGATGAGGCTAAAGAAGGGCACAACATGTTTGCTCAAGGACCTAATTGTTTTTAATTGGAATACCCAAAAGTGGTGGGACAGCGACTGATTTGCATATGGTTGGTCCCCGTTTTGGTGTCTCTGTTCTGCCATTCTATGGCTCCTATAGTGCTGGAAGAAGGGTTGCATCTGAAGTGCGGGTTTGGGTGTTTTCATATTTCAAAAACCTGGGGCAGATCCCTGCGAGTTAAAGGACTAAGGACCTGAAACTCCTAAACCTAAGGACAGATGCCAGCCAACTGTACACTGGAAAACTGAGTTTGGTTTAGCTTTCCACTGAAGACATGCAAACAGCAACAACTACTCTTCTGTAGACCGTAAAGAATACTGGTTAGGAGAGGACGCCATACATCCAGCTGCATTCGACCTACCCACTTGATTTTCCACAAGTAGAAATTCTGCTGGGCATCTTTATGCTCCCCCTGACTAAAGCTCTGCCCCTGCCACCAAGTGATTGCTATCGAAGGTAAGTAATTTGATAATTATTACATAGTTTTCCTTTTTGTTCTGGTATCCTACAGAATTGCAAAGAAGATTTTAGAAAGTACTCCTGTGATGAAGATACCCATGATGTGGTACTCCAATTATAGGCAGGCATCTTTTCCATTTGTCTCTGATTGTGTCTGATCCAGCACGGTCAGCTCAATGGTAACGTGGGCTGGACATGTTGGGCAAACGGACCATATTTCATCCACATAAATATCAGGCATTCAAAGCTATTTAGTAAAATGGAGACTACTGCTACATAACACTGTTACACCTCCACTGTTTATTAAATTGGCATGTTTCTAGTAAAAACAATGTGCACATTCTTGCAAACTTTTAAATGGTCATGAATGTCTTTCTCTTGTTATCTCCAGGTGGTATGAAGCCCAACACCCTGGTGCTCGGATTCTACGACAACAGTATTCCAGACGATTACTTCCTACAGGACCCTGCCTTCAGCATGAGCCAAGAGAACGACCATTTTGGTGTAGACATCACCTCTTTGCAGGCTCACTTCCCTCCAGCATGGGACGGTGAGGGCCACAAGTCTCTTTCGCCTTCCGAGTATGTTGCCATCATCTCTGATGCTATCAAGATGCACAAGAATGTTTGCTTGGCACGCTACTTTTTCCAGCTGGACAAGAAGGAACTGTTTGCCAAACGTCAGCCGGATCGGCGTTATATAGATGTTTGGCCACTTAACCTTCTACGGCCAGACAGTACCAGCTATGTGGATATTTGCAGCCTCTTTCTACTTCAGATGGCTTGTATCCTGACTATGGTGTCCTCATGGCGTTTGGCCCGACTGCGCATCTTCCTCTGCATTGAGGCAGGGGACCAGGGCTGGATCCGCAAGGAGGAAAAGCTGCGAGAGTTATTGACCAAGCTGCGCATCCGTGCCACCATAAAGATCGTGCCCTGGGACGCAGTGGTGGCCCTGCACTGGCACAAACAGCTCAGCCCAGAGGAACAGGAAGAAAACTTTGTCAACATGAATGCTGCACACATCACAAACGAGTACCTGCGGGCTGTGAATGAGCTGGTGATCACGCAAGCCGCCAACACCGCGGTTCGCTTCTTGTATCTACCACGGCCACCAGCGGACACTTCCCAGTATGAGCGCTACCTCGAGCAGCTGGAACTCATGACGCGGGACCTGGGACCAACACTGCTCATTCACGGGCTCACGCCTGTCACCTGCACAGACCTTTAAAGCCCAATGGTCCTGCACTGGCATTCCTTCACTCGCTTAGCGCTGAAAGTCTCCAGGGGGCAATACAGCTCTGGATGTGATTCCCCTCAGACCCAACCTCCTTAGTGCCCCAAGACCACTCTTTGAGAATGTTTGTGCCTGGGCAAAAGGACTTCTAAAGGTGCAAGAATCCTCTCAGCAGTGACCCTAACTCTCATTTCATGCTGGGCAGACTATGGAATGGGGCCTGTTGCCAAAAGGATGAACTGGGCAATGGGGAGTGTTTTAAGCTGTTTTGTTGGGATTACTGAACAAAAGTCCTAGCAAAGATGAAGGAAAATCGAAAATGTAAGGAAAGTGAGAGGTGGAGTAAATTTAAGCCACAGGAAGAGGCCATAAACAGGGAGATAATGAGACGGAAGGCCCTGGGACACACCACAGGAGCTTGCCCACTTATATTCTGCTTCCGTTGTTGACTGCGATTCATCCCTTCCCAGTTTGGCAGCTTTAAGGTGGCCAACTGCTTCCAGATGAGCGGTCCAGCTGACACTCCATGAGCACTCGCTTAGTGAAGAATTGCACTGAATGCTTTTGTTTTTCATTTGTACCAGTGTCTATTTTCTATTTATCTCTTTAGTAGCAAGAACCCTTTTTATGATGTGTGGCAGTGAAGTTATTTTCCCTTTTTGTTTTCGGCCCATCTTATTGACATAGGTCTGATATCCTCCTTGTCCTGACTGGTCAGGACTCCGATGGAGGAAGGGCTCAGAGGGGGAAACGGAAAGTAAAAATCGTTGCGGACTGTGACAATGGAAAAAACAACTTTTAGGAAAGGACAATGTAAATCTGGATGATTGTAAAGCATAACATATACTCATAGAAAATGCCAGCCCTGTCAAAGAGCTGTTCAGATTGTGGCTGGAGGCATGAATTGAGCATTATTTCAGCCCCAGGTGTCCCGCAAAAGTATTGGAGACAGGTGACGAGAGGTGGAAGGGTTGCTTCGCCTGTGTAAATGTCCCTGCATTTATGTATGAGGCTTGCAGGCAAGACTGTGTTATGCTTGAATCTCGCCTACACTCGCAGAGGAGCAGAAGCCACAGATGGTGCGAGAAGCTTGTAGTGCTTGACAGAGCTTTACGAGGGAGCAGAAAAGCATACTAAGGTGAATCTGCTTTAGCTGTTGGTTCTCTGGAGGGAAATCATGTAACCATGTTCTCAGTTTCTGTTATGGATTTTTTACTGGCCTTATGCTCTATTTAATTGTTGTGTGCTATGTTTTCCTGACAGTTGTCTAAACCAGAAACTAAGGCAAGTGTAGTTTAGTGTGGTAACCTGGTGAGTTGTGGGTAATGTCATCCGGGAGGTTTTACATATTACGGATGTACTGTAATACTTACTGGTGTTCAGACATTGCCCAACTTGAATGTGGTGTGAATGATTTCGGGGTTTGGTGGGGGTAACCTCATGGACCTTGTACATGGTTTGAATGTACAGAGGCGAAAAGAAATGTACCTTAAAAGAAAGGGCAGCGAACATTTGCTGCTCTTTGTGGCTGCTTAGACCGTACACCCACCATTCCTATTCGCAGAGACCTTGTGAATACTCCTGAGAAATCCGGATTATTCAGAGTTTATTTGCTTCCTCCACTGAATGGCATTTGGTCGTTCTACCTCTATGCTCTAATTTTGGAAGTATTGTTTGGAAGTAAGGATTAAACTGCTTGCCCCGCTAGTAAAGGTGCCACAATGTCGCTTTGTGATCAACTCTGCTTGCTCTTTTGCATTGGCTCAGCTGCCTTAAACACAAACAGTTGTACTCTGATTATAGTGGAAACTAAGTGCAGGGATTTGTGCAAGACCTTACCTAAAAATGTTTGAGATGAAGAGCAAAATCTCACTGGTCTTTGGACTCCTGCGCTACATGAGAGAAGTTCTTTTCTTCCCAAGGGCAGCATGTGACGCTTGGCCATGGTGAAAGACATGAAGGGTGAGCCTTGTTACCGACTCTACAGCTAACGTGGTAATGCGTAGCCTTGCTACAGTGCATCATATGGAGAGAGTCCTTAATGTTCTTCTGTGTGAAGCAGTTTAATATTGTGGCTCCCTCCCACTTGCTCAAGCTCTCTTGCTAGCTCTTGTGATACAAATGCATCATCTGGAAAGCGCAGATTAAGTGCCCAGCTGACTCCTCTGCGTGTGGAGCCAGTTGAACCTTTTGAGCTTATTGCTGCTCCTTGCATGTTGAGCGAGTGTTGGCACCTGTAATCACACTCCTATATAATCAAACATTGACCACAAAAACAGGACTTTATGTTGCTAGGAGGTATATGCTATATTGTGATGCTGCGGTGTGGGGATCGTGTACTGTTGTGCACATCGGAGAGCCTACCTAGTTGATGAGTCTTAGCGTGTCTTTTGGGTGAAAGGCCATCCCAGTACAAGTGTTGACTCACAAGGACCATAGTTCTCCTGTTCCCTACCCCCAATCATAATGCGCACTGTCATACTCTTCATACCAACAGGACTTTAAAAAGGAAGATATGTTTCTTTCAGTATTTTCCCAAGTTGTAAAGTGTTTGGACTCCTTCTGCAAGTAGAGCCTTTTTTGGTTCTAGTCGACTTTTGTAAGGTGGTTGAGGAAGGTGTCCTAGCTTGATTTCCTTGATTTCCTATGTTTTTATTGTTTTTATTGTGTACCTCTTAATAAATTGTCTAATCTCAAACCCATCCTGGTGTGCATGCACCTGCAGCGAGAGATGGTCACCTCTGACAAGCAAGGGCTTCAGACACACCTGGTGGCTCGGATACAGGCACCTCTTCTGTAACCCTGTGCACGTGAACACACATCGCCTCACATGCACATGACGACATGAAACGCATTCTATGCGGAATCTTCTGAAATTTAGTATATGCACGTGCACTTACCTTTCACACTGAGGCAAAGAATGATTTGTATGATCACCTCAAAAGCACACAGTGATTTAGTATCACCATAGAAGTGTTAATTCACATAGCATAGGCGCCTAGACATATAAATGCTAGATAGGTGTACAATGTCCTTGGAAACAGACAAACCTGTGTCTTCGTGCATCTCGGATACACTTCAAGTTCTGATTGCCTCGAACACATAAAATGTGATGACACGAAAGGCACAGACACTCCTGCAACCTGGACACTTGATTGTTAGACACGTGTACTGTGACGCAGAAACACATCGCGGTTGCTTATTTCAAAGATAAATTTGATGACACTTAGGGCAGCACTCCAGTGCCTTTGAGACTTCCACGTCTCCTCACAAACAAGCAGAACCCTCATAAGAAGATCCCTTATGCCTGGGAGGCTCTACACGTAACTAAATTACTGTCCAAAGAGACGGGCATTTTGAAGCGCCTGATCCTGACCATCCTGACTATTGATGGTGGCCTGGCTGGGCCTCTGCCCCAACCAGCCCTTGGACCATACGGCCTGCTTTAAACTAGACTCTCTCCGTGCACATACCTAAGAGTATATCTGTGGGTGGGTCCATTCCCAATTAGACTTTCTTTTGGCATTCTTTCACACTCCAAGCCTTAATCCCCTGCACGAATGGATGTCAATGTTCTAATCCTTTTAACAGCCTCAACCGAACAAGCGAGTTGTGAGCATGTGGTATCCAGACGTGTCTCCGTTATTTTAGTTTTTTTATGTATAGGATAGCCTCAGGTAGAAATACGAATATTGTGACTTGGGGGCTGAGAGACCATAAACGTTCGTTAGCGCCGTTCTATGTAGTTTTGATAAATAAAAACATTGGGGTTTTTTTCCTTGGAAAAAGTGAAAAGCACTAAATAAACTAATTATGTTAAAGACTGATTTGTTGTCGTTTAAGGAGCTTCATTTATGGTATTTTAACTATAGTTCTATTTTCCAGGTATTTCATCGCATCCCTCAGGCCCTACGTGTTTTGCTTGTGCACATTTGTGTCCATATATCTGGTTCACTAATATTTGACCTCTCCTTGAAAGTAGGGTTGCACTCGCAAACACACACTGATTAGTAAAATCCATGCAGGATTTCAGTCTTCCCAGAATGAGTGTGTATGCTTTCTGCAGCAAAATCTGCATGTACTGGTAATTAACTGCTCATGTCCACCAGAAAATTGGGGCTGGTTTGTCATGTTGAAATTTAGCCGAGACAAATTACAGGGCATACTGTATTTACCACAAAATTCATGATTCCCATCTGGGCGCAAACAGGGGTTTGCACAGGCAAAGGAAAAACCATGCCACACATAAGGGTTAAGTAGATAGCAGTAGGTTTGTAACTCAGATGGACACAGGAATTGCACTTAATCTGAAAGTCCAGCCAGAGCCACATCGGTAGGTAAAGTAGTACAGTTAAAATAATACACTACACAAAAATAAGTCTTGGTACCTTCAAGCATGAGATGTGACCCTTAAGTGTTTTAGCCGTTAATAATTAAAGTAGCATTATCATGTAATTTATTATAAACCACAAAAGAGTGTACCTTTGTAGAGAGAGAAGAGCAAATGTGCAGAATCCCACTAGGTTCTATAGAAAGCCCTCACTCACCAACCTGGTTGGTGACATGCTTCATCATTGGGCCCCACCGGGAGAGGCTGAATGCCACCCCGGTGTGCTGCAACGCCAGAGTTACTGCGGAGCTGGAAAAAATGTGATTTGATAAAAAGGTGAAGGTGAGTTAAAAATGTCTGAATTGTGTCAAAAAATAGGTTTTATTAATTTGCCAATCAGACATGGTTAAAAATAAGGTGTTGGACAAGAAACTGAATAGATTGTTCAGCTATGTCCCCCTAAGAGCTGGTCAACATGTTTCTGCCTATGTGTGAGTAATTATTCAGGCATTCGTCAGGACCGAAAGTGAAGTGAAGTGAACCCCGGCGGTATGGACGCTCTAAGGCCCACCCTAACCTGAGGTTATAAATGAAAACAATAGATTCTGACTGTAATAGTCATATGATCCTCGTGATTGAGAGGAACCGAGTTTACTCTGTATAATGATACGATAAACAATGACAAACAGACATACAAGAAAAGAACATACAAAAGGTAGCTTTTAGATTTGATGTTCGCGAGTATGTTATGATGCAAACAACATACATGCACATGTGCTCTTCGGAGTGCACTTGAACTGTAACACTGGTCAGGTAGGCTACGGTGCTAGATATTGTGCACTTAAAAGGTATCACAGGATAAAGTGACAAGGACTAGACTTGCAGCATTCGTATTCAATACGCCCATTCCGACGTCTAATCATAGCCAGTAACCTGTGGAGACTATATAGGCTATAAGAGAAACGGACGAAGACCAATGGTGCTAATGGGCACGAGGTGGTTTTTAAAAAAAATAATATATAAATATATATACAAGGTATATCTTACATCCGGTGTAACGACTGAATACACCATGGGTCTCAGGAGGGGGGTGGTGGCAAAATGGCACACCCTACAGATAAAGGTAAGAGGAGAAAGGGGTCAGAAGCTGTGACCGATAAAAGCATGTGTTACTTATCTCATTTGTGGCTCAAAATGGACTCACGCCTTCGCTGCCAGGCACCCGCTTGGTACCTGCGTCGACCCTCGTATGGCCGGACCCCGCTGATGCTGCAGAGAGCGAGGCGGCTGATTTTAAAGCTCAAAGCGAGCCTCGGGAGGAGAGCGTCTTCCGCGTTCGTCATCGCGCACGCGTCATCGCGTAAGCGTAGATGCATGCGTTGATGACGGGAGTGACGCGGAACGGGCTGCGAGCCGATGGTGATATCCATGGCTCGAAGTCGAGGAAAAGCGATCCAGTTAGACAACTGATTGTTGCTGTCAGAGGAACGTCGGGTTCCTTTTGAAAGAAGTAAAAGTTTTTGTTTAAAAATAAAAAAGGGGGGGAGTGATTCATATGAAGTCACAGCCATACTTATGATTACAGGGCCATGGGCAGACAAATACAGTCAGAAAAAAGAATATTACTGAAAGTAAGTGGAATAAATATATTGGAAGTGTCCATAGCGGGGGAAAAAAGGCGGCACAAGCTGCGAGCCAGTGGCATGGTCCTTGGCTCAAGGTAACGCAGGAAGGGACAATCCTGTTTGGCAGCTGATTCGTGCTGTCAAAGGACCGTCAAAGGGGATAAACGCTAAATGGAGAACGGTCTCGTGATGTCAAGAAACCAAGGGCAACTAAATAAGATTGGCAAAAGAAAGTTTTGGAAGTGAGTAGTTGCAATAAATGTATTAGGAAATCTCATTTCACAGGAGATGTCTCTTTAGAAAGAATCTTTGGAAAAAACATTGCTTGTATGATATAGTGCTCATATATCATGGTTAGTGTTAAAAATCACAAAATAGACCACCACATAGTCCATTGTAGTTCATCAGAGAAAGCTAGTCGGGTGGAATATCAACTAGCTCAACAAAGATGCAATGCATGGATGGCATGTGTATATGTATGTACATATGGATGCGTTCAAGGGGTTAGCGTCGTAGGACTGTACCCCAAGGAATATTGTCGTTCAAGCCTTGTCTGTGTGTGCCCAACCGGTACACCCACCTCTGCTCTTTTTCATATAGAGTTTGTAGTGTGTTTCTTTGGGTTTTGACTTGCTCAATGACTGTCCACCTAAGGTCATTGGTGGTGTGATTGGCCTGCAAGAAATGTTCACTTAATTTGGTGGTAATCCGCTTGCATCTAATGTTGCTTCTATGTTCACACACACGTAGTTTGACTTTACGTGTGGTCATGCCCATGTAGCGCAAACCACACGGGCAACTTATTAGGTACACAACATTAGAAGAGTTGCAATTTGTGTGGGCACGCTGGGTCCATACTTTCCCTTGTTCAAGATTTAAAGTTTTGGTACTTGTAGTAAGATGACAAATACTGCAATTGGCGCAGGGGAAATGGCCCATTACCTTTGGAAGGCCCCATGCGTCAGTTATGGATGGTGTATCTTGAGTAAGGTTATCTCTGGGGAGAGTGTGGACCAAAGTGTCTCTCAGGCTACGTCCTTTCTTGAAGGAAAAGAGGGGTCTCTCCCAATCTCTTTTATTACTGGTAAGTATTCTCCAATGTTTGTTTATGACTTTCTTCACAGTGTTGGATGCACTACTGTAAGTCGTAACACAGGTTAGTGGCATTTCCACCGTTTCCCTTGGGTTGTCCTCTAATAGGGCCTCTTTCGGTTGGTTCCGTGCCCTTTTATAGCCTTTATTCAGGACACTGTTTGGGTAACCACGATGTCTAAGTTTAGCGGTTAAGTCCGTTGACTGTTTGCGAAAATCCTCTAGATGACTGCAGTTTCTCCTTAACCGTAAAAATTGTCCATATGGCAAATTTTCCCGTAGGGATCTCGGGTGGAAACTTGAAAAATCCAAAAGATTATTTTTTGCAGTTGGTTTGTAGTTGGTCTTGGTTGTCAGACACCCATTGTTCTTGGAGATTACTACATCTAGGAACACAATTTCCTGTGTGCTACAGGTATGTGTAAACTTCAAGTTCAGATCGAGTGTCCATTGTAGGAATTCTGCAAGGTGGTCATCAAATCCTTGCCATACCATGAGAATGTCATCTATATATCTCTTCCAAAAACTTATGGAAGAGGCAAAGGGATTGTTCATTACTTTGAATGAATTTGCGTTCAAAATTATGAACATAAAGACCAGCTACACTGGGGGCAAAGGTGCTGCCCATCGAAGTGCCAGTGGATTGGAGAAACAGGTCACCTTTATATTCAAAAAAGTTATGTTCGAGTGCCAGAGTTGCACATTCCAAGATAAAAGATTTAGGTGTTTTATACTCCCAGTTAATCTCATCCAGAGCCTGCCCCAGGACATTGATGGTGTCGTCCTGGGGGATACTTGTGTAAAGACTCTCGATATCGAGGGTTACAAGTATGGTGGAATCAGGGTCAAAGGACAGAGCTTGTAGTAAATTGAGGAGATTTTTTGTATCCTTCAAATACGTGGGAGTTTGTTGGATCAAAGGTTTTAAAAAATGATCACAGAAGCGTGATAAGGGCTCCAAAAGAGAACCGATACCCGAAACGATCGGGCGTGTTGGAGGTGGTGTTCGATTCCTGTGGATTTTAGGGAGCGTGTAAAAATATGGTATTACGCTCTCCCCTTCAGTCAAAAAATCTGCTTCATGTTTGGTAATGTGGCCATTTGCTTCTGCCTCTCACAAGGTTGCCAATACTGGTCTTGAGCTCTTGGGAGGGGTCCGTGGTCAGTGGGGTATAGTTGGTCCTGTCGCCAAGCAGGCGTTGACATTCAATCTCATAGTCAACTGTATTTTGTATGACCACGCCCCCACCCTTGTCAGCAGGTTTTATCGTGATGGTGGTATTGGTTTGTAACCGTTTGAGGGCCTCGAATTCCTGAGCACTCAAATTTTTGAAGGTTTTTGGTTCGGCAAAACTCTCGATTTCCAGAAACACTGCCTGCTCAAACGCAGTGATTTCCGCTGGTATGGTGTGTGGTGGTGGTGGTACAAAGGTAGATTTTACTCTTAGATCAGTGTCTCCTTGGCATGTCCCTGCCCCGGTCTGTTCCTTTCCTTCAAAGAATGCTTTCAACTTCAGCTTTCTAAAAAAAGTTAGCTAGCTCACAATGGAGCCGAAATTTGTCTAATCGGGCAGTGGGTACAAACCCCAGGCCCTTTTCGAGAACTTGTATTTCTACTGGGGTTAGGGTCACATCAGAAAGATTGACAATCAAACTCCCTGGGCACTCGTGCTCGCTTGTTGCGACTTGCTGCGTGTATAGTTGCCCACTGGGTCGTCCGGTTCCCATCGGACTTGATTCTGTCCTCTCCTTTTGCCCCTTCCTCTCCGGCCTCTCTCTAAAAAAGGAGGACGGTAACTGTTTTGTTGGAAATGTGGTGCTTGAGCGAATCCGGGGTTCCAGATCATCATTGGGACTTGGGGGTGTTGGAAGTGCATCGGGTGCATCCCACCCATTGGCATCGAATAGGGTGGCCACATAGGATGTGAAAAATTGGACCTATTTGCGCCTCTCATTCCACCCCTCTGTCGTTGTCTATAGCTACCACCACTTGAACCACTGTTGGTGGAGGAATTGTCATCAGAGGTATCTGAATTAGTGTTATTCCTCGTAGGTGGTGTATATGTGGGTTCTGCGTATGGGTAGGCTTTATCAAACCTGAATTTTTTTAAATCTTTTTGAAATTTCGTTACTTTTTTCTGAGTGAGACTTTCCTTGTATTCTATGATGTCTTTATTCATCTCGTCTAGTTTTTTCTTGTACCCCGTTAATGTGGTTCTGAAGTGGTTCTCTGTTGAATCTCAACCATCAGTGCTTCAGACAATCTGATCGCAGTTTTTATTATTAAGACCAACCAATCGTGTGTGCAATGCCACGCGATCATTGCCCATTCCTTTCTGAAGGTCGCATCCTCTAAGAAGATGCGTGGTGCATTTGTTACTAAAAGGTCCCTTGGCGCGGTGTTAGTGCGCAAGTACTCCATTAGGATTGTTCCGTGTAGAATAGTGCGAATTCTATTCTTTTTCTGCTCTGAAAGTTTGTCCCATTCACTGGTGTGCGTTATGGCCTGTGAAATAGTTGAATCTGCAAAAATGGAAGGAAGTGCCAAGATGGCATCCACATCCGAGTCAGAGTATGTGATACCCAGGTTTTCCATTATGAATCAAGGTGTAAGATATACTCAAATAGGTCAGGGGATCTTGAGAAATCGGACCCCTCAAGCAAAGATATACATGGAACTTGATAGAGAACTCTCACTGCTGTACGCTGCTAAACATGTAAAAAATCAACAGGAGAGAGAGGGAAATAAATTAAGGAGCACTCTTGGTCCCCCAGACAATATATTATAAATAACAAGAGTGTACCTTTTGTAGAGAAAGAAGAGCAAATGTGCAGAATCCCACTAGGTTCTATAGAAAGCCCTCACTCACCAACCTGGTTGGTGACATGCTTCATCATTGGGCCCCACCGGGAGAGGCTGAATGCCACCCCGGTGTGCTGCAACGCCAGAGTTACTGCGGATTAACACTCTTGATCTGAACTTGAAGTTTACACATACCTGTAGCACACAGGAAATTGTGTTCCTAGATGTAGTAATCTCTAAGAACAATGGGTGTCTGACAAACAAGACCCACTACAAACCAACTGCAAAAAATAATCTTTTGGATTTTTCAAGCTTCCAACCGAGATCCCTACGGGAAAATTTGCCATATGGACAATTTTTACGGTTAAGGAGAAACTGCAGTCATCTAGAGGATTTTCGCAAACAGTCCACGGACTTAACCGCTAAACTTAGACATCGTGGTTACCCAAACAGTGTCCTGAATAAAGGCTATAAAAGGGCACGGAACCAACCGAGAGAGGCCCTATTAGAGGACAACCCAAGGGAAACGGTGGAAATGCCACTAACCTGTGTTACGACTTACAGTAGTGCATCCAACACTGAAGAAAGTCATAAACAAACATTGGAGAATACTTACCAGTAATAAAAGAGATTGGGAGAGACCCCTCTTTTCCTTCAAGAAAGGACGTAGCCTGAGAGACACTTTGGTCCACACTCTCCCCAGAGATAACCTTACTCAAGATACACCATCCATAACTGACGCATGGGGCCTTCCAAAGGTAATTGGCCATTTCCCCTGCGCCAATTGCAGTATTTGTCATCTTACTACAAGTACCAAAACTTTAAATCTTGAACAAGGGAAAGTATGGACCCAGCGTGCCCACACAAATTGCAACTCTTCTAATGTTGTGTACCTAATAAGTTGCCCGTGTGGTTTGCGCTACGTGGGCATGACCACACGTAAAGTCAAACTACGTGTGTGTGAACATAGAAGCAACATTAGATGCAAGCGGATTACCACCAAATTAAGTGAACATTTCTTGCAGGCCAATCACACCACCAATGAACTTAGGTGGACAGTCATTGAGCAAGTCAAAGCCCAAAGAAACGCACTACAAACTCTATATGAAAAAGAGCAGAGGTGGGTGTACCGGTTGGGCACACACAGACAAGGCTTGAACGACAATATTCCTTGGGGTACAGTCCTACGACGCTAACCCCTTGAATGCATCCATATGTACATACATATACACATGCCATCCATGCATTGCATCTTTGTTGAGCTAGTTGATATTCCACCCGACTAGCTTTCTCTGATGAACTACAATGGACTATGTGGTGGTCTGTTTTGTGATTATCAACACTAACCATGATATATGAGCACTATATCATACAAGCAATGTTTTTTCCAAAGATTCTTTCTAAAGAGACATCTCCTGTGAAATGAGATTTCCTAATACATTTATTGTAACTACTCACTTCCAAAACTTTCTTTTGCCAATCTTATTTGGTTGCCCTTGGTTTCTTGACATCACGAGACCGTTCTCCATTTAGCGTTTATCCCCTTTGATGGTCCTTTGACAGCACGAATCAGCTGCCAAACAGGATTGTCCCTTCCTGCGTTACCTTGAGCCAAGGACCATGCCACTGGCTCGCAGCTTGTTCCGCCTTTTTTTCCCCTCTATGGACACTTCCAATATATTTATTCCACTTACTTTCAGTAATATTCTTTTTTTGACTGTATTTGTCTGCCCATGGTCCTGTAATCATAAGTATGGCTGTGACTTCATATGAATCACTCCCACCCCCCCTTTTTTATTTTTAAACAACAACTTTTACTTCTTTCAAAAGGAACCTGACGTTCCTCTGACAGCAACAATCGGTTGTCTAACTGGATCGCTTTTCCTTGACTTCGAGCCATGGATATCACCATCGGCTCGCAGCCCGTTCCGCGTCACTCCCGTCATCAACGCACGCGTCTACGCTTACGCGATGACGCGTGCGCGATGACGAACGCGGAAGACGCTCTCTTCCCGAGGCTCGCTTTGAGCTTTAAAATCAGCCGCCTCGCTCTCTGCAGCATCAGCGGGGTCTGGCCATACGAGGGTCGACGCAGGTTCCAAGCGGGTGCCTGGCAGTGAAGGTGTGAATCCATTTTGAGCCACAAATGAGATAAGTAACACTTATGCTTTTATCGGTCACAGCTTCTGACCCCTTTCTCCTCTTACCTTTATCTGTAGGGTGTGCCATTTTGCCACCACCCCCCCCTCCCGAGACCCATGGTGTATTCAGTCGTTACACCGGATGTAAGATATACCTTGTATATATATTTATATATATATATTTTTTAAAACCACTTCGTGCCCATTAGCACCATTTGTCTTCGTCCGTTTCTCTTATAGCCTATATAGTCTCCACAGGTTACTGGCTATGATTAGACGTCGGAATGGGCGTTTTGAATACTAATGCTGCTAGTCTAGTCCTTGTCACTTTATCCTGTGATACCT
Source organism: Calotriton arnoldi (assembly GCA_963921515.1). Lineage (NCBI taxonomy): Eukaryota > Metazoa > Chordata > Amphibia > Caudata > Salamandridae > Calotriton > Calotriton arnoldi. The sequence continues at coordinate 423,635 of CAWUFW010003461.1, read as the reverse complement.
TTTAAGTGCACAATATCTAGCACCGTAGCCTACCTGACCAGTGTTACAGTTCAAGTGCACTCCGAAGAGCACATGTGCATGTATGTTGTTTGCATCATAACATACTCGCGAACATCAAATCTAAAAGCTACCTTTTGTATGTTCTTTTCTTGTATGTCTGTTTGTCATTGTTTATTGTATCATTATACAGAGTAAACTCGGTTCCTCTCAATCACGAGGATCATATGACTATTACAGTCAGAATCTATTTTTTCATTTATAACCTCAGGTTAGGGTGGGCCTTGGAGCGTCCATACCGCCGGGGTTCACTTCACTTCACTTTCGGTCCTGACGAATGCCTGAATAATTACTCGCACATAGGCAGAAACATGTTGACCAGATCTTAGGGGGACATAGCTGAACAATCTATTCAGTTTCTTGTCCAACACCTTATTTTTAACCATGTCTGATTGGCAAATTAATAAAACCTATTTTTTGACACAATTCAGACATTTTTAACTCACCTTCACCTTTTTTATCAAATCACATTTTTTCCAGCTCCGCAGTAACTCTGGCGTTGCAGCACACCGGGGTGGCATTCAGCCTCTCCCGGTGGGGCCCAATGATGAAGCATGTCACCAACCAGGTTGGTGAGTGAGGGCTTTCTATAGAACCTAGTGGGATTCTGCACATTTGCTCTTCTTTCTCTACAAAGGTACTCTCTTTTGTTGTTTATAATATATTGTCTGGGGGACCAAGAGTGCTCCTTAATTTATTTCCCTCTCTCTCCTGTTGATTTTTTACATGCATTATCATGTAAAACAGAATGATACAAAGTTTTAAGTGTGTAGTGTGCGCTGTCCTTTGGGGTGGAAGGGAGGGCAACTCAGGAGGTGTGAGATCTGATGGAGACAGACCAAAAAGCACATCACCCAGAAGTAAACAAGGATTACAAAATCACGATCAAGGAGGCCTACTGACTGGAAAAGGCGACTGGTTCATAGTTCCATACAAATTAAGGTTCTTGAATCTCCATGAAAGTGGACCATTTTTAGTTGAATAGTTTGTGGTCTGGCAGAGATAGACACAGTTCTGATGAGACTAGCTGAGGGTCTTAACTGGCCACTAAGCTAGTGTTTGGACAGCAGAACTACTTGTGAACGTCATAGGGCTGGTGGGTTCCCCTGGGGTACTAGACTTTAAGTCTCCATTTATTTGTACCAGCAGGTCATAATCAAAGGTTTCCCGTGACAGGAGGCAACCACAGGAGCTACTGAGTTCCACAAGCAAGTGAGATTGAGGTTTTGTTTCCAACCAGAACAGTGTTATCTACCGAAACATAGGGTGTAGAGATGGTGCAAAATATTTCAGGAATGATGGTGACTACCCTAACTTGTCATGATGCCATGGGTGGAAGAGAAAATCCCTCCAGCTTCCACATGCTGAAAAGGAGAAGATGTAGTCACCACAAAATTGGAGGGCAGGGTGAGTCAGGACAGAATCACACTCCAGAAATAACTACTGCTAAGCAGATGACCTTTGTTTAAATCTGGACAACTGTCCTACAAGGTCTTTGTGGTGACAGGAAAGCTCACGTCCATGAGACTACCTTTAACTTGTCTTCAGTTTGAGGGACCCTGCCCTTGTCCACCTGATTAGTTGTCAGTGTCTCTCCTCGTACTAGGCAGAACAGCTTTCTCAGTAGCAGTGTTTCTGATGGATATTTCTAACCAATTATTCCCAAGCTCCAGATTGGATCTGGAATTCTTTAAAGCACTGCCAGATGGTGCGTCTGACTCAATGACAACCTTTCAACACCCTGAAAGTGGTAGAGTGGAGCATCATATAGGCACCACACCCGTGCACTGACGTCAGTTCCTTCCTTTCTGCTCCTTTCAACGTAGATCCAGAACTCTGCTCCCACATTTGTCAGTCTTTTGATGATTTCACATTTCCAAATGTGCCTGAGAGAAGTGTCTTCTTCCAAAATTATAGGATTCACGCTGTTCCTCGACTGCATGAAGCAGATGTCAGTCAGATTGGGAAGCAAACTTCTATGTAGGTGAACACAAGAAGAAATTGTATTTGAAGCATCAGACTTGAACTAAGTTGCAGGGGTGCTGCTGCTGCTCCAGACTGCGGGGCAGCTATTGCCCCAAATCACTGTCCCACTCAGTCATCAGGTAAGTGAAGTCTAAGGTGTGCAAGAAGGTGCCTCTCCCGCTAATTTTACCAAATGTTATTAAAGATAAGGGCTGCCAACATAGGTCACATCGCAACAAATAGATGGTTAATCCACATTGTACTACTTACTCAACACACTTTTATCTTTTTGTCAAAACTATAGAACAGAGCACATTAATAAAACATAACTGTAGTCACACATGTTTTAAATCCAAGTGAACTACACATGTCCCCATCAAGCCGTGATAGCACGAGGTAAATGCTTACACCAAAGTGAGCAGACGTGGATACAGTACCAAATCAAATCAAAGATTAGAAAGTATACAAAATAACTTAATTTCATAAACAAATTATCTAAAAGAAATTTGCAAAGTTGATTACAAATAATTGTTCCAGTCCATAATTATATACCTAATGCATGCGATAAACAAGCTTTTCACAATATTTGATGTCCCACATCAATGTTATGTGGTCAATGTGTGGACAAAAAAATTTACTAGTGCCTTCTCCATTGAATAAAATGTAGCCCTTTGGGGGAATCTATTAGAGGAATTTAATTTCCAAATTCCTTGATCCCATAAAAATCGATGCGTTTAGACCTTTGACCTTTAGAAGTCTCCCCAGGACCTAGGCGGATTTAGGTGTTTCAATCAAATTTCCAGCACATTTGTACCCCAAGAGCTTGACCACCTAATATTCCTCTAGGCCAACTATTTAGTTCTTTCGGAATTCCTTAAAGGTTATGTAGCCAGATTAATCCTGTATCGAATACCCTATAGCTCAAGGCTTGTTTGTGTACCATTGGCAAGCTCTATGGTTCCTGACAGAAGGGGTGCAAGTATAGCAGTTGTGCTCCCAGAGGAGACCTAGCATCCATGAACGCCTTAGCAGCTAATGTAGTAGCATTGTCTGAATGAAAGATATGAACTGCTTCCATTACTACTAGGCTCTGCTAGTCTTTTATGAACACTTGTACTGCGGCTGTCTTTTGTGGCCAGATCCAAAGGAATCTAGAGCATGAATCAACTTAACCAACATATTTTTATATTCACTAACACTCTGGAGTGGCCTGACATAGTTGAGGAAAATTACCCCAAAGTCCATGAAAACAGATAAATATAAAAAATCACACCCTTTTTGAGCATCAAGAAGATCTAAAAACAATTTGAAACTGCCTGCTGCACAGCATCTGAAATGGAAGGCCTCTAACCTACTGCCCCTTCTCAAAATCTCACTTTTCTCTTCGGCTTTCTGCCATGAACCTACTCCACCAAAACACTCTTCTCCAAAACGCTGCAATACGCTTGCATAATCTCCCCACATTCTACATTTTACACTTGCTCAGACCACTGCATCTGCTTACAGTCCCATGGACAAATCCCTTTGCGGTCTCTGACCAGCGTAAAATTGTCAGATCATGTTTGGCTACCTTTGGCACCTTATCACAAATCCAAACTCCTTTCTTTCGTTGTATTACCACACATTACACCTCTCCAAACGGATATCACTCTAGCCAGTGCTTGCCCACCTTCTGTACTAACTGGCCACTTACCAACTGCGGGGAAATGCTTGCAACATGAACTGACACTGCCTGTACGATGGCAGTGTGGTTATGTGACTTTTGATGTGCAGGAGTGTTTGTCTTCTGTATCCTTGCGTACTTACATCTCGGCGTACGAATTTCAATCCAGCCAGTCTACACAAAATTCCAATCTAACATGACCACCATTATACGTTGATGAACACAAAAAAATAAGTGGATTCATTGTTTGGGAAGGCATTCTGGAACGAGAAGAGTATGCAGCCCCAGCGCTGAGCTCAGGTGAGCGCTGGAAGTTTTATTTTATAAAGCAGACATCTTGTACTCATATTTGAAGGTGCTCTCACAGGTCATGATGAAGAAAAAGGCAAAATATTTGCTTAGGATCCCACAACTTGAGGCCAGTTTATTGGTCAAACGCATTGCAGTTAGGTTAAGTAGATTATTCAAGTCACTGGACCTGCAGGTCTGGTAACATTTTTATAATTTTGCGAGTCTTGCTAAAGCTATTTTGTATGAACTCTCAGGTTTTAACGCCAGGATAAGTGTAATGGCAAGGCACTATTATTCCTTGATATTGTAGCTGATCTAAAATGGCTTTCATACCCTACTTAGCTTCTGGCTTCTAAGGACATTGAGCCTGAACTTGGGGCTCACTCCTTAAGAGTATAGGTGGAACAGAGTCTCTATCCCACCCTGCTTGGTTTCTATACAAAACAGGAACCTGCTTCAAATCCCATTCAGGTGTGTACGTTTTCCTGAGTTCTTCAGGCAATACTTCCATTTTTACCTCCTTACTTCAAGGTGCATCACTTATGAAAAAAATGAGGCCAGCCATCCTTTGCAGGGATGATATCCTCAGCATCTGATAAATAAGGCTAGAATATAACTTTCGTCTTGAGCAATATATCTCCCTCAATTTGAGTTTCCTCATTTTAAAATCTGTCTTGTGGGTTTACGTGTACATCTGGTGTCTCAATCTCTATGTATTTTTAGTTAGTCACCACCAGATGCTCCTTGAGAGTGGCAAACTATTGTCACTTCTGCTGCGCTGTCCAGAAGTGCTACTGCCCAAGTGCATAAATTTCCATACTTTGTAGAGCATGCCTATTCCCTAAACAGGCTACTTTCTTTTTCTTAAAGTGAATGTTTCAATCCAAACTTTTCTGTTCCTTCTTTATACTAATTTCTACTTCCCGCATTGGCTCGCTTTTCTCTTGGCCGTATTTGTCCTTTCTGCGATAGTCTGTCCTTCCACTGTCCCCAGAGTCCGGAAAAGAGCATGAAGAATGGCTAGCAGAATACTGATACTGACCTGTCTTTCAAATGTTATCTTGGTCCTTCCAGTAATACCCTCCTTTTCTGGACTCCTGCATTGGAAGGAAACCAGTCCTGGTTTTATATTTTGCTTTCTGCTTTTTCTTAGCCTCTGATGCAGCTTTTTCTTTACTGGAGCCCTCATTCTTTTGTATTGAGTTGCCTTTTTGCAGCTCGAGAACCTAAGGTATCGCAGCACACAGGTGTGTAAACTTCTGTAGTAATCTGAGGAAGCTCTCATTTGCGAACTTGACCAGGAACACCTGCCAACTGCTGCCGCACTGCCAGGACTGCTGCTTCTCCTCAAATGTTACTCAGAATTATGAAGGAAGCTGTCTCAAAATTATTTATTATTATTATTATTATTATTTATTATTAATTCCATTCCTAAATCAAGAGCAAGTGTGACTACGGCAACTCCCTCTAGGCCGGAACCACAGCCAAACTTCAAAAAAGACTCCAACGCATCCAGAACGCCTCAGCTCGACTCATCCTGGACATCCCCCGACACAGCCACATCGCCAGACACCTGAGAGACCTGCACTGGCTCCCCGTCAGCAAGAGAATCACGTTCCGACTCCTCACCCACGCACACAAAGCTCTCCACAACCAAGGCCCCAGATACCTCAACGACCGTCTGACCTTCTACACTCCCACCCGCCAGCTACGATCGACCAACCACGCCCTCGCCGCCGTCCCCCGCATCCGAAGAGCCACAACGGGAGGAAGATCCTTCTCCTACCTGGCTGCCAAGACGTGGAACTCCCTACCCATCCACCTCCGCCTTACCCAAGACCACCTCTCCTTCAGGAAGCAACTCAAGACCTGGCTGTTCGAACAGTAGCGGACCCCCCTCCCCCAAGCGCCTTGAGACCCTCCGGGTGAGTAGCGCGCTATACAAATGCTTGATTGATTGATTGATTAGCTCCATGCCCAGTTAGAATTTATTTCAACACAGCTAATGCATTCTTCTACAACCGGTACTATACCAAGTGCAACATACATAGTTAACATTCAATGCCTATCATAGGGTGATGTGTGAGGATAAACTGCTTTTAGCTGGTTAGATTTATGAGCAATCTAGAAAAATCTTATATGGCATGAATAGTCTGTGCACTCATTGCCTTCACCGTGGGGGACTGGAAACAAGTGCTTGTGTGGCAATCAATTGCAAAACATACTGTAGAGTTGCCAACAGTTGGCCACTATCTGGTTTAGTAAGTGTCTTACTTATTCAATTGTCAGATTTCCTATCTCAAGATATGGTGTATACCTGACTAATATCTACCATGTAGCCCCTTCATTACTCAAGGGACCCATTCTAATATTTTGGACTACATAAGGTAACTGGCTACCAAGCCATGCTTCCTGTTTTTAGTATCCTAACGGGACTTCTAACTCATGGTGAAGTTCATCATTTTCTGGGATCATAGCTGCTCTGTAAGAGTGAAAATCCCCTGTTTTGAAATCTACAGCATCAAACTCCACCCATGAGTAAAATATTTCAAAAGAATGTGCAGCATGTGCATTTACAACCAATGTTAGCCCACCTCCAGTGTTGGAAACAACCCTAGCAAGGAGAAGTTGTCACAACTGCCCTGAAATGTACCCTGTTCAAAATAGGTTGTGTCATTTTAAACCAGATTCAAAACAGGACTCAAAATCTGAAATCAAAACTGGGAATAAACATTTATAAGTCAAGCACCTGACAAACCTACAGCAGAAAAGAAGCTCCTATCTGTACTGGAGAAGGTAACCAATGTTGAAATGAACATATTAGCTAAGTGTATTGTCCAGAATTACTAAATTATCTAAAAGAATGCGCCATGTGATAGGGCAGCAAAACATACATGTTCGAGACATGTGAGCTGTAGATCACATGCTTTGCATACTCCTGCCATCAAGTGTTGGGTCTGGATGTTTCCAAGTTGTTTTTCTTCGAAGAAGTCTTTCCAGTCACGATGTAAGGTGACTCCTCCTTACGGTGATAGTGCGCATGGGCATCGACTCCATTGTTAGATTGTTTTTTTCCGCCATCTGGTTTGGACGTGTATTGCTGCTCTCTTTCGGAATCGGTCCTCAGGTTCCACTCGGTGCGCAATCCACTCTACCCTCAACGGTATTGTTTTCAAACAAGTTTCCTTTTCTCCGCGGTTCGACTCGGCCATCAAATCTCCATTTCGATTGGAATTTCACGGGCGGCCTTCCGGCCTATCCGCGTCGGTCCGGCTCCTTGTGGATGGACCGGACTCAGTTCAAATTCTGCCCCCTGTACCATGCGAAGTATCCGTGTATGGACTTACATCAGGTGTGTAACTTGTGCTTGTCCCCAAAGAACAAGACTGCGACGCGTGCCGATCCTTCAGATCGAAGAAAACTCTCTGTGATCGTTGGGCTCGACGTCCAGAGATGCAGCGGCAGCAGTTAGATGACACACCGGATCGCTTCGGCGAAGTCTCCGAGCTAGAGGTCTCAGCGGCTGAAGAACAGGCTTCAGCAGCGTCTGACTCCGAATCAGTGTTGCAGATTGTCCTCGAGAACGACGATGTGCCACAGGGACAAGAAACGTGAGTACAGAAGACCTCTCCCCCTCCACCCCCCCAACCCACTGTCCCTAAAAATCTAAGGCACCACCTCTGCATTTAGGCCAAGGTCGGCACCGAGAAGAGGCACCAAAACACTCTGACAAGCCTTCCGACTCGGGACCGAGTCGGCCAAAACCCACTTCCGAGCCGAAACCTTCGGGCTCTAAGCACAAAATGGGCTCGGAGCCGATACCTTCGACACCGAAACCAAAGAAACATTCCTCGGAGCCGAAATCTTCAGCGCCGAAAGGACATTCCAGCTCGGCCCCGAAAGCTTTGGTGCCAAAAACTAAAGCGCTGCCCGTACCGCAACAGTATCCAAACATAAACGTTGTACCACCCAAGTCAGATCCGAAACAGAAATAACTTTATATTAATTTTGACACAGGGCATATTCAGGCTAAACTGCCATCCAAACGCAAGCTTCCTGATGACGACAGCTCTTATAAAAGTCTGTTGAAGAGGAAAGATGTGGGTACTAGTCCTTTCCACACACTACCATCTCCACCTCCTCCCTCTCCAGCACAGCTTGATCCTTTACACATTACACCTCATCAGTCTCCTCTACCTCAACCTGATGCAGGTGATATGGATGATAATGATGATACACAGTTACCAATAGCTCATTGGACGGATTATACAATTGATCCTCCACAGGATACAGACCCAGATCTTTACCCTGCCAGACCATCTCCACCTGATGACAATCTGTCATATGAGGAGCTCATTTCTAGAGCTGCACACTACCATGGGGTGGGGCTCCACAAAGAGTCCTTACAGGAGGATTTTCTCTTTGAAACTCTAGGAACACATCAGTCCAATCAGACACTGCCTGTGCTTAAGGGTATATTGAGGCACACAGATGACATCTTTAAAGATACAATATGTGCTAGAATCCTCACTCCTAGAGTAGATAAGAAATACAAACCTTCCCCAGCAGACCCTATTTTCATTAAGGGTCAGTTACCACTTGACTCTGTAGTAGTATCCAATGCTGGAAAGCGAGCTAATTCTCAAGCGTCTGGGGATGCTACCCCCCCCCCCTCCCCCAGTTAAAGAGTCAACACTGATTTGATGCTTCTGGCAAATGTGTAGCTACGCAAGCAGCTAATCATTGGTGCATTGCTAACACCTAAGGTCTCCTAGCAAGATATGATGGGGCCCACTGTTAGAATTTGGCACTTTATGTACTTACATGGACTTATTTTTCGTTATGTTAGCATTTAGAAGGCTATGATTAACAGTAGCCGCTACGCTTAAAATGTACCCCACCGAGCTATCTTCATAATACGAGCTTAAGTTAGCATTTGCGGCTCCATTTTGTAGTTCGTAGGCCATGATAGTTGATGACAGATTCTAGCCCTTCTATCTGTATTCCTTGCCTCAGCAAAAGACTGTGTTCAGCTATTTTTTTCTCTTTTGTTCAAGGTTGGATTCCGACTCACTAATGAATAGGCTATTCTGCCTCTGCATTCCTATCCCTCTTCGTAGCCCTGCTCCCACGTTAGGAGGAGCGGAGCTCCGCAAGGCAACCTTGAGATAGTGATAGTGTGTACCCACCGCGCAGGTGGCAGTCCATCCTTCTGTGCCATCTTAGTTCATGTACGGCTCAAGCCGGTAACTTTCCAATGGGGGCGTGGTTGGGGGTGTCAGAAGAATGATTATGCGCTCCCAAGTGTTGGGGAACCAGTCCCCCTCGACAGCCATCTCCGGGTGCTGGTCTGATTGGGCTCCACTGCAGTGTAGTTTACCAATAAATGATTGTTTATATTCTCTGCTGTCTGGCCGACTCTTCACTTGTTTGGAAGGCTAAGAGGTGGTCGTAAGTGACCCAGTGGCCCTTATCGGGTCACTTCCTTCCCCACTGGGAGGAAATAGAGCAATTACTACAGTTTCTCCGAGATGAGCATAAGGCCAAAGCTCGGGATTTAGTTCAAGAAGGTAAACTGATTTCCAAAACTTTCATTAGATGCACTCTAGATGCGGCCAACACTGCAGCTAGAGAGGTAAATACTAGCATCATACTCCGGAGACATGCCTGGTTATGTATTTCAGGGTTCAAACCTGAAGTCCAGCAATCCATTCTCAACATACCTTTTGACAAGAAACATCTTTTTGGCCCTGAAGTTAATCAAGCGCTCGAAAAAATGAAAAAAGACAGATGTAGCAAAATGCATGGGAGCGCTTCAATATCTGTCAAACAGAGGTTCCTTTCGGTGCTCCTTTTACAGGGGAGGGTCCAAGTCCACAGAGACAGAGCAAAATATTTCCTCTTACAAAACTAATTCCCAATCATCTTTTACAAGAGGATTTTTCAGAGGAGGCTATAGGGGAAATAGTCCCAGGGGCAGAGGTAAAAACACCACACCCCGCAATTCCCCTTCCACAAATATGCAGTGACTTCCCTCTGACTATTCCACACCTGTCGGAGGAAGACTTCAAGACTTTCTCCCCTTTTGGGAATCGATAACAACCGAGAAATGGGTGCTTGGAATTATCCAACCTGGTTATTGCCTGGAGCTTACCAACAACCCTCCAAACATTCCACCTCGATATCACAAATTGTCACCAGACCACCAGCACTTCAACAAGAAGTGCAATCTCTATTACTCAAAGGGGCTAAAGAACCAGTCCCACTTCAGTACCAAAGGTCGGGGGTTTATTCCCTTTACTTTGATTCCCAAAAAGGACGGCTCATTAAGACCTATTCTAGATCTCAGAGTTAAACAAATACATACTGTCAGAGCACTTTCACATGGTGACTCTTCAAGGTGACTCTTTCACAGCAAGGCGACTTTGTCTACTCTAGATCTGAAAGATGCCTACTTTCACATTCCAATTCATCCAGCTCATTGCAAATACCTCAGATTTGTGATAGCAGGCAAACATTACCAGTTCAAGGTACTTCATTTGGCGTCACCACGGCCACAGAGTGTGCACCAAATGTTTTGCAGTAGTAGCCGCTCATCTCAGGAGACCGTGTATCCATGTCTTCCCTTACCTAGACGACTGTCTTATCAAAGCGGGCACTTACCAGATCTGTATACTACACACTCTGGCAACAGTACACCTACTTCATCAGTTGGGTTTCACAATCAATGCACAAAAATCTCACCTGTGCCCTGCACAAGTGCAGTCTTATCTGGGAGCTTCCCTCAACACACTCGAAGCTCTAGCCTCTCCCGATGTAGCCAGGATTCACATTATACGATCCACAGTACTACAATTTCAACCCAATCAAACATCACCAGCCAGAGGTTTTATGCAACTGCTGGGAATTATGGCATCCTGCATTGCAATCGTACCTCACGCAAGGCTTGACATGCGTCCTCTGCAGGAATGTCTAGCCCATCAGTGGAATCAGTCACAGGGTCAATTGACCGATCTAGTGATGGTAGACTGCCGCACCCATTGCTCTCTGCATTGGAGGAACCCTCAAAATGTATCAAAAGGGCGGCCCTTTATGGACCCCATTTCACAGACTGTACTGACAGCAGACGCATCTTTAACCGGTTGGGGTGCCCATCTCCAACATCACACAGTACAAGGGCTGTGGTCAGACAATCACAAACGTCTCCAAATCAACTACCTGGAACTTCTAACGGTGTTCCTATCACTCAAAGCTTTTCACACTCACCTTCTAGGCAAAACTGTCCTAGTCCGCACAGACAACATGACAGCGATGTATTATCTACAGAAACAGGGAGGGACACACTCTCCAGCTGTCTCGCCTGGCACAAAGCATTTGGAATTGGGCAATTCATCACAGAATTTATCTCCTAGCAGAACACCTTCCAGGAGTAGACCATCAAATTGCCGACCTGCTCAGCAGACACAGGAAGCAAATTCACATGTGGGAACTTCAGCCCCAAGTACTTCTTCCCTATTTTCAACAATGGGGGTTTCTACAGATAGATCTTTTTGCCACAGTACACAACGCAAAATGCCCAAACTCCGCATCCAGGTTCCCACACCTTCTATCCAAAGGCAATGTTCTATGGATGATTGGTCAGGGATATTTGCCTACGCTTTTCCGCCTCTCCCACTAATTCCATTATTGGTTCGGAAGCTCAGACAAACATCCCTCACACTGATCTTAGTAGCCCCCACATGGGCTTGTAATCCTTGGTACACCACCCTGTTAGAACTGTCTGTGTTTCCACATCAAAAGCTACATCTCACACTCAGTCTCCTCACTCAAAGCAATGGAGAAATCACACATCCAAATCCCTAAGAAATGAACTTGGCGATTTGGCTCCTCAAGTCATACTTTGGTTATTTACAGCTACCACCAGACTGTATGAATATTCTCAAAGAAGCTCTAAAGCCAACTACTAGAGCATGTTATGCAGCAAAATGGAAACGGTTTGTTATCTATTGTAACAACAATATCAATCCACTTGATGCTTCTGTACAGAACATCATTTGTTATCTGTTGCATTTACAGCAATGTGGACTAGCTTACACATCCATTCATTTACACCTAGCAGCAGTAGCCGCATACTTGCAAAATAGACAACACTTATCTCTATTCAGAGTAGCAGTGATCAAAGCCTTCATGGAAGGATTAAAAGGGTGATACCACCAGGAGTTCCACCTGCACCAGAATGGAACTTAAACATAGTCATTACAAGACTAATAGGTCCACCTTTTGAACCAATGCACAAATGTCAGTTACAATTCCTCTCGTGGAAGGTTGCCTTCCTCATAGCAATAACCTCACTAAGGAGAGTTGGTGAACTTCAGGCATTATCTATACAAGAGCCTTTCTTTCAACTTCACAAAGATAGGGTGGTTCTCCCTAAAGTAGTTTCTGCCTTTCATATCAATCAGTTGAGCTACCAGTGTTCTTTCCTCAACCTGATTCTTTAGCAGAGCGAGCTCTACACACACTTGATGTTAGACGAGCTATACTATATTACATAGAAAGAACCAAAGACTTTCGAAAACAACTATTTGTTACTTTTTCGCCACCACACAAAGGCAATACCATATCTAAGTCGGGTATTGCTAGATAGATTGTAAAATGTATCCAAACATGTTATGCCAAAGCAAAAATAACTTTGATAATACCCCCTAGAGCACATTCCACTCGCAAAATAGGGGCTACTATGGCCTTCTTAGGGAACGTTCCCCTAGCCTACATCTGTAAGGCAGCAACATGGTCTACACCGCGCACATTCACCAAACACTATTGTGTAGATGTGTTAGCGCGACAACAGGCATATGTAGGCCAAGCAGTACTTAAAACACTGTTCCAAACAACTACAACCACTACAGGTTAGCCACCGCTTTGGGAGTATACTGCTATATAGTCTATGCAAAGCATGTGATCTACAGCTCACATGCCTCGAACGGAAAATGTTACTTATCCAGTAAGCATCTGTTCTTGGCATATAGAGCTGTAGATTCATATGCGCCCACCCGCCTCCCCGGTCTCCTGAGGTTGTTGTAGTTCTCACTTTACATTCATATGCATGGACATCTCTATTCTACACTCACTAACTCCATTCTCACCTTCTGTATGAAAACAATCTAACCATGGAGTCGATGCCCATGCGCACTATCACCGAAAGGAGGAGTCACCTTACCTCGTGGCTGGAAAGACCTCTTCAAAGAAAAAGCAACTTTCAAACATCAGGACCCAACACTAGATGGCAGAAGTATGCAAAGCATGTGAATCTACAGCTATACATGCCGAGAACAGATGCTTACTGGGTAAGTAACATTATCCTTTCTCGATTTTTTTCTTTTTTTTTTCTTTTTTTTCCAGCACACGGGCTGGGAATATGTTTTCTAGATCTCCTGGAACTAAGGACTTTGTCAATTTGCCGACCTGAGACAGAAAGCTAACTGGACTGCAACCAACGTACAACCCACTGAGCAGTGTCAGTGTGAAGGGGTTTCAGGTAAGACTCAATCTCGTGAGATATAACAGGAATAACTAGTGGAAGTCAAACGCTCTTTCATTATGTAATGACACAGCCAAGAAAACTAGGAAACCAGGGCCATGTAATTATCTCACTTGACTGGCAGGCATTACTCATTCAGTCAAACAAGGGACAAGTAAAGAGTGGGATTTGCTTTGCTGCACCAAATCTGAGACCTGCTCCTAGACCAATATCAGACATGGCTATCTGCAGAATGATGGGTTAAAGCTGTGGATCAGGATGGCCTTTAGATTGGCCGATTGGTTACAGAGGATCAATATCCTCTATTACAGACAGTGCTGCTCAGCAGGTGAGTGATGGCCAGCAGGTCCAAGATGAAATATTTGTAATAGCAGACAAGGAAGGAGCATAGAGTTAACTGAGTTGTGGGAACTGGAACATGGACAATAATTTCCTTTTTAACTGACTTATCAAGCTTGGAAAATCACCCTATCATGCATTTCGGGGGGTGGGGGCGGTATTGCTAGTTAAACCTGCTTACAGGAGGGTAGGAAAAACCATTCCCGCCCGGAGTCCCTCAAGAGAACCAGAAGCACAGGTAAGTAAGGTGTTGTTTTTATGTTTCTCTCCTATATCTTTCTCCTGTTTCTACTTGATTACCTTATTCTGCTTTGTGGTTCAGTTGTAGTTCTCCTCCTCTTCCCTTTTGGTGTATATTTCTCTGGAGGATTTATTTGTGATTGGTTATGGGAGCTCCCTGTTCAATAGTTCCTCCTTCAGATTTCTCAACCCTTAATGACCCTTTAAGTTGCAGTTATTTGACTGATTTCCTATTAAAAAAAATAAAAGAAAGAATACTTCGGTTATTTGTCCCACTTCCCTTCTTTGATCTTCTTTCCCGATTTTCTCATTGCCTTCTTTTCTATAGTGCCCCTTTAACCACTGTCACTTTGTTTGTTTACGCAATCCTCTGCTACTAGACACTTCTTTTCTTTGTTTTTCTGCAGTAGCTTGGTTTTAACTTTCCACCCCAGTCTTACCAGCTACTGATTTCCTGCTTGCGCCCTCCAACCCCATACTGGTTCACTAACCTGGGTAAGCCACGCTCCTCCTAGAGTGTGAAAGGGTGCCAAGGCCTTTTCCTGCTAATTGTTTATTCTAAAAGGTTCAACACTGATCAGATGTGGTATACAAGTAAAGTAAAAGGTGAGAAAACTAGAAAGCAACTTTGTACCAGAGAGAAAGTACCAAAGACCAAAGGTATCCTAACCATCGACGACGACCAGGCGGATCTGTCCACTCCAGCTTTGGTACTTAAGCAGACAAAGGTCATAGCAGACTGTTTTAAACTCTCCACTTAGCTTACGAGACCTTTTGTAAGCTCACAGTGTAACAAGGATGTGCAAAGTAGCGAGCCCTGTGAGCCTTGTGAAAGATCTATTAAAGATCTACTTAAGGACTTAATCAGAGGTTTGATTTCTCAGTGGACTTGATTTATTTTAACTGGACTGACTCAGCTGTAAAGATTCCAAAAATGGTGCCGTCAGGGGAGCCAGTAGATCCTCATAAGTCATTGCCAAACCCAAACTATGGTCTGCCCTGATCGCTGACAATTATCGTTCTAAGTAGCCCCATGAATTTGACATCGGACAGCGTGGTGAATTTACACCCAAAGGAATTGGTCTAGCTGTTCTAGCTATGGTAATCTTGATGCTCAGCTGACCTCCATAGATCCCTGTCTTTTGAGAACCTTCCAGACAAGGTCTCTAATATTCAAACAAGAGCTTGTAAGAACAATGGCAAGTCAATGAGGGGGAGTGGCACAGAGACGCCTTTCCGCACGAGGTGTTCATGGATAAAGGTGCGGGCATGAGATTGTCGGCTAGCACTATTGGAGTCAGAATGGCACCCCCAACTGTACGGCATAAAGTGACCCCGAAGGCTGAGGCCTGGTAGACTCCAATGTAGTGGTCTGCACTAGACGCAGTCCTATCTTCCATTGCACAGGCCATGCCGATTCATTTCGATAAGCTTGAAACCCCAATGGCGGTTCTTCAAACTTTGGCTACCTACACTGTCTCCATTGAATCTAAATTGAACAACCTAAATACTTTAATATATAAAGTTCAGAATGAAAAAAAGAAGCTCAAGGAGGCCTGCTACTGTGCTACAGTAATTGACAAGTTGGCCAGACTACCTGAAATAATGCAAACAGTCATCCATGATATATAAAATGAACTCACTTTTGTGAAAGACAACAATACAGCTAATAGTGAGCCAAATGGTCCACCAAGTTGATCAGTGGCTGGACTTGGATTTAAAAATAACCGTTATGTTGACCAATGGTGAGAGACCTTGCGAAGCCACCCCTAACGCTGCAGTAAAGAACTATTGGGGTTGGCTGCCTGGGGTAGTGCAGCATAGATCCTAAGCAGCCTTTAGTCCACACTAACATGGTCCTGTTTTCTTGGAATGTAAGGGGCCTTAAACCAGCCTTGCAAAAGCCAGGGATATTACCAACCTCAAACAACGTTCGACATCATTTGTTTACAGGAAACATGGGCAGTAGAGTGGCTACCACTTGAGGATTTTATCAATTTCTTCTCCAGAGCAATTCCATCTAACAATGGCGGCAATTCCTCGGGTGATGTTGCCATTTATTTCCATAATTCTTTAGTAGTAGTTTATTGTACAGTTAATAAAAACCTTAACAAATAGACATACAGATTAAAAGCATTCAGCGTGCAAAGGTAAAACGTCCTATAAGAACAAGCAGGTCTGAGTTTGGCACAAAAAGATTAAGCTGAACCATTGTTAAAACAGAAAAACAGGATTTGCAGCATGTTTGATTGCTAAGCAATAGTGCGCAAAAAAGCAATGGCAGTATAGACAATACCATAATTCCATCAACGTCAATATAATTGAAATTCAGGCAAAAATGAATGATATTCTAATTCTTAATTTAAATTCTGCAAACCATTCTATCCCCAAATGATCTCAAACCCAAAATCCATAATATGTAATACCTACATTAACCCCCCAAAAAGGCAACCTGGTAAAATCTGGATGCTACTATCCAAGAAATTAGTCATAATTGAAACGCCATGTGGATCCTCACAGGTGATTTCAATTTTTCTCTAGTCAAAGATGCCCAAGATTCTGAACTGCACGACACAGGAGCTGTACGCTGGAATATCCTTCAGGCCATAGTCGTTGATATTAAAACTGACCAAAAAGGGAAACCTTAGTCAATGAGCTGCATAATTTAGGCTTAAGAGCCTTGAACAGCTGCTTCAACTCAGATAAGCCAGCAGCTTACACTCATGTTTACCCTCAACGGCAAGCCATTTTGTATTACACATAGGTCACGATCAGGAGTGTCCAAGTGTAAGTTTGATTTTGCAATCATTGCTGCTCTTTTATGTGACGGTTTGTTCCAAAAAAGTCACTTTATCTTGCGACCAAGAGGTTAATCCTTTGCTAAGAAAGTTTAGGTCTTACACTGAGGAAGAACAGGCCAAGAAATTCTAATGGCAGGTATTGTAGTTGGATGAGATCTCATCAGGAATGCAGCAGTGTATTCAGAACCATCTGAAGGAAGAGCAAGGTTCCACAGCATCCATCTCTAGATGGTCTCATTTTACTCCAGAGTTATTTGAAGCTGCCTTTAGAACAGCTGAACGTCCAGCCACCTTTGATCGAAGGTAATCGCATAGCTTCGGACCATCCTCTGTTAATCATTAGACCTTAAAAATTTTAAATGTGCTAAATAAAACCACGAGACAGTGGAAGCACAGCATGGAGACCTAGCCTTAGGAACAGAAGTGAAACAGTTACGAGTCTCCTACCGGAACAAGTTATTGGAGATTAAAAGAAAGTCAAAGAACAAAAACAACTGATTATGCTGTATGAAGCAGCTAAATTTAAAGAGTCACAAAAATTCTGGTTCATTGTAAATTTCTGTTTAAACAACCAAAGAAAGATCGCGCCAAAGAATAGTCAACCTGCTGTGTGTATCGGCTTCATATCAAGCTTTTATTACAATAACACTGCTCTATTTAAAAAAGATTGATTGTGGGCCAGTTCTGAAGTAAACGGGCACCCTATTATAGAACGCTGTAGAGGCTGCCATTAAATCTATCCTTTGAAGAGGGGTCTTGGGTCCAAATCCCATTTCAGCTTTCATTTTTAAATCCATGATAAATCTAAGTGCAAACATCTTGTGCCCTCCATACAATACATGCTATATTACAGTAGTATTCCAGATCGCTGGAGAGGTTTGCCGTTGGTTCACAAAAAAGGGTCAAACAGCGTTCCGCAGGACTTCCGTCTTAAAGCATTTCAAGATGTCGAAGGGAAGATCTATGCAAAAGTGCTGCTAAAGGAAATTAAGAGCTGGGCTACAGAGAGCAACCTCATCCCTTTTCTTTTTTTTTTTAACAAAGTTTCCAAAAGGTTGTAGTATTGATGATAATTTCTTGACTTTGTCCTCACTGTTTAAAACACCATGGCAAACAAAAGTAAATTGCCCTGTGCAGCCTTCACCGACTTTACCACATCCTTTGACAACGTCAATAGAGGCAAGCTCTGGGCAAAACTTGCCAGTTGGAGTATTCCCCAGTCTTTATTGAACACAGTCATCAGTTTATATTTCAACCTGTGGGTGAGGGTCAGACTAACCTCCTAGTGGATCTCCTCAGGGAAAATTGCCAAGAATAAGGGGCTTAAGCAGCGCTTCATGTTGTTGCTATTACTTTCTAACCTATATCTGGCTGGGGGGGATCATGGCTTGGCCTCCGAACATGGCAGACGTGAGCCCCCGGACCCTGAATTCACCTGCCGCAATTATAGGGGTCTGCTGGCCTCCTGTTGCATGCTATACGAGCCCCAAGCACTGACAGACACCAGTGGCTCCCTCCTCTTTTGGACTTGCGGCGGAGATACAGCCCACGGTCTGGGGACTGCAGCGACGTGAAGGACTGTGCGACCAGCGTCCTATGGCTTGTGGCTGCCAGGGGTCCTTCCCCAGAGTGAGAGGTGTGTGGCCCAGCACTTAGCCAAGCGTGACTATGGAGAATTGGGATACCCGCCTGGGCCATCCCGGACCGCAGATCTGGGTGAGGTGCCCCAGATGGATTCTTGTGCACAAGCCCCTCTTCTTGCTTTTCCCCGAATTTGGTGGGGATGTGGGTGCCGGGCCTCCCTGTGGCACTCGTGTGGAGTGCTGTGGCACGGAGTCGGAGGGAGCACCTGAAATACATGAGCCCACTTTCTCCCTCTACTGTTGGACATTCACTGAGGCCTCAACGCCGTGTCTGTTGCGGGGTAGCACCAGAGAGCCGGACTCTGCTCCAGCTGATGGCTCTGGAGCCCTGAAGTGAGAAGACCTACATGGCCCCCCCTGGGCCGCAGAGTAATTGGAGACCCGGATTGACCAGGAAATGCTAGTGAAGCTGTGCTGCCAACTGAGACCTTTCTGGGTGATGGCAGGGACTGTCCTGTGGGCTCCTGCACGGACTTCGGCCCCTGAGGCCGTTCACGCGCCGGGGAGGTGGATGGACACAGGTGAGGCTGCTCGTGCCCCCATGCTTAACTGATTGCACTATATATGGGTTAGGCAGGCCTCTATACCTCTTTGTGGCGCAGAAGCACACTACTGGATCCCTACGGAATGCCGATATCAGCTCATTACTCATTCATAATCCAGTTCGTGATACACATATGGGCAGATGGAGGAGGCTGCACACCACACGGAAGGACTCTCCCTTTGGCCCTACATTCCAGATACTACACCCCTCACCACCGATTGACGAAGCATAGAACATTCTGATAGAGCCCACCCAGGACACCTTGGAAACAGGGGCTCCTCGCCCACCTGAATCCACCCTTGAAGCCAAATTGGACAAAACACTGCTGCAATTGCAGAATCTAAGGAGGCATTTGAGGCTAAATTAAACTCTTTCACAAATAATATTGAGATCCCCTGGGAAAAACAGCAGAAACTCTCAAAGCGTCCTCATGCACAAGCTATCGAGGAACTCCACCAACCACCCGAAACATCCCCGAACAGACCATCCATCCTGGAACATCTACGCATAGCGGAGACTGAACTGGAAGGCACTGCGGAACGATCCCACTGCAATAATATTTGTATTACAGGCCTCCCAGAAGGCATTGAGGTGACTGATCCTGTAGGTAGCCTGGAATGCTGAATGTCACAAAATGAAGCTCCTTCCATACTAAGCATTTTGTTTTCGAGCGGATGCACTTAATGTGCCCTCCTCCTGGAACTCCCTCCAGACCTATGGTTGTTAGACTATTAAATTATCGAGTATGGGATGCAATTCTGGCAGCAGTGCACAAACTGAAAACTCCATCTTGACAACGCAAAAGTGATGTTTTTCCCAGAATAGACACTGGCGGTCCAGCACCAGAGAGCATCCTTCCTCCGAGTTATGAAAAAGCTCCTGGACATTGGACTCAAATATGCATTGATGTTCCCCACCAAGATGCAGATTTCCGATGGCCACACTGCTCATTTCTTTACGAGTGGCATGGAACTGGATGGATGCCCTGGTTGATTCTAGTCTCCCTCCCCTGCCACGCCTAAGCTGGAACACTTAAATACAGTCCGGAGACTGCGCCTCCGGAAAACACAATGTGGTACAACCTAGCTGGCACAGAGCTGAAGAGAACAAAGGAATGCATTTGCAGCAGCAGGTTCATTGTAGTGCCTCTCGGCATCTCCACAACGCTCTCCTCACATTCCACCATATTGAGAGATGATCCTATTTTCGAGGAACACTGTATGGACAGGCCCACGTCACCAACATTTACAGCGTAATCTACTGATGGACTAGGATAGATTGCTTTCTACTATGAACGGCAAGCTCACAGGGTTTCAAATTCCCCACTGTGCAACATTTCTTCACCTTAACCATTGGGTACTGAGCAGTGTTTATCCACACTGGAGTATGCAGGCCTGGCATGAATAGTACGCTGTACGCCTATCTGAGAAGCGTAGCTGAAGACTCAGTCCCTATTATGTATCCTGTTTTATCAGCGGGGCCGGAGGCCTAATCTCACCATAGCCATGGACACCTACCTCTCCCATAGCTACATATGACTGCAATGGTATTGTTTTGTTCTCCCTATTCCCTTCTCTTGTTTCATTGGTAAGTGTATATTGTTTTTGTTGTTTATGTTGGACGGCCACGTTTTGATCTGTCCTGTAGATGCAATGCGCATCCATATAAAGCTCTAGCGTTGTTCGTCCAATTGTATTGCAGTTAGCCTGCAACGGTGTTCCCTTTTGAGGTTGACACAGATATGCTATAAGTTTTACATACTAGTGCATGGTGTCGTCAACGGGCACCCGCCTAACTTAGGAGTAGTTGCGCTCCCCAACCCGACCAGTTCGCGTTTTGGTGCCATTGATGGCTGTCATTACGGACTGGCCCTGTGGGTTATTGAGGAAGACTTTAATGCACTCTTGGAAGCACATCTGGATCCTCTCCCATAAGCCCCTGTACTACGTAACACTACCTTGCTCGGACAGTGGTTGAATTATTGGGCTTGGGTGACACCTGGCATCTCACACACCCGATGCAACAAGAGTTTTCCTTTTACTCCCTGGTTCACAAACGGCACTCCCGCCTGGACTGCTCTGCGACCCTCCACACGTCGGTGACAGACATCCACTGTCAGCCCAGAGCTCTATCTGATCATAATGCCTTGATGACGACGGTGGCTCCATGTGGAGATTGGCGATTTTGATGCTAGATGGCGTAGTATTTCGTCAGACATTACTCAATCCTATTGGCTCACAATAGAACTTCCCGCTCCCTTCTGATAGAATGAGAAACTTTTAAAGTTGTCTCGAGAGAACTTTATATAAAAACAGTAGATGTACTAAGGGTCCTCACTGGAGACATTGAAGTCTCCCCCTCAAGGCTGGAGCAAGCAGTCATTCGCTCACCTGCTAAAATGAATGAATTACAGGAGTTGTGCATCACCTACTTTGACACGATAGAGCTGCTTCAATGCCATGACCGTGCTGCTTACCTGCTTAGAGCCCATAATGACGGCAATAAGTCTAGCCGCCTATTGGCAAGACTCACTACCCCCGTCTGACTGATTCCACCCCACTTACTATCTCTCTTCAGCTGGAAGTACCTGATGACTTATTTGGTCACTTTGTTGCTCACATCTTTCTTCCCTGCTTATCACAAGAGACCTGTGCCACCCTAGACTGCCCTATTGGGACTCAAGAGATACTACCGGTGTTGAGGGACCTACTCCGGGGAAAGGTCCCCGGCACAGACGGTTTGCCAGCAGGATTCTATGTACAATTCACCCTGGCCCTGGAACCCAAACTAGTGACACTGTTTGGATTCTATTTATTTCGCAGCTGCGCTCCCACCCACATTGAACACTGCACTTATCTCTGCTCTTCTAAACCCACATAAAGCACCAAAGGATCTAGCGTTGTGTCGTCCTCTGTCCATATTAAATACGGATTACAAGATCTTCATTAAATTAGCGAGTCGCCTACTCCTGGAACTGCCAGCTATAACCCATGAGGATCAGGAGGGCTTTGTACTGGGTCGTGACACCTCCCTAAATTTACGAAGATTATGGCACATCAAAAATGAATCAGTGGCTCACTTTCCCAACACCGCTTGTATAGCATTAGACTTGGAGAAAGCCTTTGATTCTCTACAAAAGTATTATACGCATGCGGTGTTGCAACAGTTTGGAATAGGACCCTACTGGAGGAAATGGATTCAAATCTTATACACTACTCCTACGTCTCGGGTAAAGACTGGGAAATGCATCAGAGATTCATGGCAAGTGTGCAGGTGAACTCGACAGGGATGTCCCCTATCACCACCATTGGCCACTCGTCTAAGACTACTTGGGCCATACCGGTACAGGGTGTCACGCACGTAGTTTATTTATACACAGATGAACTCCTTTTGTATGTTTGTGACATGAACTTCGATTTAGCTTCTCCAAATTTGCAACCCTGTCTGGTCTCAAGGTGAATTGGGCCAAGCCCTGCAATATACCACTACAGCAGATGGGCACATCTCCTCTTTGCACGCTACTGAATTATAGGATATGATTTGAACCAGCTACATTCCAGTATTTAGAGATCAACATATATCATACTTCTGCAGAGTTATGAGACAGGAATTTGGGCAAGGTATGCAAGCGCTCCTAATTCAGATCACATTCTGTTTGGGTTTGTCCCTGTCGGTATTTGTTCATGTGACTTCAGTAAAGATGGTGGTATTGCCCCGCCTCCTTTATTAACCTTCTCCTACCTTCCCTTTTTAATCAAATGGATTCCTCCTTGGTAACATTGTAATGGGGAACAGGAAGGCACTGGGTCTCGTGCGCCACGTTGAAACTCCGGGTTGCAGTAGGAGGACTGGCTCTGCTGGACATCGAACATTACTACTTAGCTGCACAACTCCAGTGGGTAGCTTGATGGCTCTGTGGGCATTCCCTGTAAGAGGCAGTCCTCTCTCTGGACTCTAGGGCTACTGGTCTGCTTCGAGTGGCGAGGGCCTGCATCTCATGCCGGCCTGCATCAATAAGATCTTCCCTGGCTCAAATGCGAACTGCCCCCGAAGGCCACTTTTGGACACGGACCTTCTCTCTATGTTATGTTCCTGCCTCTCGCTACATACCTATTGGTCCTGAGTAATTCAAGTATTATCCAACACAACTGGCCTTCCTGTGCCTAGTGTCCAAAATGCTGTACTCCTAAGACTATTCCCCCACCCCCAAACTGGAGCAAACAGCACTTAGGCTTCTAGACCTTGCTCTACTGGTGGCCAAAGAGCCATCACTATGCTCTGAAAACTTCCACCTACCTCCCTACCTTGGCAGTCTGGGCATTAGTGGTTGCTTCATGGAGCCAGGCAGAAAGCACAAAAGCACATTGTTACACAGAGAGGAGAGGGCAGGCCAGAGCAGGGCGGGCTTCAGAGCTTGTGGCGCCTGGTGCGACAATCTTTTTTGGTGCCCTCCCCGCTCATGACCGCCTCCTTGGATTCCCTCTGTACCACCAAGCAAAAGTGACCCATATCGCTCCATAGCCCCTCTCTCACATTAATTTAATTTGTTTTAAAGTGCTGGAAAAGGCTGGTTTTACTAATCCACTCAGCTATCCACATAAAATGCAGATCTGTTCTTTGCAGCAAGCATATTAACCCACTGCGCTACTATATGATGAGTCAAAACTGCCAGTAGACAGAACTCAAATCTCTCTCTCTCTCTCTCTCTCTTCCCCCTTTCTCTCTCTCTCTCTCCCCCCCTTTCTTTCTCTCTCTCCCCCCTTTCTTTCTCTCTCTTCCCCCCTTCTTTCTCTCTCTCTTCCCCCCTTTCTTTCTCTCTCTCTTCCCTCCTTCTTTCTCTCTTCCCCCTTCTTTCTCTCTTCCCCCTTCTTTCTCTCTCTCTCTCTCTCCTCTCCTCTCCTCCCTCTCCCCCACAAGAGTTATCTTGACATTTATATTGCTGTTTCACAGCTGGACGCACAAGGAACTCTACAAAACACAGTGCCCCCACCCCAGTTCAGCGCCCAGTCCGGTCGCACCGCCCTAAAGCCGGCCCTGGGCAAGAGAGAGTATTTTATTGCACAGACGTCAGACCGGATACTAGAGAAGTTCGAAGAACAATATTCAGCCATCGTGATCCTCCCCCGACCCACACGTACAGACTTAGACACAAGATATAGATTGCTCTGGTCACCGACTGGACGGGAAGGGCCACGTGTGGTCCTGTTTCTTCAGGCTCTTGATCAGGGTCGGTGGGGTGTGTAAGAAGCTGTTATTGGGGCCCGTGTAGATTCTAGGAGGCCTTGAAACAGGGTGTTGCCAGATGTGAGAGTACAAACAGGGTCACTTCTGGGAGTAATGGCTTTACTTTCTTTAGTAAAGAGAGCTGGTGCCAGGCAGCTTTGCTTTTCTCTGCAATGAGTTCTGTGAAGGAGCGGTAGGTCAGTGTCCAAAGTGAATCCGAGTGACTTGGCATTGGCAAAAAGTTTGGGTTCTAACCTGTCTAGGTTCATGTCTGTCTGAGCCATGTTTGGACTAGGTGGTGTTTCTTGTTCTTAATTCATAGTAGGAAGTCTGTTTTGCTCGGGTAGAATTTCAGATTGTGTAACAATCCGCGTGAGTTAAGGCCAAGTTATGGATTACTTTTTTTGTTTGTTTAGGAGTGTGCCATATTTGGCAAGGGAGGCTGCATTAATTTGCACCCAGTGCCTGCACACGTGAGCGCAGATGTCTTCTTCATATTAATGGCCAAGGCTGTAAACTTATCCAGCCCCAGCGAATTGAGCACTTCTTGTCAGTATCCCGGATGGCCTGCAGGTGTCACTCTCTGGAGATGTAGCAAAACCAAAGGGGATGATGGACGGAGTGTTGAACAATGCAACCACTCACCCCCAGTCAACTGATCTGGGTTTAATCCATCATCATTCTTTAGCTCACTCCGCCACCCCAGTTCAGACATGGCCATATGCAAATCAGTCTGACCCTGTGCCTCATGGGAACAGTCCAGCCCGAACTGCCAAGCCATGTCTTCCCTGAACCGGAAACAAGCATCCTGGGACCGGTTTCTGGCTTACAGCCGTCATCAGCCAGGCTATCTTGAATCCAGTGGCAAAGTGAGCAAGGGACCCACGTCTGGGCATACCCTGCCAACTTAGGGCGAACATAGCAAAACCAAAGGGGATGATGGACGGAGTGTTGAACAATGCAACCACTCACCCCCAGTCAACTGATCTGGGTTTAATCCATCATTCTTTAGCTCACTCCGCCACCCCAGTTCAGACATGGCCATATGCAAATCAGTCTGACCCTGTGCCTCATGGGAACAGTCCAGCCCGAACTGCCAAGCCATGTCTTCCCTGAACCGGAAACAAGCATCCTGGGACCGGTTTCTGGCTTACAGCCGTCATCAGCCAGGCTATCTTGATTAAACCCAGATCAGTTGACTGGGGGTGAGTGCTTGCAATGTTCAACACTCCGTCCATCATCCCCTTTGGTTTTGCTATGTTCGCCCTAAGTTGGCAGGGTATGCCCAGACGTGGGTCCCTTGCTCACTTTGCCACTGGATTCCAGATAGCCTGGCTGATGACGGCTGTAAGCCAGAAACCGGTCCCAGGATGCTTGTTTCCGGTCCAGGGAAGACATGGCTTGGCAGTTCGGGCTGGACTGTTCCCATGAGGCACAGGGTCAGACTGATTTGCATATGGCCATGTCTGAACTGGGGTGGCGGAGTGAGCTAAAGAATGATGATGGATTAAACCCAGATCAGTTGACTGGGGGTGAGTGCTTGCAATGTTCAACACTCCGTCCATTGTCCTTTGGTTTTGCTACTCTCTGGAGATGTCACAGGCTGGCAGCCCCCTAACCTTCTGCAGTGTCACTCTCTGGAGATGGCACAGATTGGCAGCCCTGTAACCTTCTGCAGTGTCTCTCTCTGGAGATGGCACAGACTGGCAGCCCTGTAACCTTCTGCAGTGTCACTCTCTGGAGATGGCACAGGCTGGCAGCCCCCTAACCTTCTGCAGTGTCACTCTGGAGGTGGCACAGACTGGCAGCCCTGTAACCTTCTGCAGTGTCACTCTCTGGAGATGGCACAGGCTACCAGCCCCGTAACCTTCTGCAGTGTCACTCTCTGGAGATGGCACAGGCTGCCAGTCCGGTTATCTTCTGCAGTGTCACTCTCTGTAGATGGCACAGACTGGCAGCCCTGTAACCTTCTGCAGTGTCACTCACTCTGGAGATGGCAATGGATGCCACCCTTGAAACTTTCTGCAGCGTTACTCACTGGAGATCGCACTGGCTGGCAGCCTTGCAGTATACTGCAGTCTCGGTCACTGGTGGAGGCACAGGCTGACAGTCGGGGCCCTACATACAGAACAGCCTCCTTATAGAGGGCACGTGCTGGGAGGCCTAAAACTTGCCGAAGGTCCCACTCACCGGTGACGCCAAGATCAAACCGTTTTAGGTTCAGGTGTATAACATCAGCTGACATTTGAAAAACCTAGAGCAGTGTGTTGACGGGGCGCCCCTTATGTGTGTCCCTCATTCCAAACCCGTGCGCGCCTCTGCTCTGTGGTTATACCTCCCGTGTACAGCAGGTGACAGCATTTCTTATTTTTAGACGACCCTGAGAAAGCACTGGCTGAGTATTTGTGTCCCTCGCTCCAAGCCCGTGCGCGCCTCTGCTCGGTGGTTATACCTCCCGCGTACAGCAGGTGGCAGAATTTCTTCTTTTTAGGCGCCTTGGAGAAAGCACTGGCTGGTCACATGTGCTTTAAGTGGAAGCCTCCTGCATGGCTGGCGGCTTAGATGAGCTCCGTGCACTTCCGGTGCCGGGGGGGGTGGGAGGGGGGCTGTGACCGCGCTGCTGGAGGAGGAGGAGGAGGTCTGTGGCGGGGTGCAGAACCGGAGGGATGGCGGAGGGGTGAGCACTAAGGACCCGCAGGGAGCAGGGCTCGGCTGGGACCGCTGGCTGTGGAGTTGGGGCAGGAAGCAGAGGGGCCAAGGCAGGGTTGACCATGAATGGGTGCAGGGAGCAGAGCGCTCTAGTTCTGGGAGCTCAGGGTGGACGGCGGGGTACACGGCGCACGTGCTCTAAACTTGGGGTGACATCTGTGGGGCGAGCTGTAGGATGGTGGCAGAGGGGATGACCGGCTTTATGAATGAGAGTGAGTGAAATCGGAGGGTGCCGGGTGGGGGCAGGGAGCAGAGCGCTCTAGAGGGGTGTCCAGGATCACACGCTGTAAAGCAGAGAGCAGAGCGCTGTAGAATATACCTGGGCGCACAGGCAGTCTGTAATGTCAGAGGTGGACACTAGAACAGAGAGTAGGCAGAGCACAACCTCGAGTGTGCAGGGCTATCGGCAGGGTGTGCAGGTTATAGAGTTCAGGAGGTGAGGGAACGAGTCACCGAGGTATACTCGGGTGCATAACTAGTTGGCTTTCCTGTTAATTCATGCGTGGTATATATAGCCTAGGCAAAACACAAATTTACTCGCACAAAGTGATTTACTCATAGCTAATATTACACCCGTGTTGTGTAACCGTAACATAGGGATGGGGTGTAGGTGTTCCAAGGCAGGGATTCCTGGGAAAGGAGGCGAAATGTATTGAATTTTTTGAAAGCCACGCCTTTCTTTTTTTATTTAGTCGAGCTTTGTTTGACTTCACATTTTCACTAAAATCCTTGAAAGAGTGGGTGAGAAAGAAGTTTGGATTGTGCTCGTTTGTGAATGGGGAGCCAGTAGATCTCCTGCAGGTGTGGTATGAATGCGGCGTGGGAGGTTGAGAGTGATTCTAGCCGCCAAGTTTTGAATAGTCTGCAGCCTTCTGGTGAATTTTTGGTTGATCCTCGGATAGAGGGTGTTCCCGTAGCCCACCTTGCTTGGGACCAGGGCATGTGTGACGGCTCCCAAGAAGCACCTGGAAAACACATTTGAAAATCTTCCTCTGCATCTTCAGGGTTTAGAAGCATGAGGAACTGCCGGCATTGCCTTGGGCGGTCATGTTTTCTGTTGATTACAATCCCGGGGTTCTTGGCGTAGGTGATGGGGGTGGGTCCTATCTCCGTTTGCCACAGGGTGCATTCCCACAGAGATCTGCTCTTCCTGAAGATCAAGATTTTGGTCTTGTTGGTGTTAAGCTTTAAACAGTTGCCCTTCATCTAGTTGGGGATTTCTCTGTTTTCCTTGGTCTATGTACCTTTTTCTCTCTCATTCCCTGCTGGCTTTCCTCTGCGTGCACCTGCCAATTATGCCTGTTGTGGCACATACTGAGACATTACCAGTAAATTGTCAATTCAGATGGCATGCTTTATACTTGGGTGAAGCATTGCAAACATTTCTGGTTCTGATGTGCACTTCTAGTGCCTAGGTGCTGGACCGACACCTTTCTGCCCTCCTGTGATCCATGAAAGCTTCCGGTATTGTATAGCATTTGATATCCCATAGATCGACCTGCATTGTCAGTGACTGGTGGTCTGAAAGGTTGCTGAAGTTTGGTTGCAGGTTACGATCCAACAAAGCTACAGCTGTTGCATAGTGTCTGTATCCCAAAGATGTCCCTGCATAGTGACTGATTGCGCAAAGGGTTGCTAAAATTTGGCTGCTGGGTGCAGCTTACGTTCCTGAAACAGCTCTCCAATGTATAGAGCTCTGGTTATTGCCCTCCTCATAACAAAGGCTGCCCCACTGATGTGTGTTCATCCTTATTTATGCCTGGATTTGCCAGTGACAATATGGTTATCATCTAATAGGTGAGAAACATTTTCACTACTCCTTCTATCCAGTCAGAGCAATGTAGTGCCAGTGCTGTGTATGTAGAGGAGATCTCAAGAGCGCTCTCGGGGACTAAGAGAGCGCCTGGAAAAAGCTGCTTATTTACATGAGCTGGACGTAGCTTATCCTGGGGGCAGTGTTTTATGATCTGTCCATCTGCGCCAGTTTATACAAATAAGGGCCGGCTGTCCTAGGCACTTCCTAGCCACAGAACTCAATTCTGCAGATAGGACACCTCACCTAGGCTGCATATGGTAAAGTCTGAATATGCAAATTTGACCTGATGCAACCCCAGAGAAGTCAGATGGCCCCTCCATACTTAATTGGATGGGAAAGTAACTTACTATACAGCTGTGAACAATTTATTACACAACTGGACTTTAAGGTGAAGGAAAGTACTATATTAGTAATTACTGACCAGATCACATGATCAGAACCCCCCCCCCCCCCTGCAAATGGGTACATCTTTCCATGGCCTAGGCTAGGGTATCACCAAGGCTTATCTTCCAAGATGATCCAGGGGTGATTTACCAGAGGAATTGATGCTTCATGTACTACACTATATAAGAATATCCTGAGCTATATATCAGATCTTTGCAGCATTAGAAGTGTTGCGGGACCAAGTCCTTGCATTACTATGATCAGACAGCAGGTCAAGAATGTGTTGCTCATGACTATCTTGAAGAGCCACCGGTCTGTCCCTTTCTGTTTATATCTTCCTCTATACATTTCTGTTTTCCTTTCCTTTCCTGTGTATGTTTAGCTGGTCGACTCCTTGTATGTGTTCCATTGCCTCTCCATCTGTTTTTTCCCTATCTTGTTTACCCCCATGTATACTCACATCTCCATATTTGCATCCATGTTTTCAAAAACGTATTTGTATTTTGCAATTTTTAGGTCGAGCCTGGGCAGCGCATGTGCTGCTCTGCGAGGCATGCTGTATTTGAGTATGGACTTGAAGCTCCGCCCATATTTTTCATTGGCTTGTGTCATTGTCCTTTCTAAATGCTGGCTTCTGATTCGTTAATAGGCTTGTTAGTCCCTCCTCAGTACCACCTTGTCTTCATTTGTAATCTCCCATGAGGACTGGCCCTTTTACTTTTGTTGTTACACAGTATGTCTTATTTAGTCTGTAAGCACTATTTTCTTCAATGAGTGTCTCCTACTGCAAGCACGACATGCTTTCCTGCAACATTCAGCACGCCATGCGTGCTTTCACTTTCCAAGATGCCCGGAACAATGGCGGTTGCTTCTTTGAAATTAAATGGGTCCTCCATTTACAAGAGGTTGAGCTATTGGCATTGTAAATGACAATGCCTTTTAATTGTGTTAATTATCAAAACATAAATAAAAGGCATTGTCATAGCTTAAACTCTTGCAAATGCGAGACCTATTGCATTGCAAATGCTTGTTCTCTTTGTCTCTGTGTTCACATGTATTTTTCAGTTTTCTTTTTTGTCTGTTTGAGAAACACAATCTGTTTTCCCATTTGTCTGTGTTTTCCTGTCAAGATCCCTCTGTTTCTTCCAATGTGTGTGTGCGCCTCTGTCTTTAGGTCCACCTGTGTGTGTTTCCAGGTCCGTTTAACTTTCCTTGTCTATAAGTTTTTCTGTTTCCCTGAATGCCAATCAGCCTACTACTGTTACCATGTCCTCCTCTTTATATTTCCTTGTCTGCCACCATTCCTGTCTGTCTCCAGGCTAAGAAGCGGTCAAGATTTTTGGTTTTGGCTCGCTGCTTATGAAGTCGCTCCTCTGGAGGGCTTGTGTTGAGAAGTAGGGTGTATGTGCCAGCGTGCATAGTCAGCTGTTTGTAATCTTCTGTTTGTCTGCCTTCACAGCTTCTGATCGTGATGTGCTGCCTGTACCCGCTCCCATGGAATTTGCCCGAAATGTGCATGAGGGGCTTCCGCCACCCACTAGCCAGATCAAGCACACCGCACTAGTCCGTGGTGACTACCTCTATTACCATTATGGCTGTGATGGAGTGGACGACCGGGGCTGGGGCTGCGGCTACCGAACGCTGCAGACTATGTGCTCCTGGGTGGTGGCCCAGGACCCCGTCCCACAAAGGCCCATCCCAACCCTGCGCCAGATCCAGGAAGCCCTGGTGCAGATGCAGGACAAGCCCACTTCCTTCTCAGGCTCCCGGAGTTGGATTGGCTCAGTTGAGGTGGCCTTGTGCATGGACTACTTCTACGATGTTCCCTGCCGGATAATCCACGTCCGCCAAGGACACGAGCTTCCAGGAGTTGTGGAGGAGCTGCGCGCTCACTTCCTGAGCATAGGGGCCCCTGTGATGATGGGAGGGGACTCGGACAACTCCTCCAAGGGGATCCTGGGACTGTGTTCCGGCGCTCAAGGGCATCATCTACTCGTCCTGGATCCACACTCCTACGAACCAGGCATGGATGTGGGGCAGGCTCAGCAGGGCGGTTGGGTGCAGTGGAGGCAAATCTCTTCTTTTGAACAGGGTTCCTTCTACAATTTCTGCCTCCCTCAGTACAAGGCGGTGGTATCAGCAACTGTTTAATACAAATCTCCTTTCACACTCAAGCTGCCTCAGGTATAGTTTAGAGGGGACAGTAGTGGCTCGGCGTTACGCCACAGAACCCCTATCCACTACGTAGACCTCTTTGGAGAAACATATCTCTAAATTATTACACAAGTGAAAGCTTGGATAAGCTCGTTTTGGCCCTGGGATTCTCATTTTAGCTGTAGGTATGCACATTTCTTACTGAGAATTTGTTTCTCTGTTGCCACAGTCCTGGAGTCATTTGCTGGCCATCGCTTGAGTATCTTTACTCTTCGAGCATGTCAACTGCTTCATAACGATAATCTCTTGATAGGTGAACATGCGTCTGTGGTTGGTAAATGTTCTTGAGAGATGCTGGTCTATTGAATGATTAAAGTGATGTTGACTTCACCTTGTGGCTTACCAGACCATTTTCTTTGACTCTCCACAAGTAAAAAGTGAAAGGAATACTTCCAAGTGTTGAAATCTGCAGCTCAACGACTGTCTTATTTTTTGGCGACTGAGTTGGGGGAAGGAGGTTAAAGTGAAATCTCTTGACGAAGGACTGTAGAGTTTCTGTATAGGTTATGGGTTGTTAGGGGGAATATGTCGCTGATTGTTTTTAATAAATGATCAAATTAGCTGCACCTTTGGGAAAACCACAAGTGATCAGTACCAGTTCTCAGGGTCAGAAGGCACGCAAGGATTACCAGACCCCAAGCATGGTGGTTGAGGTCATTTGCTACTGTTGCCCTGGGGCCCGTCCTACTATGGCGCTGCAAACTGGGCCAAGAACTCCTGTACCGCGCTGGACTCTCAGGCTCTTGAAGGAGGTTGTGTTAAGGGTAGAGACTAGGAACTCAACCATCACACAGTAGCCGCAATCAGAGACTGTCCGGCCCTGTGCTTTTTCTTTTAGAAAAGACAAGTACCATAATCAAACCAAAATATAAAGTTACATAAAGAAGTAGCACCTCTGGGAAGAACACCACGGGGCCAACTGGGTTCACAACAGATGAAAATGGACAGCCCTCGATTAAGCATAGGAGCAGGCGGGCTCACTATGGCTCAAGTGTAGTAGTTTTCCTGTAGTCTGTAACCAGTATGTCAGTCCCTGCACTTAACTGATATGCTGATTTGATGTATTACTCAAAGTCCCACCAAAAAGATCCATTTAGCCTGCTCAAAGTCCATCTTTCTCAAGCGCTTCCAGTGCCTGAGTGTTGGTATGCACTTTGATTGTCTGGGCTTGGGTGTACAGCTGTTCTCTAAATGGGGTGAGCAGTCACACTTGCGATTACCCGGGCTCGTTTTGGCAGTCTTGCCTCCTCTTCACATTGGGCAGTGACACGTGCAGCTACTTGGCCAAGTTCATGTGTCTCTAGCCAGTGCTTTAAATGGAAATATTGAAGTGCAGGTACCCGCTATTTATAGAACATGTTTGCTTTTGAGAAGTGCCGGTTGTAAGAAAGTGGCTCTGTATATACTGTTCCCAAATAGGTACAGTGTGCACAGAGTGCACAGTCCCCAGTGGCTTGGCAGAGATATAACCTTACTCTCTAAAGTGGTAGCTGGGTCGAGCAGTAAGGAAGTATCAGAGGACAGTGTAAAGCATTTGTTGTACACACTCAATCAGCAAATGAAGTCACACACTCAAGAACTGAACTCTAGGCCAATTTGTTTGGTATATATAAAAAAATATATATCCAGTTTTTATTTTAGAACCAAGGAAGCTTGATGCAGGTATGCAGATAAAATGCTTTTCAATTACAGGTACTGAATGAATACTTTTTCAAAGGCAAGTGCACTTTGTACTTTAGAGTTTGCAGAAGTTGTCAAGTTATGGTACAATTTCAGAAAACTCAATACATTACTTTCAATGGACTCTTTAAGATAAATGCATGTAAATCACATTTGGATTACTTTTTGTAACTCAGTACTGGATCATGGATTCAGCACCGGAGTAGTACCTGGAAACAGTTGTGTAAAATCGTTTTAGTCAAACATATGATTTTTAAGCAATATTTAGCTGCTTCAAAAGTGGACACTTAGAAGAATTTTTGCACAGAATCCCCAATGTTATCCTATGGAAGGAATTTCAAGTTAAAGGTACGGTACGTTACGATTACTTTTGTAACCCCAATGATGGACCAGGGGTTCAACACGAGGACAGTACCTGCAAACAGTTGGAAAAAGTCGGGTTAGCGATTCGTGCGATTTTTAAGGAATTTCTTTAGTTTTGAGAAGTGGGCACTTAGAAACTTTTCCGGTAAAAATGTCTCAATGTTATCCAATGGCAAAAAACAAAGGAACGGTTTTGAACAGGTTAATCGGTCTTGTTCGGGTCAGTGCTGGAGCCTTTTCTCCAGCACTGGGGTCTCTCCTGGAATCAGGTGAGAATTTTCGAATTCGGGCTTCGGTCGATTTTTAAAGAATATTTGCAACTTTCAAAATTGGGGACACAAGAATTTCCGAGTGAAAATGTCTCAATGTTATTCAATGGCGAAAAACAAAGGAACGGTTTTGAACAGGTTAATCGGTCTTGTTCGGGTCAGTGCTGGGGTCTTGTCTCCAGCACTGGGGTCTCTCCTGGGTTCAGGTGAGATTTTGCGGATTTGGGCGATTTTTAAGGAATATTTGCAACTTTCGAAATTGGACACTTAGAAGAAATTCCAAGTGCAGCCAGCCAATGTTACCCTATGGAGGAATTTCAAGTGGACGGTTTTAGGGCAAACACTCGACTGGCGAATTTGATCTTCTGGGGGTAGACTCAGGGGTCTCCCAGGGTCAGGATGATGTGATCTCTACACCCTCAGCGGCACTGGGGCGGCCGGATGCCGAGTGCTGTTGGGCCTTCGGGCGCCCAATGGTTTCCTATGGAGAAGCTGCCTGACGAACAAACACTGCAAGCTCGGGGACGGAGATTCTTCAGGTGTGACCACCACTTCGAGAGGTAAGTTGGGAAGGTAGAGGACGGGTAGACACCCAGGAGTTGGGCACAGGGGGCCGTGGGGCGCCGGGTGCAGGGGTGTCTTTTGGTGTCGGAAATCTTACCCTCTGATGATCGCGGTAGGAGGGGTCCCTTGTTCTGAGGCTGCAGGCGTCATCAGGGTCGTCGAGGAGGGTCCGTGGGTGCTGGATACTGGGTCCCAGTCACCGGGGGGACGTCCTCGTGGTGTTGGTTCACCTCAGCTCGGGCCAGGGTCGGCGGGTGCAGAGAGGTGTGGATTCGCGGTTCCGGGCCAGGGCCTGGTCTTGTAGCTTTTCTTTAAGCAGTACCACTGCTCGTGGGAGTCCCTGTCTTGAAGTCTGTGGCAAGGCAGTCAGGTCCTCCGGGTTTGGTGAGGTTGCTGACCACAAGGGAAGCCGGGGTTTCACAGGAGCAGGTTCAGGGGTCGACAGGCCGGTAGGGCTGGGGCCAAGTCAGTTGTCGTCGCCTATTTGTTAGCAGCTGCACGGCTGGTCTTCTTGCTTCGTCTTCTTTTTCTTTTCTTCTCGGGACCTGCGGAAGGAAGGTTCAGGGTGCCCCTAAATACTAAATTTAGGGGCGGTTACAGGTAGGTAAGGGCAGGGACCAAATGGGTCCCTTCCCTGGGGTGGATACACCCCTATTCTGCCACTCTCCAGTGGGAGGGGGCAGGAGCCTGTCCCTGGTTGGCTGGGTCCCCCATCCCCAAGATGGCGGAGACTGGCGTTTGTGCTTCACCTCGCCTCCCCCACCTTAGGGGTGGAGTTGGCAGAGGTGGGCACAACCCATTTCCTGCCTCTGGTTTTCCCGCCGGTTCTCCCGCCAGAAGTGGGGGTAGAACCAGTGGGGACCAGTTTGCTGGGAGCAGCAAATGGTCTGGGGAAGCTCAAAAGGCGGCAGGCCTTTGAAGCTTCCCCTGCCCATCCTGGGGGAGGAGGCTTTGGCACCTCGCCCCAGGATGTGCATTGTTTCAGGCCCCTGAGAGCAGATGGCTCTCAACCCAGGGGTCCAGAAACATGTCTGGTGGTGGCAGCCTGGGCAGCCACTCAGTCCAGGCACTGGAGGTCGGGTTGGTTTCAGGGGGCATCTCTGAGATGCCCTCTGTGTGCTTTTACATTAAATCCCACACTGGCATCAGTGTGGGTTTAATGTGCTGAGAAGTTTGATACCAAACTTCTCAGTCTTCAGTGCAGACATCATGGTGCTGTGGAGTTCGTAATGACGACCTCCCAGCACCATATACTTTAGATGGCAGCACTGCACTTACAATGCCCAAGAATGGACTTGGGCACTGTAGGGGTACAGGGCTCATGCACCTGTACCCACACCACTGGCATAGGGCACCCAGCTAGAGGGGTGACTGAGGTATGCCAGGGCAGTGTTGTTGCTGGCATGGCACACAGGGATGTGTGCCATGTCGACTCTTCACTTTTGCTCTGCACCAAAGCACACAGCCTGCCAAGGCAGTGTGTGCGTGCAAAGGTACAGGGTCCCTAAGGGTGGCACAATAAGTGCTGCAGCCCTTAGGGGCCTTTCCTGGTCACAGTGCCCTGGGTACCTGTGGTACCATTTACCAGGGACTTTACCTGTGGCCAGGGTTGCCAATTGAGTTTAGGCATCACTGCAGTTTTAGGGAAGGAACACAGGCCCTGGGTACCTGATTGGCAGGAGCCCAGGGCACACTCAGTCAAAGCACATCAGCAATTCAGCAAAAAGTGGGGGCATACCATGCAAGAAAGATGGCACTTTCTCACACAACCCCTCCCCTCCCCCAAACGAAAGATGATGAGACTAACCTTTCCCTATGGAGTCTTCATTGTCTAAGTGGAAGAACCTGGAAAGGCCATCTGCATTGGCATGGGCAGTGCCAGGTCTGTGTTCCACTTCAAAGTCCATTCCCTTTAGGGAGATGGACCACCTCAAACAGTTTAGGATTTTCCCCTTTCATTTGCATTAGCCATCTGAGGGGTCTGTGGTCAGTTTGAACTAGGAAGTGAGTCCCAAACAGGTAGGGCCTCAGTTTCTTCAGGGACCAGACCACAGCAAAGGCCTCCCTCTCAATGGCACTCCAACGTTGCTCCCTGGGGAGAAGCCTCCTGCTTATAAAAGCAACAGGTTGGTCCTGGCCTTCATCATTGGTCTGGGATAGGACCGCTCCTATCCCTAGCTCAGAGGCATCAGTCTGCGCAATGAACTGCTTGGCATAATCTGGTGCTTTTAGAATTGGTGCTGAGCACATTGCTTCTTTCAGAGTGTCAAAAGCCTTTTGGCAACTGACTGTCCAGTTTACTTTCTTGGGCATCTTCTTGGAGGTGAGTTCTGTGAGGGGAGTCACAATGGACCCATATCCCTTCACAAACCTCCTGTAGTACCCAGTCAAGCCAAGGAATGCCCTGACTTGGGTCTGGGTTGTTGGAGCTGCCCAGTCCAGGATGGCCTGGATCTTGGGCTGTAAGGGCTGTACCTGGCCTCCACCCACAAGGTGGCCCAAGTACACCACAGTGCCCTGCCCTATCTGGCATTTGGATGCCTTGATAGTTAGGCCTGCAGTTTGCAGGGCCTTTAAAACCTTCCCAAGGTGGATCAGGTGATCCTGCCAGGTGGAACTAAAGGCAGCAATATCATCAAGATAAGCTGCACTAAAGGACTCCAATCCAGCAAGGACTTGATTCAACAACCTCTGGAAGGTGGCAGGGGCATTCTTTAACCCAAAGGGCATAACAGTAAACTGAAAATGCCCATCAGGTGTGGAGAATGCTGTCTTTTCTTTTGCTCCTGGGGCCATGCCAATCTGCCAGTACCCTGCAGTTAAGTCAAAGGTACTCAGGTATTGGGCTGCCCCTAACTTGTCTATCAGTTCATCTGCTCTTGGGATAGGGTGGACATCTGTCTTGGTGACAGAGTTGAGACCTCTATAGTCCACACAAAACCTCATCTCTCTCTTTTCACCCTGTTGATGAGGTTTGGGGACCAGAACCACTGGGCTAGCCCAGGGGCTCTCAGAGGGCTCAATAACCCCTAACTCCAGCATCTTGCTGACTTCAGCCCTGATGCTTTCCTTAACTTGGTCTGACTGGCGATAGATCTTGTTTTTGACAGGTGCACTGTCACCAGTGTCCACATCATGGGTACACCAGTTTGTCAGGCCAGGGGTCAAGGAAAAGAGCCTTGCATACTGTTGCAAGACTTGCTTGCAATCAGCCTGCTGTTGGGCAGAGAGGGTGTCTGAAAAGACTACTCCATCTACTGACCCATCTTGTGGGCTGTGGGAGAGGAGATCAGGGAGAGGTTCACTCTCTGCTTCCTGTTCCTCATCTGTCACCATCAGCATGGTGATGTCAGCCCTGTCATTGTAGAGCTTGAGGCGGTTCACATGGATAACCCTTTTGGGTGTCCTGCTTGTGCCCAGGTCAACCAATAGGTGACCTCACTCTTTTTCTCCAGGATTGGGTAAGGGCCACTCCATCTGTCCTGGAGTGCCCTTGGTGCCACTGGCTCCAAAACCCATACCTGTTGCCCAGGTTGAAATTCAACCAGTGCAGCTTTTTGGTCATACCAGTGCTTCTGAAGCTCCTGGCTGGCCTCAAGATTCTTGGATGCCTTGTCCATGTACTCAGCCATTCTGGACCTTAGGCCAAGCACATAGTCCACAATGTCTTGTTTGGGTTCTTGGAGAGGCCTCTCCCAGCCCTCCTTCACAAGACAAAGTGGTCCCCTCACAGGATGGCCAAACAGAAGTTCAAAGGGTGAGAAACCTACTCCCTTCTGTGGCACTTCTCTGTAAGCGAAAAGCAGGCATGGTAAGAGGACATCCCATCTCCTTTTGAGTTTCTCAGAGAGCCCCATGATCATGCCCTTCAATGTCTTGTTAAATCTCTCAACAAGGCCATTGGTTTGTGGATGGTAGGGTGTAGTAAACTTGTACTGCACTCCACACTCCTTCCACATGTGTTTCAGGTAAGCAGACATGAAGTTAGAACCTCTGTCTGAAACCACCTCCTTAGGAAACCCTACCCTGGTGAAGACACCAATGAGGGCCTTGGCTACTGCAGGTGCTGTAGTAGTCCTAAGTGGAATTGCTTCAGGGTACCTGGTGGCATGATCCACTACCACTAGTATGAATTTGTTCCCTGAGGCTGTGGGAGGTTCCAGTGGACCCACTATGTCCACACCTACCCTTTCAAAGGGAACCCCCACCACAGGCAGTGGTATCAGGGGGCCTTTGGGTGGCCACCTGTCTTGCCACTGGCCTGACAGGTAACACAGGAGCTGACAAACTCCTTCACCTTTTGGTGCATCTGGGGCCAGTAAAAATGGCTAACTAGCCTCTCCCAAGTCTTGGTTTGGCCCAGATGTCCAGCTAGGGGATGTCATGAGCTAAAGTTAGGAGGAACTCCCTGTACTTCTGTGGCACTACCACCCTCCTGGTGGCTCCAGGAGTGGGGTCTCTTGCCTCAGTGTACAGTAATCCCTCCTCCCAATAAACTCTGTGGGTACCACTGACATCTCCCTTTGCTTCTGAAACAGCTTGCTGCCTCAGGCTTTCAAGAGTGGGACAGTCTTGCTGCCCCTGGCACAGCTCTTCCCTAGAGGGTCCCCCTGGGCCTAAGAGCTCAACCTGGTAGGGGTCAAGTTCCATGGGCTCAGTTCCCTCTGGGTTCTCCAAGTCCTCTCCCTGAGGAGAGGGGTCCTGAGAAGTTTGCTGTACAGAAGCTGGTTCCCCAGTCTTCTTACCATTTCTCTTGGTTGGTTGGGCCATACTTTCAGGCTCCAAACCTACTTCTTCACCCTTCCTCTTGCTCTGTGCTCTGGTTTGCACACACACCAATTCAGGGATACCCAGCATGGCTGCATGGGTCTTTA
This sequence comes from Calotriton arnoldi, assembly GCA_963921515.1. Taxonomy (NCBI): domain Eukaryota; kingdom Metazoa; phylum Chordata; class Amphibia; order Caudata; family Salamandridae; genus Calotriton; species Calotriton arnoldi. Next base: position 384,455 of record CAWUFW010003461.1, on the reverse strand, counting down.
GCTCAACCTCAGCCCAGGCTGAGGTTTCCAGGTCATTTCCTAGCAGACATGCAGCTGGTAACTTCTGAGAGACCACTACCTGTTTCAGGCCAGTAACCCCTCCCCAGCCTAATGTCACCATAGCCATTGGATGATTAGTGGTAACACTGTCAGCATTGGTGACTGGGTAGGTTTTCCCAATCAAGTATTGCTCAGTGGAAACAAGTGTGTCTCTCACCATAGTGACACTGGCACCTGTATCCCTCAGAGCTTCTACCCTAGTTCCATTAACCCAGGGGTACTGTAAATATTTCTTTAAGTTGGGTGGCCACACAGCTACAGTGGCAAACCCCACTTCCCCTTCTGAAACTAGAACTGCTTCAGTGTGCATCCTGATTTGCTCTGGGCACACTGTTGATCCCATCTGTAGACTTGCAACCCCAGGTGTAGCTGTACTGGTTGCCTTAGGGGCTTGGTTGTGGGGGCAAGATTTATCAGTAACAGTTAAGTGTCCCAACTTCTTACAGTTGTTACACCAGGCCTTTGTGGGATCAAAGTTCTTCCCCCTATAAGGCTGAGGCACATAGGGAGTAGTTTGGGACCCACCCCCTGTACAGGCTTTTGGGGCCCTTTGGAAGACTCAGACTTTTTATCTTGGGGATTCTCACCACCTTTCCCCTGGGGAGGTTTTGTAACCACCTTCTTTTGGTCACCCCCAGTGGTTATCCTTGTCACCCTAGTCTTGACCCAGTGGTCTGCCTTCTTTCCCAATTCTTGGGGAGAAATTAGACCTAGGTCTACCAAATGCTGATGCAACTTTTCATTTGTGCAATTACTTAGTATGTGTTCCTTCATAAACAAATTGTAAAGTCCAGAAAAATCATGCACATTATGTCCAGCTAACCAACCATCCAGTGTCTTTGCTGAGTAGTCTACGAAGTCAATCGAGGACTGGGTCTGGGTTTTGTGAGCCCCCCTGAATCTAATTCTATACTCCTCAGTAGTGAGCCCAAATCCCTCAATCAGAGTATTCTTCATGAGGTCATAGGACCCTGCATCTGGCCCAGAGAGGGTCAGAAGCCTGTCTCTGCAGTTACCAGAGAACAGTTCCCACAGGAGTGCCCCCAGAGAGGTTTCTTTACTTTTCTTATTTCACAAGCCCTCTCAAAGGCTGTGAACCATTTGGTGATGTCATCACCTTCCTCAAATTTAGGGACAATCCCTTTGGGGATTTTAGGATCAGAAGTTTCCTCCCTATCCTTATTTTTAGTATTGCTGCCACCATTGATGGGTGCTAAACCCATCTCCTGTCTTTCCTTCTCTAGAGCCAGGAGCCTGGTCTCTAGGTCCAGTCTTTTGGCCAACCTTGCTAACAGGTTGTCCTCCTCACTGAGGCTGTCCTCAGTGTCCTCTCTGGGACCTGAACCACCTAGGTGGCCCCTAGGTCCCCAGAGGTCTACTCTTGGAAATAAGGGTGCAGGGACCCTGTCTTCCCTAGGAAGGGGTGGAGGTGGGTTCCTCTCTCCATCCTCCTCACTCCTTTCCTCCTCTGCTTGGTCATCACCATGCTCAGAGGGGTGGGCCTTTGCATACTCAGCCAGGAGGTCCTGGAGCCCTTGTTTGGTTGGATGCTGGCCCATTGGTATATCTTTAAGTTTACATAAGGACCTCAATTCCTTGAAAGACAAGTGAAGATAAGGGGTGAGGTCGAGCTCCTCAACCAGGTCCTGTATGTCATTATTATTTTCACTAATAGCTGGGTTGTTTTCTTGAGACATTCTAACAAAAAGTTCTAACCCCTCTACCCTTGACTATAGTGACTTTTTATTTTCTAAAATTCTAAAGGGACTTAAGCAAGGCCCTAACAAGACTTTTAGTAATTTGGTAAAAAATGCCAATTTAAAAAAATCAGAATTCTAAAGGCAATTTAAGAGTTCTGTCGTGTGATCAGATGGTAACCAAGTAGTCCAACAAATGCAAGTTTGTATCCCACCGCTGATCCACCAATGTAAGAAAGTGGCTCTGTATATACTGTTCCCAAATAGGTACAGTGTGCACAGAGTCCACAGTCCCCAGTGGCTTGGCAGAGGCTAAAGTTAGATATAACCTTACTCTCTAAAGTGGTAGCTTGGTCGAGCAGTAAGGCAGTATCAGAGGACAGTGTAAAGCATTTGTTGTACACACTCAATCAGCAAATGAAGTCACACACTCAAGAACTGAACTCTAGGCCAATTTGTTTTGTATATATAAAAAAAAATATATACAGTTTTTATTTTAGAACCAAGGAAGCTTGATGCAGGTATGCAGATAAAATACTTTTCAATTACAGGTACTGAATGAATACTTTTTCAAAGGCAAGTGCACTTTGTACTTTAGAGTTTGCAGTAGTTGTCAAGTTATTGTACAATTCCAGAAAACTCAATACATTACTTTCAATGGACTCTTTAAGATAAATGCATGTAAATCACATTTGGATTACTTTTTGTAACTCAGTACTGGATCATGGATTCAGCACCGGGGTAGTACCTGGAAACAGTTGTGTAAAATCGTTTTAGTCAAACATATGATTTTTAAGCAATATTTAGCTGTTTCAAAAGTGGACACTAGAAGAATTTTTGCACAGAATCCCCAATGTTATCCTATGGAAGGAATTTCAAGTTAAAGGTACGGTACGTTACGATTACTTTTGTAACCCCAATGATGGACCAGGGATTCAACACGAGGACAGTACCTGCAAACAGTTGGAAAAAGTCTGGTTAGCGATTCGTGCGATTTTTAAGGAATTTCTTTAGTTTTGAGAAGTGGGCACTTAGAAACTTTTCCGGTAAAAATGTCTCAATGTTATCCAATGGCAAAAAACCAAGTATCGGTTATTAAGGAGTTAATCGGTCTTGTTCGGATCAGTGCTGGAGCCTTTTCTCCAGCACTGGGGTCTCTCCTGGAATCAGGTGAGAATTTTCAAATTCGGGCTTCGGTCGATTTTTAAAGAATATTTGCAACTTTCAAAATTGGACACACAAGAATTTCCGAGTGAAAATGTCTCAATGTTATTCAATGGCGAAAAACAAAGGAACGGTTTTGAACAGGTTAATCGGTCTTGTTCGGGTCAGTGCTGGGGTCTTGTCTCCAGCACTGGGGTCTCTCCTGGGTTCAGGTGAGATTTTGCGGATTTGGACTTCGGGCGATTTTTAAGGAATATTTGCAACTTTCGAAATTGGACACTTAGAAGAAATTCCAAGTGCAGCCAGCCAATGTTACCCTATGGAGGAATTTCAAGTGGACGGTTTTAGGGCAAACACTCGACTGGCGAATTTGATCTTCTGGGGGTAGACTCGGGGTTCTCCCAGGGTCAGGATGATGTGATCTCTACACCCTCAGCGGCACTGGGGCGGCCGGATGCAGAGTGCTGTTGGGCCTTCGGGCGCCCAATGGTTTCCTATGGAGAAGCTGCCTGACGATCAAACACTGCAAGCTCGGGGACGGAGATTCTTCAGGTGTGACCACCATTTCGAGAGGTAAGTTGGGAAGGTAGAGGACGGGTAGACACCCAGGAGTTGGGCACAGGGGGCCGTGGGGCGCCAGGTGCAGGGGTGTCTTTTGGTGTCGGAAATCTTACCCTCTGATGATCGCGGTAGGAGGGGTCCCTTGTTCTGAGGCTGCAGGTCGTCAGGGTCGTCGGGAGGGTCCGTGGGTGCTGGATACTGGGTCCCAGTCGCCGGGGGACGTCCTCGTGGTGTTGGTTCACCTCAGCTCGGGCCAGGGTCGGCGGGTGCAGAGAGGTGTGGAATCGCGGTTCCGGGCCAGGGCCTGGTCTTGTAGCTTTTCTTTAAGCAGTACCACTGCTCGTGGGAGTCCCTGTCTTGAAGTCTGTGGCAAGGCAGTCAGGTCCTCCAGGTTTGGTGAGGTTGCTGACCACCAGGGAAGCCGGGGTTTCGCAGGAGCAGGTTCATGGGTCGACAGGCCGGTAGGGCTGGGGCCAAGTCAGTTGTCGTCGCCGCTTTGTTAGCAGCTGCACGGCTGGTCTTCTTGCTTCATCTTCTTTCTTCTTTTTCTCTCGGGATCTCCTGAAGGAAGGTTCAGGGTGCCCCTAAATACTAAATTTAAGGGCGGTTACAGGTAGGTAAGGGCAGGGACCAAATGGGTCCCTTCCTGGGGTGGATACACCCCCTATTCTGCCACTCTCCAGTGGGAGGGGGCAGGAGCCTGTCCCTGGTTGGCTGGGTCCCCCATCCTCAAGATGGCGGAGACTGGCGTTTGTGCTTCACCTCGCCTCCTCCACCTTAGGGGTGGAGTTGGCAGAGGTGGGCACAACCCATTTCCTGCCTCTGGTTTTCCCGCCGGTTCTCCCGCCAGAAGTGGGGGTAGAACCAGTGGGGACCAGTTTGCTGGGAGCAGCAAATGGTCTGGGGAAGCTCAAAAGGCGGCAGGCCTTTGAAGCTTCCCCTGCCCATCCTGGGGGAGGAGGCTTTGGCACCTCGCCCCAGGATGTGCATTGTTTCAGGCCCCTGAGAGCAGATGGCTCTCAACCCAGGGGTCCAGAAACATGTCTGGTGGTGGCAGCCTGGGCAGCCACTCAGTCCAGGCACTGGAGGTCGGGTTGGTTTCAGGGGGCATCTCTGAGATGCCCTCTGTGTGCTTTTACATTAAATCCCACACTGGCATCAGTGTGGGTTTAATGTGCTGAGAAGTTTGATACCAAACTTCTCAGTCTTCAGTGCAGACATCATGGTGCTGTGGAGTTCGTAATGACGACCTCCCAGCACCATATACTTTAGATGGCAGCACTGCACTTACAATGCCCAAGAATGGACTTGGGCACTGTAGGGGTACAGGGCTCATGCACCTGTACCCACACCACTGGCATAGGGCACCCAGCTAGAGAGGTGACTGAGGTATGCCAGGGCAGTGTTGTTGCTGGCATGGCACACAGGGCTGTGTGCCATTTCGACTCTTCACTTTTGCTCTACACCAAAGCACGCAGCCTGCCAAGGCAGTGTGTGTGTGCAAAGGTACAGGGTCCTTAAGGGTGGCACAATAAGTGCTGCAGCCCTTAAGGGCCTTTCCTGGTCACAGTGCCCTGGGTACCTGTGGTACCATTTACCAGGGACTTTACCTGTGGCCAGGGTTGCCAATTGAGTTTAGGCATCACTGCAGTTTTAGGGAAGGAACACAGGCCCTGGGTACCTGATTGGCAGGAGCCCAGGGCACACTCAGTCAAAGCACATCAGCAATTCAGCAAAAAGTGGGGGGCATACCATGCAAGAAAGATGGCACTTTCTCACACCGGTACTCTCCCATTAATGTATTGCATCAGTGCTGAGAAGTGCAGGTACTCCCTCTTTCAAATTAAAGAAGTGCAGCTACTCGGTACCGGAAAGTACCTGCCCATTTAAAGCACTGTCTCCAGCACTTGCGCCTGGAAATGTTATGAGTCCAGGCTTTAGAATGCAGTCCTTGAGTACAAAAAAGACCAAGTAAAGACAGGTGCTCATGAATCTTGGTTGACAAATGTGACCTTTCTTTGAACAAGGAGGTCAGGAGCCCCTCTGTTTCATACAGGGCAACTTCGTGCACACTCCCTTGAGCAAACAGTTTTTTTCTCGGCCACTCTTCTCCCAGACTGGACAATTGGGCTTTTCTTCCGTGGGCAGACAGTTTCTGCAGGATGAAGTGCTGGCTGGCAGACTCCCAGTTTCCAGAAAGGACCTACAGGTTCTCCATTAAGGAATGCAGTTTCCCATGTACTTAGTCAGTGAAGCAGCTTGGAACTGGAACCAAGTCAAAGTTATTTCCAGGCCGCATGTGAATCCACTGTCTACAATCAGAAACCCGTTTAGTGTGGTTCCTTTTCATATCTTAATTTTTTCTCTCCAGTGTACTCAAACTTTTGTGTAAGGTGAACGCTCTCACAGCAGGTGGCAATGAAGTTGGCTCCAAACCGGAGTACCCATAACATAAACACAATATGTGAGAAGCTTTGCACCTGATTGCCATCACCTTTCTTGGAAAGGCCACTCATGGGAAGATAAAGGGCCCAGGACTTGCCCAGAAACCTCTGCTCAGCTAACAACTGAATCTGCAGAATCAACCCCCATTCCCCTACCAAAACGGCAGTGCTCAAGAAGTACTGATCAGCTACCCCTTGCTAAATAGATCACGTTTAATTTCTTAGAGCAGCCATGTCTCCATCCCTCCTTACCTCTATGCCTAGGGCTACACCCGGCAGCTCAGAAATGCAGGCAATACACTTTCACTGTCTGGGGAGGCTGTATCAACACCTACATCTTATGCTTGTCAAGCAAAGGGCAATCCCACATGGATCAAACTGTCTTACAACATACATACACTTAGAACCAACATGGGTCCTGCTACCAGGCACCATACACATAACACTGACTTGACAAGGATGTTGAAGCCAGCACAGGGCCTGAAATGACATGCGAACTGAAATTTACACAAGCGAGCCAGGAGATATTGTACTCAGTCTGGGAGCAGGAAAAAAGCTGTCCTACCCTGTTGCAAAGTCATCCTGTGCCCTGGGCACCCTCCAACTTTTTGCTGACTGGTACTGGTGGTAACTGACTGACCCTGGGCTCTGCCTAACCAGGCCCAGGGCCAGTGCCAAGCTGAAAGGAACACATTAGAATACAGTTAAGACACCTAACATACACTAGGGTACACTATGGTATGGTGGGGTACCCCTGTGATTGGCATGACCTACCCCATAAGCCCCTAGTATATAATAGGGCAGGGGGATTGAAACTACCTAGAAGTCCCCAGTACCCTGGGGCATGGCAGTGTAGAGGCCAGCAGCTCTTTTTGCACTTGCATGTGTGCACTGCTGAAGCCTGAGGTCAGTTTAAAAGCAGCTCTGGGTGCCAGGACTGCTTTTAAAAAGTAAATTGTGCCCAAACTCGACTTTGGTGTTTGGGGCACTTAAAAATGGATAACCTACAATGTTTTGGCATATTAGGGACCCTCAGGGTCTCCCTAGGTATCCCAGGGGTGGGGGTCAGATATTTATAAGGTACACCCTTATAAAAATGAGTTTTTATATGCCTGGGTAAGTGAAATTTCACATTTCACTCCCACATTGTGGTAAAGTGCTGCCCAAATTCGACTTTGATGCCAGGAGCAGTGTGAAGTGAGGATCTGCAATATTTTTGCAGATTCAGAACCCCTAAAGTCTCCCCTAGTTGCACATGGGGTGGGGTTCCTGTAGATATAAGGCAAGTACTTATAAAATGTGTTTTTGTAAGTCCTGCTGCTGGAAAAATGGCCCAAGTCATTTTTTCCATTGCAAATCCCCAGTTACATAGGTTAACATTGCAGGAAGTTATTAAATAATAACTCCTGATAGGAAGGAGATAGAGCTACCGTTCAAAGACTTCTCAGAATAGTAATGCTAAATCCAACAATATGATATTGTTGAATTTCTCCTAAAGTGTACATACAAGAAGTTATAAGACTTTCTTGTTTGTAAGTCCAAATCCAGCCTTCCAGTGGTCTGCCCTGATTGGTCAGAGTTAAGTGGATTAGCCAGCCTGCCTGGAGAGGTGATAAAGAGCCCCTGGGGTTATGCAGCTGGGCTGGGAGGGCAGTGTGCTGGTCCACAGGAATGCCAGGCCAGGGGGAGGGGTCGTAAACCATGGGCTTCAAAGGGAAAAGCAGAACCCAGTGTCAGTTTACAACTCTGAACTTTGGGGGGATTAAGGAAGGTATGAGCAGATGCAGGAGGGAGGGTCTAAGTAAATTAGCCATCCTAGGGGTGTGTTTATCCAGCTCTTGCCTCCTTGCTGGAAATTCTGCCATTATGGATTTGGAAGATTTGATGCACTCTGGGACAAAATAATGCCACACTCTACAGGAAGTGGTCATATGTTTGAGGAGTTACCCTGCTCCCATTGGTCAGGAGTGACCTCCTGTCTGACCCAGAGAACATGGAATAAGTATCTGAGAGGGCAGAGCCCTCCAGATCTGCTGCTTGAAACTTACTGAAGCAAGAAGTGCCCTGCTGAGAAGATTTTGCTGTGCAAAGAATTCTAAGGCCTGACCTCTGAAAACTGCACCATCTGACACTACAGCCCTGTGGACTATTTTGCCGAAAAAGAACTAAAGAGTGGACTCCCTGAAAGCTACAGGTTAAAAGAGCTCATCTGGAACATCACCAACTAAATCTGCACCTTGGGGAACTACCAGTGGATTTGTAAGGGTGACGTCCCAGTGGATTGTGGGAACTGAAGTCCTCAACTTTCAAGGACCATCTTGGAGCTTCCAGACCCTTGGAGTGAGTTTGAGACACTTTGGGACCCTTTGAGGAACTTCAGGAAGAAGTTTGGAGAACTTTGGAGGAACTTTGGAAAAAAGCTCCATAGAGGGACCGACTCAACCTGGTCAGCCAAGCCGCCTGCCTTCAACCGCGAGTCGGCCAAGCCATCCAGGTTCGTCCCGCTAAAAGCTCCGTCGGTCCGACTTCCAGAGTTTGACCGGGAGTAGAAGAAATCTGAAGCCGGCGAACCCTCACCAGATCCGGCTACATGAGGAGCATCGAGAGACCCCGCGAAAAAAAGCTCCAGAAAAGTTTCTAAGTCAGCTCGTAGAAAAGTCGACGGGAGCAACCGCGAGAGCCAAGCCGCCTGTCTTCCATTGCGTGTCGGCCAGGGCTCCTGGGTTGCCCCGCTGAAGCGCTAAGGAAAAAGTTTCTAACACCGCTCCAGGGAAGTTGACCGGGAGTTCGTCGAAAGGCAAGCCGGCGAACCCTCACCGGATCCGGACTGGCTGGGAGCTTCGAGGGGCCTCGCGAGAAAAAGCTCCAGAAAAGTTTCTAAGTGTGAAGGTAGAAACTGAGACCAGGACCTGCCGCAAGCTGTAGCCGCCCAGGGCTCCATCGCGGTCGGCCTGAAACTTTGACTTTACCCCGGTCTATCGCGAGCAGGTATCCCAATATGGTGCTCTAAACTTCAAAGTGCTATATGTTATTAAATCTTTGAAAATACATATCTCCGGTTCCCTACTATGGATTTTTGTCGTTTTGGTGTCATTTTAAAGATAAAAATATTTCCTATTTTTATAAATTGGTGTTGGATTTTTATTTTGTGTTGTGTCTTAATTATTTACTGAAATGGTGTTTTAAAATACTTTACATACCCGTCTTTGAAGTTAAGCCTGTCTGCTCGCAGCCACTTTACCAAGGGTTGAGCATAGGAATAATTTTCTAAGACCTATGCTGAGTCCTATCATGTGTTAGTGGCCTTATTGCCAGTGGCAGACCTACATTTGCCCCTACCAATAACCCACTTGCCAACATTTGGTGCTCAGCGGTGTGGATGAGGACTTGTGTTTAAACAGTACACCTTTCAGTGAATGATTTAAGATTATAAAAATCCTCTAAATTGCCTTAGAACAAAACTTTGGAGTTTGATTTTTGGAATTTGGACTAAACTGTTTTTAATCCATTGTTTTGATTTTTCCAAGTCTGTTGTGCCTAGTTTTTTGTGACCCAAAACTAGGGAACCATGGAGCTGGACCTGGCTATACTGTCCCAGTTTAAGATGGCTGATCTTAGGGAACAGTGTAGGCTTAGGGGGCTGCATGCTGCCAAGAAGATGAGGAAGGCAGGGCTGCTTGAGTCCCTAAAGGCCTGGGCCAGGGCAACTGAGGAGAACCCAGGGGGGTGGGAGGATGTCGTCCCCCCCCCCCCCCACCTCGCCCAAGAGAGGGTTGAGGATGATGCCTCTTCCATTGTGACTAGTGTTAGCCAAGTGAATCAAGGTGGTGGTGGGAGTGGGGAAGGGTCTCTTACTCAGGAACCACTACTGTCCCTTGCAGAGAGTCAGCTTCAGGCTCAATTAGAGTTGATTGCCTTGGAGAAGGAGAAATTCGAATTGGCTAAGAGAAGATGGGAGAGGGAGGAGAAAAGAAATGGTGGCAGCAAAAGTGAAGAAGATGTTGAGATGTCCAGGGGTGGTAGATTTGAACCTAAACTTCCCAAGGGCATAGTGCCCAAGTACACAGAGGGGGATGACATTGATAGGTGGCTAGCAGCTTTTGAGAGGGCCCTTAAAATGAGTAGGGTCCACTCTAGTTATTGGGGTGCACTCCTGTGGGAGTTGATTCCAGTAGCTGGGAGGGATAGGCTCCTGACCCTGAAGGGAGAGGATGCAGAATCATACCAGCAGATGAAGGCATGCTTAGTCAAGAGATTTGGTCTGACTCCAGAACAGTACAGGGTGAAGTTTAGAGGCACCCAGAAATTGAGTTCAAAGTCTTGGGTAGACTTTGTGGACGTTTCAGTGAAGGCACTGGAAGGCTGGATTGTTGGTAACAAAGTTGACACATATGAGGGATTGTATAATTTGTTTTTGAAGGAACATATTTTGACTCATTGTGCAGAAGAGAAGTTACGCCAGTATCTAGTGGACTCTAAGCTGACAGACCCTAGAGAGCTGGGGGAATCAGCTGATGAGTGGGTGAGAACCTGGGTTTCCATTCAGCACCAAGGGGGTGACCAGAAGACAGGAGGACAGGACCCTCCCCAGGGGAAAGCCCAGGGAAAGGAAGGTCAAAATCAGAAGGAGTCCTCCAAAGACCCACAAAAACCTGCACAAGGGGGGGGGGCCCGAGCCAACCCAACCCAAATCCAAAGGGAGGTGGAATCAGGGAAAGAATGGTAGATTCTTTAATCCCTCAAAAGTGGGTAAGTGCTTTGACTGTAACCAGCCAGGGCACAAGCAGGGAGATGCTGTCTGCACCAAGAAGCTCCCCCCTGAGGGGCCATCCACCGGGATTGCCAGTGTCAGTGTAGGGGTGGAGAGTGGTGCCCCAGTGAGGAGTAGTCAGGTGGTGGAAGCAACCTTAGTGTCCCTGGGTGGGGTGAATATTGCAACCCTTGCTGCCTTACCTCCAAACATGGACAAGTACAGGCAGAGGCCTAAAGTGAATGGGACTGAGGTTGAGGCTATCAGAAACACTGGGGCTAGTGTAGCTATGGTCCTGGATGAGCTGGTGCCTCCAGAGAGGTTGTTACCTGGTGAGTTTCACCAGGTGACTTATGCAGACAGCACTACCAAACACCATCCTATGGCTGTGGTGGATTTGGAATGGGGAGGTGTGACAGGCCCTATGAAGGTAGCTGTGTCAAAGGTGCTCCCGGTCCAGTGTTTACTGGGCAATGATCTTGAAGCCTCTGTGTGGTCAGAGGTGGAGAGGGGACTCCATATGAAAATATTGGAGCCCCCCCGAGTGCGTATGTGCTGTGACTAGGTCACAGACTAGCCAGAAGGGAGGGACTGGACCCTGGAACAAAGGGCCAAGCATCCAAGGACAAGGGTACTGGGCCTGGTGAGCCAGCCCAGGGAACTCCAGAGGTGCAGGCAGAATCTAACACTGATGGGGAGGATCTGGCCTCTGAGGGAGGGACTCCATCCCTGCCAGAGCTGTCAGATTTGGCAGAACTGACAGGAGCAGGTGGACCCGCCAGAGAGGAGTTCAGTCAGGGACAGCGTGACTGTCCCACCCTTGAGAGCTTGAGGCGGATTGCTTCTAAGCAAGAGGAAGGGGATGACAGTGGGTTTCACAGACTCTACTGGGAAGATGGACTGCTTTATACTGAGGCCAGAAACCTCAAGGAGGGGCCACCAGGAGGTTGGTGGTGCCCCAGAAGTACAGAGAGTTCATCCTGACTTTGGGTCATGATATCCCCTTGGCAGGACATTTGGGACAGACAAAGACATGGAACCGGTTGGTGAACCATTTCTACTGGCCCCATATGTCTGAAAAGGTAAAGGAGTTTTGCAGCTCCTGTGTCACCTGTCAGGCCAGTGGCAAAGCAGGGGGCAAGACAAAGGCTCCCCTAATACCACTGCCAGTGGTTGGGGTTCCTTTTGAAAGGGTGGGGATGGACATTGTTGGTCCCCTGGACCCACCTACTGCATCAGGGAATAGGTATATCTTAGTGGTAGTTGACCATGCCACTAGATACCCTGAAGCCATACCTCTGAGAACCATTGATGCTCCTGCGGTGGCTAGATCACTGCTTGGTGTGTTCACCAGAGTGGGGTTTCCAAAAGAGGTGGTGTCAGATAGGGGCACGAACTTCCTGTCCAGCTATCTGACTGCTATGTGGGATGAGTGTGGTGTCAACTATAAGTTCACCACCCCCCATCACCCACAAGCAAATGGTCTTGTTGAGAGATTTAACAAAACCCTGAAGGGCATGATAAATGGGTTGTCAGAGAAACTCAGGAGGAGATGGGATGCTCTCCTCCCATGCTTACTGTTTGCCTACAGGGAGGTGCCACAGAAAGGGGTTGGTTTCAGTCCCTTTGAGTTGTTGTTTGGACACCCTGTGAGGGGGCCATTGAGCCTGCTGAGAGAGTCTTTAGAGAAGCCTTGAAGAAGCAAAGGACAATATGCTTGACTATGTGCTAGGCCTGAGATCTAGAATGGCAGAGTACATGTACAAGGCAAACAGGAAACTGGAGGCCAGCCAGGAGCTCATGAAGCACTGGTATGATCAAAAGGCTACTATGCCCGAGTATACTCCAGGACAATTGGTGTGGGTGTTGGAGCCTGTGGCTCCCAGGGCCCTCCATGACAAGTGGAGTGGGCCCTATCCAATCTTAGAAAAGAAGGGTGAGGTTACCTATTTGGTTGACCTTGGCACCCCCAGGAACCCTCATAGGGTCCTGCATGTCAATAGATTGAAACCCCACCATGATAGGGCAGACATGACCATGTTACTGGTCACTGATGAGGGTGTGGAGGAGGAAACTGAGCCTGTGCCCGACCTCCTCTCCACTAATGTGCAAGATGGGTCAGTGGAAGGGGTGATACTCTCTCCCAAGTTGGCAGACCAGCAGCACAGAGACTGTAAGCAAGTGCTGGAGCAGTTTGCTGGCCTGTTCTCTTTGACCCCAGGCATCACTGAGTGGTGTGTGCACCACATTGACACTGGTGACAGCCTACCTGTCAAAAATAAACTGTACAGGTTGTCTGGCCATGTCAGAGCCAGCATTAAAGCTGAGGTTGCTAAGATGCTGGAATTGGGGGTAATTGAACCGTCTGAGAGTCCATGGGCCAGTCAAGTGGTGCTGGTGCCTAAACCTAATCCTCAGGGGGACCCAAGGAGTTAAGGTTCTGTGTGGACTACAGAGGATTGAATGCAGTCACAAAGACTGACGCTCACCCTATACCTAGAGCTGATGAGCTCATTGACAGGTTAGGGGCTGCTAAGTACCTGAGTACTTTTGATTTGACTTCAGGTTACTGGCAGATTGCCCTCACTGATGGAGCAAAGGAGAGGTCAGCATTCTCCACACCAGAGGGACATTATCAGTTCAAGGTAATGCCCTTTGGATTAAAGAATGCACCTGGCACCTTCCAAAGGTTGGTGAACAGGGTCTTGTCTGGGTTGGAACAGTTCAGTGCAGCTTACCTGGATGATATAGCTGTATACAGTTCTACCCGGGGGGGATCACTTAAGCCACCTAAGGGAAGTGCGTCAGGCCATGCAGCAGGCAGGCCTGACTATTAAGGCAAGCACGTGCCAAATAGGGCAGAGTTCTGTGGTGTACCTGGGCCACTTGGTAGGTGGGGGCCATGTACAGCCTCTCCAAGCTAAAATTCAAACTATTTTGAATTGGACAGCTCCTGTTACCCAGACTCAGGTCAGGGCATTCCTTGGACTGACAGGGTACTATAGAAGGTTTGTTCAAAATTATGGGACCATTGTGGGGCCCCTAACAGAACTCACTTCTAAAAAGAGGCCCAAGAAGGTGATTTGGACCCCAGAGTGTCAGAAGGCTTTTGACACTCTGAAAGCTGCTGTGTGTTCAGCACCAGTGCTACTGGCCCCTGACTACACAAAAGAATTTGTGGTTCAGACAGATGCTTCAGAGCAAGGGATTGGGGCAGTGTTGTCACAGCTAAATGAAGAGGGCCTTGATCAGCCAGTTGCCTTTATTAGCAGGAGGCTTCTTCCCAGAGAGCAGAGGCGGAGTGCCATTGAGAGAGAGGCTTTTGCTGTGGTTTGGTCCCTGAAAAAGTTGAGACCATATTTGTTTGGGACTCACTTTCGTGTTCAAACTGACCACAGGCCTCTCAGATGGCTCATGCAGATGAGAGGGGAGAATCCCAAGCTGTTAAGGTGGTCCATTTCCCTACAGGGAATGGACTTTACAGTGGAACACAGACCGGGGGTTGCCCATGCCAATGCAGATGGACTTTCCATGTTTTTCCACTTAGCTGATGAGGACTACCAGGGTGTAGGTTAGTAACCCATCACCTTTCGTTTGGAGGGGGGCTATGTTGCAAAGTCATCCTGTGCCCTGGGCACCACCCAACTTTTTGCTGACTGGTACTGGTGGTAACTGACTCTGACTGACCCTGGGCTCTGCCTAACTAGGGCCAGGGCCAGTGCCAAGCTGAAAGGAACACATTAGAATACAGTTAAGACACCTAACATACACTAGGGTACACTATGGTATGGTGGGGTACCCCTGTAATTGGCATGACCTACCCCATAAGCCCCTAGTATATAATAGGGCAGGGGATTGAAACTACCTAGAAGTCCCCAGTACCCTGGGGCATGGCAGTTTAGAGGCCAGCAGCTCTTTTTGCACTTGCATGTGTGCACTGCTGAAGCCTGAGGTCAGTTTAAAAGCAGCCCTGGGTGCCAGGACTGCTTTTAAAAAGTAAATTGTGCCCAAACTCGACTTTGGTGTTTGGGGCACTTAAAAATGGATAACCTACAATGTTTTGGCATATTAGGGACCCCCAGGGTCTCCCTAGGTATCCCAGGGGTGGGGGGTCAGATATTTATAAGGTACACCCTTATAAAATGAGTTTTTATATGCCTGGGTAAAGTGAAATTTCACATTTCACTCCCACATTGATGGTAAAGTGCTGCCCAAATTCGACTTTGATGCCAGGAGCAGTGTGAAGTGAGGATCTGCAATATTTTTGCAGATTCAGAACCCCTAAAGTCTCCCCTAGTTGCACATGGGGTGGGGTTCCTGTAGATATAAGGCAAGTACTTATAAAATGTGTTTTTGTAAGTCCTGCTGCTGGAAAAATGGCCCAAGTCATTTTTTCCATTGCAAATCCCCAGTTACATAGGTTAACATTGCAGGAAGTTATTAAATAATAACGCCTGATAGGAAGGAGATAGAGCTGCCGTTCAAAGACTTCTCAGAATAGTAATGCTAAATCCAACAATATGATATTGTTGAATTTCTCCTAAAGTGTACATACAAGAAGTTATAAGACTTTCTTGTTTGTAAGTCCAAATCCAGCCTTCTAGTGGTCTGCCCTGATTGGTCAGAGTTAAGTGGATTAGCCAGCCTGCCTGGAGAGGTGATAAAGAGCCCCTGGGGTTATGCAGCTGGGCTGGGAGGGCAGTGTGCTGGTCCACAGGAATGCCAGGCCAGGGGGAGGGGTCGTAAACCATGGGCTTCTAAGGGATAAGCAGAACCCAGTGTCAGTTTACAACTCTGAATTTGGGGGGGATTAAGGAAGGTATGAGCAGATGAATGAGGGAGAGTCTAAGTAAATTAGCCATCCTAGGGGTGTGTTTATCCAGCTCTTGCCTCCTTGCTGGAAATTCTGCCATTATGGATTTGGAAGATTTGATGCACTCTGGGACAAAATAATGCCACACTCTACAGGAAGTGGTCATATGTTTGAGGAGTTACCCTGCTCCCATTGGTCAGGAGTGACCTCCTGTCTGACCCAGAGAACATGGAATAAGTATCTGAGAGGGGCAGAGCCCTCCAGATCTGCTGCTTAAAACTTACTGAAGCAAGAAGTGCCCTGCTGAGAAGATTTTGCTGTGCAAAGAATTCTAAGGCCTGACCTCTGAAAACTGCACCATCTGACACTACAACCCTGTGGATTATTTTGCTGAAAAAGAACTAAAGAGTGGACTCCCTGAATGCTACAGGTTAAAAGAGCTCATCTGGAACATCACCAACTAAATCTGCACCTTGGGGAACTACCAGTGGATTTGTAAGGGTGACGTCCCAGTGGATTGTGGGAACTGAAGTCCTCAGCTTTCAAGGACCATCTTGGAGCTTCCAGACCCTTGGAGTGAGTTTGAGACACTTTGGGACCCTTTGAGGAACTGCAGGAAGAAGTTTGGAGAACCTTTGGAAAAAAGCTCCATAGAGGGACCAACTCAACCTGGTCAGCCAAGCCGCCTGCCTTCAACCGCGAGTCGGCCAAGCCATCCAGGTTCTTCCCGCTAAAAGCTCCATCGGTCCGACTTCCAGAGTTTGACCGGGAGTAGAAGAAATCTGAAGCCGGCGAACCCTCACCGGATCCAGCTACATGAGGAGCATCGAGAGACCCCGCGAGAAAAAGCTCCAGAAAAGTTTCTAAGTCCGCTCGTAGAAAAGTCGACCGGGAGCAACCGCGAGAGCCAAGCCGCCTATCTTCCATCGCGTGTCGGCCAGGGCTCCTGGGTTGCCCCGCTGAAGCGCTAACGAAAACGTTTCTAAGTCCGCTCCCGGGAAGTTGACCGGGAGTTCGTCGAAAGGCAAGCCGGCGAACCCTCACCGGATCCGGACTGGCTGGGAGCTTCGAGGGGCCTCGCGAGAAAAAGCTCCAGAAAAGTTTCTAAGTGTGAAGGTAGAAACTGAGACCGGGACCTGCCGCAAGCTGTCGCCGCCCAGGGCTCCATCGCGGTCGGCCTGAAACTTTGACTTTGCCCTGGTCTATCGCGAGCAGGTATCCCAATATGGTGCTCTAAACTTCAAAGTGCTATATGTTATTAAATCTTTGAAAATTCATATCTCCGGTTCCCTACATTGGATGTTTGTCGTTTTGGTGTCATTTTAAAGATACAAATATGTCCTATTGTTATAAATTGGTGTTGGATTTTTATTTTGTGTTGTGTCTTAATTATTTACTGAAATGGTGTTTTTAAATGCTTTACATACCTGTCTTTGAAGTTAAGCCTGTCTGCTCGCAGCCATGTTACCAAGGGTTGAGCATAGGAATTATTTTCTAAAACCTATGCTGAGTCCTTTCATGTGTTAGTAGCCTTATTGCCAGTGGCAGACCTACATTTGCCCCTACCAATAACCCACTTTCCAACATACTCTGATTCAGAAACAGTGTGCTCCCTCAACCACTCACTGTGCATGTCATAGGAATACAGATATTGTAGTCTTGTGTTACCAAAGAAGTATGCTTTTTGCGATTCCCACGTAACCAAAGAGCCAGGTTCTGGATCCCAGAGTCAATATGGTACTAGGTCTCGTCTTCTGTTCAGAATTTTCTGGGTTCTAGTGCCTAAAGAGATTCAGGATACCAGATTATTTGCAGTTGGGTAATGTTGGGCAGGGATGTGTATCCAGTGCAAGGGACCTATCCGTCCCAACACAAGGTGGTTTACGCCATTGTTCTGCAGTGATCCCTCGTTCGTAGCATACATTCAAGTATGTCTTAAGAATCCTTGGTCACAATTTTGTAAGCCCCTCATGAACCCTTCTATTAACGAAGCAACTTAAAAAAGCAAAATACTGTCAGTTGACAGCCCAACACCATCAATCGCTTCTTCACCATGAGGATCAACAAAATCAGGTCCCACATCAATAAAACAACGGATAGCCACATTACCTTATGGCCCCTTTCGCTCCACCCACAAGTGCTCTCTGTTGACCCTTTTCCCCCACACTCAACTTGCAAACTTCTTGAAGTCACTTAAAACAACTTCCTATGAATATGACATTCTCGCCTTGCCATTACATTTCTTCTTCTCGCATGTTTGAACATACTGAAAAAACCAAACCTGGGCTGAAATGATCTTGCCAAATTACACCCTATCGTCCAACATACCCCATTTATCACTTGGATTCATCCTTTACACGGGCCTTAAAGAACATGTCATCAAGGAGACCAAGAGAACATGGCATCAGCTTTCTACCCTGAAGAAAGTAAAGGCCTTTCTTCCAAAAGCTTATTTCAGAAAAACAACTGCACTTACCACTACCGCTTGGAAGAAGGCAATGCTATGCACAATGGTCTCCCAGACAACACTTGTGCTGCAGTGTGTAGGATATCTTCAGGGGAGCAAGTCTCAAGGGCCTAAAGTTCAACCACATCACCCAATTGCTGCAGGAACTAAACTGGTCTCCTCTGATGGCTGGATCATCGTGAAGATCAGCTTTAGCACCTACAAAGTCATCAGAATTGACAACCCAACATGCCTGGCCAACACACTATCACCTCAGACAGACAGTGCCACACCAGGAGGCAAGCTATCACTAGACTAGAGATGAACTAGTGCAAGGAGGGAAAAAACAGAATGCAGGCCTTTTTATTTTTAGGTACCCAGAATCAGGATAACATCTCCATCAGTTTCAGAACTGCTACAACCCTGATGCAATTAGAAAGAAAATTAAGGCACATCTCTTCATGGAACATTACCCTGACTACTTTCCGGATGTACCTTACATTTTACACACTTTGTAAACATTTTGAATGGCACATTTGGGCTCTCCTCTTTTCAGCTCTCCTCTGTCTTCCAGCGAGGTTTGTTCTATGAAAAGTAAGCTACTTGCTTACATACATATACCGATTACTTTTTTTGTTATTGGTAAATATATTTAATAAAGTTTACACATTCAATAATCATCAAAGCAAGCAGAAGGGTACACCCATCAGAATCAAAGTATACACTGATTGACAATAAAGGCACAGTAGGTGGACAGTTGAAGCAGTACAGTCCCATTTGTATAGAGACCACCCCTACCAGCAGAAAGCAGGTCCTTCTCATCCAATCACTCACATACCAGTCAAATCACTCAGTGCCCAATCACAGAACAGGAGTGGAGAGCAATCCATGGGACCAGGGAAAGAGGGACACCGCCCTGGGGTTATCTGCCACCAAAGCATCATCATCATCTGGATCCGAAGAGGTAATGCTTGAAATGGACCCGGTTAGGACCAACCAGCTCCACCCGTGGATAGGCCAACACTATGGCATCCCAAGCAGGCAGTATTGGTATCTTTCGAACCCTCGCAGCCTCCTCCCGGCAGATTGCCTCACGCTCACAATCTGCCCACCGCAGCAGCGCCAGCCCCCAATGGTAAACATCAGGACCACGATGAGACTTCTAACTCATGGTCAAATGCTGGTGGGCAAGAATTAGAGACAAATCTAGGAACCTATCGGTGACCTTCCTAGCTGAACGGTTGTGAAGGCCCAGCAAACAAAATGTGGGGCAACAGGGAATTCCCGGTCTGTGGCTCCCTGCATCACCTGCAAGAATTTGGTCCAATAAGGAAGTAATAGCGAATACGACCACACTATGTGATAAGTCTGCACCTGGAGTCGAACAGCGGGTGCATTCCGAGGAAGCAGACAGAAACGTAGCATGAATATGATGTGGGGTCAGGTAGGCCCGATGAAGATAAAAGAATTGGATACGTTTAAAGCGAGTGTTCTTGGACTCCTGGGAACTGGTCTCCAAAACCCTCCTCCAAGGGGAATCCGAGAGAGGCGTCCCAAAGTCTGCCGCCCAGTGGGCCCACAGAGACGTTAACGGACGCTGCGTCCCCCCTAACAATGCCCTATAGAGCAATGTAACTTCTTTAGTGCAGCCCATTATAAGAAAGAGAAGGCGCATAGTATCATGTTCCGGGGGCTCTGCACTGCCAGCACCCCACCACTCCTGCATCTTATGGACAATGACGCTATGGAGCAGAAAGTGGAGCACCAGAATGGCATAGGTTTCCTGGAGGTCTGAAAAAGGGCACAACTCACCCCCCTGCAAACCTCCAAGACATCAATCCCTGCAGTCAACCAATCCTGGAGACCCTACCTGCCCCCCCGGTTGACTCCAATTATCAAGAAAAGGTTGTCCCTATGGGGGAAGAGTAGCCTTGGACTTCCACGACAACAGTGACATAAAGAAACTCTTCTGCAGGTTATTTCAGTTATGCGATAAATGAATTTATTCTGTTAATCATATCCATATAATGTAATGAGGGTCTATAATCAGATGGCACAGCATTTGTATTACTCCAAAGATAAGGTGCCTCTATACAGTGACGGCACAGTGAAGGTGAGTAAAGTGACTAAAAAAAGTGTGCTTGTGCTATATATAGAAATTTATACATGTGTCTGATTGGGACAGTATGTTGTTACAGATGGCACTCATAACATAAGTGTCAAAAACCACGCTCAAAATAAAAAATCAGTCCACATATGTTATTGTCGACTTTTTAAATAACCCTTTTGGCACAATTATTTCAATTGCCGTCATCATCAAGACAGAATAAAGGTAAGAGACACCTAAAAGTAAAAGAACCATGCATCAGATTCTGGAATTATGTACAAAGTCATCACAATGTTACTATGGTTATAGAACCAAATGTACATACCGAGTAATTGAGTCCGAGACCCACAACCGTAGATGTGTCAAACACAGCTTCAAGGGAAGGTCTCAGTGAACTGTATTAAAAAACCTGCAAAGAAACAAACTAAGTTCAGAACCAGGTGCACCCTGTACCTATATGCAAACACGTTTCAAGTATTATATTAAGGCCTACCACGTACCTGTGCCATAAATCCTTACAGGGACGGCTGATGCTTGTGGTCCCATCTGTGCACCAAAAATGAATTTCTGGTTCAATTAGTATTCAAGTGCCCAATAGTTGAAGGAAAAGTTACCTGCATCTATATGAAAGAAATTAAGTCTGTAGGACTGCGTAGGTGGGTTGCACAAAAACAATTAGGCTAGTTCTAGTTCACTTCCGCAGTATTAGCTTTTAGCTGCGTTCTCTGAGCATAAACCACATACTTTGCAAAACGGTGCAGAATGTAAAAGACACAATAATCGCTCTTATTTAATTGACCACGAATTGTCTAAAGTTCCACATGAGTGACCAGTAATGTACTTACGAAGAGAGTCAAATTAGATTCATCTCTGTGAGAAAAGAAAGGAAATTACCTTGGTGGAAGGATGCGAAATGCAGCAGAAACAGCCAATTATATGCAGGGTTGTGAGTTAATTTTGTTTTGCAAATGTAACAAACTATCTAGAAACTGACCAAACCAATTCTCCCCCCGCTCGGGAAATAGTTTAGTAAGTTGCGCTATTTTTGGACACCAAAAGTACTTGTTTGCATGTTCCCAGTCTAGTCGTTTTTCCTGTAATGAGGATAAGACTGGATTAATAATACTTTAAATAAACGTGTGTACCACAAGTTCAAGACAAATGCTTTAAACTCGCCCTAATCCAACCTTTTTCACTCATAGGGGAGATGCTGCAGGGAATGTGTAAAATTAAAATAAATCAGTTTTCTTGTCGGTAGACCGAGAAATGACCTCCGGTTACTGTGAAGCCGTACTTGGAACTGACGAGCGCGCCGGCCGGATATGACTCTTAGGGCCATATGTAGGTAAAAGTGAAATTTCGAATTCTTAATACCAAATTTTACCGATTCGGTATTAAGAATTCGGAATATCCGATGTAGGTAAAAAATCGGTATTTTTACCGAATCGGAAAAAACAATACCGATTCTTTAATACCGATCGGTATTACCGAATCTGTATTACCGAATCGGTAAATACCGAATCGGTATTTCAAAATAACAGCAATTGAGGAAACAGCCAATCCTGTGCATCCACCCCACCTCCCAACCAGGAAGTGGCCACACCCATGCAGGTGCACTGAATCAGAACCTTCTGGAGAGGCAGGGAGTGCAGAGGAGAACACAGGAGCAACTGTGAGAACTTTTCCTGAAAAAACTGCATAATGGCCAACAAGGAGACAGAAAAAGAAGGTGCTGAAAGGAAAAGAAAGCTAAAATTCAGCGAAAGGGAGCTGCAGGTCCTGATTGAGGAGGTGGTCAAACAACACACAAAGCTGTTTGGGGAAACAGTCCTTGCAGGTGCCAGAATCAGAGAAAAGGAAAATATGGCTTGGAATACAGGCACATGTGAATGCGGTTGGAGTGACCCCCCGAGAAATTGAGGTACTAAAAAAAAGGTGGTACGATGTCAGGAGCATCACAAAGAAGAAGATGGCTGAGAGGAAAAAACAAGCCAGTCTGACAGGAGGAGGAAGAAACAGGGCACCTGCACTGACTGCACTGGAACAGCTGGTGGAGTCCACCATAGAGCCTGACAGCGTCAGCGGAATCGGGGATGCAGACAGCTCAGCCAGAGCTGCCAACAAACAAGGTAAGAAGCATGCACACCAATCTGCGCCCCACTCCCTAACCCCATTCCCCAATGAGGCAGTGTGAATCCCACTCCAGTACAGGTTTTACTAAACACCAGCAATGCATTATGGGAGATGTAGTCAGTGTAACACCTATCATGACAGTCATCCCACTGAACACAAAGGCATGTGACACACATCAGTGATAAGCAAGCAGAGGACAGAAAGATAGATTGGCAGAAATGAAAATGTATTATTGGTACGTAGTGCTGCCAGACTAGTGAGCTAATGTACAATTTGTGTCCACAGGCGAGACATCACGCAGGTCTGCACATGACAAGGCAGGAAGGGCACCCGGAAGGAGAGATCGGAGGAGGCCATTGCAAGTGCAGGGGACACTACACCACCACCACCGGCATCACCACCACTGCCAGCATCACCACCACTGCCAGCATCACCACCACTGCCAGCATCACCACCACTGCCGGCATCACCACCACTGCCGGCATCACCACCACTGCCAGCATCACCACCACTGCCAGCATCACCACCACTGTCAGCATCACCAGCAGCGTCCCCACCGGCAGTGACAAGGCACGTGATGAGGCATGCAGTTGCCAGACTCCAAGAGATGGAGTTGTCCTTGGAAGACAGCAGGGGTGGAGAAATGTCGACAGTGCCAGTGGATGGCAATAATGCAGGATCGCTGTCCACCACAGAGAGATCACACAGGTGCCAGACGCCGCAGGGCTAGGGAACCCAGTCCACCTTTGCAGGGTGAGGAGCATGGTGTGTTTGCAGGGCTGGAGGCGAACATGGTAAAGGTTCAGCGCCTGCAAGGGAAAGCAATACAATCTGTACAGCGGCAGATGAGACACCTGAATGCAAACATGCAGAACATTGAGAAGGGCATCAGCTCAATGACCACGACGATGGC
This sequence comes from Calotriton arnoldi, assembly GCA_963921515.1. NCBI lineage: Eukaryota > Metazoa > Chordata > Amphibia > Caudata > Salamandridae > Calotriton > Calotriton arnoldi. The sequence goes on along the minus strand of CAWUFW010003461.1, from coordinate 361,367 downwards.
TGAGGGCATGAAGGAAATGGCTGAGGGCATGAGGGACATGTCCCAGTCAGTGATGCTGCTGTGCAGCAAGCTTGATGAGGACAGGATGGCACGGCGCAGGGAGAGGCAGAAGATGGAGAATCATACAAAGGCGGTGAACCGCCTCTCCACTGCCACTTCTCTGCTCTGCAGGCGCTCCGTGGCCATGCAGGAAGGGTTGGCACACTGCAGTCGTGATGTTTCAAGGGGGCTTGTTAAAGTTACTACTGCACTTGAAGTGCTCCTAACTACTCAGGCTGCCAATACTGGTGCAGGTGATGTGGGGGACAGTGAGGAGACGACAAGTCGCAGCAGTATAACGCCCCCTGCAACTGAGACCAGGAGGAGCAGCAGACGTCATGGGGCTGGCACTGGATCGATTGCCAGTGATGACAGTCTGCTAAGGGAATCCAGCAGTGTTGTGCGTGGCCGCAGGCGTTAATGCAAGCCACACTTTGTGTACTTAACTGGGTGACTTAACCCATGACATCCTCGTAGGGTGGTTACAAATAGGACTGGCAAGTTGAGCCCTTCGTGTAGTGGCGTAGTGCCAAAATATTAAACTACGTCATTCAAATGCAACAACTGGCTGTGTCTCCTTACTTACTCAAAAATAGTTGCGTGTGATCTCTGCCCGTCTTTGTCTCCCATCTGGTGCTGGCGCCACTCCTGCTGCGTTGGGCTCTGGCTGTGCAAATTCATCATCATCGTCCTCAGAGTCCGTTAATTCAACTTCTGTACCTTTCTTAGTGGCAAGGTTGTGCAGCATAGCACAAGTTGCGATGATTTTGCAGCAGATGGGTGTGTACTGACGTGCGCCTCCGCTTTTGTGGAGGCAGCGGAACCTGCTTTTCAATAGTCCAAACGTGCGCTCCACAACGTTGCGTGTTGATTTGTGTGCCACATTGTATCGTCTCTCACTTGGGGTTGATGGGTTTAGGTAAGGAGTGAGGATGAATGACCGCACAGCATAAGCGCTATCACCTAGGTGAGAAAGAGAGTGCCATTAATTACAAACACCAACACATTCATCTGCAGTATACATCAGGGTGTGTCACAGTGATTTACCTAGCAGGTATCCTTCTCCAAATTCTCCCGCAGCCAGGCGTGTGTAGATCCCACTGTTCTGGAAAATGTATGAGTCGTGGGTGCTCCCTGGAAATTTGGCCACAATGTTGGTGATTAAGTTGGCTGCATCGCAGATTACCTGCACATTTATGGAGTGGGTGGATTTTCGGTTTCTGTAGATATACTCAGTGGCTGCAGGTGGGCAGATTGGAATGTGTGTCCCATCAATGCACCCTATAACATGCGGGAACTGTGCCATTTGGTAAAAGTCTGTCTTGGTTTTCAGCAGTTCCGCCTGTGTGTTTGGGAAGCTTATGTAGTGATGCATTCTCTGCATCATGGCATCCAGGAACTTCTTAAAGAAACGGGACAGGCAACTCTGTGACACCCCACCTACCGCAGCTATCACCCCCTGGTAACTGCCAGATGCAAGTAGGTGTAGGCTACAGAGCACCTGCACATGTGGTGTTATAGTGTGTGCCCTTGGTGTTGGATGCTCCAGGAGTGGGTGCAGGTCCCTTATCAGGTCCAGGATGGTGTGGGGGTGTAGCCTGTACCTTTCATGGATCTCTGCCTCAGTCAGTTGGATGAGTGTGATGCGCTGTCTGTAAACGCGCTCCTCCCGTCTCCAGATCCTCACTCCTGCCTGTAGCCGTAGCCGCCTTGCAATTACATAGAGGGCCGCCATAGTGATCACACTGTTGCATTTTGGGACTGCTTATATATACTGCACCTGATTACCACCTGCTTTCAGTCGGTGTTAATTACCGACTCCTAAATACCGATTTTTAGGAAATTCGGTATTACCGAATTTTTCTACATCTCTTTTCTCATTTTTACAGTTTCTTATTTACCGATTCGGTATTTGGGTGTTCGGTAAATCCGATTTGGTAAATTAGAAATCGGTAATAAGGAATCGGTATTTACCGATTCCTTATTACCGATTCCTTCCCTACATCACGCATGCCTAAATACCGGTCGGTAACGGTGAAATTTACCGATTTTCACCGTTACCGACCGGTATTTGGGCCACCTACATCGGGCCCTTAGTCATGGCCGCGATGGAGAGGGAGTGCGTTCCATTTAACCACTTGCATGCTGAGGACGGAACGGTTCTGTCCTCCGCACACAACCAGGAAATCCCTATCCCTCTGCCAGAGGGATTTCCTTTTTTCTTCTTCAGCCTCGGGAGCTGGAGAAGAGCTACCTCAGCTGCCTAAGCCATTAAAAAAAAATTCATTGTAATGACGATCTGCGCACTGATGTCATTACATTAAACAAGCATTGGCATAGGCAATAGGTCTTGTCTTTGGGACCTTATAAGTGTTTAGCCATGCAACAGTTGATGTTGTTGCACCAAGGATATTGTGCTGGATAACCAAACACTTATAAGGTCCCAAAGGCGAGACCTATTGGCTATGCCAATGCTTGTTGAAAAATAAGTTAAAGTGGGTAAGGAAGACTTCTTGGGCTCTATTGGAAAGGAATGATCAAAACCAATCAAGGGCACGTCGAGACAGAACGAAATAGCTGAGTTTCACAAGAATCATAAGTCAAGAAAAACGTGGATCTCAAAGACTGTATTAAGTACAGATTCAGGACCAAAACCAGGTCAAAAGCCTGACTTATGGGTATCGTACACATTAGATGTTTCTAGATAGCATGCCAGCTTCTTGTTAACATGGGCTTCAAGAATCTTCATGGGACCTGGAAGGAGAGAGAGAAAGATCTAAAGTTCGATGACATCTCAGGATCCGCAATTGGCTTTTTTTTGTTTCAGCAAGGGTAGGACACATGTCCATCTCATAGTTTCAGGGAACACATAGTATAAACCGAGATGGGTCAGTGGTTGGCAGAGTTGTGTGCACAGGCAACATGTGATTGTGCAGAGGTCAGAATGATAGACTCTGTTGCACTCCTAATGCTGCACTGGAGGACAAAAGGTGCCAACACCCTGGGCAGCTGCACATGTATGGCACAGGGCGCCTGCCTCTGCATGAGATCCCTTAAAGCATAACTGGTATTCTGGTTGTCAATCACACCCCTCCATAGTACATCGGTGTTAGAGGGCATGAGGAGTTGGGGGTCGGGAGAGGAGCAGACAGGCTGTGCATACATGTGGAACAGGATGCCTTTCTGTGCATGGGGTCTTGTGAGGAAGGTGTCAGTAACGCTTCTCCTTGGCGCACAAGGGGGAGGCAGTGACTGCCTGGGGCGGAAGAGAAACACTGAATGTAAACAAACGCATAGTGGGGATAATGCACATGTAAATGGCATCTCAGGGTGGGTGTATGGGATTCCACAGGACTGAAGTATGTGCACGTCCTGCACTCGCTGCACTCACCCTTCGAGTCGGGCACAGTGGGGATCCCATTGGCATGCGGCTGCTGCTGACTCAGTGGTTGGTGCATGCTGGAGGATGGACAATAAGGGCAGGAAAGCGAAGGGCACAAAAACATGGGTGAAAGCGGTTCACAGAGATGTCCCGCTTCAAGGCTCTGTGTGAATAAACAATGAGAAATGTTATGAATCTATTGTGCCCCGAATGCAGATCACTGCAATACAAAACACAGGTCAGTAGCGCTGATATGGTAATCACTGTGTCTATATGTTGTGCTGACAGTGCAGCCAGAAAATTTACTGTGTAGAAGCGATATAGTCTGTGTGTACTCACCAAAAGGTTACAGACTCAAAGAGACCCTTGTTGTACTTTCATCAAAAAATCCATTCTGTTAATAATAACCTTGTGAGTTTTACATGCGCTTGCGATCGTCAGTGCCAAAACTGTGTGTGTGTGTTCATGCTATCACAAATAAATACAAAATGAAAAAAAAAATATGCCAGTGATGCTCTAAGCAGAGTGATAAACCCATGCTTACAGTGAATAGTGGACACGTATGACGTGTTTGATAGCTGCCGCCCAGCAGCACTGTTTGGAAGTGTTTACCGCCGTGCTAGATTGAAACCTATTGGCCCACCGTGAGCCACATGCGGGCGTCATAGTGAAAAGCCAGAAATATTTAAAGGTCCCTTGACCCAACCATGTAAAGACTGTGAGAAGCGCTACAAGGCTTTTATTTTGATCCGCCGTGCGAGTGCTTGTCATTAAAAGGTGCGCATACTTCTAGTAAAAATAATTGCCCTGACCCTGAAAGCATACAGCTACCTCCTCTCGTAAAGTGAAACTAATTACAGTAATCTTACTGCATGATAACCGCCAAGTCTATCGAACGGCCGGGGGGTCTGAAATCCGCAGCGAGTCAGCGAGCTTTGTGCAGGGGTAATTTAAAGCGGCAGCACCCTGTGTATAACTGTGCGCATTGTTGAAAGTAGCGACAGAGGGGGAAAGGCTTAACAGACCTGCACATCCCGCCGCCATAAGTAAACAGAGGCAGGCAAAGGGCAGGTGGGGTCCGAGGGAGGGCACCCCATAGGGAGATACGGCATTCCCTGTTTATTTATTTATTTTTTGATCTGCAGTGGAGTGCATGTCGTTAAAAGGCACGCAGCCTTCGAATAACAAGCAGGCGGGAGGAGTAGGCAGCCGCATCTGAGGAGACAGAACAAGTGGCAGTATCAGGGGAGCACGAGAGAGTAGGGGGAGGAGAGCGAGAGAGGGAACCAGTGCGGGCGCTAGCAAGTTTCTGAGCTCAAACAAGCAGCAATGAAAACAAGTGGGGGGAGTGCGGCCGAGAGCAGGGACGCCCAGCGTTTACCTTGTGGGAGCGAGTGCGATAATTGCTAACCGATGGCGCCGCTCGCTCCCGCAAGGGAAACGCCAAACGTGCACTCGTTGCAATTGAAAGCAATGCAAAGCGTGCACGTTTTTGGGCAAAAAAGCGAATCGATTTCAAGAGGTCCCCTCCTATGCAGCGCATGCGCGCTGCGTAGGCGAGACCTAAAAAGTGAAATGAGCCAATCTGCTCATGTCACTTTCACTGCCTACGTGCTCGTGGGGCTATCTCGGCCCAAGCACCTAGGCAGATGGGAGAGGTATCATTGGAAAGGGGAGAATCTCCCCTTTCCAATAGTACCCTTCTCTAGTGGATCCCTGCTTGGGAATCACCATCACCACAGGAGGACGATCCCCAAGCAGGGATCCACCCGTAGACACCAGGGAGGATGAAGTGGCCCCTTGGGCAAGGGCCTTTGCTCTCCCCCAAACTTATACGGGCAAATTTAGTCTTGTTCACTAGGCACCAGGGATTTTGTATGTTTTTTTTTTTTTAAATATGAGGGGTGGGGGCTGACCACAATGGGCATGCCAATACCCCCACCCCCAAACACAAAAGGGACAGTCTTTCTGACCCCCACTCACACAAGTGAGGTATCATTTTATTCAGGAGACCGATGTGAACGCTGGGTGGTAGAAAATGTGTGCCAGTGCGGTGGTCCCACACAGAAATGTAAGGAAAATGTTTTTTTGTTTGTTTGTTTTTTTAGATAAATTTGAGGTTTGCAGGGGATTCTGAGTAAGAAAATGTTGGCCGATCAACGTAAGTTATGCATCCCTGAACTCCCCCGGGTGTCTAAAAGCGCAGGCCCCCCCCCCCTTTCAAAACCAGGTCGTTTTATGATAGATAATTTTGATGCCTCCTGTTGGAAAGTGGACTATTGGTAGGGGCAAATGTAGGTCTGCCACTGGCAATAAGGCCACTAACACAGTATATGGCTCAGAATAGGTCTTAGAAAATTATTCCCATGCTCAACTCTTGGTAGCTTGGCTGCGAGCAGGCAGGCTTAACTTTAAAGACAGGTATGAAAAACATTTAAAAACACCAATTCAGTAAATAATTAAGACACAATGCATAATAAAAATCCAACACCAATTTATAAAAATAGGAAATATTTTTATCTTTAAAATGACACCAAAACAACAAAAATCCAATGTAGAGAACCGGAGATATGAATTTTTAAAGATTTATCACTTTATAGCACTTAGAAACATATAGCACCATGTTGGGATATCTGGTCGCGATAGACCGGCTCAAAGTCAAAGTTTCAGCCCGACCGCGATGGAGCCTTGTGCGGCTACCCCGCGCGGTAGGTCCCTGTCACAGTTTTTACCTTCGGACTTAGAAACGTTTCTGGAGCTTTTTCTTGTGGGGTCCCTCGATGCTCTTCACCATGCCGGATTTGGTGAGGGTTCGCCGGCCTCGGAGTTCTTCTACTCCCGGTCAAACTCTGGAAGTCGAACCTACAGAGCTTTTAGCGGGACGAACCTGGAAGGCTTGGCCGGATCGCGGTTGAAGGCAGGCGGCTTGGCTGACCAGGTTGAGTCGGTCCCCCTATGGAGCTTTTTTCCAAAGTTCTCTAAACTCCTGGAACTTCTTCCTGAAGTTCCCCAAAGGGTCCCAAAGTGTCTCAAACTCACTCCAAGGGTCTGGAAGCTCCAAGATGGTCCTTGAAAGTTGAGGACTTCAGTTCCCACAATCCACTTGGACAAAACCCTTACAAATCCAATGGTAGTTCTCCAGGTTGAGGATCCTTGGTGGTGATGTTCCAGGTGAGCTCTGTTAACCTGTAGCTTGAAGGGAGTCCACTCTTTAGTTCTTTTACAGCAAGGTAATCCACAGGGCTGTAGTTTCAGCTGGTGCAGTCTTCCGAGGGCAGGCCTTAGAATTTGCACCCCAACTTCTCAGCCTGGCAACGTCTTGCTTTCTTAAGTTTCAAGCAGCCGATCTGAGAGACTCTGCCCCTCTCAGATACTTATTCCAAGTTCTCTGGGTCAAGCAGGAGGTCACTCTTGACCAATGGGAGCAGGGCAACTCCCCAAGGATATGACCACATCCTGTAGAGTGTGACATTATTTTGTCCCAGAGTGCACCAAATCTTCCAAATTCATAATGGCTGATTTTCCAGCAGGGAGGTAAGAGCTGGCTAAACACACCCCGAGGATGGCTACTTTCCGTAGACTCTCCCCCTTGCATCTGCTCATACCTTCCTTAAGCCTAGCATCTGGCTGAGGTGAAAAGTTTAGAGTTGTAAATGACACTGGTTTCTTCCGTTCCTCTTTGAAGACCATGGTTTACGACCCCTCCCCCTGCTCTGGCATTCCTGTGTAGCAGCCCACTGCCCTCCCAGCAGAGCTGGTTAACCCCAGGGGCTCTTTATCACCTCTGCAAAGCAGCCTGGCTAATCCACTTAACTCTGACCAATCAGGACAGACCACTGGAAGGCTGAATCTGGACCTACAAACAAGAAAGTCTTATAACTTCTTGTCTGTATATTTTAGGAGGGATTCAACAATATGATATTGTTGGATTTATCACTACCATTCTGGGAAGTCTTTGAATGGAAGTTCTATCATTCTCCTGTCAGGAGTTATTAGTTAATAACTTCTTGCCATGTTAACCTATGTGGCATGGGATTTGCAATGGGGAAAAAGGACTTGGGCCATTCTTCCAGCACCAGGACTTATAAAAACATATTTTATAAGTACTTCGCTTATATCTACAGGACCCCCACCCCATGGGACAACTAGGGGAGACTTTAGGGGCTCTGAATCTGTAGAAATATTTCAGATCCTCCCTCCACAGTGCTCCTAGCATCAAAGTCGAATTTGGGCAGCATTTTATCACAATGTGGGGAGTGAAATGTGAAATTTCACTTAACCCAGGGCATATAAAACTCATTTTATAAGGGTCCACCTTATAAATACCTGACCCCCCCCACCCCTGGGACACCTAGGGGAGACCATAGGGGTTCCTAATATGCCAAAACATTGTAGGTTATCCATTTTTAAGTGCCCCAAACACCAAAGTCGAATTTGGGCACAATTTACTTTTTAAAAGCAGTCATGGAACCCAGGGCTGCTTTTAAACTGACCTCAGGCTTCAGCAGTGCACACATGCAAGTGCAGAAAAGGCTGCTGGCCTCTAAACTGCCATCCCCTAATATATACTAGGGACGGATAGGTAGTTTCAATCCCCCTGCACTATTATGTACTAGGGGCTTATAGGGTAGGTCATGCCAATCACAGGGGTACCCCAACCCATAGTGTACCCTAGTGTATGTAGGTGTTTTTTACTGTATTCTAAGTGTTTTCAGCATAGCACTGGCCATGGGCCTGGTTAGGCAAAGCCCAGGGTCAGTCAGAGTCCGTTACCACCAGTGCCAGTCAGCAAAAAGTTGGGGGGTGCCCAGGGCACAGGATGACTTTGCAACACCTCCACAATACGTTTTGGGCCCTTCCATGTCACGTGCACTTGGCCCACCCACACAAGTGAGGCAGCATTTTTATCAGGCGGCCTGGGGGAATGCTGGTGGTAGGAAATTTGTGATGGCCCTGTGATCCCACAGCGAAATGTGAGGCAAACATGATTTTTTTTTGGTTAAATTTGAGGTTTGCAAGGGATTCTGGGTAAGAAAACGCGGGGGGATCCATGCAAGCCACAGCTCCTTGGACTCCCCCAGGTGTCTAGCTTTCAGAACCGTCTGGGTTTGGTAGGTTTCACTAGATGGCCGCCGAGCCTGGGACCAAAAACTCAGGTGAGTGCCTCTCAAAACCAGGTCGTTTTGTGATTGATAATTTTGAAGTCTCCACAGTACGTTTTGGGCCATTTCCTGTTGCGGGCACTAGGCCTACCCACACAAGTGAGGTACCATTTTTATCGGGAGACTTTGGGGCATGCTGGGTGGGTCGAAGTTTGTGGCTCCCTGCAGATTCCAGAACTTTCCATCACAGAAATGTGAGGAAAATGTGTTTTTTGTTCTTACAAAGTTTGAGGTTTGCAAGGGATTCTGAGTAACCGAAACTTGGTGAGAGCCATACAAGTCACCCCATCCTGGATTCCCCAGGGTATCTAGTTTTCAGAAATGTACAGGTTTGCTAGGTTCCCTAGGTGCCGACTGAGCTAGGGCCCAAAATAAATAGCTAGGCACAGTGGAAAAATGTGATGTGTCCACGGTGTGTTTTAGGCTGTTTCCTGTCATGGGTACTAGGCCTACCCACACAAGTGAGGTACCATTTTTATCGGGAGACTTAGGGGAACACAGAATAGTAGAACAAGTGTTATTACCAGTAGACTTTCTATGTATTTCTGCCTTCCAAATGTAAGACAGTGTGTAAAAAAAGTCATTTTGAAAATTGCCCTCTAGTTCACATGCTAGTATGGGTACCCACAAATTCAGAGATGTGCAAATAACCACTGCTTCTAAACTTATGTTGTTTCCATTCCGGAAATATGTAGGTTTCCTTGATACCTATTTTTCACTCTTTATATTTTACCAAATTAATTGCAGTACACCCGGTACACGATGAAAACCATTGCAAGGTGCAGCTCAGTTATTGGCTCTGGGTACGTCAGGTTCTTGGTGAACCTACAAGTCCTATATATCCCCACAACCAGAAGGGTCCAGCGAGCGTAACGGTATATTGGTTTAAAAAATCTGCCATAGTTGAAAAGGATGCAAATTTGGCGTGGATACCGTATGTGGAAAAAAAGTTACAGGGCCCTAAACGCAAACGACCCCAAAGACGTGCACATGGAAGCTGCAGCAATGGATGTGTATTAGGAAAGATAGCGATCTGACTAAAGGAAAAGTCGGTCGTCTGACTGCTATCGTATTGGCATGTAAATTAAGTCATAGCAATGACAAAAGCACAGTCAATTGCTCTACTCTGATTAATTTACGTTTTATTTATTCTGAAACGAAAGTATGTTAAGCCATTATTCTTTGAAAAAAAGGGAAATGACTGAATTCTCGCAAATAACTAAGGAAGAATCCTTCTTGTCATCTGTAGAAAAAAGAAAGGCGTCTACTTAGATATAGATTTTGTTGGGGCGCTGGCCCTCTAAAAGTGAAATTGTACCTATGACCTACTCCGTGACCAAATATATTGAGTTAGGAAAAGGTTATGTGACCAATTGTAAACCCACTTATATTGGGGCCTGATGGAAACCACGGGGAGCTAGAAACAGAAGATAGACATATTATTTTGCAGACTGCATATGTGTGATCCAGCGCGATATTAGCAAACAGCATTCATACACTAAATACTCACTTGGGCCCATACATTCATACTATGCTAATACTTACGCTGGGGTTGTCAGTTGTTACTCTTTATCAAAATCCCTGCTACCAATTACCTTCTGATTGAAGAGTAATGACCTACCAATGAATCCCTTGCTAATTGGGAAGTTTAAAATGAGTGACATTCGTTACAGTACATAATCCTGAAATAACCACTGAGTCAGGAAGTTTTAAATTGTTTATCTAAAGATTTAGCAGAGTAAAATACAGAACCACATGGTACTTAATCGCATATCAAGGATGAAGCATAGAATAATAATTATTGATTAATGACGGTCCCTCAGAAAGGAGAAGATAGAGACAGCAGCGCAACTAAAGGTTGCATTTATAATTACCTAAGTGCGAGAACCAAACCCCTTGGCCAAGGAGTTGGAAAGATAGGACCCAGGAAGGATGAAAAGCAAAGGCCTCCTCCAGGTTCAGGACAGGACCGGTGACCTCTCTACAACGACGCCTGATACTCGACTTCTCCTCGATTCTCCTGTGCCTTCCTTCTAATGGAATGCTTCTGAGTCTAATCATTAGAAACCCTCCAGCAGTATCCGTTGATAAACGATCAACCACTGTAGACAATTTACATATTTTCCTTGAGTTCAGAATTATTCCCACTGAAGGTATCAATGCACCAAATATATCACCTACTATTTCAGAAAAACTAGCTCTTTTACTACTTGTTAATTCGCTATTGTTTTCATTGCTCCCAGTGTTTCTTTTTATGTGGTATATCTTTGGAAATACTATTCCAAAATAACAACTTCCATACCACCGTGCAGGAAGCCTAAAGTAAGCCTTATTCCCACACACATAATAGATTCCAGGAAAAACTGAATCTGTTCCTCCTTTGATTCCCCAACCTCCAAGAATTAAGAAATTGTGTTCACATTCACTGGTACCGATGAAAACATTGTTATAATCAGTCTTTAATTTATGTAGACAAATTTTCCCTGTCTTTACGAAATCCAGAGCCATAGCAGCTTGAGCCTTGCCAGGTGTGTAACTCCCTTCTTTCTCAGCCCAAGGTGGCAAATGAGCCTTATGCTCAGAAGCTTTCTTTTGAAAATCTTGTCTTCTATCTTCTACTAAATTCAAAAATATCTTTTCTTCTTCATGTAAAGAACATGTTAGATTGTGTCTATCTGCATGTGTTATATCTATTGATTTCATGGTTAAAAAAAATTCTCCCATAAACTGTGCGTCTTGACTACTAAGCACTGGGTTCATACTCTTTCGAATCGGAACCTCAGAAAATATCACATCTATGTTTGAATAATAATACTGAAGTCTCCCTGTTCTATAAAATAAACTAGACAATACACTACATGATATGCCATATGTTAATGGTAGGTGGTGATATGTTAACCCTTCTGCTACTGATTCAGGTAACTTCAGACAGACATAACAATTACTAACTTCCATGGTGTCTACATATTGAAACAATAACTTTGTGAAAACATTTAGACTAGTGTCGTTATCAGTTATTTCATGATGAAATTCTGGTTCATTTTCTGCCATTAGTTCTACTCTATTTCCCTTCAAGTTTGCTGTCCTTTCCTTAGTTTCGTTATTAATCTTTTTATTCATTATCATAAGGTAAGGAACTGCTACGATCAGGACTAACCATACTATAAGGACCATTACTAGACTACATATGCATATTGCACAGCATCTTTTACAACATTTCTGTTTTGGTCTCCCAGCAACTCTATCATCAGGCATTTTTGACAAGGAAGATTGCTCTTCTTATCTGTTTTCGCTTTTCTTTATATAACTCTTTTACTTAGTCAAGGTGGTCTTGTTTCTTTCTCATATGTCAGTTCTGCACTTGTACCTTCGTCACCACTTTCACTTGACTCTGAGCTTTCGTAATCTTCAAGAATGATGTAAGTCCAATCAGGACCCTTGAATTTGTTATTCACAAGTTTCAGTCTTTTACTTCTTCTTTTCTCAGTTTTATTTTCTTGTTCGGTTTGACTTGTTACTTCATTTACTTGATCTGGATCTTCACTTCTGGTTGTTATGTGGTATTTTACTCTTTTTATGACACTAGGCCAATGATCTCCTTTTCTTGCCTTCTTTGTTTGCACGGTTTCTTTATCTTCAGAAATCTTTTTATTTTCAGGTTTTAGCACTGTTTTGTTTTCTGCAATTACTGTTTTTCTTTCTTGCTCTTTTTCAGGTCTGATTGGTTTCTCTTCTGCAGCTCCTCTGTGAGTTTCCAATAACTGACCTTGTTCTTTGTTTATTTCTTCATGTTTCTCGAGATCTTTTTCTTCTGTGTACTTTTCTGGATCTAACTGGTTCTGATCAGGGCTTATTGCACTTTGTACTTCTGCAGCCTGACCGGGTTCTTCTAAACCTGTCTGTCCCTGCTCAAAACTTGTTGGTTCGTTGTTGATTTGAGCCCAGTTTCCTTTCCCTATCTGATCTTGCTCAGGTTCTTTTATTGTCTCTTCTTCTTTTCCCTGAGCTGCTTCTTCTTCACCTATCTGATCTTCTTCAATTTCTTCCAATTTTGTTTGACTTCTTGTTTTGTGGTAAACTTCAGGAATTTCTACCACCGGTATCCAGTCCTGACTTGTGCTCGGTTGTTCTTCTGCAGCTTCTCTCGAATCTCGAGTCTGAGATTCTTCAGCTGGGCAACCTTCAGCTTCCTCAGTGATTGCTGCCTGAGGATTTTCTTCTTCAGGGTCTGGTACTCTTTTGGTGTGGCTTACGTGAATCCAATTAGGAAGTCCCACACACTTCACTGCTGTATTAGTGGTCAGTATGACTTGACAAGGTTTACCCCATCTGGTGATAGACACGTTTCTCTGGTGTGATTCCTCACTACCACCCAATCACCAGGATTCAGATCATGTTCTTGTTCAGGCTGCCTTGAAACTGTGTCTTCTCCAACCTGATGAGAGACAGAACGCACTAGGTCAGCCAATCCTTTGCAATAATCCAGAACCATATCATCAGATATATTCAGCAGTTTGTTTATGGGAACATGTGCTTGTCTCATTGCTCTTCCCATCATTATCTCGTGTGGGCTCAATCCAGTATTTCTATCAGGAATGCTTCTGAGTCCCATTAAAACAAGTGGCAATGCATCTGGCCACTCTAATGATGTTGATGCACACATTTTTCCCAGTCTGGATTTTATAGTGCCATTCAATTGTTCAACCACTCCAGAAGCCTCTGGATGATATGCACAGTGCAGTTTTTGTTCAATTTGGAATGCTTCACAGATTATTTGGATCACTTCACTGTTAAAATGTTTTCCGCTATCTGATTCCAAAGTTACTGGGAAACCAAACCTAGGAATGAGTTCTCGTAGCAACAACTTTGCAACTGTAATGCTGTCACTCCTCCTGGTAGGGTAAGCCTCCACCCACTTTGAAAACAGACACACTATGACCAGTACATATTTCAACCCTCTGCATGGTGGTAACTGAATAAACTCAAACTGGAGTCTTATAAATGGACCCTCTGCCTTTCCAATCTTTTCAAACCCAATTATTGTTTTTCTCCCTGGATTATGCATTTGGCAGGTTAAACATCTCTGGCAAAGACTCTCTGCTACAGCCCTGAATTTGGGATTGTACCAATTTTGTCTGAGGAGCCTAATCATTGCATCTCTCCCTATGTGTGTGTCTCCATGATACATCCTGGCCATTTGAGAGAGTAGACAGTCAGGCATGACTGGTCTGCCATCAGCACAAATCCACACTTCGTCATCTCCCCTTTGGGAACAACCCACCTTGACCCATATATTCTTCTCACTTTCATCAGCATCCTCTTGCAATCTTTTAACATCGTTCCAAGTTTCAGGTGGCATATACAGCATAAGTTGGCAGCTGATTCCCATTCTTTCCACCCTTTTATTGACTGACAATCTATTTTTGGCACAATGTTGAGCCACAAGATCTGCATATCGGTTGCCGATTACCACCCAGTCATCTCCTGACTGGTGTGCGGCACATTTCACCACAGCCAATTCTTTTGGTGATTGTATTGCTTCCAGCAATTCCTTTACGAACTGTCCGTTTTTAATGGGGGATCCTGAAGAAGTCATGAAATCCCTCTGCATCCATATTTGGCCAAAATCATGCACAACCCCGTAACCATATTGGCTATCTGTAAATATAGTTACTTTTTGATTCCTCCCAATTTTGCAAGCCTTTATCAATGCATTCAATTCAGCTATTTGTGCAGATTTGACTCCTGGTAAATAGGATGCTTCAACTATTCCAGTTAATTCACACACCGCATAGGCAGCAGTTAGTTTACCGTCTTCATGTCTTTGGCATGAACCATCAACAAATAGCTCCCTATCTGGCTTTCTAAGGGGCTGTTCTTCAATGTCTGGACGTGGTTTCGTGCATAACTCTGTGACTTGTAAACAATCATGTTCTTCTTCATCATTTTTAATTTCCTCATGATATGGGTCTGGTAGTAAAGTAGCGGGATTTACTATGGTGCACCTTACTATGGTCACATTTTCAGCACCCATTATTATTCTCTCATATTTAGTCAGCCGACTAGGAGTAAGATGCTGAGTTCGGGTTCTTGTCAACAAAATCACAACCGCATGTGGAACATACACCTTCACAGGATGTCCCATCACAATTGACTCACTTTGTTCAATGCTCAAACAAGTAGCCGCTACTGCTTTTAAGCAGCCTGGCAACGCGGCTGCCACTGGATCCAATGTAGCAGAAAAATATGCTATAGGACGTCTGTCTAAACCATGTCTGAGTTAAGGCTGAAAGTGCACAATTTTCTCTCTCATGACAGAACAATGCAAAGCTTTTCTTATAGTCAGGCATGCCTAAGGCAGGTGCTGAACACAGAGCATTTCTCAATTTTACAAAAGCTCCTACACTCTCATCATCCCACTCAACTGGGTCCTTTGCTTTCTTTTTGGTCATGTGAATTAATGGCTTGGCTAACAGGGAAAATCCTAGTATCCATTGTCGACAGTAACCTACTATTCCTAGAAACATTCTCACTTCTCTTTGGGTTACAGGCATTTGCATTTTCTTTATTAATTTTACTCTTTCTGATGTTATTCTTCTTTTTCCTCTCTCAATTTGTGTCCCAGATACTTAACTGCTGTTGTACAAAACTGCAATTTTTCAGGTGAGACCTTATGCCCTTCTTCAGCCAAATGATTTAATAGTGCTATGGAATCAACACCACAGTCCTCTCTGGTGTTCGATGCCACCAGCAAGTCGTCGATATATTGCACTAGGACTGAACTTCCTGTCATCACTAGTTTCTCAAGGCACTTTTTCAATATCTGATTAAAGATAGAAGGACTTTCCGTGTACCCCTGTGGAACACGATTCCATACATAGACTTTGTTCTCAAATTTAAAGGAAAAAAGATACTGGCTATCTGGGTGCAATGGTATTGAAAAGAACGCTTGGCATAAATCAATCACTGTGAACCATCCTGCACTCCAAGGGATCTGGTATAGAATTACTGCAGGATTTGGCACTATAGGACAACATGGTTCCACAATCTTATTTATTTTCCGCAGGTCTTGAACAATCCTATATTCTCCGCTAGGTTTCTTTATGGTTTAAATCTTTTTATTGAAACAGAAGTCAGTTACGGAAAGTAGCAAGAAATTGTGCGTCAACGTAGGCCGCACAGGGCCATTATGCAATATACAGACTTCCAGCCTTACAAGGAATCAAATAAAACAGTTTCAAAGTACTGGAAGAAGAAAAACCACCCCCACCCTATCCCCGAAAAAGGGAGGTAGAAGAAACAGGGAAAGAATACAGCCCGCCCTCTCCCCCACCCTACCCAGTCCCCAGTGTGGCAGTACAATCCACGGAGTGGAAACCACTTCAGCAGCGGGGGTAATCGGTGCTGTCAGGCGTAACAATCTGAGATATGTCGGGCATGTTAATTCCCTAAAGTCCTGTGCGAGGAGGGACAGGAAAGGTTGCCAAAGGTCACCGAACTCCTCGCCCTTACCAGCTACTGTGAGCGAAATCTTCTCCATACCCAGTATGTGCCATAACCGTTGCAGCCACCCAGAGTGTGTTGGAATACGTGTGGACTTCCAATGTATAAGGATATTTTGTGTGGTGGAACCCAACGCAAGCGCAATCTGCCTTCCCCGCCTAGACTTCAAGGGATAGGTAAGTGGATTGGGGACCCCTAGGAGCACATACTCCGGAAGCCGAGGGAGCTCTGTGTCTAAGTATTTATCAATTTCATCAAGGATTTGGGTCCAGTAGATGGTCAGCATTGGGCAGTCCCATAGGAGATGTGTAAGCGTGCCCAGTTTCCCACACCCTCCAGCAATTCGGGCTATGTGTGGTATCAAAGCGGTGTAGTCGTTCGGGAGTATAGTACCAATAGTATGCCAATTTTGTGAGGGTTTCAGTGAGGCCAGTATGAGTCGCCGTGTGTCTCGCCCTATAGCAGATCCCCTCCCATTCCTTATCCGTAAGATCGCGCCCCAGGTCCCTTCCCCAACGCTCTCGGCCAGCATGAACCACATGAGTATAGCGCGCCAGTAGCATTTTGTATAGATCCGAGATCAGGCCCTTATCCGATGTGCACGTTATCAGCCAACGCTCGTAGGGAGTGAGACGTCTGTGTGCTTGCGATTTAACCTCCGGATGGGAAGCCCAGTGTCGCAATTGTAAGTAATGCAGCCGTTCAGACTCGGGAGGCCATAATCGACACTGAGCTGGGAGAAGGGGACCACTCCCTCTACATCATATAGGGTACCTAGAGCCCGGCAACCCGTGGTTCTCCAGAGGGGGAATGAGGTCTCAGCCAGCCCCGGTCCGAAGTCAGAATTACCAAAGAGAGGAGTAAGGGGAGATGGGAAAGTAGTCAAGCCATGTCGCACGTTCGTCTGGTCCCAAGCCACCATAACAGAGCGAGTCACATGGGAGGCGTATAGATTGGGGGGGCGTTGGCGTTTCCGTAAGAAAGGTATTTTCATGAGGGAGGTGCCAGCCACAGCACGGTCCTGGAAAAGCCAGTGCTTCTCGGACTCGGCTCTACTCCATTCCACCAGCTGTTGGGTAGCTTTGAAATAGAGCGTGAGATCGGGGATCCCCAGGCCCCCTTCGTGGGGGGGGGAGAAAACTGACCAGCCTCTTCATCCGCGGTCTTCGGCCCTGCCAGATGAATTGAGAAAGTTCCGATTGGATTTTCTGCAGCCAACCAATAGGGGCCGTAAGAGGGAGCGCTCGAAAAAGATAAAGTAGCTTGGGGAGGATCGTCATTTTAATAGCAGCGATACGGCCGAGCCAGGAGATAGGATAATGTTTCCAACGCCGCAGTTCTGCTTGGACGTGGGATTGTAATATGCCATAGTTAATGGACCTCGTTGCCTGTAAGGTGGAAGCTAACTGAATTCCCAGATAGGGCACTGAGTCAGTGGACCATTGTATAGGGTGCCGCGCCTGGAGATCCGCCTGTTGCTGGGGTGAGAGAGAGAGGTTATGAGCCATGGATTTTGAGGCATTAATTTTAAACCCCGACGCTGTTCCAAAGGAGTCCAGCTCCTCCACGAGGGTGCCCAGCGCTGCCGTCGGATCGGACAGGGTGACCAAGACATCATCCGCGTATAGGCTGATGGTATGAACATCGCCCCCCAAGCGGATGCCTGTAACTTGGGGGTGCTCCCGGATCCTCTGCGCCAGAGGCTCCATGTAAAGAGCGAAGAGTAGTGGCGACAGGGGGCACCCCTGCCGCGTACCCCTATGGATAGGGAAAGGGGACGACGTATACCCGTTAACGCGCACCGTAGCCGTAGGTCCCCGATAACAGTTGAGAATGCGGGTCCTCATCTTCTCCCCCAGGCCAAAGCGCATCAGGACGCGCTCCAGGTAGGGCCAGTGCACGCGATCGAAGGCCTTTTCGGCGTCGACGGCGAGAAGCATGAATTCCCCCGGTATACGGGAGGCTTTTTCAATAAGATGGAGCACTCGCTTCGTGTTGTCACTGGTCTGCCTCTGAGGGATAAAACCGGCCTGGTCGGGGTCGACAATGCCGGGCACGCAGGGACCAAGGCGCGCCGCCAGGATGCTAGTGTACAGTTTCAAATCAATATTTAAGAGGGAAATGGGTCTATATGCCCCGCATTGTGTCCTATCCTTACCCGGCTTATGTATAACCGCCATGGCTGCCTCCAGCATAGAGGAGGAATCGCCCCGGAAGATGCAAAGGAGTTAAAAGCCAAGTGAGAAACGGGGCAAGGATAGGGCAGAATTGTTTATAGTAGGCCGCTGTGTAGCCGACCGGGCCGGGGGATTTAGCCAATTTCAGGCGAGAGATGGCCGAAATAACTTCCTCTGGTCTAATTTCCCTCTCCAAATGGTCGGACTGCGCCTGGGATAAGCTAGGAAGAGTAACCCGGTCTAAGTATGTCTCTGTTCTCCGGCTCTAAGTGCTGGGCGTCGTAGAGTTGTTCATAAAAGTCCCTAAAGGTCCTCACAATGTCAAGGTCGTCAGTACATACCTTGCCTGTTGAATCCTCAAGCCTCTGGACCCCCTCCCGTAGCCGAGTCTCTCGCAGTTTGTGCGCTAAGAGGCGGCCGCACTTGTCCCCGCTGCTATAGAAGGCGTACCGCAACCGCAAAGCCGCATATTCGGCTGTGTCTCGGTCTATGGCCGCCAGCTGCTTACGGGCTGCAGTCAATTGACGCCAGATACGTGGAGCACACGTTCTGCGATGTATCTGCTCCAGTTCCCTTACCTGCTGCGTAAGGTCCTCTCGTTTACGTTTACGTTCCGCGTTGTCCGCGGAGGAAAGAGCGATAATCTCACCCCGGACCACTGCCTTCAGGGCCTCCCACCTGGTCAAGATGGATGTGTCTGGATTATCATTATGTGATAAGTAATCGGCGATTGTGCGCTGGATTTGGGCGACTGTATCTTCTCTTTGTAAAATGGAATCGCGGAAGCGCCAGTGCCTAACGGGTAACTGCACCGGTGGGAATATCAAAGTAGTCACCACCGGAGCATGGTCTGATATAGCTGCGACCAAAATGTCTACCGAGGATGTGATGGCGGTGATGGGCCCCGAACCCAGCAGATAATCTAGCCGGGCGTAGGTCTTATGGGCGCCGGAATAGTACGAATATTCCCTGGCGCGTGGGTGGTAGTGTCTCCAAATGTCAGTCAGTCCCAACTCCCCTAGGCGTATGTGTCCAGCCTGAGAAAGGGCACCCACCTGACCATAGCGGTGCGCTGACCTATCCAGCTCGTTGTCCAGAACCAGATTCAGGTCGCCCCCCAAAAGCAAGTGATGTACAGGTGTCGCAGTGGCCACAAGCAGAGCGTCGTGTAGGAAGCGTTCCTGGCCTTCATTGGGTGCGTAAAGAGACCCCAGGATCAGTGTGTGCCCCCCCCATCGTGAACTGGTAGGAGAGAAATCTGCCCCTGATTTCCGCCTCTTTCTGCACGACCTTGCCCGGGAAAGACCGAGCGAGCAGAATCGCCACCCCTGCTGTTTTGGAGGGACCAGAGGAGAAGAACTGGGTCGGAAAAGCACGGGATCGTAATCTGTGACAGTCCCTGGCCAGTAAGTGAGTCTCCTGCAACAGGCACACGTCAGCCCCGTGCTTGACAAGTACGCAAGGACTGCCCTACGTTTGACAGGGTTGTTAAGTCCCCTCACGTTAAGCGTGAGGACATTAAGGCTCAGGGAGCCATCTATCAAGGTAAAGATCTTGCCCGTCTAGGACGGGCCAGGCCAGAGCGGGGATGTGCGTATAGAAGGGCGCGTAGCGGAGCACATTGCTGCAGTGAGGGTCGGAGCGCAGGAAGTAACCACTGCCAACACCGGAGGTCCGAAGGAGCCATCTTGTGAACTGGGAAAGAGACAGAACACAAGAAAAGAAGAGAAAGAGCCCCGGAAAGGAAAAAAAAAAAAAAAGCCCCGGCACAACCGGTGCCAACTCAAAACAAAAGTCATGGAAATAGTCCATCTTCCTCGGAAGATCAGGAGAAACAACAATACGGGCATGGGTGGCCAAGAACATTCCCCCCTCTCCCCGGGCCTCCCCAGGGATGTGAGCCTAAAGAACCATCTTCAGGTCTCAGGTGTGCCCTCCAGGCTGCTGCGGAGCTAGGGCCATCGGCAGTGCCTCTAGAGCTTCTTGTTGCCCCTTCGCGATCTCACCAGGGTCCGGGCGTCGTGCCCGATTAGGGCGGCGTCGGCTTCTCTGTCGCCGCCACCTCGGCTGTCTCTCGGAAGGCCCTGTCTCTGAGGTGTCGCCACCTTCTCCATCTTCAGGGAGGTCAACCCCTAACACCTTGCCAGCTTCCGCCAGAGACCGAAGTTGATAAAGGGTGCCATCCAAACGGAATATAAGGCGGAAGGGGTGACCCCAGGAATATGTGATGTTGCGTTGATGGAGCACCGCCGTGATCGGGCGGAAGGTCCTGCGCTTTTGAAGTGTGAGGGCAGCTAGATCTTGATATAGGACCGGGGATTGGTCCCGAAACGCGATCGGGTGTTGTGCCCTGGCTTTCTGCAGGATCTCCTCCTTAGTGCGGTAATCCTGAATGCAGACTAAGATGTCTGCGGGAGGGGCCGTGGAGGGGCGGGGGGCCCACTCTGTGCGCTCTGTCAATGCGGAGGTCTGTGTCCAGGGGCGGCCCATAATGTGGTTGAAGAGCCCGCGCACAAACGCGAAGAGGTCACCCGCCTCCGCGTGTGAATTCACCCCTCGAATCCGTATATTATGACGGCGGGAGCGGTTCTCCAGGTCCTCCAGGTGGGACTGAAGGTCCACCTGCTGCTCATGGAGGCGTAGTAGTTCCTGTTGTACAAAGGAGATCTCCTCATCTCTTGTCGCTTTTGTCCTCCAGGGCAACCACCCGATCGCCCACGTCATCCAGATCTTTGCGGACATCCTTAAGCTCCGCGGTGAGGTCCCGTTTCACCGTCTGTAGGTCATCACGGAGAGTTGAAAACAGAGATTCCAAGAAGGCCCGCGTGACCGGCTCCTCCTTGGGGTTGCTCCCGAGCATCGTGGGGGTAGCAGCCCGTTTAGCAGAGTCTGGTGGTGTACCCCCCTGCGGTCACGCAAACAGTTCCTGGAGAGATTTACCCTTTTTGCCCCGCGTAGAGGCCATTGCGCAGTCCGACCTGCAAGGAGAGTGTTGAAGCACAAATCCAGAGAGGGCCGATGAGTACACCAACGCGTTGAGGTAGCCGCGGTAATGTCGGTCCCACGCAATATCAACCAGTCCGGTCTCTCAGGCCGCACCCCCTCGGCGTCGCGAGGCAGGCGGCAGCAGGCACCGCACAAGGGGTTGGATGAGGGCAGGTCCGTGCAGTCTCCGCAGGCCGACCTCCACGCACTGCGCCTACTGGGTAAGGACCATCGATGTAGCTAAGGGCTGGGACCCCGAACTTGCAACCCCGCTGTCGGGCCGGTACCTCCAATCAGGTCCGCTCTGTTACCCCCCAGCTGGGGGGCCCCCCAGGGCCGCACGTGCCGTCCGAGCTCCAACAGTGGAGCACGATCAGGGATCTTCCGGAATGTGTCCCCAGCGAGGGGAGAACCCTCTATGCAGCGCGTCTCCAGTCCCCCACAGGCGCTCCTCCTCACCTCCAAGTCGTGGTCGGGTCCCCGTGGAATCCTCGGCCGGGGCCAAGCAGTAGCAGCTTCTGCGTGCGGTCACGCACGTCACGAGCTCCTGGTCAGGCCTCGGGGGTCTCCAGCTCTGCTCCCCTTGCCACCGCCAGGGACAGGGCGGCCTTCGAGGTGTGCGCCGCCACACCGGACACAAGCGGGGGCCCAGGAAGCACCGCTACTGAAGTCCCACTCCCGCGGGGGCAGGAGCCTCGTGCACATGGGGCAACTCCTCCCCTATGGACGAGTCCGCTCAGCTCAGTCCGGCCCGTGGGCCTGGGGCCGCTTATACCATCTTCGCGTCTGCAATGGGGCCCAGTCGAGGATCACTCTGGCGGTATCACCAAGGAGGGGGGCCTCTCAGCGCTCCGTCCCTCCAGTCCCCTGTACGCGCTCCTCCTCACCTTCAGGCTGCGGCCGGGTCACCGTGGGGCCCCCGGTGGGACCGATTAGGCAGGCAGGCTCTGAGGGCCCCCCGGTTCCGTGCACGCTGCTACCGCCTGGGACAGAGCGGCCCACCGCAGTGCACACGTCCACTCCAGGCACAGCCAGGGCCCCGGGTGCCGCTCCGCATATAGCTCCCCTTGACGCGGGGGATCGGGGCTCCGTGTCTCAGCAGCTCCGCTTGCAGCCCTCAGTCCAGTAGGCGGGCAGGAGCAGCGCCGCCCGGCGCTCAGCCCTACGCAAGGTCGCGGCTCCGCTCACCGCCACAGGCCTCGCATCCGCGGGCGATGTTTCGGCGCCCTGCGTCGCAGTCCGAGGCTAGTGTAGCCACAGCGGGAGGTCGCCAGGTAGCTGCGCTGCTTCACCCTTGAAAGCGCAGCCTGGGGTCCATCAGACAGGGCCTGAGATAGTGCTTCCCTGAGGCGGTCGACGGGAGAGACGGGAGAATGCGTCTCACCTCGCTGCCATCTTGGCCACGCCCCCCGCTAGGTTTCTTTAAACCCATTATTGGTGAATTACATGGGCTACTCATTACTTTTTTTAGTATGTTTTGTTCTACCATTCGATTGATTTCTTCAATGACTCCTGCTTTTACTTCTGCACTCATTTTGTACTGTCTGGTATTTGGGAAAATCGCACCTTCCTTTACAGTAATTTTAACTGGGTCTATTTTGGCCATAAGTCCTACTTCTTTTCCTGTGACATCCCATACTATGGGGTTTACTGTACCCTTTAATTCTTCTGGCAGCTCATCTTTTGTTAATAACGAAAACATCTCATCTACTTCTGTACCTTGTTTTGCAATCATAAACTTATATACATGATCTTCGTCTGGGGTCTGAACTGCCACACCATCCGGTGTGCAGAAAATTGTGCAATTCATTTTCCATAATAAATCTCGGCCCAATAAATTTACTGGACTAGAATCACACACTACAAATTGATGCATTTCTCTGAAATTTCCAATTTTAACTTCCATTGGTTCGGTAAGAGGTGTTCTAATCTTTCGATTAGCTACTCCCACTACTTGGATAGCTTCTCCAGAGAGAGGAAGGTCTGGAATGTCTGCTGTTCTCACAGTAGACCGGGTAGCACCAGTGTCCAAAAGAAAAGTAATATCATTACCTCTCACATTCCCTTCAACATATGGACCTGACTGATCTACCGGTAAGGATGCGCCAAGTACGCACTCCTTCTCCCCCTTTCCTAGGCACCGTCATGAACTAAATTGACAATAATCGTCCTGTAAAAGAAACTGTGATGTTACATAATCATTCTTACCACTTCCTCCTTGATATCCGACGTCTGTACCATGCTTTGCTCTGCTTACATTACCCTGAATAGGTGCAGGTGGCAACTGACTCTGAGGATTTACACCCTCCTGTGAGTCATTCTGCGTCTGTGGATTTAAATTTTGATTTGGGCCATTATTATTCCGAATCTTTTTACATTCATCCTTCCAATGCCCCAATTTTCCGCATCCATGACAAGGAAATTTCTTTTTAGCTTCTTCTCTACTCATTCGTCCTCTCACTTTTCCACCATTCCCAGTGTCAGCATTCGTTCCAGAATCCTTTCCCTGATTTTCACTCGGATTATCCAAATGAATTCCCTGTTTCTCTGCCATTTTCACCTGTGCCCACATTACCTTCTCCTGTAATTTCTTGTGCCTATCCTCAATATCATCTCCACAATATTTTGCATATTTCAAAATTTCGTCTATGGGTTTCCCTTGCCAACACAACATGTTGTTTAATCATCTGACAAATCTCTGGCTTCAGACCATAGACAAATCGGTAAACAAACTGACTCATGTTCTTATCTCCAATGTCCTCAAATCCACTATACTGTTTAAATACCTGCAATAAACGCTCATCATAGGCGTGTACCAATTCACTGGCTTCTTGGGTGGTTCGGTCTATTTTCACCCAATCTGTTACTTTCTGTGGTATTTTGCCTTTCAGATAAGTTATCACTTGCTGATACTTTTTCATTACATCATTTGACGGGGCACCTGTCTTTTGGTCTCTAGGATATTCTTCACTTGGCCAATCAACTGTGATCTTACAATCTGTCCACAAATCGGCAGGTACCACTATGTCAAACAAACCATCCAAATCCTTCAACAATACCTTTGACACCTTCACAAACCTCTCAACCTGCTTGTACCATTCAATTGGTTTTTCCCTCAACTTTGGAAAATCATTCGTAAATGACAAAATATCCTGTCTGCTCCATGGGACATGTACATATCCCCCTCCTGGAACTTCTCGCATCGGGTACGTTTGATCTGTCTTCCCTGTTTCCTTCATTAAATATTCAGATGCCGTTCTACTGGATCGTGCCTCTTCCTTTTTCTTTGCCCATCGAACTCTCCATTTATCTAGGTCTCCCCATTTTTGCAAGACTGTCATTAATTCCTTTACTTGTAACTTTCTTCCAGAAGCATTCATGTTTTCTAAATCCTTATCTGAAAAGTCTGCTCTATAGGGTTTCTGCAACACTTTTGATCTCCCTATTTCAATTCCCATCTGCAGAGCTAAATCTGATAATTTTTCATGGAATAACTTTAAATTTTTAGTAATACTTCTGCATACAAACAATAATTCTTCTTCATCATATGTATTTAGGCGATCTAGCCCTACATTTCCTGCTATTATTTCTTCTAATTCGACTTTTAATTTATAAATGTCCAAAATTTTTGGAGGTGTACACTGTTGATCTGATCCTTGTGCCCTCCTTTCTAAGTCTTCGGGTGTTACTACAGTGACACTTTTTGCTCCCGATGAAGTTATTAGGTTTATATCTTTCGAGCACCCAGGTGTAGCTCTTTTGGGAGTACTATTGACAGAATCTCGAATGGGTAAATCCATTAATGATATCGTAGATTCACAGTCACTAAAGTGATCCTCAACCATTACTACTGCTTCAGGTTTAGGAATATTCACAGGAGTAGGCTTAGCTAGTGGCGGAGGATAGTTTCCTTTGTCACCATATAATGGGACTACTGGGCCAATTGTTACAGGTATGGTCAACGAGTCAGGATGCACTTTTATCTGTGTTATTTTCTGTATTAATTCTGCTCTGGTCTTCTCTAGGGCTTCTTTTTCTTTGTCGTGAAGTATCCTACTAGGTGTGAAATCATGCATTACCTGTGGTACTAATGGAGTTTTTAACGGTGGGGCACTTGGAGTGCATCCACCTGCCCCTTCCTGATATGGTGGAGGGTTCTTTAATAGCTCTTCCATAAATTCATCTTCAGAATCTCCATTTCTCATTAAGTGTTTTGTCTTTTCTGTGCATTTTCTCCCTAACAATTCTTCTGCTGTGAATATTGGATATAATCCCTCGGTAAGCATTGCCCTCCTCCACTGTTTCATCTGACCGTCCCTAGACTCATGTTGGTTTCTTGGGAAAAATCCTCGATAACCCCTATTACTCCTGGATCGGTCACGCTCAAATGCCTCGGTTTCCCATTCCTCTAAAGCTTCGTATTGAGTTAATCTAGGTCTGGGTTCTAAGTCATTCATCCTCAATCTCAAATTTTGAAGAATTCTCCCATTGAAAGTGCCATTCTCGGGAAATGCTAATATTCCATCATTTTTGGTATATTCTATCCAATTCTCTATCCATACACAAGTATGATAACCTCTCTCCATCATCATGAATGAAGCGGGCGTTTTATCCGGTGGAATGATAATTCCTTCCCTAGTTTTGATGGGTTTATCCTTTTTAAAATAATTCTTAATCTTTTGCAGAAAGGACATTTTTCTCTTCTCTCCGTACATCTTGGGTAAATCTCGATGTATAAAATATATTCTGCAAAGCCTAAATATCTCCTATCCGGACGAGTTCCTGTTAAAGTCGGATCGCGTTTTAACATGCAATCCCTTATCCACTAAGATTTTAGCTTCTGTGATATCAACCAATCAAGTGTCTGCTAACTTTTATCTCTGAACCAATCCTAGCGCGGCCTTTCGGTGACATTTGTCTGTCAACCCCTCCTTTACAATCTGCGCTTCTCTGTCCCTCGCTGTTTCAACCAATCCCAGCACGGCACCTGTGACGTCAGTACTGCTCCTGACTACTGACCCCTCCTTTACAAGAGTCTTTCCACACCCGCTGTTTCAACCAATCCCAGCGCGGCGTTTTGTGAAGTCAGCTCCCTCTCCGGCAACTGACCCTCCCTTTGCAAATTTTTACGCAAAACTTTATTTTCTCTACGACTTTAATTAAAATTCAGTAACAACATAAAACATTCGCTATCGTGCCAGTTTCTCTAATTTTAGAAAAAGATAGTTTCTCTCACACTTAGTAAAATCTTTCCGTTTACTAAACATACACTACGAGTAAAGCCCTTCCGTTTACTCTTCACACAAGCTCCGGAACTACCTGTTACTTCTTCAATGTTACCCTTTCTAGGTGATATAACATAACATTTTCACAACGTATTCTTTTGCTATTACTCACGCGCATAGAGTCCCTAACCAGTACTGATAGTCCTGCTTAACTTTTCAGTACTATTTCTGCCTTACAGATAACCTCACTGCAGTATGGCTTCCACTTACCATCTGCTATTCAATTTTCCCCGGGAATTCTGGACAACATAAAACAAACTTTGAATACACGGATGTTAGTTCATAAAAATAAAATTCTCATTACCCAATTAACAAAGTAAAACCATCCTCTGCTAACCAGAAAACTGATCCAGCGCGATATTAGCAAACAGCATTCATACACTAAATACTCACTTGGGCCCATACATTCATACTATGCTAATACTTACGCTGGGGTTGTCAGTTGTTACTCTTTATCAAAATCCCTGCTACCAATTACCTTCTGATTGAAGAGTAATGACCTACCAATGAATCCCTTGCTAATTGGGAAGTTTAAAATGAGTGACATTCGTTACAGTACATAATCCTGAAATAACCACTGAGTCAGGAAGTTTTAAATTGTTTATCTAAAGATTTAGCAGAGTAAAATACAGAACCACATGGTACTTAATCGCATATCAAGGATGAAGCATAGAATAATAATTATTGATTAATGACGGTCCCTCAGAAAGGAGAAGATAGAGACAGCAGCGCAACTAAAGGTTGCATTTATAATTACCTAAGTGCGAGAACCAAACCCCTTGGCCAAGGAGTTGGAAAGATAGGACCCAGGAAGGATGAAAAGCAAAGGCCTCCTCCAGGTTCAGGACAGGACCGGTGACCTCTCTACAACGACGCCTGCGTCGTTCCCCTCTCTGATACTCGACTTCTCCTCGATTCTCCTGTGCCTTCCTTCTAATGGACTCCGCCGCCCCCTCCTCAGGACCTCTCTGGACAGCGGTTCAGTCTGCAATCTAGCAGCTTGTCGGTCTGGAGCTTCTGCCTGTCAGCATGAACGCCTGTTCTCCTGCAGCACTGCTTCCTCCAGTTCTCTGTACCTTCTGATCTCTCTGTTCTGACTAATTAGCTAATTCTATATCTGTTATACCCTTCTACGCCCATGTACCTCCCCTTAATGTTGCCAAAATATGGGACCACTATTTCTGATTGGACAGGGGGTTGATCCTCACACCATATTGATTTAGTCCAATTTCTGTTAGACCATTGTTTTAAAATACTGCCCATCAATTTTATTACATTTGCTTTATTTCCCACCCGTCTCACGACAAAGTTTTAACAATTTTCATATAAAATGTTGCATTTCCGTAGGCACATCCAGAATTACAGTGGTGTCGGCCAGCTGGTCATGGCCTTGGACAACGTCCAGGTTGACTTCATCCCTTTCTTTCTCTGCAGCCACTCAAGGCGCATGTGCAGAATCATTGTCTCTCGAGTTTCAGTTCACCAACCCCAGGCCCAAGTTTATGAACTAATAAAAGTCAAAGAAGAAAATATATTAAAATCACAAAATAAAATGTTTCACTGTATACCCACTCTTTCTATTCTATCCCCATTTACTTATAAATTCTATCCCGCATTAGTAGTGTTAAGAAAACGACAATTTAATAATAACACGAGAGCAAGCTGAAGCATGTGAAAACATCAAGCAGCCATTTTAATGCACACTGCGCAGAAGCAGGAGTTTCCCACCAAGCAAAGAGAGACGTCCCAACACGTGATATGGTTGAGACATGCGCAGTAAAGTTCCCGCGCTTTAGCGGCCATTTTAGAAAAAGTCAAGCGTTACTTGTTAGTTTGAACACATAGGCAAGCTTCCTTGCTATTCGTGTAGTGTATGCAATGTTAATATAAACAATACAGGATTAATAAATTAATACTGTGAGGAGATTGTGTCCGAGCAAGTCTCATTTGTGAGTCCTTGCTCTATCATGTGCAACACAAACAATACATGTATAACAAAAACAATCACTGGAAATTGCATGTGTCAGTAGTTGTCTCGAAAAAACCTGTGGTTAGTAAACAATTAGACATATGATAAACCGAGCCTACATCAGAGGATACAAGTAGATGTAAAACCATTGTGGCATGTCCATCGGATTAGGTGTTCATGAGAAGGCTGCCTGCCTCCAGTCATCAAGGGTATTTAGGCCCAGAGTGATCGTTTTACATTTGTCCATCCAAAGAAGTTCCATTCTGGAAAGCAGCCATGCTTTGTCCCCTCCTCTGGGACCCAAAGTCACTTATTTGACCACTTGCCACGTTATATGCTCACTGCTATGGTGTTGACTCTGATAGTGTTCGACAAGTGGTGTTCCTATCGTGCCGCATTTGATCCTGCTCCTATGCTGCAAAATTCTGCATTTCACTTTTTGTGTTGTCTGACCAGTATAAAGCAGGTTTCAAGGACACCAAATTGCATACATCACTTCCTGTGTATTGCAGTTGCTGAAACGTGTCAAAACCACATCAACATCAAAGTGGGTAAAATTGCTGGTATTAAAATAGAATTTACATGACGCACATTGGCTACATTTAAAGTGGCCCACTACTGCTGGTAGTCCCCACATTGTGTTCAGAGTGGTTTTGGGTGGGTGGGGAAATGCCGCCCTGACTAAGGTGTCTTTGAGATTCCGTGCTCGTTTAAAGGAAAAGCAGGATGCATCTTTATTGGTAAGGTGCTCTTCAACTAGTCCCCAATGTCTTTTTATGATCTTTTTCACCTCATTGCTGATTGGGCTGAAAGTGGTAACACAGACAATTTTATCCGTTGTGTTATCTCTCATTGTGGCTCTTTTTCTGACTCTTCTGGCCAACCGTCTGGGGTACCCTCTTTATATAAGTCGGTTGATAAGCGTATCGGATTCCCTAAAGTAATCAAAGCTTCCAGTGCAGTTTCTGGCAATGCACAGTAATTGCCTGAAAGGCAAATTGTCTATTGGACTTCTGGGATGACCCCAGCGCCCAACCAACATAAGAGGTAATTCCCAGGTGTATGGGGTCGGAGCACAGCGATCGGACCCAAACATAACGCACAGTCCTAATCAAGACATTCGAGGTCCTCACCCTAGAGAGGGGTCGTGGTCGCAATAATATGCCCAGCAGACAATCATTGGAGGGATAGCAGCGCTCTGCGGTCCACACGCCCTCCCAGAGGTAGGCACCCATTGCAGCTGAGCCGCCAAGTAAGAGAGTTCAAAATCAGGAGATGCTAGGCCTCCTCCATTGCAGGTAGACGCACTTTCCAGAGAGCCACTCGACGACGGGAAGTACCCTAGTAAAGCGAAAGCAACAAAGTAAACATCTCTTGGAAAAACTGCTGCAGGAGTGCCGCAAAAAAATAAAGTAACCGTGGTAGCATGATCATCTTGTTATCAAGTTTGCTGGGACACATAGATCTTTCAATATTTCACATCTAGCTCTAGGACTCCATGAAAGTAAGCTCTAACTTAGTCTGCTCCCACACTGCAATGGCGCCTAGAGATCCCTTCGGGGATGATTTGTGCGCCTAACAAGTGGAATAAATAAATACAAAGAAATAGTCCAAGGTCTAGCACAGGTGTGGTTCTGGAACATCAGGTGAGATGTATCACAGGTGACCCTGGAGTATCCTGGGAAGTTCTGCACAGCAAGGGTGGTAAGTGTATGGAACTACCAGCAGCAATGGCGGTACAGATAAAACCACATGGAAGCATATAATGGTGTTAGTGGGTCTGTTTACAGACGGCAACGTCATCAAATAATGCCCTTTCGTGTCGGCAATGCAAGGTTCCTCACTTATGCGCGATTGGCAACCACAATCGGCAGCAGCCGTCATTGTTAGGACACCGAAATTGCTTTGCCCAAGAACATCTTTTGACATAGATTGATTTCTTTTATGTAGGAGGGTTGTGTGGGCCTTTCGCACTAAAAACCTACATTTTTAATGGGGAATTCCATTTTTTTTATTTGGTCAGCCACAACAATTAGAATTTCAAAATGGCATAAAGGAACTGATGTATATGGTCTGTTAACTTAGATGAATAGTCTCGTTAGTAATGCGTGTTCTCTCTTTATCTCACATTTCAGCTGCCTTTATCTTGTGCGGATTCTTTAAACCTAAGATATCGAAAGAAAGGGATACAATCTGGCTTTATAAGCTCTTAAAGGAGCTGGTAAACCTCAGTCATATCTTCTGGGGTAAATCCAGTAAAAGCAAGTCTTTTGGCACTTTCCTGAAAAAGATGAGCCAACTTGCAATAAAAACTAGAAATGAAAGGTGCTGTTTTAAAAAAAAAAAAAAAAAAGAGATTGTTACAGAAAAAACTGTCCGTGCAGCAAAGTGGTTCTCTGACCTCCGGCAACTTAGTGCTTAAAAAAAATAAAAAATATAAACTGAAATAGAAAAATGCAAAAAATGTAATTACACAGAGGGCCCGATTCTGATGCGGGTTGGAAAAGCTTTCCGACCGAGGGCCTGATTCTGATGCGGTTAGGAAGGCCTCCTAACGGCATTTGCTCCTTCCAAATCGGATCGGGAACGTGTCTTCCCGACCGAGGGCCCAATTCTGATGCGGTTAGGAACAAATGTTCCCATTGAAGTCAATGGGAGTTCAACCAAATCGTATCTGGAAGCATCCGGATGCATCCTACTCCGCCGGTCGGACTTTCCCGATCCGAGTGGGTCGGAAACCATTTCCCAACCGATTCGGTCGGGAAGTTTTTCCAACCCGCATCAGAATCGGGCCCTTAGTGTCATTGTTTTTTCTTTCTTTCAGACTGTGCCTCCTGGACTTCAGATTGAATCCTGCCATTGGTAACTGAGACCTGGCATTGCTCAAAGCACCTGGAATTCGACCCAGAGGTCATAAGCCAATTTCTGATGTGACAATTGACAGTCTTTCTTCAACAAACATGATGATGCTTGCAGTGCAGATCTTGCAAGACATACAAGACACGTTTTCCCCTGTTGGGGGTAAGTGGGAATGCTAGACCATGACTTGTCTGCCATAAGGAGAGGGCCATCCGTGTTAGAAAACAATTTGCTTTCCCCTGGCACCTAGTGGAGCATGTGGTGCGCCACGATTAGCTCCTACAGAACCCTTCCCAATGTCCTCCGCCTCCTATCACTAGGCCAAGGTAGTCTAGGGATCTAGTTTTGGGAAGGGAAGGGTGAAGGCGTCTGTCCATCACAGGCCTGTGGTACTCACTTGCCCTGGGGGCCAGCCCGGGGACCTAGAAGTTTTACATCTCGCCTGGTCCTCGGCATGCCAGCATAAAGAATGGACATCTATTGGTTGTGGCTTTACTTTCCCAACAGAATTTAATGGGTGTCCCACATAGGCACTCTACGCGAGTGAGGGGGCTGTGACTGGGCTCCCTGAGATCTGGGCGGCCCTGTTAGAATGGATGGCCTTCTGTCGGATGTCTGAGGAGTCGCCACTGGATTACTTGCAACTCACTGGCTGTTCCACCTCCAAATCCAGCTTGAATTGACAGTGCTCGCCAAGCAGAGATCACCAGCCTACTTTAAGAGTGCTGCCAGATTAAAACTGTAAACTTGTCCAACACTTTTCCATCACAAAACCTCCTTTAGGGCTTGCCACTACTCTGGCAGAGTGATCAAAATATCCATAACTGGGTTACAGTACTGTTTTTACTGCTCCAGTGGATGCAAACCATTACACCTCCATGTGATTACTGGCAATGGTGTTAGGTTTTTGCTACAGGCAGCTTTAAGCCTCTGTAGGCAAAGCTAATGTTTCCACTTATCATCATATACTTAGTCGGCTTGAGTCGACCCCTTGTCCATGACTGGAAGGCTTCCGCAAATTGTTAAAGACCTGGCTATTCCCTTAGTCTGGCTGGTTTCCTTATTATCTGCTGCTACCAGCGCTGGGATGCCTTCGGGTAGCCATGCGCTCTATAAATGCATTTTTCATTTCATTCAGTCATTTAATTTCATTTAATTTCTATCTCAGTTGTGTACTCCAGAGTCCTGAGTCGATGGCTCTCTTGCCGATTCTTGTGTTTATCCCTCCCAGGAGCATTTGGTCTCATGTTATTTTGATTGGACGTGTTGTATCTTCTCACTTCTGACTTGAGGGGACTCTTTTTAGGTCTCACCAAGAGACAACATTAGATGTTTACAAATCATAATAAAATGACATATATAAATATACATAGATTACATAGTGGGAGTTGCCAATGTGTAGTTATTTTTCAGCCATTCAAAAGGCATTTTTTGATTGGCCTGTAATGTTTGACCCAGTGGGTGGATTTCATTGAAACTTTACAATCGAGCTAAGGTTCGACATGCTAAGTTTCGTGAAGATCCGTCCACAAGTAAAAAAGTCAAGAGGAAAGGGTAAAAACAAGTCTAGTAGTAGTAGCAAATTTATTGTATGATTAATTGAAATCTTAACAATATAGAACATTTTGAAAGAAAATTAAAAAGTACTTAGCCTGATGCCGGAGTGGACGTGCAGCTAGGCACGGTAAGGTTGCTGCGGCTGCTACTATTTTCCAAATTGCGACATTCTCTGCTACTTGTATCCTCTGTTTTTATTGATTTTAATTGTGAGCCTTGCAGTGCCGCTACTCACTCGTCTAGCCAATTGCACGCTGCACTTTACTTTACTTTTATACTATTACGCCCGTATTCCATTACTCCCGCTGCTACTTCAGACACGGCTGGGATTACTGACGGGGAGGCTTCTTGGGAGATCGGTAGCCCGGTTCCGGCCTTGGTCTGCCGCGGCTAGTGCTGATTGTGCAGAGGGCGTGTTCCTCTGGCTTCCGACTCTCCCTCACTTCCGGGGCAGGCAGGCACTTCCAGGCAGTGCGCGGGCTAGTTTTCCCGCTGCACCACCTACTTAGCCTGATGCCGGAGCAGACGCAAGCAGCGGGCGCGCCAAAGGCAAGCCCGTCTGCGCCCGTCCGCTCCTGGAATGTGCCCAGAGCCCCTGCGCGTTTTCACCTCGCAGCCAGAACCCCTGCGTGTTTTCACCTCGAAGCAAGATCTATTATTAAATACTCCCGGGAGGAATTACTCATCCTAAATAAAGCGGATATAAACTCCTCCTGCCCTCTAATTGACCTGCAAAGTGAGCCTAAGCAGTGCCAGCATTGTAAATTGCACCTTAGCTTCACTAAAGTCAAGGTTACAGTCCCCCAGCACAAACAATCACAACAAGGAACCTCAAAGGTATTCCAGGGTATGCTGATCAACGCAAGGTCCCTGCCAAAACATAACACTGATTTTGCAGAAATGGTGGGCTCATATACACTTGACCTGGCATTTTTTACAGAAATATGGGCGGATGAATCCTCCAACCCCGATCTTGCCTTAGCAATCCCAGCAGGATACTCTATCATTAGAGCTGACAGAGCAAAAAAGCACGGGGGGGACTAGCAATTATCTGTGGAGACAATTTGCAAGTTGCAGGAACCTCAGCGGGTAGTTCCCCAGACTGTGAAACACTATCCTTTCAGATCTCGCCAAGTAAAAACTATACACTAAAGGGTCTTCCTTTATATAGGCCTCCTAGGGCATGAACCTCCTTTGTGAATGCCATTAGCCTTTTTTTTTAGAATCCAGTATAGATGCGCCTGATTTTACAACATTAGGAGACTTCAACTATCACTTGGAAAAACAGGCGGATCATGATACAGCATCACTAGTTGATACAATGGCTAGTTTTTCCCTGACACAGATAGTCAAGCACGATACTCATGTCGCAGGGCACACCCTAGATGGTATTTTTACATCAAATCCATCCTTTAAAATCTCAGAAGTGTTACCCGTCCCGTGGTCAGACCATAAAGCCATAATGTTTACACTAAGAGAAGGTCAGCTCATTCCAAGATCTTCAAACCCACCAGTCTCAGTCAATTGCTGGGACTGGGTTAATATCAACCCCCCTCACTCTACAAGCGTCCCTCCTCCGCACAAAGTATGCAGAATCTTTGGCAGATTATAAGAAACTGATATTGGAAGAAAAAAGTAAATACTTTTCATCAAAAATCCTTCAGGCAAGAAATTCCAGCAAGAAGCTCTTTTCAACAGTTAAAAGATCAGCTAAATTACCAGGGCCACCTAGGATGGAAAGCAGTGCTGAATTCTGCAACATACTGGGATAGTCATCGGGGACAAAGTTGAGACTGTGTATAAATCCTTTAGGGACACCGTTGACTCCATCCCTGAGAACACTTACAGCATTCACGGACTCTATTCCTTCCAACTCGCCTCTCGCCTTCTCCCCCCCCCCTTTATTAGAACAGATTATTCAGGTGGTAAAAACATCTAAATCAGGGGCCACTGCGGACCCCTGTCTTAAAGTACTGCACCTGATTCCTGAAATATTAAGTGAACAATTAGGTGTAGTATTCAATGGGATAATTCAGTCAGGCATTTTCCCAGATGCCTGGAAAATAGCATCAATTCTTCCACTCTTAAAACAACCGAATCTCT
Source organism: Calotriton arnoldi (assembly GCA_963921515.1). NCBI lineage: Eukaryota > Metazoa > Chordata > Amphibia > Caudata > Salamandridae > Calotriton > Calotriton arnoldi. The sequence goes on along the minus strand of CAWUFW010003461.1, from coordinate 326,346 downwards.
ACCCTACTGATCCCAGCAGCTATCAACCCATCTCCAGACTACCATTTCCGGCCAAGGTGCTGGAGAAAATACTGAATGCACAGCTCACTGCATTTATTACCTCCAGGGACCTCCTAGATCCCTCACAGTACGAGTTCCGGGAGGGGCACGGAACTGAGACCGCTCTGGTCATGGCTGCAGAAGAACTAAGAGCAATACTGGACACGGGGGGCAAGGCCGCCTTGATCTTGTTAGATCTATCGGCGGCCTTCGACACCGTGAACCACGAAATATTAGCCAGCAGGCTCTCTGAGTTGGGTATCAGAGACACTGCCCTTATGCTGCTGTCATCTTTTCTTGCCGACAGGACCTTTTCAGTAGAATCCGGATCCTTTTCCTCCAAGCCTTTTAAACTTCCTTGTGGTGTGCCGCAGCGCTCGTCCCTGAGCCCCACACTCTTTAATGTATATGTGGACCCACTGGCCTCAATCATCAGGCAGTTTGGGTTCTCAGTGGTCTCTTATGCTGACGACACCCAGTTAGTGGTGTCAGTCTCAAGCAACATTGATGAGACAGCTGACCGTTTCAACAGTTGCATGACACAGGTAAACTTGTGGATGTGGTCCAACTGCCTAAAACTGAACGGCGGAAAGATGGAGGTCCTGCTGTTGGGCTCCGATTAATCCTTTTGGTCACGTAGATGGTGGCCCTCCAGTCTGGGCGACTGCCCAGCCCCTGTGCCTAAGGTCAAAAATCTAGGATTCATCTTTGACGATAGGCTGACATTCAACAATGAGATCAATACCCTCTCCTCAAAAATTTGGTTCACATAAAAATTATCAGGAAAAACCGCCCTTTCATCCCACCTGACTCCATAAAAACACTGGTTACAGCATTAGCCTTGTCCAGGTTGGACTACGGCAATGCCCTGTACATGGGGATCCAATCTCAGCAACTACAAAGGTTGCAGCGTCTTGAAAACGCGGTAGCCAGATTAGTATTGGACATCCCTAGGTCCCAGCCAGTCTCCCACTGTTTAAGAGCCCTTCACTGGCTCCCAGTGGACAAGAGGATTACGTTTAAATCCCAATGCCTAGCCTTCAAAGCACTACATTGCGCCGGGCCTCAATTCCTGAGGACTCATTTGAAATGGTATGTGCCGTCTAGAAGTCGAAGATCCGCACACAGCAAACTTCTGCAAACACCCAGGTTCAGGAAAGCACGCTGGGGCGGAAGAAGCTTTGTGTTAGGGAAAGTCAAGATATGGAACCTACTCCCGGTCACCATAAAGAGCAGCCCTACGCTGCTATCCTTCAGAAAGGCGCTAAAATGTGGCTCTTTTCCAATTAACATGATATGTACACCATATTGACAACCTTACTCGGCCCATCTGTCTGTAGCGGCAAGACGCCCCTGGGCATTCATGCGCTTACAAATATATAAATCAAATCAAATCTGTTAGTTCATTATAGTGCCATATGACATACTGGAGTAAAAAATAAGACAAGTGATTTAAAATCAACTATAGTTGTCTTGATGACAATGTGATTGTTTAAAGTCGATTGCAAATAAGCCAAAGTGCACAGTGCTTTGGGATAGATAGATCTTTGTGGAGCCATGTAACCTTCACAAGCTAATGGCATCAGAGAATGGAATACATCTTTTAAAATCGGCAATCGTTGCATGAAAGATCATGTAATTGTTTAAAATCTGTTGCAAATAAGCCAGGGTGCAGGGTGCATTTTGTTAATCAGCAGTCATCGCTGCGCTTAATTTGTTTTTTAGAAGGTCCTGCATCGCCTTGAAGGATTTGCCTATTTTTGCCACTTTCGAAGGGACCATGGTGGTAAAAATCCAAGTCGTAGCGTCGCTGCAGGTCCTTAAGCCATGGGTTAAAAAGAGTGGCTTTAGTAGGGTCCGCCTAAAGTGAAGTAGCAGCGGGCAGCACAAGTGTTTTCCCATTTTAGATCACATAGGAAATTTTGCTCTCATATACAGTCCAAATGACTGAACAAATTTAGATCAGAATTAGCAAGAAAGTTGAACTTTGCTCAGAAACTGTGCTTTCTTTGGTTTGGTGGAAATCTGTTCTGCAGTGTTTGGGATAGAAGTGTTTTTACACATTGTGATTGGCTGGATTAGAATGGATGTTTTTGTCCCACTGCCTTGAAAATCTAAAGTTAGCACTGACTCACGCGCTTCCCCCTGTGGAAATAAATCACTGCCATGAGGGCCCAACCTCAGGGCAGTGGTCATGAGTACCCAGACGTGTGGAAAATAGAAAGAACTCCAGAGAATAATGCTCCTGAAATGGTGCAAAACTCGAGAGGCAAAAGCAACCCATGCCTGGTTATCTTAGGTGCTGGAATAGACTGCCATTTTGTGCCCACCTTGCAAATTTAGGGCAGTGTGAAAATAAAAGAACAAGCAAAGCTAAACACAATTTTTGGCCCCTTGGAAGGGGGGGGCTCAGGCACAGATCCATCTGGCCTGGGGGCCATAGTATCCTCAGTATCCTCATGCTGCCCCCCCCCCCATATACATATTGTTATTTAAAAAAAATAGCTGCCATCACATCTTTGTTTAGTCTGTGGTGGCAGCCAATCAGGTCTCATCTTGAGATCTGTCAGCTCTGTGGAACCTCTGCAGCATGAAATATCTATATTTTGTCAACTTTAATTTATTCAAAACTACTGAACGGCATTGCATTAAATTCCAAAAAGCACACTTTCTGGACCAATATATTGCATTCTGTAAAATTTGTTGTATTTTACTTCATCTGGCTGTATCTGTGTCTAAGTTTCCTATGGAAATATGAATGGGGAAAATGCATTTAGGGACTCCCTCTTTTTCTCAGCCCAGACTTGATGGACCACCCCAAAATTCAAGGAAGGAGCTGAGGTAAAAGAATGTTTTTTGAGAAAGTTTTGTGAAGATTCATCAAACAGTGCCAAATTTATAAGCAAACCAAAAAATGCTTTTCCTATGACAACATGGTCCTAATTAAAACTACCCAGTGGCGACCGCCAATGAGTAATATGTGTGTATATATATATATATATATATATATATTCACTGGAACAAAACCGCTAACCAGCTAATCACATGATTACAACAAATGTAAGAGTTGCCTGTCCACCTCCCCTTTCGTGGCGGCAAGCCCGCCATGAAAAGGGTGGTGGAGAGGCGACTAAGGGGACCCTAGCAGATCCCCTGCTGCTCCTGGGCCTTCGGGTGCATGCGGGGTGGGGGCACATGTTGTGCTTCTCTGGTTTTGCCATAATGTGCATGAAGGTGCAGTCAGTGCTCTGGCAATGTCAGCCTGCATGCTAGGCTCTTCTATGAGCCTAACAGACTGCTGCCGTCAGACCGCCCCAGGATCGCCCGCCAGACCAGGATTGAAGTCCTAACCTGGCGGGCGGCAGCACCACGGCTTTGGTGGTCCTACAGTGGACGCCACGTTACACCGTCCACTGTAGGACCCCCAAAGTTGTAATAAGGCCTTTCATAACATGGAGATTCCAGACCCTCTAACCAAAACCTATAGCGGCGAACCTTTCCCTTTTTGCGATTAAAAAAACCCTCTTAAGTGGATACTCGTTTTTACTACCCTCCACAATTTAGGTACCCTTGAAAATAGTACAATTTGGATGATGGATGGTACTTTTAAATTAACCCCCACATCCATCCACCCAAATATACACTATTCACAGTTATATACATACAATACTAGGCCCTTAATTTATGGTTTGTTACAGGATAAGCAAGCAGCTACCTACAGCTAATTTTGAACTATTACAAAGGAAAAAACTAGAAACAAAAGCCCTCAGAAAGTAATTATGGATTTCGATTCAGCAATGATTACAACAGTTTAAAAAAAAAATGTATCCAGAGACCAAAAAGCAGGGATGTTTTTCCCATTTTCTAAGGCTCTTTGAAGAAAAAAACAAAAAAAATCCCTAGCAGCTGATTACATGTACAACGGCAAATTGCAATGAGAAGTAAAAAAAATTATGTGCATTAGCTTTTGTCCCTCCTGCACATGTAGACGATTTCTACACTGCAATCATTCAATCGGCATATTCATTTCAAAATAGGAAATGATGGCCCAAATTTTAAATTATTTTAAAGAAACATACCTAAAAAAATGTTAGGCTGCAAAGCAACTGCCAAATTGAATGGTGGAATTGCTACCTAACCTGCTTAGAGGGAGGGGCAAAACCAAATACCGCGGTGGATGGTCAGCCTAACTCAATAGCTCAATTGGCAAAGTCCAACCAGAATCCTATCCATTTTTTGAAATTTTGAAGGAGCAATGTTTTCAAGAAATGAGAGAAGTGTAATGTTTTGCCAGTAGTCTGCAACCAAAACGAACTAAAAAACTAAAGAGATAAATGAAAGACTCCTTACCACTGTTTAGCAATTCAGAATGTTTGGTTGCACAGACTGCCTAGAAAGCATTGCCTACTTTTGAAATTACTAACCTCAATTACAAATGAACAAACTCAACTTTCTTGACGTAAAAAAAAGTAACTAATCATAATTGTCAATTTTCATAACATTACAGTATCTTACGTGGAACAGTCTTCTTTTCTCAACTGACAGTAGTATTTTAAAACCCTTCTACTGTCATTCAACTCTAACCAATGAAACATTACTCCTCAAATGCATCCATTTGAAAAACCTGAATTTTTCTTTGAACTTTTTTAATTCTCCAATTCAAAAACTACATACGGTAATTTAAAAAATGTACTAGTAAACCATTTTTAAAAATCCTGAAAAAATATATTTTTCAAAACAATTTGCTCCCAAATTAAAGGGGAACATGACTATAGGAAGTATTACCATTTTACAGCTCATGCACTCCCAACTCCTTGCAGTCAGCAATTAAGTATGAAAATCGTGTACATTTTTTATATATATATCTATATATCTATATATATATATCATCATCATCCAAAAAGATGCTGTCGACGGGGACCCCTAACCCTGCAGAGCGGTCATGGCAAATACGGGAGACAGCAATTCCCGCAAACAACATCCAACCAAGAAATGCGCCAAAACTCAGTTCCTGGACAAAAGTGCTTTATTTCAATTGGCGCAGGTAGTCACGTGACAGAGGCACCTGACGCGTTTCGGCATTTGCCTTCATCCAAGGTGTGTCCTCCTTAAGTGCAGTGTCCCAGTTTGTATTAAATCACACACCACTTCGTTGGCCACACTCAAACTCCCAAGATGCAATTCATGAGCCAGCATACTCACAGTGTGTAATCTTCGTGATGTTTGGCATATGCTGTTTCAAAGTCTCGATGTAATCAGGTAAGTATCGCACAACTGTGGGGGAAGACTGGTGCACTTCCATTAGCACGTGATTACCCCACAATCTCAAATCAGCGCTGGGTCCAGGAACTGCAGAACAAGGCATCAGCCTTGCTCTGCTCCCTTTCTCACCCCTTCTCACAAAAATCGCCGGCATTCCTTAGGCTCGTGACAGGGCGAGCGGGTCATGCCCCCCAATTTAAATCATCCAAAAAGATGCTGTCGACGGGGACCCCCAACCCTGCAGGGCGGTCATGGCAAATACGGGAGACAGCAATTCCCGCAAACAACATCCAACCAAGAAATGCGCCAAAACTCAGTTCCTGGACAAAAGTGCTTTATTTCAATTGGCGCAGGTAGTCACGTGACAGAGGCACCTGACGCGTTTCGGCATTTGCCTTCATCCAAGGTGTGTCCTCCTTAAGTGCACTGGCACACTGCACTTAAGGAGTTCATCTTGGGAGTTTGAGTGTGGCCAACGAAGTGGTGTGTGATTTAGTACAAACTGGGACACTGCACTTAAGGAGGACACACCTTGGATGAAGGCAAATGCCGAAACGCGTCAGGTGCCTCTGTCACGTGACTACCTGCGCCAATTGAAATAAAGCACTTTTGTCCAGGAACTGAGTTTTGGCGCATTTCTTGGTTGGATATATATATATATATATATAAAATCCTGGTAGAGTGTATCTTTGCAACCTAAATAGAAAAAAGGGTTAAAATACAAAGTAAAATTACCCAACAGTCGACTCATATACCTAAACCACATCTGCTAGACTCTCCCCACAGGAAAGATACCCTTAAAACTATATTTAATTATAAAATTAAGGGCCCGATTATGACGTTGGATGGACCGCCACTGACCGTCTGTTGGTGGCGGTCCTTCTGACATCTGGTGCTGCAGTTCGACCGCTGCATTATGATGCGTGGTGGTCAGAGGCAGCGAGAGGAGGGACCGACTGACGCTTCCGATGGGCTCAAGGATCCAGTTGGACTGTCAGAACACAATGCCCTACAATAGGGGCGGTGCCTGCTCAGGCATTGCCGTAAGGATTATGATGGCCCATTCCGACTGCCTTTTCATGGCAGTCCGACCTCCCTGAAAAGGCAGCTGAAATGGGACTTTAGGGGCCCCTAGCAGGGCCCCTGTTCCCCGTGGGCCTCCGAAGTGGGCCCAGGCGGAGCACCTCTGGTGTTCCCCCAAACATCCATGCCCCTTATGCCAGGCACCACATAGTGCCTGGCACAAGGGGCATGGATGTTAGAAAACACCCGTTTTTCCATTGTGGGATGTGCTGCGGCCTAAAAAGGCCGCAGCACAAGCCGCAATGGAAAAGGTTATGATTCCGAAGGCCTACACGGCGGTCGCATCATAGTTTGGTGGGTGGGAACTCCGACTACTTGTCGGTCTGTCCCAATTCTACTGCGATGTCAGTCGGGTACATCGTAATGAGGCGATAAATCAGAGGTCTTCAAACTTTCTGATGCCGAGACCCGCCTGTCAAACTTTTTTAGGTGTAAGGACCCCCTTCTGACAACAATTTCTAGAACTTGGTACTCCTCACCCTTGACAACTATCGACAACCATAAACACCCCCAATTCCCACAGCAAATAATTTTTACATTGGGGAAATAAATTAAACAGTGTTTAGCAAACCGAAGGTCAGTGAGCGTGGGAGCTTGGTCAAAGGTGTGGCTAAACCAAAGGCCTCATTTATGAGGCATTGGCGAAGGGCACCACCACAAGGCTTCTTGCTGCGCTGCCCTACGTCACTGTTAAAGGGCAGGAATACACCTTGTTTATAAAATATGGTGCATTCCTGTCCTTTCCCCCTGCGTTGGCACACAGATTGCTGCCTATCGCCAACATAGGCAGGATTGTTTTTGTGCAGGAAGCCTCACCTTCCCACACAAAAACAATCCTGAGAGGGGTTTTCCTCTTTCCATGTATGCTGCAAAATGCAGCACACATGGAAAGTGGAAAAAACGAGGAGAAATGAAAACATTTCTCCTTGTTACGCCTGCTGTGGGAGGCTTATGGTTTTGGCGCTGCTCAAGGTTTACATGGTTTTGCAAATCTGGGGAAGCGTCAAAATCCATGGGTGTTGCATGGAACACCCACCTAACGCCCATGGAACGCCTCCTTGACGCAGGGTAAGGCAACGCAGTGACTTGCTCTGCCTTGCATTACTCCATATCTATGAGGACATGCAAAGCCACCCAGGGTGACTTTGCGTCGCCTCGTAGATATGATTGAGACGCTTGTGCCGCCAAAGCTTCAAAATAAGTGACACTCCGGCGGCGCAAGCCTCTCATAAATCAGACCAAAAATATTTTGTTCACTTTTTTGGTCTTTCACCATCAGGTAGCAAGATATAAAATAATGGGTAGTTTAAATGAAAAATAAACGTAAAAAGTTGTAACTCAGTGGGAAATGCACTGTAGTACATTATGAAACCTATGTTATTTAATGCAATGCAGAGGTCTGTGTGTAACCAGAGAGCCACAGAATTAAATTTGGTTGGTTCAGTGGCGAATAGGGACTTGTGTATTTTTAGTGCTACAAGGTCACTGCCTGTGACGGAAAGCACTGTGAATGTGTATGTCATTATTTTATACTTGCATTGCACACATTATAAGCTAGACTACTACAAACTTTGCAAATAGTTTTAGGATAAAATGGAGTTTTTTAAATGTAGAATTTAGTAATACCGGACCATAAGTAATGCATTTATTTTGCATAACTTCACAGCCCAGTTGTTAAGTCTTTGCACTACCACTAAAAAAAAAAAAAAACATCTTTGCCATCACAGTGCTTGGAGTGATTTCGAGCAATTAAAGCCAGAATCGCTCCCAAGCACCCTTTACATTTGCAGAATAACTCCTTGGACAGATTTGCATTTTATTCAGGCAAGCAGGCACCCTGGCACTAAGGCTTGTTTGAACGATTGTTTTACCAGTCTGGTGGGCCTCTTTGTTTCACAGCACATGACACTCAATTAACTTCAGCGGAAACATTTTAATGATTGGAATGAAGAGTCCAGGGCCGGTGTCCTTGTCCAAAAGGAAGAGCACATGTTTTGGATTCCGGCAGAAGTGAGGTATGGAAATGCGCGACCCTCTTCCCAGGCCACCACGGCCCCCCTGGGGGTTGCGCCCCACAGATTGAAGACCTCTGCCCTAAATGTTCCTACCAGTCTGATGCAGCAGCACCCATCCATCCTTGACTGCGTTGATCCACCAACTAAATAAACAAATGTAAAAGCAGGTAATATTAGAAACAAACAGGAAACCATTGAAAATGTTTTTAATTTATTTGTAAATGTTTGTAATATATTTTTTAATACATAGTTTGATCAGATATATTTATAAATATGTGATTTTTTGTTTTTAAATACTGCTTCTAATTATAACATTTTAGAAAGACATTAACTTCATGTGTGCTATTTGTAAAAAAATTAATAAAAAATAAAATTTTAAATACTTGAATGCGTCTGTTTATAATTAACATTTCAATTGCTAAATGTATAAATGAATATATTACTTTTAAAGTCTGTGGTTATTGAAAATATATATATACCAAAAGTAGTATTTTTCAGTATTCATTAACAGTACTAATAATTGTGGAACATACAATAATTAAATCCATTTTGAAATACTTCCAATCCAATGCCCCTAAATCCTTAACATGCTAAAAATAAATTACATTGTATCGTATTGTAATTGCATTTATATAGCGCTTACTACCCCTGACGAGGCGTCGAAGCGCTTTTTCGGCGAGTAGCACGCTACTCCGAGACCCATAGAGGATTAGTGTTGAATTAGTATAGTGAAACATGAAAGTAATTTTAAGTGGTGGATAGGTTAGTCAGTTATTTGGATTCGGAAGGATAGCAGAAGGATAGAAAAGGAAAAAAAAGGTTTGTATTTATATAGTGCTTGTTACCCCTGATGGGGTGTTGAAGCGCTTTTTCAGCGAGTAGCAGGCTACTCCCGAACCCATAAAGGATTAGTGGTGAATTAGTATAGTGAAATATGAAAGTAATTTGAGTGGTGGATATTAGTCAGTTATTTAGATTGAGAAGGGTAGCAGAGGGAAAAAAGGGTGGCATTCATATAGCACCTGTTACCCCTGATGGGTGTTGAAGCGCTTTTCTGGCGAGTAGCACGCTACTCCGGAACCCATAAAGGATTAGTGTTGAAAATTAGTATAGTGAAATATGAAGTAATTTGAGTGGTGGATATGTTATTCAGTTAATTGGATAGAGAAAGGTAGGTGGCGGGATAGAAGAGGGAAAGAGGTTTGTATTTATATAGCGCTTGCTACCCCTGATGGGGTTTTGAAGTGCTTTTTTTGGCGAGTAGCACACTATTCTGGCACCCATAAGGATTAGTGTTGAATTAGTGTGGTGAAACAAGAAAGTAATTTGAGTGGTGGATATGTTAGTCAGTTATTTGGATTGAGAAGGGTTGTGGAGGGGTAAAAAGGGAAAAAGGTTTGCATTTATATAGCGCTTGTAACCCTGATGGGGTGTTGAAACGCTTTATTGGTGAGTAGCACGCTACTCTGGAACCCAAAAAGGATTAGTGGTGAATTAGTATAGTGGAATATGGAATTTGAGAAGTGAACATGTTAGTCTGTTATTTTGATTGAAAAGGATAGTGGAGGGATAGAAGAGTGAAGGATGTTTTTTTTGTTTTTTGGAGGTCATCGCAGTAGGAGGAGGCTTTTAGATGAGTAAAAAGGGGTTTTGGAGGGGAAGAGTCAGAGGGAAGAGTTTAGAAAGGCTTGTTTTGCGGGATCGGTATAGGAAAAAGAGGTGTCAGATGATGCACGGAGGGGTAGAGTAAGGGAGAGTCTAGAAAGGGTTATTTGGGGGATCATAGTAGTGGTATGGGCTTTGGGATAAATGAGAGAGTGGATGTAGAGGATATATTGATAGATGTATAGGGTGAGAGATAGGGTAGTGCATTGGAAAGAGTAGTATAAAGAAGTTTGAGATGAGTCAGAAAGTTGGGCTAGAAGATATATTGAGAGAAGCATTGGAAATGCTAAATTAGAAGAAAGTGGTAAAAATATAGATCCATAAGTACATTGAAAGTATATAGATGCATACATCAGATTTAGCAACATTTAAGGGATATTATTTATAAAAAATAATAGTATCAGAATATTAATTGGGTATTTTTTCTCTATTTAAAATGTCATTAAATTTTTTTTGACACAATACTAAAGCTTTTTAGTAATCTAAAATATTAATATTTCCAAATGTTAGTTTTTTAAATTATACATTTTAAAAATGCTCTCTGCTTAGGGCCCCTAACATCTCACTACTAACTATAAACTATATATCAGATTAAACAACATTAATATGTTTTATCTATTTTATATATTAATAAATGTTTCTACTACACAACACTAGCATGTTTAGTATTCATTCAAATTATTATTTTACAATATTACAATTTGTTCCAATTTTTTTAATATACTCCCCATCTAGGTCCCCCAAGCCCATAACATCCTACTCCAAATAATGCATTTTATTAGTTTTTTTTAAAAATAATAGTATTTATGTTTTTTTTTAGGTTTATAATTTGCATTGTTTTAAATACTCCCCATTCATGGCCTCTAAACCCTAACATCCCACTCCTAAAAATAAATTACATCAGATTAAACAACATTTAATTGATATTATTTTTTATTTAAAAAAGCCAGAATATTAATAGATATTTATTCGATTTTAAATATTATTCAATTTATATTACACAATACTCAAGCATTTATTAGTATTAACTATAAATATTATTTAAAAATGCTATAATTTAAAAAAATATTTTTTAAATACTCTCCATTTAGCGTCCCTAAATCCCTAATATCACACATCTAACAATAAATGTTGTTAGATTTAAAAATATAACTCCCTTTACCTTCATTTTTAAACCGATTACCGCAAAAATCCCATTTTTATTACCCCCAGCAAACCCCTTACCTTTAATTTTTATGTTAATACTTTAAAAGTCCAAACCTTTATATTAATGGGGTTAACCCCCTCAATACTCTTACATTATTTTTTTACACAAATAACCTTTGCCCCTTTACATCATCTAACAATAATATACTTACCTTACTTACTTTATGGTGTGTTGTAATGTTTTGAGTGGTAAAGACCTGTTTGGCAAAGTACCATGTGTTGTAATTGCTGCATGCTAAATGTACCGCATAGTTATTACTACGAGGGAAAGCTTGCATGCTGATGCACTAGGTAGCTGATAATCTCCTGCACAGGAACCTTAAAAGGGTCTAGCTGTTTTGAGAGACAGTCATGAGTGAATCTTTTCCACTTGCCTGCATAACAGGTCTATGAACTCAGGTGCCAGATCGCCAGGTTTAGCTGTCTGGGTTTTGGGTTTCTGAGCTAGCAGTTCTGCTGAGATAGAAGGAACGGCCTGATTGGTAGCTTCTCAGGTGGATTGGTTGACATCACTAGAAGCATGAGATACCAGGGCTGTCTTGCACAGGTTGGTGACACAAGGATGAGGGCCATAGACACTTGTTCCATCTTACTCACCAATAAAGGGATGAGGGAGAGAGACGGAAAAGTGTATGCAAACATCCCTGACTAGCTCATCTATAGTGCATTGTTCATGTAATGTCCGTGTCAATGGCTGGAGGTGAAGGTTTGGCATTTTGTGTATTTAGGAGTGGCACACAGATCTATATGTGGGGTCCCCCACCACTGGAAGTACGTGTGAAGGACTTGGGTGTGGAGTTCCCACTCGTGGATTTGTTGATGCGTTCTGCTGCACAGGACCGCACTGTCATTCTCCAGTCCCAGCAAATACTCGGCCACCATGAGAATGTTGCTGTGGATTGCCTTGTGACAAATTTGTTAAGCCAGTGGAGAGATCTGGGGAAGTGGGGGCCCCTTTGTTGGGAGCATTGGTGCGTGCAGACAAGAGCGTGACATTCTGTGTCACAGCTCGTGGGTGCCTCGCGTCGTCTTGGGAATGTAATGTTTTGAATATGTTAGATGGTTGGGAGGTGGGAGTGAACGGTGGTTGTGGCATTCGTTATGTATACCTGCTACCTACAGGACGTGTCTTAAGGAATAAATCACGTCAAGAGAACAACCGTCTCTGCTTCTTCATTTCCTGCATATTGGACTTTCTTACACTGGCGACGAGTGGGAACTTATCCACCATTTTATTGGAATTTACATTTGTTTTTCTTTTTTTTTCTTTCCCGATATTTCATCCTTTCCAGACGGATTTTGCATCTCTTACTTTGGAACGCAACGAAATTGCTCTTACTGAACTGAAGCAATTCCTGACGAGGCCGGTCTAACATAGCCTGCCTAGCACTTGGTTAGAGTTTTTATTTACGGATTAAAGGTCGTACCTTAGTTTGGACCGTTGGTGGAGTTTTCTTCTCGGCCGCGTTATTCGAGCGGCAGTGGAATTCCATTCTTCTCGAGCTACCTCATCTTCACTCGCATCCTCGAATTTCCGGAGCTTTCCTTGTGACGTTTTCACCCTAGTGACGTACAATTGAGGATCAGCGTAGACGCACTGGAGCGCTGACGTGCACACTTCTTTGTCATCACGTAAGTCACGCAACGTGAACCAACGTGACCGCCATCTTTGTTTCTCCACCGGTATCCTAGCAACCAACCGTGTTCACCGGAGCTCAGCCGAAATTTGCAGCTCGATTTTTTTCAAAATAACGCGCTGCCATCGGAAGAAGGTGACACGGAATTCAAGGAATTTCTTCGGTAATATTCATACCGCGTATCTCTAAAGGTACAGCCATCATCCTTCGGTGACACGCACACCGCGTGTCATTAAAAAGTACTTTTATTGTATTTTGCTTCTTTCTATAATTCACTATTGATTCATACGCTTACTGTGCATTTCACTACATAATCTGCATTACAGTTGTATTATTGCATTCCTCTGCTATAGTTCTGCTACAACCTATAATTGCATTACGTTTTCTTTTTATTTATTTTTTATATATGCTGCACTGTGCCTTTCATTGAACCATGTCAGGCATCATTCCTCCTCCCTCTTTTCTGTCTTCAGCTGGCGAACTTCCCATGGACTGGGAAGTATGGGAACCGGTTTTCTTAGCGTATGTAGAAGTATTGGAGGGTAAAGAATGCGAACCTGAGAGAAAACTTGCTTTATTAAAACATTGTTTAGGAGGTATTGGGTTAAAAGAATTCAAAACCTTACCTGCATTACCTAATCCTGGCAACATCAATGTTTATGAATATGCTTCTTTACAGCTTAATTTACGGTATGGTAAAAAGAAGAACATTGTGATGGAAAGGTTAATTTTTTATTCACGGAAACAACGAGCGGATGAGTCCATTGAAGATTTTGTATCAGCACTTAGATCATTGGCTGTTACATGTGACTTCGAGCACATATCATACGAACAAGTTCTCCGAGACCAAATCTTAATGAGGACAAATAACAAGAAAGTCCAAGAACGTCTATGGACTACATCTGACATGCCATTAAATGTTGCCATTGACATAGCCAAGTCCATAGAACATTCCAAAAAATTCGTTAAAGAAATTAGAGACAATGATAAAGGTGATGTTTTCAACGTCTCTAAGGAGATAGATAAACAAAAGAAATCCTTTCCACACAAATGAATTTTTTTTCAAAATGTGATGATAAATTTAAGGGTACAAAGTATGAGAAAAAAAATACTCAGCTATTTTGCTACAGAGGTGGGAGTGACGGACATTTGGCCGACTCTAAAAACTGTCCTGCTATTGGGAAAACGTGTTCAAAATGTAACAAGAAGGGTCATTTTGGAAAATTTTGTAGATCAGTTCCTAAAAAGTGAATTATATTCAAGACATGTATGATCATGACAGCCCATATGATGGTAATGAATATGAAGTCAACACTGTCATTAATATTTGTGGGGGCGAAGAATGTACAAAATTTCCTTCATGTTTCATTGCTGTTGACAATACTGATTTGAAATTTCTTGTAGACTCATGTGCATGGTACACTATTATTGCTTTAGACATTTTTCATGACAAGTGGGCTGACAAAACACTTTCTCCACCTGATGTGTCACCTGGAGGTTATACAGGACACAAAATTAACCTTGTCGGGTTTTTCTGGGCCAACTTAGTGTTTTCGGGACGCCATACTTTTGGCAAAATATATGTTGCAAGATCAGGGCAGTCACTTTTAGGGGGGCCGCATCAGCAACAATTAGGAATTAAGCTTGATCCTAGAGCTGATCCCTCGGTTTATGCTGTTGAGTCTCACAATACTACCCACAGAGACAACTCTTGTCTTGTTGATAAATTAATGGAACTGTTCCCCAGTGTTTTCAGTGGGAAATTAGGGAGATATCTGGGTTTTGAACATGTCATTATATTACACGACAATGCTGTGCCTGTTTGTCACAAAGTGAGGAATGTTCCCCTTACTTATAGGAACAAATTAAAGGACATGCTTAAAGACCTGTGTCAAAAAGACATTATAGAACCCATTGAGTCATCACCGTGGGTTTCTCCCATCGTAATTTCCATTAAATCTTCAGGCGAGCTTAGGCTATGTGTGGACCTTCGCATGTAAATAATGCTATTTGGGTAGATGCCCACCCCTTACCCAATCTCCATGAGATGGTATCAACTTTAGCTGGTGCACAAGTATTCTCATGCATCGATTTAGCTAGTGCCTACCATCAGGTCGTCCTTGCCGAGGAATGAAGGAACCTCACCGCTTTCATTACTCCTGAAGGGCTTTTCAGGTATCGCTGTATGCCTTTTGGTCTTGCCAGTGCTGCCTCAGTTTTCCAAAGGTTGATGAGAGACACATTGGAGGGATTAAATGGCGCCATTGCATTTCAAGACGATATACTTGTGTATGGCAAGAATGATGAGGAGCATGATTTGAACTTAGAAAATGTAATTGCTGCCCTGTCAAAAAAGGGTCTCACTGTTCGCCTCGATAAATGTAAAATCAAGGCAAAGGAAGTAGAGTACCTAGGACATACCATCAGTGGAATGGGCATCAAACCTAAACGTAATCACATTGAAAGTATTATAAATGCACCCATTCCCACTTCCAAAGAACAATTGGTGGCTTTTCTGGGCCTTATTGAATTCTACGCAAAATTTATACCCAATTTTGATCCATTTAATGTCTCCTCAAAAAAAATGCAAAATTTGTTTGGACCAATGACATGTCTAAGGTTTTTGAGAATTTGAAAGAGTTTATTGTGAATGCCCCATGTCTTAAGCCATTTGTATGTGGAAAAAAGTGTATTATTATGGTGGATGCTAGTAGCACTGGTTTGGGTGGTGTCCTTTTACAAAGGGACAATGAGAAAGAGTGGATTGTGTCGTATGCCTCCAGAGCACTGAGAGATGCAGAAAAGCACTATTCGGTTATAGAGCGAGAGTTATTGGCTTGCGTTTGGGGGGCAGAACATTTTAGGACTTTCCTATGGGGTACCAAATTCACTATAAAAACTGACCATAAACCTCTTGTTTTCTTGATGGCTCCAGGCGGAGGGCGGACAGTGTCTGCACGTCTTGCGAGACTTGCTTCCAGTCTTTCCAGTTCCAGATAGAATATGTTCAAGGTAGGGCTAACATACACGCTGACTGCATGTCTAGATTACCCTCTTCTGTGGAATGTCCAGTAAAGATTCAAGACGAAGAATGTGAAGTAGCGTTCACCACGCGTGATGTTAACCTAGTGTATGGTGAACAAACTAATCTACGGGAAGATGTTTGGCTCCTGGAAATGGAGAAAGATGTTGAGTTGAGTAATGTTGATCCAGCGCAATATCAGCAAACAGCATTCATACACATAATACTCACTTGGGCCCATACATTCATACTACGTTAATACTTACGCTGGGTGTCAGATATACTCTTTTATCAAAATCCCTGCTACCAATTACCTTCTGATTGAAGAGTAATGACTTACCAATGGATCCTTTGCTAATTGGGAAGTTTAAAATGAGTGACATTCATTATAATACATAATCCTGAAATGACCACAGAGTCAGGAAGTTTTAAAATGTTTATCTAAAGTTTTTAGCAGAGTAAAATACAGAAAAGACACGGTATTTGATCAGAATACCCAAGTAAAAGCATAGAATAATTATTGCTAATAAATGACGGTGTTTAAGGAAAAGAGAGGATAGAGACAGCAGCGCAACTAAAGGTTGCATATATTTACCTAAGTGCGAGAACCAAACCCCTTAGCCAAGGAGTTGGAAAGAATAGGACCCAGGAAGGATGAAGAGCAAAGACTTCCTTCAGGATCAGGACAGGACTGGTGACCTCTCTATAACGACGCCTGCGCCTTTCCCCTCTCTGGTACTCGGTTTCTCCTCGATTCTCCACGTCTAATGGACTCCGCCGCCCCCTCCTCAGGACCTCTTCCGGACAGGGATTCAGTCAGCAACCGGTCAGCATGGCAGTCTGGAGCTCTTCTGTGTTCTGAGAATCTGTGCTAACTAATTAACTAATGCTATATTCTATTATACCCTTCTACGCCCATGTACCTCCCATTAATGTTGCTAAAATATGGGACCACTACTTCTGATTGGGCAGGGACAGGGGGTGGATTCTCGCACCATGACAAATTTGGCATAAATTGTGAAGCCTATTGTTTCTAAGTTCCCACCCCTTCAAATTAATACATTCACTTTATTTCCCACCCGTCTCACGGCAAATATTGTAAAATTTTACAATGAAATGTATCAAATGTATCAATATAGCACATGTAGAACATCCTCTTCGGCCAATAGGTCGTGGCCGTGTGAGACATCCAAGTTGACTTCATTTTGGCAGGCATACAGGACACATGCGCAGAACCATCTGTCTCTCGAGTTTCAAGTCACCAACCCAGGCCCAAGTTTACGAATTACTAAAAGTGCAAGAAGAAAATATTAAAATCACAAATAAAATGTTTCACTGTATACCTACTTTCCCTACCTTATTCCCATTTAATTATAATACTATCCCGCATTAGTAGCATTAAGAAAACGACAATTTAATAATGACATGAGAGCAAGCTTAAGCATGTGAAAACATTGAGCAGCCATTTTAGTGCACACTGCGCAGAAGCAGAAGTTTCCCACCAAGCAAAGAAAGACGTCACACCATGTGATCAGGTTGCGACATGCGCCGCGCTTTAGCGGCCATTTTAGGTTAGGAACAAGCGTTATTCATTAGTAAACCACATAGGCAAGCATCTGTCCCTCTCGTATTTGTGTATGCAAGGGTTAGTTTTACAATACAAGTTTTAATAAATTAATACTGTGAGGAAGATTGAATACAAGCAAGTTTCATTTGTGAAACCTTGCTCCATCAATCCCCTCTCTGATGGCGTTTCTGAGCCATCACAAACTACCCTCAATCAGATGCCAACTTCTAGCAAATTACTTCATTCTCATTCTCATTTTTACATTTTCTATTTTTACAATCTCCTTTCAGCTTCTTGTATAGTTCACTTCTCCATTCTTTGAGTTCGATTTCGTCCCTCTTTCTCTTCTTTCCTTTTCCTGTCACATCATATGTTCCATTCTTTCTACAGCATTTGCACCATATTGTTATTGTCAGGACTATTATTGCTATCCCTGCTAAGGGAACTAGTAATTGACCTATAAGTCCGCTACCTATATTAGCAAACCAGGTTCCAATTGACGATATACTATTTGTCAATCTTTCCCATACACTATCAACTTCCAGTGGTTTAAGTTCCTTCTCAAGTTTAGTTCTATTCTGAATATACGTTCCAGTTTCTGCACTCTTATCAGGAATATAAGTGCAACAGTGTTTCGTCTTCAACAATTTGCAGACTCCGCCCTCTTTTGCCAATAAAATGTCAAGAGCAAGTCGATTTTGCATCACCATAGAGCTAATCGCAACCATCTCCGCATTAATCATTAGAAAACCTCCAGCAGTATCCGTTGATAAACGATCAACCACTGTAGACAATTTGCATATTTTCCTTGAGTTCAGAATTATTCCCACTGAAGGTATCAATGCACCAAATATATCACCTACAATTTCAGAAAAACTAGCTCTTTTACTACGTGTTAATTCGCTATTGTTTTCATTGCTCCCAGTGTTTCTTTTTACGTGGTATATCTTTGGAAAAACTATTCCAAAATAACAACTTCCATACCACCGTGCAGGAAGCCTAAAGTAAGCCTTATTCCCGCATACATAATAGATTCCAGGAAAAACTGAATCCGTTCCTCCTTTGATTCCCCAACCTCCAAGAATTAAGAAATTGTGTTCACATTCACTGGTACCAATAAAAACATTGTTATAGTCAGTTTTTAACCTATGAAGACAAATTTTCCCTGTCTTTATGAAATCTAGAGCCATAGCAGCTTGAGCTTTGCCAGGTGTGTAACTCCCCTCTTTCTCAGCCCAAGGTGGTAAATGAACCTTATGCTCAGAAGCTTTCTTTTGAAAATCCTGTCTTCTATCTTCTACTAAATTCAAAAATACCTTTTCTTCTTCTAGCAAAGAACATGTTAGATTGTGTCTACGTGCATGTGTTATGTCTATTGATTTCATTGTTAAGAAAAATTCTCCCATAAACTGTGCATCTTGACTACTAAGCACTGGGTTCATACTCTTTCGAATCGGAACCTCAGAAAATATCACATCTAGGTTTGAGTAATAATACTGTAATCTACCTGTTCTATAAAATACACTTGTTAATACGCTACATGAAATGCCATATGTCAGTGGTAAGTGATGGTATGTTAATCCTTCTGCTACTGATTCAGGTAACTTCATACAGACATAACAATTACTAACTTCCATGGTGTCTACATACTGAAACAATAATTTTGTGAAAACATTTAAACTAGTGTCATTATCAGCTATCTCATGATGAATTTCTGCCTCGTCTTCTGCCATTAGCTCTCCTCTATGGCCCTTCATGTTTGCTGTCCTCCCTATAGTTTCATTATTAATCTTTTTATCTATTATCATCAGGTAAGGAACTGCTACAATCAGGACTAACCATACTATAAGCACCAATACTAGACTACATATGCAAACTGCACAACATCTTCTACAACATTTTTGTTTTGGTCTCCCAGTAACTCTATCGTCAGGCATTTTTCGACAAGGAAGATTGCTCTTCTTATCTCTATTCCTTTTCTTTAGAGGATTCTTTAGCTTAGTCAGGGTGGTCTTGTTTCTTTTTCTTACGTTAGCTCTGCACTTGTTCCTTCACCACCACTGTCACTTGATTCTGAGCTTTCAAAATCTTCAAGAATGATATAAGTCCAGTCTGGACCCTTAAATTTGTTATTCACGAGTCTCAACCTTTTACTTTTTCTTTTCCCGGACTTTTTCTTTTGATCAGTTTGACTTGTTACTTCAGGCACTTGATCTGGATCTTCACTTCTGGTTGTTATGTGGTATTTCACTCTTTTAATGACACTTGGCCAATGATCTCCTTTTCTTGGTTTAACTGTTTGCACTGTTTCTTTATCTTCAGATATCTTTTTATTTTCACTGCTTGGCACTGTTTTGTTTTCTGAAATTTCTGACTCACTTGGTTGTTCTTTTTCAGGTCTTATTGGTTTCTCTTCTGCAGCTCCACTGTGAGTTTCCAATAATTTACTTTGTTCTTTGTTCAATTCTTCATGTTCATTTTTATCAGTCTCTTTTTCTTCTGTGTATTCTTCTTGACCTAACTGATTCTGATCAGGGCTTATTGCACTGTGAACTTCTGCAGCCTGACCTGATTCTTCTAGACCTGTCTCTCCCTGTTCAAAGTCTATTAGATCTTCACTGTTTTGAGTCCAGTTTCCTTTCCCTATCTGATTTGGTTCAGGATCTTTTACTGGCTTGTCTTCTTGATCCTGAACTTCTTCTTCTTCACCTATCTGATCTTCTTCAATTTCTTTCAATTTTGTTTGACTTCTCGTTTGGTGGTAAACCTCAGGAACTTCTACCACTGGTATCCAATCCTGACTTGTGCTCGGTTGTTCTCCGTCAGCTTCTCTCGAACCTCGAGCCTGAGATTCTTCAGCTGGGCAACCTTCAGCTTCTTCAGTGATTGGTGTTGTCTGAAGATTCTCTTCTTCAGGTTCTGGTACTCTCTTTGTGTGGCTTACGTGAATCCAATTAGGTAATCCTGCACACTTCACTGCTGTATTGGTGGTCAATATCACTTGGCAAGGTCTGCTCCACCTGGGTGATAGACACGTTTCTCTGGTGTGATTCTTCACTACCACCCAATCACCAGGATTCAGATCATGTTCTAGTTCAGGCTGCCTGGAAACTGCGTCTTCTCCAACCTGGTGAGAGACAGAACGCACTAGGTCAGCCAATCCTTTACAATAGTCCAGCACCATATCATCAGATATATTCACCAGTTTGTTTGTGGGAACATGTGTTTGTCTCATTGCTCTTCCCATCATAATTTCGTGTGGGCTCAATCCTGTCGTTCTGTCAGGTATGCTTCTGAGTCCCATCAACACAAGTGGCAATGCATCTGGCCACTCCAATGATGTTGATGCACACATTTTTCCCAACCTCTATTTTATAGTGCCATTCAATTGTTCAACCACTCCAGAAGCTTCTGGGCGATATGCACAATGCAGTTTCTGTTTAATTTGAAATGCTTCACAGATCAGTTTGATCACTTCGCTGTTAAAATGTTTTCCTCTATCTGATTCCAAAGATACTGGGAAACCAAACCTAGGTATGAGCTCTCGCAGTAACAGTTTTGCAACTGTAATGCTGTCATTTCTCCTAGTAGGATAAGCCTCCACCCACTTTGAAAACAGACATACTATGACTAGTACGTATTTCAGCCCTCTGCATGGTGGTAACTGTATGAAGTCAAACTGGAGTCTTATGAATGGACCTTCTGCCTTCCCAATCTTCCCAAACCCAATTATCGTTTTCCTGCCTGGATTGTGCATTTGGCAAATCAGACATCTCTGGCAAAGATTCTCTGTAACAGCTCTGAATTTGGGATTGTACCAATTTCGTCTGAACAATCTAATCATTGCATCTCTCCCTACATGTGTGTCTCCATGATACATTCTGGCCATTTGTGAGAGTAAACAATCTGGCATGACTGGTCTGCCATCTGCACTGACCCATACTTCATCCTCTCTTCTTTGAGAACAACCTACTTTGATCCACAAATTCTTTTCACTTTCATCAACCTCATCTTGCAATCTTTTTACTTCATTCCAAGTTTCAGGTGGCATATACAGCATAAGTTGGCAGCTGATTCCCATTCTTTCCACCCTCTTATTGACTGACGTTCTGGTTTTTGCACAATATTGAGCCACCGGATCCGCATATCTGTTGCCGACTACCACCCAGTCATCTCCCGACTGATGTGCGGCACACTTCACCACAGCCAATTCTTTTGGTGATTGTATTGCTTCTAGCAATTCCTTTACAAATTGTCCATTTTTAATGGGGGATCCTGAAGAAGTCATGAAATCCCTCTGCATCCATAGTTGGCCAAAATCATGCACTACCCCGTAACCATATTGACTATCAGTAAATATAGTTACTCTCTGATTCCTCCCAATTTTGCAAGCTTTTATCAGCGCAATCAATTCAGCTACTTGTGCAGATTTTACTCCTGGTAAATAGGATGCTTCGACTATTCCAGTTAATTCACATACTGCATAGGCAGCAGTTAGTTTACCATCTTCATGTCTCTGACACGAACCATCAACAAATAGCTCCCTGTCTGGCTTTTTAAGAGGCTGTTCCTCTATATCTGGGCGAGGTTTTGTGCATAATTCTGTAATCTGTACACAATCATGTTCATCTTCTTCGTCATCTTTATTTGTCTCATGATATGGTTCTGGTAGTAAGGTTGCTGGATTTATTATTGTACACCTTACCATGGTCACATTTTCAGCACCCATTATTATTCTCTCATATTTAGTCAGCCGACTAGGAGTAAGATGCTGAGTTCGGGTTCTTGTCAACAGAATCACAACTGCATGTGGAACATAAACTTTTACAGGATGTCCCATCACAATTGACTCACTTTGTTCAATGCTCAAACAAGTTGCTGCCACTGCTTTTAAACATCCTGGCAACGCGGCTGCTACTGGGTCCAATGTAGCAGGAAAATATGCTATAGGACGTCTGTCTAATCCATGTCTTTGAGTTAGGACAGAAAGTGCACAATTTTCTCTTTCATGACAGAATAATGCAAATTCTCTTTTATAATCAGGCATGCCTAAGGCAGGTGCTGAACAAAGGGCGTTTCTCAATTTTACAAAGGCTTCTACACTTTCATCCTCCCACTCAACAGGGTCTTTTGCTTTCTTTTTGGTCATGTTAATCAAGGGTTTAGCCAGCATGGAAAAACTTGGTATCCATTGTCGACAGTAACCTACTATTCCTAGGAACATTCTTACTTGTCTTTGAGTTACAGGCATTTGCATTCTTTTTATTAATGCTACTCTTTCAGAGGTTACTCTTCTTTTTCCCCTCTCAATTTGGTGTCCCAAGTATTTAACAGCTGTGGTACAGAACTGTAATTTTTCAGGTGAGACTTTATGCCCTTCCTCTGCCAAAAGATTTAAGAGTGCTATGGAATCAACAACACAGTCCTCTCTGGTGTTCGACGCCACTAATAAGTCGTCGATATATTGCACTAAGACTGAGCTTCCTAGCATCACTAATCTTTCAAGACTCTTTTTCAATATCTGATTAAAAATGGAAGGACTTTCTGTGTACTCCTGAGGAACACGATTCCACACATAGACCTTGTTTTCGAATTTAAATGAAAATAAATATTGGCTGTCTGGGTGCAATGGAATTGAAAAGAATGCTTGACACAAATCAATTACTGTGAACCATCTTGCACTCCAAGGAATCTGGTACAGAATTACTGCAGGATTTGGCACTATAGGACAACATGGTTCCACAATTTTATTAATTTTCCTCAGATCTTGAACAATCCTGTATTTTCCGCTAGGTTTTTTTAAGCCCATTATTGGTGAATTACATGGGCTACTCATTACTTCTCTCAGTATGTTTTGTTCAACCATCCGGTTGATTTCTTCAATGACACCTGCTTTTACTTCTGCACTCATTTTGCACTGTTTTGTATTTGGGAAAATCGCACCTTCCTTTACAGTGATTTTAACTGGGTCTATTTTAGCCATGAGTCCTACTTCTTTTCCCGTGAAATCCCATACTACGGGGTTTACTGTACCTTTTAATTCTTCTGGCAACTCATCTTTTGTTAGTACTGAAAACATCTCATCTACTTCTGTACCTTGTTTTGCAACCATAATTTTATATACATGATCTTCATCAGGTGTCTGAACGGCCTCACCATCCGGTGTGCAGAAAATTGTACAATTCATTTTGCACAATAAATCCCTACCTAATAGGTTTACTGGACTAGAGTCGCACACTACAAATTGATGCATTTCTCTGAAATTTCCAATTTTAACTTCCATTGGTTCAGTGAGAGGTGTTCTAATTCTTTGATTAGCAACACCTACTACTTGGATATCTTCACCAGAGAGAGGAAGGTTTGGGATGTCTGCTGTTCTCACAGTAGACCGGGTAGCACCAGTGTCCAAAAGAAAAGTAATATCATTACCCTTCACATTTCCTTCAACATATGGACCTGACTGATCTACCTGCAAGGATGCGCCAAGTACGCACTCCTTCTCCCCCTCTCCTAGGCACCGTCATGCGTCGAACCTACAGAAATCATCCTGCAAAAGAAACTGTGAGGTCATATAATCATTCTTACCACTTCCTCCTGGGTATCCGATGTCTGTACCGTGCTTTGCTTACATTACCCTGAACAGGTGGAGGTGGCAACTGACTCTGAGGATTTACCCCCTGCTGTGAGTCATTCTGCGTCTGTGAATTTAAATTTTGATTTGGGCCATTATTATTTCGAATCTTTTTACACTCGTCCTTCCAATGCCCCAATTTTCCGCATCCATGACAAGGAAATTTCTTTTTAGCCTCTTCTCTGCTCCTTCGTCCTTTCATTCGTCCACCATTCCCAGAATCACCACTCATTCCAGAATCCTTTCCCTGAGTTTCATTGGGATTATCTAAGTTAATTCCCTGTTTCTCAGCCATTTTCACCTGTGCCCACATTACTTTCTCCTGCAATTTCTTGTGCCTGTCCTCAATATCATCCCCACAATATTTTGCATATTTCAGAATCTCGTCGATGGGTTCCCCTTGCCAGCAAAGCATATGCTGTTTAATCATCTGGCAAATCTCTGGCTTCAAACCGTACACAAATCGGTACACAAACTGACTCATGTTCTTGTCTCCAATGTCCTCAAATCCACTGTACTGTTTAAACACCTGTAAAAGGCGCTCATAATACGAATGAACTGATTCACTGGCTTCTTGGGTGGTTCGATCTATTTTCACCCAATCTGTTTCTTTTGGTGGTATTTTCCCTTTCAGGTAAGTTATTACCTGCTGATACTTTTTCATCACGTCACTTGATGGGGCACCTGTCTTTGGATCTCTGGGATACTCATCACTTGGCCAATCCACTGTGATCTTACAATCTGTCCATAAATCTGCAGGTACCACTATATCAAACAGACCATCTAAATCCTTCATTAATACCTTCGACACCTTCACAAACCTTTCAACCTGCTTGTACCATTCAATTGGCCTTTCTCTCAGCTTTTGAAAATCATTCGTAAATGATAAAATATCCTGTCTACTCCAAGGGACATGTACATAGCCTCCTCCTGCAACTTCTCGCATCGGGTACATTTGGTCAGCCTTTTCTGTCTCCTTCATCACATATTCGGATGCTGTTCTGCTTGATCGAGCTTCTTCCTTTTTCTTGGCCCACCTAGTTCTCCACTTATCTAGGTCTCCCCATTTTTGCAAAACTAACATTAATTCTCTTATTTGTAGTCTTCTTCCGGAGGCATTCATATTTTCTTAAATCTTTGTCTGAAAATTCTGCTCTATAGGGCTTCTGTAATACTTTTGATCTCCCTATTTCTATT
The DNA here is from genome assembly GCA_963921515.1 of Calotriton arnoldi. Classification (NCBI taxonomy): domain Eukaryota; kingdom Metazoa; phylum Chordata; class Amphibia; order Caudata; family Salamandridae; genus Calotriton; species Calotriton arnoldi. The sequence continues at coordinate 301,022 of CAWUFW010003461.1, read as the reverse complement.
CCCATCTATAGGGCTAGATTGGACAGCTTTTCATGAAATAACCTTACATTTCTGGTGATACTTCGGCACAGGAACAATAATTCTTCTTCATCATAGGTATTTAAACGTTCTACTCCTACATTTCCTGCTATCATTTCTTCTAATTCGACTTTTAATTTCTGAATATCCAGCATTTTTGGAGGTGTGCACAGCTTGTCTGATCCATCTACCCACCTTTCTAAGTCTTCAGGTGTTACTATGGTGGCACTTTTTGCCCCTGATGAAGTTACTAAACTTACATCTTTTGAACACTCAGGTATTTCTTTTCTGGGAGTACCCTTTACTGGACCTCTGACAGGTAAATCCATGAGAGATATTGTGGAATCACAATCACTAAATTGATCCTCAATTATGACTGGAGTGTCAGGTTTTGGAGGATTCACAGGAGTATTCATGGGAGTAGGTGCGGGTATCAATGGAGGGCAATTTCCTTGAGTACCATATAATGGTACTACTGGACCAATGGTTACAGGAATAGTCAATGAATCAGGATGTACTTTTATCTGAGTTATTTTCCGTACTAATTCTGCTCTGGTCTTTTCTAGGGCTTCCTTTTCTTTGTCATTAAGTATTCTAGTCGGGGTGAATTCATGCAGTACTTGTGGTACCATTGGAGTCTGTGGTGGTGCACTAGGAGGGAGTCCACTTGTCCCTTCCTGATATGGTGGGGGATTCCTCAACATTTCCTCCATAAACTCGTCTTCTGAATCCTCATGTCTCATTAAATGTTTTGTCTTCTCTGTACACTTTCCTCCTGAATTTTCTCCTTCTGTGAATAATGGATACAATCCCTCAGTAAGCATTGCCCTTCTCCATTGCTTCATCTGACCTTCCCTAGTCTCACGTAAATATCTGGGAAAAAATCCTGGATACCTCCCATTACTTCGAGATCGATCACGCTCAAATGCCTCAGTTTCCCACTCTTCTAAAGCTTCGTATTGAGTTAATCTAGGTCTAGGTTCTAAATCATTCATCCTTTGTCTCAAATTTTGAAGAATTCGCCCATTGAACGTGCCATTCTCGGGAAATGCTAATATACCATCATTTTTGGTATATTCTCTCCAATTCTCTATCCATACACAAGTATGATAACCTCTCTCCATCATCATAAATGAAGCGGGCGTTTTGGCTGGGGGAATAATAATTCCCTCCCTAGTCTTGATTGGTTTGTCCTTTTTGAAATAATTCTTAATCTTTTGTAAAAATGACATCTTTTTCTTCTCTCCGTACATCTTGGGCAAATATCGATGTATAAAATTATATTCTGCAAAGCCTAAATATCTCCTATCTGGACGATTTCCTGTCAAAGTCGGATCGCGTTTTAACATGCAATCCTTTACCCACTAAGAATTTCGCTTTTATAATTCTGACCAATCAAATTTCTGCTAATTTTTATTTCCGAACCAATCCTTGCGCGGCCTTTCTGTGACGTTTTTCGGTCAACCCCTCCTTTACAATCTGCGCTTCTCTGTCCCTCGCTGATTCAACCAATCCCAGCGCGGCACCTGTGATGTCAGTACTACTCCTGACTACTGACCCCTCCTTTACAAGGGTTTTCCCACGCCCGCTGAGTCCACCAATCCCAGCGCGGCACCTGTGATGTCAGCTCCCTCTCCGGTAACTGACCCTCCCTTTACCAAAATCTTACGCAAAACTTATTTTCTCTATAATTCTTAATTAAATTTCAGTAACAACATAAAACATTCGCTATCGTGCCAGTTTCTCTAAATTCGAAAAGATAGTTTCTTTCACACTTAGTAAAACCTTTCCGTTTACTAAAACATACACTACGAGTAAAACCCTTCCGTTTACTCTTCACACAAGCTTCCGAAATACCTGTTACTTCTTCAATGTTACCCTTTCTAGGTGATATAACATCAAATTTTCACCAGCGTACTCCTTCTGCTATTACTCACACGCATAGAGTCCCTAACGAGTACTGATAGCCCTGCTTAACTTTTCAGTACTATTTCTGCCTGACAGATAACCTCACTGCAGTATGGCTTCTACTTGCCACCCGCTATTCTTTTTACTTACCTACCCCGGGGTATTCTGGACAACATAAAACAAAAATAAGCGGATGTTAGTTAAAAAAAAAAATACAAAGTAAAATTCTCATTACCCAATTAACAAAAGGTAACCATCCTCTGATTACCAGAGTTCTGATCCAGCGCAATATCAGCAAACAGCATTCATACACATAATACTCACTTGGGCCCATACATTCATACTACGTTAATACTTACGCTGGGTGTCAGATATACTCTTTTATCAAAATCCCTGCTACCAATTACCTTCTGATTGAAGAGTAATGACTTACCAATGGATCCTTTGCTAATTGGGAAGTTTAAAATGAGTGACATTCATTATAATACATAATCCTGAAATGACCACAGAGTCAGGAAGTTTTAAAATGTTTATCTAAAGTTTTTAGCAGAGTAAAATACAGAAAAGACACGGTATTTGATCAGAATACCCAAGTAAAAGCATAGAATAATTATTGCTAATAAATGACGGTGTTTAAGGAAAAGAGAGGATAGAGACAGCAGCGCAACTAAAGGTTGCATATATTTACCTAAGTGCGAGAACCAAACCCCTTAGCCAAGGAGTTGGAAAGAATAGGACCCAGGAAGGATGAAGAGCAAAGACTTCCTTCAGGATCAGGACAGGACTGGTGACCTCTCTATAACGACGCCTGCGCCGTTCCCCTCTCTGGTACTCGGTTTCTCCTCGATTTCCACGTCTAATGGACTCCGCCGCCCCCTCCTCAGGACCTCTTCCGGACAGGGATTCAGTCAGCAACCGGTCAGCATGGCAGTCTGGAGCTCTTCTGTGTTCTGAGAATCTGTGCTAACTAATTAACTAATGCTATATTCTATTATACCCTTCTACGCCCATGTACCTCCCATTAATGTTGCTAAAATATGGGACCACTACTTCTGATTGGGCAGGGACAGGGGGTGGATTCTCGCACCATGACAAATTTGGCATAAATTGTGAAGCCTATTGTTTCTAAGTTCCCACCCCTTCAAATTAATACATTCACTTTATTTCCCACCCGTCTCACGGCAAATATTGTAACATTTTACAATGAAATGTATCAAATGTATCAATATAGCACATGTAGAACATCCTCTTCGGCCAAGAGGTCGTGGCCATGTGAGACGTCCAAGTTGACTTCATTTTGGCAGGCATACAGGACACATGAAGAAAATATTAAAATCACAAATAAAATGTTTCACTGTATACCTACTTTCCCTACCTTATTCCCATTTAATTATAATACTATCCCGCATTAGTAGCATTAAGAAAACGACAATTTAATAATGACATGAGAGCAAGCTTAAGCATGTGAAAACATTGAGCAGCCATTTTAGTGCACACTGCGCAGAAGCAGAAGTTTCCCACCAAGCAAAGAAAGACGTCACACCATGTGATCAGGTTGCTACATGCGCAGAAAAGTTCCCGCGCTTTAGCGGCCATTTTAGGTTAGGAACAAGCGTTATTCATTAGTAAAACACATAGGCAAGCATCTGTCCCTCTCGTATTTGTGTATGCAAGGGTTAGTATTTACAATACAAGTTTTAATAAATTAATACTGTGAGGAAGATTGAATCCAAGCAAGTTTCATTTGTGAAACCTTGCTCCATCAATGTCAAGAAGTGCATAGTACAAGGTTGGCCTGAACAGAGGAAGTTGTCGGGCGATATAATGAGTTATTTCAAAGTACATGACGAATTGGCTGTTGAAAATGGCTTAGTTATGAGATGTGATAAAGTTATCCCTCCCCACTCACTTAGAAACACAATTATTGAAATTGCTCATGAGGGGCATTTAGGGATTTCCTTTACCAGGAGACGTGTTAGAGAGCTATTTTGGTGGCCAGGCATTGACATTTGTGTTGACCATTTTGTACGTTCATGCATTCAATGTTCAAATAGTGACAAGTCAGCTGTTGCTCTACGCCCTGAGCCTCACCCTATAGATTTTCCTCCTGGTCCATGGCGCAAACTTGGTTTGGATATTATTGGTCCATTTAGTACTTTACCCAAGCATGAAGCTTTTGGCATCGTTCTTATTGACTACTATTCCAAATGGCCCGAGGTCAAAATGGTTAAGGAGGTCACCTCACAAAATGTTATAGAGTTTCTAGACGAGAGTTTTTGTAGGGAAAGGATCCCTCAAGAAATTGTCACTGATAATGGGCCCCAATTTGTTAGTAAGGAAATGGAAGGTTTTCTGGAGAAATGTGGAATTACTCATAGGAAAATTGCTGTTTTCCATCCCGAGGCCAATGGCCAGGTTGAGCGTTTCAACCGTGTAGTGAAGGAAGCTATTCAACTTTCAATAAAAGGTGGTCTAAATTGGCGTAACGCTCTGCAATCCATGTTGCTAGCATATAGGACTTCTCCCAATTCCGTCACCTTGGTCAGTCCATTTGAACTTTTGAGAGGGCGCAAACCTAGTACCAAATTGGCCCCTTGGTGGTTGAAGAAAAACCTAGGTGAAACCAATGATTTCTTCAAGGTGGACTCTGAGGCAGTCCAACGCAGAGTTGAGATGTACAAAAACAAAATGAAACATGCTATAAAAAAAAATGGGTTCTGTAAGCAAACATAAGATAATGATTGGGGATTTAATTCGCATAAAAAAAAAAAAGGAGGGTGTTGCCAAGGGTCTTCCTGTTTGGTCAGTCCCAAGAAAAGTCATTGAAGTCTTCAAAAATGCCGTTAGAATTGAAGGTGGCTCTGTTTGGAACCTAAACAGAGTCTCTCTGTTTAAAGGCGTAACTAATCTACACGAAGACCATAACAGCAATGTGTTTCTAGATGTTGGGGAACATAGTGACCAAGGAAACCATCCTCCTCCCTTCTGCAATTTTGAGAATTCCCCTGCTAGGGTGGTGCGTAACCATCGCCTTCTTGCAAGGTTCAAAGATTTTGTCATGAATTAAATCCGTATTTATTATTCATTATTTATTTATTTTAATTTGGGGTTTTTAAGGGGGGAAGGTGTGTTGGGAGCATCGGTGAGTGCAGACACGAGCGTGACATTCTGTGTCATAGCTCGTGGGTGCCTCGCGTTGCGTTGTCTTGGGAATGTAATGTTTTGAATATGTTGGAAGGTTGGGAGGTGGGAGTGAACGGTGGTTGTGGCATTCGTTATGTATACCTGCTACCTACAGGACGTGTCTTAAGGAATAAATCACGTCAAGAGAACAACAGTCTCTGCTTCTTAATTTCCTGCATATTGGACTTTCTTACACCCTTCCTTCGGGATGTAGTATATGGTTTTCTTCAGAAACAAGACCTCCCCACGGGACTCCACCTAGTGGCCATCAAAGCTAGGGCTAACACCCACCAACCACACAAGAAATCTGGGGATCATCCTGGACGACAAACTCACTATGACTGCACAAGTCCATGCAGTGAGCACTGCCCGCTTCTACATTCTACGCATGCTAAGAAAGATCTTCAAGTGACTGCCACACAACACTAGATGGACCATAAATCAGCACTAATCACAATAGGCTTGACTATGGCAATGCACTTCACGCCGGAATCTCCAAGCAACTCTTACATAGACTCTAGACTATCCAGAATGTCACCGCAAAACTTATAATGGATCTTCCGCACCACACCTCAAGGAGCTCCACTTGCTCCCCATGCACAATCGCAGTCAATTCAAACTCCTCACCCACACATACAAAGCCCTACACAACTTCGGACCATAACTCAACAGCCTCACCCACTTTCACCAGCCAACCAGGCACCTACGCTCTGCCTCCCTATCGCTCACACACTCCCTCACACTGACCATGGTCTGAGGCCTGCTCTCTCCCCAGCAGCTCCGCTGTGCTCTGCTCCGCCATCGATCCTCTGACCCCCTCCTCCTGCTAGGGTTCGAGGCCGCTCCGCGCCTGCCTGCCTGTTTGCCTGCTTGCCCAGTTACTGTGCCTTGTGCCCTTTAGTTTGTACTTCGTTTTTGCCCTTCAGTTTGTATTTCATTTTTTGCACTTCAGTCTGTTTCGTTTTGCCCTTCAGTCTGTGTTTCGTTTTTGCCCTTCAGTCTGTGTTTCATTTTGCCCTTCAGTCTGTATTTCGTTTTTGCCCTTCAGTAGTATTTCGTTTTCTCTTGTGCCCATTTTGCTTGTATTTCAGTCCTTGTGCCCTGTGTTTCACTCGTCTTTTCCTGCCATTTCCCGCCGCCGCCTCTGCCCCGCAGCCCCTCCCCCCTGACCGTCCCCGCCTCCCAGCTGCACGACCCCCCCCTTCCCTACTTAATGGCGGCTGCTGCGGGGGAGCGCGAGCAAGACTTCTGACCTTGGTCTGAGGCCTGCTCTCTCTCTCCAGCAGCTCCCCTGTGCTTTGCTCCGCCGTTAATCCTCTGACCCTCTCTTCCTGGTAGGGTTCGAGGCCGCTCCGCGCCTGCCTGCTTGCCCGGTTACTGTGCCTTGTGCCCTTCAGTTTGTATTTCGTTTTTGCCCTTCAGTCTGTGTTTCGTTTTGCCCTTCAGTCTGTATATCGTTTTTGCCCTTCAGTCTGTGTTTCGTTTTTGCCCTTCAGTCTGTATTTCGTTTTTGCCCTTCAGTAGTATTTCGTTTTTCTCTTGTGCCCATCTTGCTTGTATTTCATTCCTTGTGCCCTGTGTTTCACTCGTCTTTTCCCGCCGTTTCCCGCCGCCGCCTCTGCCCCCGCAGCCCCTCCCCGCCTCCCAGCTGCATTGCCCCTCCTTCCCTACTTAATGGCGGCTGCTGCGTGGTCGTGCCGCTGGCGCGCCAAAAGTCCAGCCCGTCCGCGACCCCGACCGCGACCATCGCCAGGAACCCTGGATCTCCTACCACCCGCTGCTACAGCACAGCCGCCCTCCACGCACTCAACCCCGGAAGACTCAGAGACTGGCCACGCCAAACACGACCCACAGCCAGTTCTCCTGCCTCCACTGCCGTCAGCACTTCACCACCACCCCGGCAACCAACACCAACACCTGTGACACCCTAAGATACATCCTCTTCAACGTGCGCTCCGTGCACAAACACGCCGTGGAGATCTGGAACCTACTCGACTCTCTCTCGCCCGATATCGCCTTCTTCACGGAGACCTGGACCAACGCCTCATCCGCCCACAACATCAACACCGCCATCCCGGACGGATATAAGATCCAGAGGAAGGACCGGCCCAACCACCATGGAGGGGACCTCGCCATCGCCGACAAGAACTACCTCCATCTCACCACCTCCAGCGAAACCTTCCCCCCGCCGAACACCTGCACTTCCAGATCCAGACCAGTCCCAACTCCACGCTCTGCGGAACCCTCGTCTACAGACCCCCGGACCCCCTTCGCCTCCACCATCACCGACCTCATCGCACCCCATGCCATCGCCTCAATCAACTACATACTCATCGGAGACCTGAACTTCCACCTCGACAACCCCAGTGACCCCAACTCCACCACCTTTCGTGACAACCTCACCAACATCGGACTTAAACAACTCGTAACCGCACCGACCCACAGGGCAGGACAACACCCTCGACCCCATCTTCGCAGCAGGAAACAGCGTCCACTTCAGCCACACAACGCAACCCCCATGGACCGACCACCACGGAGTACACTTCACCGTCGACAAACCCAAGGCACCCAAACCAGCCCCACGCCCACCGCGAAGGAACTGGAGCAAGGTCACCGACGAGCAACTCAACTCCACCCTCACCCGAGACAACCACACCTCGACATCTGACGCCAACGTCGCAGCCAGGGAACTCCACACCTGGATCTCCAACTGCACAGACAAGCTCGCCCGCTACGCAACCCTGACAAACAGCGCCCCAAGAAAGCCGCCTGGTTCACCACTGACCTCCAAGAAGCCAGACGTACCTGCAGATGCCTAGAGAAGAACTGGAGAAACAACAAGACACCAGAAAACTTCACCACCTACAAGGACGCCATGACGGACTACCACAGCCGAATCGGAACCACCAATAGGACCTTCATCCACAACACAATCCTCGGCAACTCCACCAACACCAAGGAACTCTTCAGTGTCATCCAGGAATTCACTAACCCTCGCAGCGAAGCGACAGACATCACCCTGTCCCAAGAGCTCTGCGACAAGCTTGGAACCTACTTCCACCTCAAGATCAAAAACCTCTACGACAACTTCGTCGACCATCCACCAGACACCACAGCCGGTCCGCCCCCCAGCCAGACCAGCCAGCCCACCATCTCCACCTGGACGCCGATCACGGCCGAAGACGCCGCCTCGACCATGAAAGGCATCCACTCGGGGGGCCCGCCCCGACCCCTGCCCTCCACACATCTACAACCGAGCCGCCACCGCCATCGCACCCGAACTACAACGCACCATCAACACCACCTTCGAAACAGACACCTTCCCAGATGATTGGAAACGCGTAGAAGTCAGGCCCCTGCTCAAAAAACCCACAGCTGACCCCACGGACCTCAAGAACTACCGGCCCATCTCACTCCTCCCCTTCGCAGCCAAAGTTGCAGAGAAAACAGTCAACAGAGAATTGACAAAATTAATCAAAGACAACGCCATCCTCGACCCGTCCCAATCCGGATTCCGAAGCAACCACAGCACCGAGACCGCCCTACTTGCCGACACAGACGACATCCGTACCCTCCTGGACCATGGCCACTCTGCAGCCCTGATCCTACTCGACCTATCAGCAGCCTTCAACACCGTCTCCCACCGCACTCTGATCGCCAGACTACACGACGCAGGCATACAAGGAACAGCCCTAGACTGGATCCGATCATTCCTCACCGGAAGAAGCCAAAGAATTAGACTGCCTCCCTTCCTCTCCGATCCCAAGGAAATCACCTGCGGAGTCCCACAGGGGCCATCACTAAGCCTGACCCTCTTCAACATCTACATGGTCCCCCTTGCCTCCATCGTCCGACAACACGGCCTCAACATCGTATCCTTCGCCGACGACACCGAGCTCATCCTCTCCCTCACCAAAGACCCCACCACCGCCAGACTCAACTTCCAGAATGGAATGCAGGACGTCGCAGTCTGGATGACCAACAGCTGCCTAAAGCTCAACGCCGAGAAGACAGAAGTCTTCGTCCTCGGAACCACCCCCTCAGCATGGGACAACACCTGGTGGCCAACCGCCCGCGGAAGCCCACCGATCCCCCTCGCACCACGCCAGAAATCTCGGCATCGTACACGACTCATCCCTCACCATGAACCGGCAGGTCAACGCCGTCGCCTCCAGCTGCTTCAACACCCTCCGCATCCTCCGCAAGATCTTCAAATGGATCCCCCCTGAGTCAAGAAAGACAGTCACCCACGCTCTCATCACCAGCAGACTGGACTATGGAAACGCACTCTACGCCAGCATAAATAAGTCCCTACTCCGCAAACTCCTGACGATACAGAACACTGCCGCCAGACTCATCCTCGGCATCCCCCGGCACGAGCACCCTAGCCAACACCTACGAAGGCTCCACTGGCTACCCATGGAGAAAAGAGTCACCTTCAAAATCCTCACCCACGCCTACAAATGCCTACACAACACCGGACCCAAATACCTCAACGACAGAATCAACTTCCACGTACCCAAAAGAAACCTCCGATCATCCAACCTCGCACTGGCCGAAACCCCGCGCATCCACAGAGCCAGAGCAGGCGGAAGATCCTTCTCGCACATTGCAGCCAAAACCTGGAACGAGCTCCCGACAGACATCCGACGCGCCCCCTCCCTGAACACCTTCAGGAAGACTCTCAAGACCTGGCTCTTCGGCTGAACAGAGCTGTGGACCCCCCCCCAGCTCCTTGGGACCCTCGCAGGTGAGTAGAGCACTTACAATCCCCTGATTAATTGATTGATTGACTCCCCCATTCACAAAAACAGAGCAGGAGGTTGTTCGTTCTCCTATATCGCACCCAAAACGTGGACGACAACCCTCAGCAAATCAGGGCTTCCTCACGTCTTGCACTCTGCAAGAGGCTGAAGACTTGGCTCTTTCAATAACTCCGCGGGGACCAAATGTTGACTCACCTTTTCAAGTGGATACCCTAATGGGTGATTAGTGCACTCTACAAATCAACATAACATGCTTTCTGTCTTTAGTAGTACTATTTTCCTCTGAAAATGGTTTAGGAATGCTTTCAGAGCTACTCTGATGGCTAAAAGCCCCAGGTAGTTTATGTGGCGCCCCTGGTGATGAGATGTCGAGGTATCTTGTCATCTCATGGAGGTGAGCTCTCCACCCCACAAGGCCACCTCTGGAAGTGGTTCCAGAAGGGGCCTGCCAAGCAAGAGGCTGTTGCTCCAAAGCAGAGTGCTGAGCCCTGTTTGTTACCAACACTAGACACACCCACTCCCTTAAGAGGCACGCTAGTAGTGGGTGCATTTATGCTCTTTGGCATGTGGTACAATTGTTGCAAATGCTATGAGTATGGCGTAGCTTTACAAGGTGTGCCTTTCCACCCACAGGTGAACTTGATTGAATGCACCAACGATGAATGTGTAGCTCCACAGAACGCTAATCAAGGTGTCATTGAAATAGGGTTATTGCTTTTGGATTAATAATACTCCCTCATGAAGGGATCAGGTGCACCATGGTCACAGTAACAGACCTATTTTGACATTCAAAATATCACACACACGCGCACACACACAACAATAGTGAAGAATGAACACTTAAGTTAAAGTATTTATTACTACAGGAACAATCTGTTTCTCAGTACATCTAAAAAAAAAAACTACAGAGAATATTACAAAAACAGCAAGGAGGCAGGTCATAAATAAATAAGAATAAAATGAACATTTCTAGCATGTTTAAAATGTCAACTAAAACCTATCACACTAGTGCCTACTCCTATGTTCTACACTAAGAGAGCCTGGAAGGCAGTGCAACTTGCAGTCAAGAGTTTCTTAGGGAGAAGAGACACACTGCATACCTTGTTGACAGCAAAGGCTTTCTTTATCAGAGGAGGTGCAAAGATAATGTTTCCTGCCCGGGGCAATCACATGCTGTGGTCTTACTGCGGGATTTGCCTTTATCAGCTTCAGGCTAGATGTAGCATCTGTGAAGTGTGCTGGACGTAAGTGAGACCATATCTGGCAGAATTTCGGGCAATAACCTTGGCGAAGGACCTCTCCTGACATGTGGTCCAGTGGCAGTCCTTATATACCAAATCTTATCAGAAATTGGAATTTCCAGCATAACTTTATGAATGTGTGACATAGATTATGTGCATCAAGCTGTGCTTCCCAGACGTTTCCTTAGGAGCATATAAGGTAAAAGGATGTGGACTCAGACTACACTATTTCAGCTAAATGTCTGTATGTGTTCTTATTTAACCATGACCTGATGAAGAGTAGACATTTGACACAGACGAATGTTGCATCAAGTGTTATATCTAGGTCATTAATCAAATGTCTTGACGCTTTCACAGTTCTAAGAAAGAGAAGGTCTGGTCACATCTGCGTTTAAGGGCAGATATGACAATAATGCATAAATCGGGGAATATGGTGACTTATATTGTCTAAGAGTGAGAAGATGGCACCCTCCATTATCCGAGATGGAGTCAGGGCCTACATAAAATGGAGTGAGAACTTAGGGGCTTTACGTCACAATCACTATGCATGAAGCCATCATCCATAAGAGTTTCATCACATTACAAATAGAGGCGTCAGCTGTTGGAATGCCATCACCCTTTTCTGGATGGAATATATTTTGCCTGGCATTGCATTTAGAACAGAGCCCAGGAAGGGCCGGACCTGTTGTGGTTGGAGTTTTGACTTTTTCACATTGATTGTGAAATCAAAGCTGTGAAGTAGGGACACTGCTGTTTGTGTGTGCTAGGCACTGATGTTTGCTGCTGCTCTTGATTAATCAATCATCTAAGTATGGAAAGACCTGTTTGGCCTTTCTGTGCAGGTGAGCTGTAACTACCATTAGACACTTTGTAAACCCCTTTGAAGTTGTAGTTACTCTAAAGGGTAACACCTTCAACTGGTAGTGTCATCCCATTACCAAGAATCAAAGGTACTGGTGAAGCACTGGGTGGATCAGGACGTGAAAGTGCACATTTTTCAGATCCAGTGTTGACATCAAGTCAACTTGGCTGTAGCAGCTGGATGACGTCCATCAAGGTGACTATGTGAAAGTGCTCAGATAGGATGAAACTATTCAGTGGTCGGAGTTCAAGGGTCAACCTGAGTGAGGATCAGGAGGTAGAGGACTACAACCCTGTCCAGCATGGTTGTGCAGCTACTGGTTCGATGTCGTCCTTTGTGAGGAGCTCCTGAAACTCTTCTTCCAAAGGTGACAGCAGCCCCCCACCCCCACATAAATAAAAAAAAACTAAGTATCCAGGGTCATTGAATGCATAACCCCAGGAGAGCGTACCATTTGTTTTTGAAACACTCTGTGCTGCAGATGTATGCTCTGCGTCTGGAGTGCGGGGAACCCTTGTGGTAGGTTCAATGGCTGCATTTTGTGGCCTGAAGAGTGTTAGAGACTCAAACAGACTTTCATAGTTGTTTTGAATTAAATTACTTTATTTTGAATTTTTTGTGAAAATAATTATAATGCATTTCCCTGTGTGTATTTATAAAAATAATTTTAGAATATGGTTATTGATACATGATTGTGGTGACATTTTGACACAGCCAATAGGTCTGCTTTATATATGCTGATGTGCTAGCCTCTTGCTAATGCCAGTAGATCTGCCTTTTATATTGTGGTGTGCTCACTCTTTGACAATGCCAGTGGATCTGCCTAACTTTGTTTAAAAAAACAAAAATTGAAATTCACTGGAAAAAAACAAAGGGTAAAGTGGTGCTATAGTTCGGGATTGTAATAATATCTTACTTTACATTTTTTTTAAAACCCTTGGAAATTCACTGATAAAACGCAAGGGCACGAATTATAGTTACTTTAGGGCATACGTTCTAGTTAGTTCAGATAACTATAACTGGTGTATCTCAGTGGTTTGTTAGTTTAAAATGATATGTTTCAACTGACATTTTGACCTAATCATAATGTGCCTTTAACCATAGGCCTTTTCAATGAAAGTGTATATATGTGTATGTGTGTGTATATATATATATATCTCATTAATAATTTAATTGCAAATGTTGCAGTGATATCAATGATGTCATAGAAGATGTCACTACTGAAAATAAAGGGAAGGGGGGCCACGTGTTCCCCCCCCCCCCCAAGCCTCTTTAGAACCTGGGGACCCCATTTCCCAGTGCCTTTTTTATTTTAAAGGGGTGGGGGACCATTTGGACCCCTCCCAAGCCTACTATGGCCCTAGGGACTTCCACCCCCTGGCTTTATTAGGCCCTGGGGACCCCATCCCCCAGGGCTTTTTCTTAATTAAAGGGGAGTGGGGCTGTGTGGGCCGATACTAAAAGGGAAGGGCAATACATATATGTTAAAAGGGCAGGGGGGTGTTTCCCCCTCCCTGAGACTCTGTAGGACCTGTGGACTCCATCGCCATGGTCATACATGCATGTTAAAAAGGGGAGGTGGGAGCTGCGCGCCCCCCCTCTCCGAGTCTTTATTGGCCCCTGGGCCCCCATCCCTCAGGGTTCTATTTCTTAAGGTGGGCCCCACCATATACTTGGGGCTGCGGGGGGAGCCCAAAAACCCTGCGGCCCCAGACCGCTCCCCATATGCAGCAGGAGCGGACATTGCTCCCGCCCACAGGTAGCCACTATTTCTGCTGCTCGCTTAAGGCGTAAGCAATATTTTGACCTGTTTGCAGGCAGGGAAACAGATCTTGAGTCTGCTCCCAGCCGGTGGAAGCATTTTCAAAGCTCCCACCGGCTGGTAGCAGACTTTGTGTTTGCTCCTGAAAAGTCTGAGTTTTGAAAATGCTCCCGCCAGACGGGAGCAAACAGAGGTTTTCCTGCCCGCGCCAGTGTGGGCAGGGAAACTGCCATGTCCCGGGAGTGGGCTCCACAGGATCCAGCATGTGAGCTGCCCCAGGGCCCCACCCCCCGTAAAAAATAATTGCGGCCCCCAGAGGATAGGGTCCCTAGGGCCGAAAGTGGCCTGTGGAGCGAAGCCACGTGCCCCTCTCCCCAAAATAAACACAAATTGTGTTGAGGGCAGAGTTAAAGTTACGTGAAATAATTGTAACTATAACTGCTGAATTTCTATGGTTTTGTGTAAAATCTAAACCTAAGTATAACATCACCGTAACCTTTGGGTTTTAAGTGAATTGCTAAGGTTTTTTCAATTCTATTTCCTAACTATAACGTCCCTGTAATCTTTGTTTTTTTAGTGAATTGCTAAGGTTTTTTTAATGCTATTTCCTAACTATAACGTCCTTGTAACCTTTGTTTTTTCAGTGAATTTCTAGGGTTTTTAACGTGCAGTAATATTTAATTACATACGTTAATCCAACCATCACCATGCATGGCTTTTGGCTGTGAACAGCAAGGTTTTGGAACCACGGTCTGCAAACCCCCCAACATGCAGCCAACCCCACACCGTGGACGGGCATTGTCTGACTTAAGGCCAGGCCCTGTGGCCAACACCCTAAAGGCAGCCAACCCGGGAGAGAGGATTTATGGGGGAGGGGGGCACGCAGTCCCCCCTCCCAGGGCAAAGTTTGGTCCCGGGTACCCCATCTCCCAAGGCACAGCCATATTCCAAAGAACAAAGGGGGCACACAGCCCCCCTCCCCAGGTGAATTTGACCCCAGGGACCCCATCCCCCAGGGCTTTCATCCTTTTTACATGGGTAGGAGGCACACAGCCCCCCATCCCAGGCCGATCACCCAGGGCCCTGCCAATAAAGGGTGGGTGTCCTGGTGCACACCCAAGGCACACATCACATTCCTGTTGGGTGCCGCAGGAGGAGCCCCAAGGTTCCAGCTGGCTCCCCGCATCCAGCTGGAGGCGAAATTACTCCCGCCCGCAGGGAGCAACTAAAAATGCTGCTCCCTGTGGGTGGGAGCGATATTTAAATTGGTTTTCCTGCCTGCATTACTGCGGGCAGGGAAACAGATCTGAATTCCGCTGCCAGTTGGCGGGAGCATTTTTAAAGCTCCTGCCAGCTGGGAGCGGACTTCATGTTTGCTCTCCATTGGTGGGAGCTTAAAAATTACTCCTGCCAAGTGAGAGCAAACACAGGTTTTACTGCCAGTGCGGGCAGGGAAACTGCTATGTGCCGGGGGTGGGTACCCAGGGACATAGCAGGAGCCAGCCCTGGGGAATGGGGTACCAGGGCCATTAATTCCTGGAGGTGGACAGAGTGCCCCCCTCCCCCTGCACATTACTTGTCTGTCCAGAGTATGGGGTTCTCAGGGACGAAATCAGCCTGGGGAGGGGGGCCACTTGCGCCCCCATAATATTATGAATTCCCCCCAAGACCTGGCCCACCCGGGAGCAAAAAAAAAAACAAGTGCAGGTAACAGCACTTGGTTTTTTAAAAATGTTGAAGGGGATCCTCTGTGAATTTGCTGCAAAATTCCCAAAAACCTTTTTGGCCCCTGGCAAGGGTCCCTGTGGGAGCCCCTACCAGGCCTAGGGGGTCAGGGTATTTGTACCCTGCCCTGTTGTGTTTCTTTTCTTACATTTTTTAATGTTTTTCTTGTGCTGAGTCCCGAGATAGCTACCAACGCTTCCTGGTTGAAGAGGTGGCAACCAATCTGATCTCCCCATGAGATCTGGCGGATCTGCCGAGGATTTACGTACCTAGATATACATAAATGATATACTTAAATCTTTTTTCCTTAACTCCAAAACTACTAAATGGAGTTACAGAAGATTTCAAAGAGAGATCTTTCTGGGCTGTAGTCGTGTTTAAAATCCCTATGGGAAATTGCATGGGGAAAATTGGTTTTGGGGCCCCCATTTCTCGGCCCCTGCTTGACCAATCACCCTGAAACTGTCCAGACTGCAGCTGACACAAGTGGCAAACTAGTTTTGAAAATTTCGTGAAGATTTGTCAAACGGGTGCCACAGTTATTCGCAAAACCAAGCATGCTTTTTCTATGGAAACTAGGCCCTAACTATAACTAATACTGGCGACCTCTGGTAGGTAATATACATGCTACAGTCTATATATATATATGTATATATATATATATATGTATATATATATATATATTATCTACTGGCGGTCGCCAGTAGATAGTTATAGTTACAACCTATTATCCATAGGAAATCTGCGACATTCTATTTGAAATAACTCTCTTGCCGGTTGACGTATCTTCGCAAAATTTTCAAACTTTGTGGGGCGCTCCGGTCCGCTCCTACCCTGAAAGTCTCGGGGGGATTCGTCAAGCGGGGGCCGAGAAAAAGGGGGTCCCAAAACGCATTTTCCCCATGCAATTTTCCATAGGAAACTTTAGACACGGCTACAGCCTGAACTGCTGAACGGAATTACACCAAATTTGGCAAAGAGGTAGTTCTTGGGTCAGAAAGAACCTTTTGTTAAATGGTGTAAATCCGTTCAGTAGTTGCTGAGAAAATCAAAAGTAAAAGTACATATATATCTATGGCCGCGTCGGATTCGCGCACCCTCCCGATCACGAGCTGCATGCTAATTGGCTGTCAACACTCCAAATCAGGAAGTGTTGGCAGCCATTTTGTCCCTCGGTAGAACCGAGGGACAGAAACAAGTGCGCAAAGCGCACAAAGGGGGCAGGGTAGAAACACCCTGACCCCTAGGTCTGCTCAGGGGTCCCACAAGGACCCCTGGGCAAAAACATTTTTTTTTTTTTTTTTTTTTTAAATCGGCAGGATGCGCTCAGGGCGCGCGAATCCTGCCGGGAAAAAAAAATCGAAGCGCCGTCTCCCGCGCTTCGATTGCATTTTGCGCCCGGGTGGCCCAAGTCCCGGGGGCATGGTGGGGGTGTTCAATTTATGTATGGGGGCCTCAAAGGGCCCCCAAGCCCCGGGGACCGCCACCCCCGGGGCTTTCTTTACAAATGGTGCGGGGGGCTCTGAGCCCTCCCGCAGCCCCGGGGACCACCACCTCCCGGGGCTTCTTTTTAAATTAAAAACCTGTGTGGGGGCTCCAGCCCCCACACGCCCGGGACCACCACCTTCCCGGGGCACTAAACATTTAAATATGGGGGTCCGTTACGGACCCCAAGCCCCGGGGACCACCACCTCCCCGGGGCTGTGCACTGAATGGGAGGGGGCCGCGCGGCCCCCTCCTGCAGCCCTTGATGGCCCTGGGGACCACCACCCCCAGGGCCGGCTCCTGCAGTGTCCCGGGTGCCTACCCTCGGGACACTGCTGTTTGCTATGACAGGACGGGAGCCTCGCGGCTCCGTCCTGTCATAGCAAACTTGGTTTGCATTTTGAAAGAGAGAGCAGGAAACCTGCCTCTCTTTCAAAATGCAAACTAATCGCTTTCCACATGGGGAGCAGCATGTTAGCTGCTCCCCATGTGGAAAGCAATGCCGGCTTCCGCAGGAGGCGGGGAGCCGGCTGGGACTGTGGGGGATTGGGGACCCCCACAGTCTCCAACGTGAGGCCAGGCAACGGGGATGGGGTCCCCGGGGCCATAAGTGGCCCGGGAGGGGGGCCACGCAGCCCCCTCCCCAAAGTTAAAAAAAAAAAAATAAGGTCAAGGCCGGCCCCGGGGATGGGGTCCCCGGGGCCTTAAATGGCCTGAGGAGGGGGCCACGCAGCCCCCTCCAAATAAAAATATAAAAATCGAGGCCATACCCCGGGGGATGGGGTCCCCGGGCCAATACAGGCCCAGGGAAGGGGGCCACGCGCCCCCTTCCCGTTTTTTTTTAAATTTTAATTTTTTTAAAAAGGGGTAAGGCCCTGGGGGATGGGGTCCCCAGGGCCTAAAATAGGAAAAAGGAAGGGGGCCACACAGCCCCCTTCAGGGGGATAAAAATTAAAAACGATTAGGCCCGCAGGCCCCGCCCCTTCCTTCACCACTCTGCAAACGCGCCCCTGGCGCGTTTGGAGATGGGGAAGTAATTCCCCTTCAATACTGGGGTCCCTGGGGCCAACTAGCCCACCAGGAACCTCCAGTATGCGCCAGGGAGCTGCCTTGCAGAGAGGTGTACAGAGGCCACGCCCTTTTACACCTCTCTGCAACGCAGCTCTGTGGCGCTTAATGGAGGTAGCTGGTGGGCTAGTTGCACCCCAGGGACCCTCAGGATTCAAGGAGTTAATCCCCGACTTAAAACGCGCCACGGGCGCGTTTGCACAGTGGTGAAGGAGGGGCGGGGCTTCAGGTGACATGTGTGCAAACAGGCCCCGTGGCGCGTTTTAAGATGGGGAATTAAATCCCTTCAATACTGAGGGTCCCTGGGGCCACCTAGCCCAACAGGTACATCCAGAAAGCGCCACAGAGCTGCGTTGCAGAGAGGTGTAAAAGGGGTGTGGCCTCTCTACACATCTCTGCAAGCAGCCCCTGGCGCATACTGGAGGTTCCTGGTGGGCTAGTTGGCCCGTAGGGACCCTCATGATTCAAGGGGACTTAATCCCCCAACTTAAAACGCGCCACGGGGCGCGTTTGCACAGATGTCACCTCAGGCCCCGCCCCTCCCTTCACCATTGTGCAAATATTCCTCTAAAATCTGCCGAACTACGAATTCCGATTTACTCACCTGTTATCAGGAGAGACCTCAGTGCTGTATCTTTCAGCCCAGTACTGGTCCTGAAAAGTAATTTTAACCGTACTTAACAGTAACTTGAATTTTCTTCCATAGGCTAACATTGACTGGTTTCACTTGGAAATTCTTCTAAGTGTGGAGTTTTGGAACTTTATAATATTCCTCTAAAATCAGCCGAAATACGAATTCCGATTTACTCACCTGTTATCAGGAGAGACCTCAGTGCTGCATCTTTCAGCCCAGTACTGATCCTCAAAAGTAATTTTAACCGTACTTACCAGTAACTTGAATTTCCTTCCATAGGATATCATTGCCTGCTTTTTGCTGAAAAAGTTTCTAAGTGTCGATTTTTGAAACATACAAATATTCCTCTAAAATCAGCCGAAATACGAATTCCGATTTACTCACCTTACATAAGGAGAGACCTCAGTGCTGTATCTTTCAGCCCAGTACTGGTCCTGAAAAGTAATTTTAACCGTACTTACCAGTAACTTATATTTTCTTCCATAGGAATCCATTGTCTGGTTTTCAGCAGAAAAGTTTCAAAGTGTCGATTTTCACAAACTACAAATATTCCTTAAAAATCGCCTGTATGACTTAAACGCATTCTTTCAACTGTTTACAGGAGATGCACCAGTGCTGGATCCAGGATCCAACACTGAGTAAGAAAAAGTAATGATAACAGTTTTTACCTGCTAAGTGAATTTCCTTCCATAGGATAACATTGGTGATTCTATGAGAAAAAGTTTCTAAGTGTCAACTTTTAAAATACAATAATATTCCTTAAAAATCACGACTGTAACCAAAACGCTTTTACTCAACTGTTTACAGGAGATGTAACAGGACTGAATCTAGGATCCAGTCCTGTGGTTAGAAAAGTAATCCATAAAGTAACTAATTGCATTTAACTAGAAATTCACATTGAGCTGAATGTTGCATTGTGTTTGAAAATGTGTTGCCCATTGCAACAACTGTAACTACTGTACTTAAAAGTCTATTGCCTATGTGCAAAGTATTTAAACTAAAGTAATTCATTCTGAGAAAGTATTTTTGTAATGTAATGTATAATGTAATTACAATGTAATTTAAAAAATAAAATATGTAAAAAATAATTGTTTCTAAAAATGTAGTAAATCAGTATGAAAAAATTAATATAACAATTACTACATTTAAAAATTGTCATTTACAAAACCTTTGAAATTCACTGAAAAACCGTAGGTTTCAGACATGTTATAGTTAGGAATTAGCATTTAAAAAACCTTTGAAATTCACTGAAAAACCATAGGTTTCAGATATGTTATAGTTAGCAATGCACTGCTGATGACGTCACATATCACTCATGACATGGTCAGTGACTGTAAGTATAAGTGACTGTACAGGTGAGTGAGTGGATGTGTGTGTGTAGACCTAAGAATCAGTGAGTGGGTATGTAGTTTTTGGTGTTGGAGTGTCTATGGTTTTGAGAATGGCAGTCTGTAATTTAGAGTGGGTGTATCAAAACTTATATTAGGGTGTGAGAAGATGCATTAAATTCTCACATGGATGATGTCATCAGTGATGTCATCAGTGATGTCATTTGAGATGTCATCAGTGATGTCATCAGTGATGTCACTGACCATGTCATGAGTGATGTAATATGTGACGTCATCAGCAGTGCATTGCGGGCGCGAGTTATAGTTACCTGAACTAACTATAACGGGGTAATTTCTATGGTTTTGTACGAGTGAAATGTCCAACTAACTATAACTGTCCCTAAAACCTATGTTTTTTTCAGTGAATTTCAAAGGTTTTTTAAATGCTAATTTCTAACTATAACATATCTGAAACCTATGGTTTTTTCAGTGAATTTCAAAGGTTTTTAAATGCTAATTCCTAACTATAACATGTCTGAAGCCTACGGTTTTTTCAGTGAATATATATATATATACATATATATATATATATATATATATATATATATATATATACACACACACACATATCACATTGCTACAAAAGAGAACAGAGTGAATGCCCAATAGGTAACTTGCAAACTTTGCAACCAAGTACTGCAAATGGGCCATTCTAGGATGTATTTGCTAGGGACAACCGGGATGATCAAACATGTTAGATCAATGCATCCCAAAGAATTTCCATGAACTAAAGTGAAGAGAAGGGGTCAAGAAGCCCAGGAATAAACAACAGCAGCTTCTGACATTGCTGAACATAATGAGGAAGAGTCAGACCCACGTCTAAAAATGGTCACAAGAAATTGTGTGTGAAAATAAAAATTTGTTTATCAAAAAAAATGGTCACAAGATACTGCGCATCATGCTAAACCATCATCTGTTTAGGGGCACAAAATGAAAATGCTAAGCATGAGCACCTAAACAAAATCACCAAGACTTTTTGTTTGTCTTAAAAATGTTTTGGTTAAAAAGAAAAGTTTAAAAGACCATAAAGCATTTTCTTTAAGAAACGTTTACTGCAAAATAAATTGTTCCATGTAGCAACCAGAAAACAAAACGGAGTTAAACAAACACAAATAGGCACAATAAAAAAAGGTTCAGTTAAATAATCAAAACATATTGTAAAAAAAAAAAAAAGTTCAGTTCAAGGACCAAAAATAAACCCCACAACTCTTTGGCCACCCATTTTCTGCAGGACCAAAAAGTATGATCTGTGGCGTAACCAAGGACCACATTGATGCCAACAAGGTAGCATTTGGGGGTATACGCTGCGCATAGGAGAAGTGAAGCATGGTGTGGATAGTGAGTCATGGAGTTATTCTGAGTTTCTTTCCAAACGCTTTTTGAACATATTTCTCTGCCTCCTTTTTTAATAAAGAAAGGAAAAACGTAAATCAAAATAGACGCTGGTAGTAAGTATGAGATGAGGAAACAGGGCTGTCACATCATTTGATTTTATCCATGGGAAGAGAACACCCCGTCTCATAGTTCCCTCACCAAAATATTGTGTAGTGAGAAAGTTATTAATCTTGAAACAAGGAATTCTGCACTGAGGTGTTGGTACTCCTTCACAAATTTTTTTGATGATAGTCAAAACATCATATCCTTCCTATGTCTTTGTCTTCTTAATTGCCATTATGTGATAGAGGTGGGAGAGCTACTGAAGGCTCAAGCCAGATGCTTAGTTTTGCTCGCAGTGGCGGCCGCCATAAACAAAAGGTGGTGAGGCGGGTGGAGTCGCACGGGGGATACCATATAAAAAAAATAAAACTTACCTTTTGCCACCGGCTGCTCCAACGTCGCACCTCCTCTTCCTGCCTGCAGGTCCCAGCAGCCCGTCGAATCCCCGCGCTGGAGAGCGTGTGATGATGCGCTTGGCCCTGCCCCAGCGCAAGGAGATAGACACTGGGTCCATTGCTGGCTTGAAGAGGAGAGGAGACCGCATGCAGCCCTGCTTTGTGCTCCTGTGGATTCCTAGGGCGTCCAGGATAAGTCTACCATCAGCACTAGTGCCACCAACGTATCATAGAGGAGCTGGATCATGTTTATCATGTGTCCACCCAGCCCGTCTCAAAAGCAGGCAACCCAGGACCGATTTCGTTCCAGCCAGGGCTCATCAGCCAGGCATAGCTTGGTTCCCGGGGGAAGGATATGCCCAGAAGTGGTTCCTGAGCACACTGTGCCACTCGAACCAAATTATACCTAGCGGAGGAGCCCTAACTAGGGCGAAACCGGTCCAAGGTTCCTTGTGTTCCAGTTCACGGTGGACCTGGCCTGGCAGTTCAGGCTGGACTGTTCTCATTGTAACAGGGTCAACACTGATTTGCATGTGGCTGGGTCCAAACTGAAGTGGCATGGTGTGCAAAATAACGATGGACTGGGATGCGGCATAGAGACCAGTGGCTGAGATTAAATCAAGCATTCCATCCATCACTTTTTTTTGTGTACTTGATCTTTTTCAGGGTGCCTCAAGAGAATGATGAGTAATTTGTAGAGAACACCTGACCCCACCAGCGCTTCTGCACTCGGCCAATCTCTAGTTTGACAGTGGGTGACTATTGTAAGAGTGCGATGTGTGTCCCACGGCACCTCAGATAAGTGAACACTGCCTCTAACATTCCATGCAAGGAAATTATAATTGCTAATCATCATTTGCGTGCCATAAGCAATGTAGACCCTCGTTGTAGTATAAGGGGTTAGCTGAACGTGTTGCAGGGAGGGTGTAACAGCCAATGCGATGGTTGATAAGTAGAGGGCCAATAACAGCCTTCAGGGAAAGTGGCAACATTATATGAACAAAAAGCCCTTCGTCCAAATGCAAAACAGCAAGTAGGCAACATTCTGCTGGGACACGCTACCAAAGGTGGAAGGCGGGGTACCACTGTGAGCACAGCTTTGTTACTATTGAAATGGAGTACCTACAGGAATACATGTATGCAGTGTGAATAGTGTTGCAAGAGTGGGATCCCAAGAGGAAAGTCCCCACCAGGGTCCAGTTGGTAAGTGGATGGGTGTTCAAAGCGGCCATCCATGCCCAGCTGCAGGAGGCAAGCAGTAGGAGAGCTTGAATGAGCTTCTAGATGGAGAGGAGAAGGGGTGGAGGAAGAGGGATGGGTGAAGGGTGAAGGATGAAGGGTGAAGGAAAAGAAGAGCACCCCCCCGCAGCTCACCCACCATCAAAGAACAGGAATCTCCGAAACAGTCACAACAAATTGTTGGCTGTCTGGGAAGTCACATCAGGGGGGGATAGACGACCCCAGCAGTGGATTTTTAGAGATTGAAGAGTTGATATCACTAGTCGAGTTTTGGGATTCGACGGTGTGAGGTGAGCCAGGCTCACAGACGTTGTTGCCGCCTTTTGTGCCAAACATCTATCGCTGTCCATCTGAGCCTCCGATGGGGCAGAGTCACGGGCTGTGGCATGAGCAGTGCACCGCTCTGAGCATCTGCACCATGGCTAACTACGCTTGTCTTGAGACGGAGGGTGACTAGGACCGGGTAATTGTTCTGTCCCGTTCCAGGCACCAGTTGGATCAACTAAGAAGTGGGACTTGTTCACAGAGATGATACTGAGTTTAGCGGGGAACAAAGGCAAGTATGTGAGGTCCAGTTCACACAGCTTGTGCTTGACCCCTATAAAAGAAGCACGCTGGTGCTGCACTGCAATAGTGTAATCTGGGAATAGCATGATGTGTGCATTTCAATTTCCAACACGGATAACTGACATGCTTCTCTCAGTATCTCATCTTGGTCTCTGGCCATGAGTTGGCAGGGTGCAGACCTCGGAGAGGACTGCTTCGCCAGATGCCCTGTGCGCCTTCTCAAATAGAAAAGAATGGGGGCAGCTTGTGTGTTGGCATGTCTTCAGGTAAGTCATGACATCCTGACCCTCAGCACCGTCCGCCAGGCCCACAATACGGATGTCATTCCTGCGAAACATGTCCTCCTCATCCTCGACCCACCCCACCTGTTCTGAGAGATCCACTAGCTCTACCTCCACAGACTGAATCTCCTTGATAGCCACAGCTTGCTGTGGTCATCCGAAGCAAGCCTAGGTCTACAGTCACCCAGTCTATCTTGTGTTCAAGTGATATCCCGGACTGTGTCATGGCTGGCAAAATAGTAAGTAAGTAAGTAGAAGTTTATAAAGCGCTCGAATGCCGAGGCGTCTTAGCGCTGGAGAGAGCATAGGAGTGACGTGGAGCCCAGAAAGTCAGATCGTTGCTCAGTGGAAAAGAGCCAGGTTTTCAGTAGGTCACGGAATTTCGACCAAACTGACTCCAATTTCGACTAGACACCAAGAAGAGCATCAACAGTTAAACTGAATCAGAGCAGGTCAGCAAAGTCCAAGGAGAGCCCCCTGGGAAACACTGCCGGCCCGGACCAATACACCTGTAGAAGAGTAGTCTCAGAGGTACACCTCGGGCTGGGCTACAGAAGCGATGGGTGAGCCACTAACGTTGTCCCGGGTAGTGACAGGGCATTCCCAGCACCAATTTTGCAAAGAGCAGAAAAGCGGTTTGCTGTTGTCACTGAGAGGTCCACTAGGTATGCATCAGGTGAGGTAGTATGAACAGAGGGCAGGAAGAGCATTGGGGCTCAGCAGGAGGGCAAAGTAAATCAGAAGAGGGTGAAGGGGAGGCCCGCCAATAAGAACCTTCCAGCTCGCTCCCCCTACATCTGCAAGGTATTCAGTCACAGAATGTCCAGGGGCTGGGGGGGCAACAGCCGCAAAGCTTCAAAGAGTCCCGGTTGGAGGTGATGTTAATGGCTCCAAGGTCTCCAGCCAGAACTCATAGAGGCCTACCCAGGAGCCACTCTGACGGCAGCACTGGTGCCCAACACACAACTCACCGCAGTTCCAAGGAGTGGGCAGGTAAAGGCAGGGCTGGGCAGGCTCCAAAGCCCTAATCCGGATCCTCTAAACAAGCCCTGTCTGATGGACCAGGTCAGCTAGGGTGATCAACTGGCATGGGTGCAAATTCAGGGCAAAAGGTCAAAATTCAGGACAAAAGGTCAAAATTCAGGATAAAACTTCAGGACAAAAGGCAGGTTTTACAGACAGAAGAAGTTGCGCAATAGTATAAAAGTATGTAAATAGACAACCACTTAAGTACAAGTCAAAAAAAGATTATATTAGGTTGAGACAATCGTGCACTTCATGGTTTTTCGGTATGCGCGCAGCTTTGAGCAACTGCGCAGGTCTTTTTGTGGCATTTCATATGATAATAATCTATTTATATGGTTACTGCACTGGGTTGTCCAGTCTGATATTTTGTTTACAACTCCTGCTCCTACCCAGGCATGTTTGATGAGAGAAGCGGTCAGGAAGATCTGCTCGGATAGACTTTGTTACCAGCATCTCATATCTGACTGCCATTGTGAGATGTAAAGCGGCACGCATAGGTGAACTAAAGGGAGGATTGCTGTGATGAACCCACTATAGGAAATGCATTATGGGTGTTTCAGCACGTGGAACTTAAAATATGGAATCTGTCTTTGCTTATGGGGGCTTCGCAGAGAGTTGCACCAGCTGGCGGAAGTCACAAAGGTGCTTTTCCCTGCAGCTTTCTTAAAGAAGGCACTGTCGATACACTATCACATAGTTTATTCTTGACGCCTTACCTATTGCTACAAACACAATATACATTTCAAGCACAGCTTATGGCACTATGAGGCTCTTCCTAAAACTTACACCTAAAACAAAACATGCAAACATTTACAATTATGAGTGTAACATTCAAGTAGCAGTTGGGTGTCACTCAAAATGTCATATGCATGATGTAAGCACACAGCAAATACAGAATAGTAACACATAGGAAAGGGAGTAGCCAGAAAATGTAAATACCTCCCACTTTGAACTAAAGCGCTTATGGCACCAAGAAAGCAAAGTAAGTCATCACAACCCTCCCCAGAAGAGCTCTCTTGTCCAGGAATCTAGCCATTCATCCTTCCATCAAACCCCTGATATCCACCATTTCAAATGTACATTCTGTCATCTATTAATTATTTCATCCCTCATTCAGTCTTTCACCATTCATTCTGTCCTTCCATCTCTGTGCCAATCCATATCAAAACCTTTTCAACCATTTGCAAACCTATCTATCATCCCATCCATCATTTCACTCATCCCTCCATCCACCCTTTCACTGAATCCATCCATCATCCATCCACCCTTTCACTGAATCCATCCTTTCACTCATCCATCCACTCTTCTACCCATCCATCCATTCACTCATCCACCCAGCCATTTACCCTTTCACCCAAGCCATCATTTCACTCATCCATCTACTCTTCTACCCATCCATCCATTCACTCATCCATCCAACCATTTACCCTTTCACCCATCCAGCCATCCTTTCACTTACTCATCCATCCACCCAGTCACTCATCCGTCCACCATTCAACCTTTCACTCATCCATCCTTTCTTCCAGCTCTCCACCCTCCCTTTCACTCATGTGTGCATTATTTCACTCTTCCATCTTTACATTCTTCTTTTCACTCATCCATGCACCCATTCGCCCATCCATTCGGCCAATCATTCATCCATGCTTTTACTCATCCATCCATCAATTCTCCCATTCTCTCTTCATTCCCCTTAGCCACCCATCCTTCCATCCACCCTTCACCCATCCACCCACTCATCCATTTAATCACCAACTCATGAATCCATTCATTGACCCTATCACTCATCCATCCTTTCACTCATCCATCCATCCTCTCATCCATCCACCCTTTCAATCATATATCCATCCCTTTGTCCATATACCCTCCCTTTCACTCACTCATCCATCCTTATATCCACCCTTTCACTCATCCATCCACCCTTTCACTTATCAATTCATCAATCCATCCATCATATCTCTCATCCATCCACCCATTCACTTGCCCATCATCCATCCTTTCACTCATCCATCCTTTCACTGATCCATCCACCAGTTTACCCATCTACCCTTCCACCCATACATCCATCTATTTACCCTCATCCATCCTTCCACTCACTCATCCATCCATCCTCTCTCATTATCCATCTATTCACCCCTTCACTCATTCATTCGTCCTTTCACTAATCCATCCAGCCATTTACCACTTCCTTCACTTACTCACCCACCTTTTCACATTAATTATGAGCCGAGCCTTTGTCTGCAGAGTTGCAGACAGAAGAGGCCCATCAAGAACTTCACCCTTGCTGTAGTTCCTAAAGCAAGAGGTGCGGTGGGATGTGGGAGGGTTCACTATGCCACTGCACATAGGCAATCTGAAAACTTGGAAGTCATGAGTCATGCATGATGCACAGTGCCAGGGCGTGAGGTGACTGTGACATGGGATTGTTTCCAGCGCTTTAAGTGGGATGAAAAAACTGGGTGTCTCTCCAAGGGGCGTGTCCGATGTAATTAAGGGTGTGGCTTAAAACACCCAAGCTAAAAATATGCGCTGAGCATAATGTGCTTCCCGACTGGAATTTTGCCGTTTCTATCATTGCATCCAGTAACATTAGACCTACAACAAGCCATGACTATTGGCTTTGTCAATGGATGTTAGTTGCATAAAATAAATAAAAAAGCAGCAACTATGGCTTCGTTGTATATAATATTAAAAATGCTTCAGCTCTGAAATGATGAGACTGTGTAAGAACCGTAACCTCTTCTTTTTAACTTCTTTCTCCAGCTTCTTTTCATGAACTGGCACATAGCAGCATGGGCTTTTTTGTCCATTTGTTTTGTACATTTCTTCCATCTAACCCTAACAGAATGCCCTGCCCTAGACCAGGGCAGGAGGGGGCCACTACATGCTGTAACAACCCAAACTGGCCCATTGTCATTCTGTGTGTGATAATCACCCGCAGACAGAATGACAATGGGCGGGTGGGGCTGCTCTTCTGCTCCGAGGATGAGCGATGCGGCCCCATCAGGGACCTGAGGCCTCTCGTAGGGGAACAGCTCTGCTCCCTGCAAGGCCCAAAATTACGGACAAAAGGCCTCCTTAAAAGCAGTGCTTTAAATGGGCCGGTACTCACCGGTACTGAGTACCGGCACTTCTCTACTGCCCTGGAGAGTACCAGTACTCATGAAAAGGTAGGCTCATTGGCAGTGCTGGTGAGCAGAAGTAGAACGTGTCTCTGGCAGCCAAGGCGCCGCATCTGTAGCCCCGATCTGAGCCCCAGCTGAGCTATTCAGCAGGGCTCATTTGAATAATGTCCGAGTGCTCACCATCACGCTGTGCTTGACAGAGCAGGGTCCATTCAGGCCCTGTGCTGTCAATCACATTCACACTATCCTGTGCGTTCGTGCAAGCACAGGAATCATGTCAGTCCCCTGGCAGTGGCAATCAGGCTACGGCCAGTCCTTCCCTGGTGGCAATTAAAAAAGCCATGGTAGGTGAAGAGAAAAGATGGCTTTTATCATACCTGAGTCTTTTGTGTGTCTGCTATGTTTGTGTGTATGCCTGTTTTTGTAAGAAAAAAGTGAAAGAAAGAGAGAGAGAATCAAGACACTCTCAGGAGGTATTTTAAAGAAAATGTGTGGCACTTTGTTTGTACATGTCTGCTCTGCGACAAAGATTCATAAATAAAGTAAAAGGGAGGGTTGGTGGGTGAGTGGACGAGTGAGTGGATGGATGAGTGAGCAAGGGTGGATGTATAGATGGATGGATGAGTGAAAGCATGCATGGGTGAAAGAGGGTGGATGATTGGATAAAAGGGCGGATGATTGGTGGATAAGTGAGTTTGGATGAATGAAAGGTAGGGAGGATGGATGAAAGGGTGGATGATGATTGAGTGAATGGAGGGATTGAGTGAAAGGGTGAATAGAATAAAGGAGTGAAAGGATTGATGGATGAGGGTAAGGGTGGATAAAGAGATGGATGAGTGAAAGGATAGGTTTGGAGATGGATAGGTTTGGATATGAAGGTTGGATAGACGGAATGGTGAATGATTAATGAAAGACTGAATAGACGATAGAATGTAAAGGTTAAATGGTGGACATCAGCAGGTAAATGGTAGGATGAAAGAATGAATGGATAGATTGATGGAAGAGACAAGAGATATCTTCTAGGGAGGGTCATGATGAGTTGCTTCATGTGCTTGGTGCCATAAGGGCTTTGGTGCGACGTGGGGGTATTTTCAGTTTCTTCCTACTCGCGTGCTCAAAAATATATAGTATTGTGCCAAATAGCAATTAACAGTATGACATTAAGAAGGTGCAACTATTGCAAAAAAAGGAAATGTTAACGTATTATCGCATTTCTCTTTCATTTTGTGTAATGAGTTAACCTGCTTTGTTTATATAAACACATTTCTCATGTGTTTTGGTGTGTGCTGCAACTAATATAGAAGTTGTTAAGTATCATCATGTCTTGCCCTTAGCCCCGCCCCTAGTCCCGCCCCCTCACTACACCTCTAGCTCATTTTAATGAGTACCTGCACTTATTTTTTCCCATTTAAAGCACTGCTTATGAGGGATCCTCAAGGGCAATGGACGTGAGGTCCAAATTACGGACAGTCCGTGAAATTTACGGACAGTTGGTCACCCTATTCTGATTACCCTTTGACCTCACTTGGTGGAAAGCTCATCACCCATTTGCTTCTAGCCTCCAGACTGACTATAACTTACCATCCCCAACCACACCTTCGATACAAAATGGTGGTCCAGGGTCTGATCGATACATGCAATGAAAACACTTACAGCATTTGTCAGGGATAGGGTCCCGAATTTTGAAACAACATTGCCCCCTTTTCGCACCTACATCAAATAACAAGATTTATACTTAGGATCGAAAATTGGGGTACATAAAAGGTCATGGGGAGTGAAATTATTTGGATGCAGCCATTGTCACCAGTTGGTAAAGAAAAGAAAACAATCAATAAAACTATGTCAATATGAAACCTCCTTGTCAACACACCAATGTAAAATGATCGGATCGAAGCACGAAAAGAGGCTCAGAAGAAGAAGACGTGTTCCCTGTGTCCAGGTAGCGATAAACTTCTTCTAGCACCTTCGGGGTCTCTGGTGAACTGCTGCAGCTTTAATATAAGACATAACTTGTGATTGGGCAATGTCATTCCCTCCCTTCAATCCCCCACGATAACTCTCTGAGTGATTTGTAATCAGGCCCGATGTGCTCAATGCAACCTCCCCCCCCCTCTAAAAAACGAAGAGTTGTAAAGGGGTGGGGGTCTTCTTGTTTGGATTGGGGTTTCACAGCGAATCGTGAGAGACTGATGAACTACCTTCTCCCTGTAATCCAGTGCTACTTTGGACCAAGTATCTGCAACAGGAACACAATTATTAATTATTAAAGAAACTGTCAGTGTAGTTGACGCAGTGCTTAATTTGATCCGGTGGTTTCCAGTGCTGGGCTCCGCACTTGTCAACACCGGCGCTTGTGACAGTCTGCCACAAGGTGGTGCTGTCTGGTTGATCTGGAGATTACCTCAACAACAGTTAATTATTAATTCAATATACATTAACAACGGCTATTACCTGCCGCTCAAGCCATTCTTACAACTTTGGGGGCCTGAAATATCCGAATTCTCACAGTTGTAGGAGTGTGATTGGAAGTAGATGCGTTGTTACTATCAACGGCAGCATAGCAGGGTCAATGTGGGGTGTAAGCTGCAGACGCTTCCTGACGAGAGCCCTGGCACAAATTATTATTATTATTTTTTTTTTACAAATTGAGCTTGTAAGGCTTTCATTTTCTTCACGGTTTAAATGCGCTTTTGAAAGCCCCTGATTTCTCATTTTCATAAGCAGGCCTAGTTCCGGGAGTGGGAGGGGCAGGAGGGACAGGCTCCCCTAAGAGAGCGCCCCAGCCCACTCAAGGTCCTTTCAGAAGTGGAAATGCCTCTGTTTGTTTGTTTCCAAATGCTTCAAATGGGCCTGCAGCCCCACTCTCTGCTTAACTTTCATGATAATAAGAAGGCTTTGGTGGACTTTGAGGTCCTGAGGACAGCTTTGAACTCAGCAGGAATGGAAGGCGATGTTAGCAGCCCAAACTGGCCCATTGTCATTCTGTATGTGACAATCAGCCTGCATACAGAATGACAATGGGCGGGGTTGGGCTGCTCTTGTGCTCCGAGGATGAGTGCGAGGCGGCCCCATCAGGGACCTGAGCCCTCTCGCAGGGGAGCAGCTCTGCTCTCTGCAAGGCCCGAAATTACGGACAAAAGGCCTCCATGAAAGGGATCCTCAAGGACAACGGATGTGAGGTCCAAATTACGGATGGTCCGTGAAATTTACGGACGGTTGGTCACCCTAATGGTCAGCACTCCCTCCCCGAGAGCCGCAAAGGAGCCAAGGCCCCCGCACTAGGCAACGGGAGTGAACTGGTGACCGAATCCAGCCTCAGGAGCACTTAGAGGCAGTCGTGTCCTTACCGGTTGAGCACCTCCCAGTGGTTCACTCAGGCAGCGACATGGCAGACCTGCTCCCGTCCAGCACGATGCTGCGGCTAGCGCAAGCCATATAGTATGTGCCAGTCTTGGGTGCGCCAGGCAAGCGGGGAATATCAGCCCCCGTGGACTCGCGAGGACAAGGGTCTCTAATGCAGTCTGGATTACGTCCGATAAAAAGAAGAAAAGCTGAAATATTGCGATATTGCAGCAGAGCCGATAAATCAGGCGTCTGCTGGCTTGGCCCTTGTAGCCACCCCCTCCCCCCAAGTACAGGACACCTTCTTTGCTTCTTTAATTCAGTTAATGTGTCAATAAATTCTTGCTAGTTTAACATCTTTCTGAATATTGGTGCTCAATTTTTTTAAACAGCAGCCCAATGCTGCTGTCAACCAGTGAGCTGCATGTAAATGTCAGGAGGGCCGCAGACGGCCCTAGGGCATACTTAAGTTTCATTGGTTTAGACGAAGGAGAGGCCCTCCAGCCAACCTCCAACGACCACTTCTTAAGTCTGTGCACTGCTGGGTTTGGACCCCTGCAGCGGCTTGGGAGCAGGGCTTTGGAGGAGCCCAGGCCTTGCAGTAAATCCAGGGAACAAGTCCGTAAAAAAATAAGTGGGGGGACTAACTTAGTTAATCAGTATGCAAGTGACATCACAGGCGCATGACATCACTGCGCGTGGCATCACAGCGCGTGACATCACAGGAAGTGGCATCATAGGAAGTGACATCAGATCTTAAGCCCCCGCATATATGTTTAACATATCTTTCATGAGTACATTGGAGCACAATTCAAGTATACAGGGAAACCCTCCTGATTTAGGCTGAAGATTCACACTTGTAAGCTACGCATAAAACAATGTTGCCTTTTGCCAGCATAAACTTCCTCTACCCATAGTGCTTTACAAGAAAAAATAGTTATATTTAAATTATTACAACACCTCCTCAGGGGTAGTAAGCACTATATAAATGCTATTTATTTTGTGTAAATACTGGGAAAGACCAACACATCTGACATTCTTAGAGGCATGCATATCTCTTAAACAGATCCTGAACAAAGTGAAAAGCTGCCTCTCTTAAATATGTGTGAAGTGCTAACAAGGTGTGAGCCTTTGTTTCCCCTCCGCTTCATTTGCATGAGGTGTTAGCCTCCTGACTGCTCCCAGCCAAGAGACTCGAACAAAAGGAGGCCCGATGCCCCCTCAGATCCGGCCTTTGTTATGGGCCCAAAGCGATACAAAAGGGGATGATGGACGGAACGTTTGAGCCAATCAAACACTCACCCCCAGTCAACTGATCTGGGTTTAATCCATCATCATTCTTTAGCTCACTCTACCACCCCAGTTCAGACATGGCCATATGCAAATCAGTCTGACCCTGTGCCTCATGGGAACAGTCCAGCCCGAACTGCCAAGCCATGTCTTCCCTGGACCGGAAACAAGCATTGTTATGGGCCCAGCAGGAGTCTGAACTAAGAAAGCCCCTTCCCCGCCTGCACTGGATCGAACTCAGACAACAACGTGCAGGCCTGCTGAATGTGTCCCGGTGTTTGCAAATTACACCGAAACGAATTCAGCATATTTTTCAGTGGGGCCCAACTCCTTGGCAGGGTGGAAGGCGTCCACCCTGTGAAAATAGGTGTGGACGCCGTCCACCCGCGTGTACCCCCCGACTCGTGCCCTGAGTAAATCTGAGTCTCTGAGTCCTGTAATGGCTGCCACAACCTGTTTCTTCAAGTTGCTGCTAGCTAATCGGACAGCTTGGCTCCACAGAGCAGAAATGTATGCCAGGACAAAAGACTCCCACATCCAATGAAATCAGAGTATTTTTTTAAATGTGGGTCCACGAACACGGGTTCGTAAACAAATAAGTTTGTTGCACACCAAACACAAGTACAAAACACAATAAGGCACTTAGGATCTTCAAAGTGTATATATGTTATTAGTTGCTTGATGTTTTATTACTTTTATGTTAATACTTGACAGTCTTTAGATCTGTACAAGGATGTAGGGAATATGACTTGTGCAGAGGCAGTTAAGGATACATGATAAGAACCTGGTGTTGTAGGTTATCGCATGTAAGGCTAGGGACTGTGCCAGATTTCGCTGTCCGAACGTACACTAACAAATATATAAATCAAAAAACGTCCCTAATACAGGAATGCACAACACTCAATGTAAGCAAATGGTATTTTTAATAAGAAAATAAAGAACGACAAAGTGAGTACCAATGGACAAAAGTGCTTGTTGCTCTCTTGGGACATGATACACACATGAGAATAAAGTGATAAGTGTGCGTACCATATAGGCAAGAGAAACATGACCCTTGTAACTATGGTTCAGAATAGTTTTAGGTCCATGGCATAAGTCAATAATGTTTCAATCCCGAGTAGGATAAAGGGATCATCACCAGGACTCTTAAGTATTGGAAGATCTGCAAAATACAGAAGAAATGAAAGAGAAAAGTATTAAAAGCTGCTAAGCATATGAACATTCATTGTACAATGAGTTATCTGTCTACAGCATTTTACTTACATTATGTTGACATCATGGATTCTGAAGACAAGTAGAAAGAGGAGAAACGAGTGAGTGAAAAAGTAACAGAGGGACCCCCACCAGAATGGCCAAAGATGATGGTAAATGAGCAAGCCTCACCTAGCAAGATGTGAAAGGCAGGGCCCTCTGATTTGAAGGGTGAAACAGTGGCCTGTGAAGATGTAAACCTGGCAGAAGCCATGTGGTTCATGCAGCTGTCCCTTCTGATATTACTCAATGCACCCTTACAGACCTTCAGTGGTATCTCACCTATTGTTGGACATTATAATTCTGGACACTGCAGAGTATGTCCTTTCACAATTAAGTCCAAGGTATTTTCCTATGGCACTATACAATTGCCACTGAAGAATTTCTCTAATTGGAATGGACTTGACTCTGTAAAACATACTAAAGGCAAGTGGCCATTAAGGAAGAAGAACAGATTAATTACCTGTAACGGCAGTTCTCCAACGTGGTATCTTTCCTAAATTGACAAACTTGCATTATTCACCATTGTAAGGTTGAGAACCCTTTGTAGTCAATATTAACAGATCTGTGTACACTTCCACTAAAGTGACCTTAAACAGGTGTAAACTATCTGTAGCCCACCTATCCACTATATTTCATGACTCTAACCCTGGGCAATGAGGTGGAAAGGCTCTTTGCACCAACTCCCCACAACTTGCAGCTTGTCAAGATTAATGAGGTTCATCTTAATGAAACAGATTGTGCCACAACACCTATCCAACTGCTGTCTAGGCTGTTGACTGGATGTCCAGACAGTATGCTTGGCAAAACCATGAGTGGAGGCCCACGTTGCTGTCTTGCTATGTCCTTTGGGGGACACTCTGGAAAAAAGGTGCCCGTGTGACATACTGGTGGAATGCACCACTGTTCACCTGGAACTAGAATGACAGAAGGAAATACAAGCTGTGAACCATTACCAGATAAAATGAAAGAATTGCGAATGTTCTTTTCTCTATCAACACTAAAGTTCTAATGAATGTAAGGTCCTTTCTGATGAAGTAGATAGTTAAAGAATAAAGGTTGGCAAGTGCTTTTTTTGTTAAGTTGGAATGGTGATGGTACTTTGTGCATGAATAAATGATTAGTAAAAACTGACTGGGTTTATCAAATTTAAAGTATTGTGGTTCATAGGAAAAGAAATGGATCTCACTAATGCACCATGCTGGCTTTATAGCTAAAGGAATAGTCATGAAAACATATGAAAAGAAGCTCAGGTTTTTAATGATGTCTCCCAGCACCTTAGGCCGATCCCAAGCAGATGGATGTTTTGTCAGAGTGGGAAAAGTGTCAATCTTTCCTTTTAAGAATTTCTACACAACTCTTGTGAAGAACAAAGAAAGAGTGCTCAATCCTGAGATATCTGCAGACAGCATCCAAATGCACTCAAATGATGCATATTTTAGGCAAGCCTCAGCCACATGCAAAGCGTAAGGACATTAGGATGCATTTTAAGTGGATCCCTGTGAGGTGGCCACATTAAAGAAATGTTTCTGGGAGGACTTTTTCTGGGGGAGGTGTCATGGGCAACCAGGGGTAATTGGGTTCCCTTTTATAAATTGAAGTCATTTACCAGCGTCGTCCATAGTTTCCCTACTATGATCACCCCATATTGGAATCCGAGCACGCCCCTTCAGAGCTTGACTCTCAAGGTAGCGACAGCAAAGCAGTGAAAGGCTTCCTCGTGGAGGGGATATGGGCTGGAAACTCCCAACTCAGTAATGCACATAGTAACACTCAAAGATCATTGTCCAGTCAGTGCTTTTACTTTTAAAAAGAAAAAAGTGCTTTGATGCACACATAGGTAAATATGTTGTTCTCGTTCTCGCGTTGCTGTTTCGCCCGACAGCTGGAAGGTATTTCTGGTCTGTAGTTTTTTCCCTTCCTGCAGGATATACTTTTCTTGAGCAAGTCTAGGCTCCTAGTGCAATCTGCCATCTGGGTTTGTTTCTGGGAATAGTAGGCTATTCCTAAGTATGAAGGAGACTATACCTTCTGGGACATGGCAATAGGCTGTTATACTGACTTGTGTAATCACACCACAACTTTGCCTCTTGGGCAACCTTGTATGCCCCAAGAAGCGTATAATGACACCGGTTTCTGCAGTTGTCACTGGTGATGGCAAGGAAGTGGGTAGCCATCACATCGATGGGGATTAGGGCTCCCTCTGAGGGGCTATAGATCCGAGATGTCTCTGAGTGGTCGGTGGTGGAGGAATCGAAAATGCAACACACCCGCTTGCATGCTATACTACCAGTTGACCTGGAAGCCTGGGGCATATCATGTCAAAAGGTTTTGGGCCTGGAGGGAGACACCTCAGAGGGAGACTCCACAGACAGTGAGGTGCAGCTATAGGGTGGAAATGTATAGGCAAGTGCGGGTGGTGCTATATGAATATTTTGGATATGTTTTGTGCTTGGATACAACTCCTGCCTCCCCTATTGTGCTCTGCAACTGCTTCCATGATATGTACTGAGATTGCCTCTGATGCTATTGTAATGTAACCTTTGTCCATGGCACTGCTTAGTTGTATGTTTGCCAACAGGGCTGGACTGGCCATAGTGGGTGCGGTCGTTTTCCCGGTGGGCCGTACAGGTGGGGGTGGGGGGCAGTTTTTGTTACTTATCAGCACCCTGCAACAAAAGCAGCAGCAGTTTAGCAGCAGCATTGTTTCCACCAATATTCTTCACCCTCCCCCCCCCCCCGCCCAGTCCGAGTTAATTGCCGGGTCTGTATTGCATTCCCAGTCTAGCTGTCGTCGTCAATCATTTATAAAATGACTAATAAAGGCTAAATAAAAATTAAGGAGACCCTCCCCCCGGTGCCAAGAAGACCTGCTACTGATACTATCGAACCCCAAAGATTTTCAGCCATATATATATATGGAGCCACTCAATGACTAAGTGAGAAATCTAGGTCTGAATATTTACTTAAACACTGGTCGCACTGACCTATTTTTTAAAATAAGACCTAAACAAGATACTGAAACATGAAAAAAGCCTTGAGAGTACTTAGTTGGGACTCCTAATTCACTTCCTCAAACTAAACCAGGATTACACAGTTGTCCCACAGTCTTGATTGTTGACTCAATTCCAATAAGAAACAAGCCAGAAATAGAAGAACAGTGAAATTTGTGGGTGTTGTGCTAGGAGACAAACTCTTCTCACTCCACAGACATGTAAGCTGCATTGCCAAGAGGGTCCAGTGGCAACTGAGGGAACTGGTTTGGGCGCTCCCAGGCCATTCAGGTGTTACTAGGCTTGAACTGTTTCAGTTGCAGCCACTTACCTCCAGTGTCCTATGGCCACATTACCACTGGACCAAAATTAAGCACCATGCACTCCTTTAGCACTTGACCCTCAAGGTAAAGATGCAGAGATGTTCAAAGCTTACTTAGGGAGGTGTTATGGGCTAGAAACACTGAGCTCAGCAGAGGCAATAAAAATACTCAATTGTGTGCCACTCCAGCCACTGCTTTTAAAATGTTTTATTCTAATTACAGCTAAACACAACACATGAAAATGCAAATGAACAGGGAGAACCAACAAGCAATGTAAGGCAAGCTTTACACAACGAATAGAGAGCTCTACCTATTGCCTTTGTCAAAGGGGTTGGGTTTCATAGTCAATAAGCCAATGCTTCATATATTTGTCAGTGGGCTCCGACAAAAGGTTTTCCTTCTCAAAAGGCCATTGCCTATTGCCATTAAACAAGGATTTTGGTAATGATAAAATAATTCTCACCAACTTTGAGGAAATTGGACACACTATGTGGGACCTGCCTAAAGTGCTGGTCACTCAAGCACAAATATGTAGTACCGGTCACAAAACATCTTAAGCAGCTGAAGGCCTCTGCTTTTAATTGGGTTAATCTCTTAGATCGCTCACTATACTCACTGAGGCCATCCACTATTCATGTTGACAACACTCCTCCATTGACCGAACTAGACTAATCCAGTCTTTTAATCATTTTCAAAGTCTATGGGGCTCTAGTGGAAAAAAGAGAATCTCACCTCCCTCAGAATATTATGTACTTTGGGGGTCAAAGTCCTTCCACACATGGCTACCCCAATTTTACACTTTCAGGCAAGAAGGGGGACCAAGAAGAGCTCCAAGGTCGAGAAGGGGGAGAAAGAAGAGCTCCAAGGTCGAGAAGGGGGACCAAGAAGAGCTCAAAGGTTGAGAAGGGGGCTCAGGAAGTGCTCAAGGGTCGAGAAGAGGGACCAAGAAGAGCTCAAAGGTCGAGATGGGGGCCAAGAAGCGCTCCAAGGTTGAGAAGGGGGACAAAGAAGAGCTCCAAGGTCAAGAAGGGGGACCAAGAAAAGCTCAAAGGTCGAGAAAGGGGAACAAGAAGAGCTCAAAGGTCGAGAGTCGAGAAGGGGGACCAAGAAGAGCTCAAAGGTCGAGAGGGGGGGGACCAAGAAGTGCTCAAAGGTCGAGAAGGGGGACCAAGAAGTGCTCAAAGGTCGAGAAGGGGGACCAAGAAGAGCTCAAAGGTTGAGAGGGGTGACCAAGAAGAGCCCAGAGGTCGAGAAGGGGGACCAAGAAGAGCTCAAAGGTCGAGAAGGGGGACCAAGAAGAGCTCAAAGGTCGAGACGTGGGGCCAAGAAGAGCTCAAAGGTCGAGAAGGGGGACCAAGAAGAGCTCAAAGGTCAAGAAAGGGGACCAAGAGAGCTCAAAGGTCGAGAAGGGGGGGCCAAGAAGAGCTCAAAGGTCGAGAAGAGGAACCAAGAAGAGCTCAAAGGTCGAGAAGAGGGACCAAGAAGAGCTCAAAGGTCGAGAAGGGAGCCAAGAAGAGCTCAAAGGTCGAGACGGGGGACCAAGAAGAGCTCAAAGGCAGGAAGGGGGACGAAGAAGAGCTCAAAGGGCAAGAAGGGGGACCAAGAAGAGCTCCAAGGTCGAGAAGGGGGACCAAGAAGTGCTCAAAGGTCCTGATGGGAGCAACCATGGAGCACACAGTATGTTCAGGAATAAAGTGGTTCCACCACAGCTCCAGGTAGGCTGATAGAAGTCCCGAGATGTTCTTTGCATAAACTGAGAGGGTCTATAAGAGTGCTCCTCCTATGGTGGGATATCGTCCAGAAGCCTCCACAGCTCTCATAAGCTGCTCTGAATGGAGTCGCATTTAAGGCTTCAGATTTTAACCCTGCTCTCTAGGGTGTGACATCTAACACATTGAGATTGAACAGCAACCTGACCCCCAAAT
Source organism: Calotriton arnoldi (assembly GCA_963921515.1). Taxonomy (NCBI): domain Eukaryota; kingdom Metazoa; phylum Chordata; class Amphibia; order Caudata; family Salamandridae; genus Calotriton; species Calotriton arnoldi. The sequence continues at coordinate 261,791 of CAWUFW010003461.1, read as the reverse complement.
TCATATGTGTCAAATTTGCCCACGAATTACTGTGTCACCCGCATTTGGAGATTCACACCCATCAATCAAGCCTTTTCTACTTGCAATTATAATGGAATCTTGTTAAACCAAATTGTTGATGGGTAGAGGCAAACTGAGAAGGTTGGGGCTTGCTGTTAACCTACTTGGAAAATTTGCAGTATAAAAAACAGGAAGTGACAACTTAACTTTTTCACAGTGTACCAATTTAGGGCAAGTGCTGATGCACTTACTCAGCTGTTGTGCATTAGTGCATGGTACAAACTGACACAGCATCTGCTGGAAAAGTAAGTGGCTGTAGAAAGCTGGGTTTGCACGACCTTGCTTCTCAAGGCACTACGCTTCTATTAGAGACAACGTACCACCAGGAATGCTGGAGCAATAGATTCAGGACGGTGAGCGGGGGCAAGAGATAGGGGGTTGTGAGTCGGAGACGAAGTGGGAAGGCATGGTTGGTTGCGCTCACACTGTGAATGGGGGTGATGAGAGCTCAGTGGGAGCTAAAGCGCTAAGGTGCAGGAAGGAGGGAAGAATGGCACGTCAACAGAAAAAGAAAAGCTGGGAAATGGGAGCTAAGATGAGAGTGGGAGAAGATCAGAAGAAGGCAAAAGAAACTGGGTGAAGAGATGGGGAGTTTGTGCAAAGAGGAAGAAGGGGGCCGAGATGAAGGAAGCTCAGAACGGAGACCGATGACTTTTTTGGACAAAATACAGTTATTTTAGCTTCTTCATGCCTTGAGCCTTCTCTCCCTCTTTGTTGTTCCAAAATTCTGGTCAGTGCGCTTCCCGCTGAGGATATTCTTGGAATTATGCAAATTTCACCATCATTTTTATCTTGAAAAGTTGACAGCTATGCAAGTGTGTGAGTTGCACTCGCAAAGATTGAGACTTGAAGGTGTCAGGGCCCAGATCTGTCAAATCACCTTAATTTCCTGGACGCCTACCTCTTTCCATTGATATTCACCCTCCTAAAAAGCAGCACATATCCTATAGACTTAAGTTTGCCCTCTTTGCAAAACAACATTACCCTCAATTTTTTGTTGTTGTTCGCCCTTCACTGTAGAAGCTAGAAGACCCGATTCAGGTACGAGACTCCTGATTGTTGAAGCCAAAAATAGCTTTATGTTAAGTGTCTCCCACCTAGAACTGCCTTTGTCTCAATATAAGCCTATGGGGAATTCCCCTTCTAAAAACCAGCATGCTCCTATGGGTTTAAGTTATCCCTCTTTGCAAAACTGCCTTACCCTCAATCAATCAATCAATCAATCAATCAATCAATCAATCAGGGATTTGTAGAGCACACTACTCACCTGTGAGGGTCTCAAGGCGCTGGGGTGGGGGGAATTCGGGCAGCTCCTGCTCATCCGAAGAGCCAGGTTTTGTGAATCTTCCTGAATGCATGCAGTGTGGGGGTTCATCTGATGCTGAGGGGGAGTTCGTTCAAGGTCTTGGCCGCGATGTAGGAGAAGGATCTTCTTCCCGTTCTGGCTCTGCGGATGCGTGGAATTTCGGCCAGGGCAAGGTCGGCGGAGCGGAGGTTCCTCTTGGGGGCGCAGAAGGAAATTCTTTTGTTGAGGTATTGGGGTCCGGTGTTGTGGAGGGCTTTGAAGGCCTCAGTTTCTTATGTTCGCCAATCACTATACATGCCAATGGAATTACTCTCCTCCACATTCAACCTAACCTTCATTACAGAGCTATCTGACAGGACTGTAGATTCCACTGGCTCTCAAGATTTGAGATTTATCCCTCACTTTCCCTGCAGTTCTGTCAAGTCCCATGCATCTTTGGTGATAGTAACGAATTTCAGTAATTTCACCGCATCACCGGAAGCACCATAGATTTTCATGCAATTAAGCTGAACTGCAATACCAGTCTGTGTGTGCAAGCCTCAGTCATTTGTTTTCTAACTATTTGCGAATACTAGTGAGACATGTCTGCTACTTGGGTTTTTACAGAGTCTGAGAGAGTGGGAGAAGGGGGTGTTAACCCAGTAGATAGGATTTCAACCTATTTTCGACCTATTTTTTGTTCAGTGATATGCCCTACGATTCTGTGCATACGTGATCACAGTGTAGTCGCTTCTAGATCCTTTGCGTCAGTGTGCTTTACCGAAGTGCTGACTAGGTCTTAGTTCTAGGTCGCAACACTTGGAGTTGTTGCCGAGGAGACAGGTTTAATAGTGGCATGGATGAGGCAGAGCAGTTTGTTTATGCCCACCCTGAAGGAGCCCGGGAGCCTTTTCTGAGTGGAACTGAATAATTACCCCTAAATCTGTATTGTGACAGTATATCGCAGGCCCCGTCCACGTCGGACCGCAGAGCGCATCGGACTGGTTTTGGGAAATGTGACAGGAGGTACCTGATGGGCACAGCAAGAGAGTACAGTCGAGATGCGGGAAGCTTAGCAGGACTGTCTCTGGAATACATTACAGATTTAAACATTCCCAGGTGTTTTTTAAAAGTTAAATCATGAAAGCGGAAAGACCATGTCATCCTGACCTTAGGTGCCCCACCCACAGTTCACAGCATTAATAATAATAACTTTATTGCATGATTAGTTAAAATCTTACAATCAAAAAAATCATCGGTACACACCCATTAAAACATAACTATACATCTGAGATTCACCATAACCCTTAGCCTAACTATTTCCACAGCAAATAATAGAGGATACATTATATACACTAATTTAGTTAATCATTATTGCAGGTCAACAAGTCCGATATTAAAATAGGAGTAATTTACCGTTATGAATTCATTACTTATGTGCAAATTCGCATGTGCAATTCAGAATTCTTCTCTAGCTAATAGTAACTTCCAAGTTTAGTGTGCTCAAATCACTGACTTCCAATTTCTTTTTCACAAGAATCAGAAATTTGGTAAAATTTGCGTTCATTATTATATCCATTGGCTTAAAACAAACTACCAAGGCCTTGTCTACATGATAGTACACCTCTATCAATAAAACAATTCTTTAAATATCTAATTCTTTCATCCTTCAATGTTGTACATATGCAAACCAAATGTATAATATTTTCTTCTCACTTATTGCATAGTCTACAGGGAGTCGGGTTAGTCGGTCTCAGCCAAGGCATTGCATGCATTAGTCCCGGTAGGTTGCCAAATCTTGCTTTCATAAATATATTTTTTGTTTTTACTGTCCAAGGTATTTCTAGATATGGCTGAGCTTTAAGGATCGTATATTCATTCACTATCATCCAAGCATGCGTTCGCTTAGTAAAGGATTCTTTATCTTTCACGAGGGATAGATGTTTTATTGACCTATTAATAATTTTTTAAAAAAGATAATGGTGTTAGTGACATCTCCCAAATCTCGTGTAATGACAACTCTTTCAGTGCTATTTGAAGATATTTATAAAAATGAGAGGTTTGGTTCCGTTGCATTTCTTGCCAGAGTAGATAGCTCATTGGATTAAAAGTGTTGGTTTTAATTTGTTTCCATACCTTTACATACTGACCCTTCCTTGCGACTTGCTGGTTGCAGAAGCCAAATTCAAGTCAGATCTGGGCCGGCGATGCATTAGCCAGAAGTCGAAACAAATATTTAAAATTTTTAGTTATAGCATTATTCAATAGCGTAGAATCCGTACCACAAAGAACTTCACTTCCATAGGTAAGGCTGGGCAACAATTTCGCTTTTATAACCTTCAGTAGTGAAAGATATGTTGGCCCACCCAGAGAGCTATGTAGTGAACGAAAAGCCATAATTAAACAATTACTTCTTTTTGTCAGCTCTGTTTTATGTTGTGAAAAAGAGCCCTTGTCGTTGATGCAGCGCGTACAATAAAACTATTTTCCTCCTAGGTCGCTTATCGGTCATCCAGGGGCGACTTATATTTTCTCACATCCACATGACGATGGGGCCCATAACATCGCCTATCACACACGCACACACACACACCTGGATTTCCTCTACACCTTTACGAAATTCTATACTCCTAGGAGAAACATGAGAACTAAATGAAAAACATCATTTATGTACCGCTGGAAGGAGCCGGGATACCTTATTACCTTAACCTATCGTTTTCTTGAGTATTTCTTAAGATATTCCTGCTCATTTGTTTTGTCGATGGATCATCTAGTAAGAAATCAGTTTATAGTGATTAAGACCAGCTAAATCACAATAACCAATTACCAGTTTCCCAATCATTTAGTAAATAACCACTGAGTCATTTGATTTAAGAATCTTAATTTTTATATAATTTTAAAGGCATGAGAAAGAATTTAGACTTTTATTCAATTATTCATTCATTATTAATTCAAATATTTATTAAGCAAAATCAATTTTATTGCAGATAGGAAATTTTGTCATGAAGCAAAACCCTAATTACCTGCCTACCTTCCTAATTTAGCCTAATGATTTCTAACCTAAGTTTAAGATTTAAAAATAACCTGATTCTCATACTCAACTGGAAAAATAAGACAGTAACTGAAACTTCAGCTCGTCAGCATCAGCTACCGCAACCCGTCTCATCTAACAGTCTTTCAGCATCTCCCGCTCAGTAAAATGGATCGATCTGGATCACCAAGCACTGGAAGCCACCAACTCCAACACCTTCTCTGACTGCGACTACCCCTCCCACTAAGAGTAGGCCTTCTTATACCCTAATTCTAACTTTGCTAACTAAAATTGTTGCAACATTAATAACGTGCTTTTCTTTCATTGGTTCACTTATTTCATCTATTCATTCTTAATCAAGTTCTCCCGGATCCAGCTTGTTCTTTTGGAATGTATATGTTCATTTCCTTTCTCACAGTTCAAGACATGTTTCCATCCGCTTCGATCAGTACATTTGTAACTTCTTTCGATACATTCGAGAACTCTGCAGGCATTGTCCTTTCTCTTAAAACGGTTTCCCACGGTTCTTTGCTGATCACCACGGCACACTATCAGTTCAATTAGGTCACATCAGCCTTGACCATTCTTGCATCCTAGCCTCTCAGCATCATCACGTGGTTAGCCTTTCTCCAACTTTTTCTCCCTTGTCACGCGTTCTCCCAGCACATGCGCACTCTAATAACCGGCAGCCATTTTATATCGCCACTCGATTAGACTTAGAAGCACTATTTAGAAATAAACAAAACATAATTAAAATAGAGAAACATAGCCTTTTCGTTTCCCTCCCGTCATCTACGTACCCCAATTAGTTATTACCTAGCAGAAAGCAACATTTAAGCTGTTCCTTACTTACCATCACTATTGTTTTTGCAACGTCACGTTTATATTCTATGAAGCACAAATCATGCATTTATTATTTATTTAGTACGCAATTATTTTATGTTATAATTAGACACACAGACATTTGTTAATAGATTATTCAGCCCATATACTTGCGTGTTACCCTTCCCTCACGTACATTGTTGAGTAATACATTTAAATGAAAATTTTATTAATTAATTATAAAATTTGTTAGGGGTTAAATTTTTTTTATTTTCTCTGCTCCATCATCGTCAAACAGTATACCAAGGTATTTATAAAATTTTACTTGTTCTAACTGCCGACTTTTCAGATACCATTTATGTTTTCTGTGGGTCGATACCCTATTGCTAACTTCCATTACTTTAGTTTTTGTTTAATTTATTACCATCTTGTTCTTAATTGAATACATTGATATTTTGTTTAAAAGTCGCTGCAACCCTATCTTTGCTTGACTGAGCAAAACGACGTAGTCGGCATATAATAAATTTGAAATTTGTTTATCTGCCAGTTTCAGTGAGTGAACCAACTCATTGTCCAGTGCTTCCGTAAGATCAGATAAGAATAAATTAAATAAATACGGTGCTAAAACACATCCTTGCTTTAGACCCTGGGATGTATCAATTCTTCTCGATAGTCGTGAGGCGTTACCTAATTGAACCCTGGTCCAAGTCTCGGTGTATAGTAGTTGGATCGCTTTTAAAAGGCCGGGACTAATACCGTAGTTATCCAGTTTCTTCCATAAAATTTGCCTATCTACGCAGTCAAAAGCTGATTTAAAATCCACGAAACATAGGTATAGTGGTTGTTTTTTCACTTTATATTTTTCTATTAATATTCCCAGTATTAAAATATTAGTTGCCGTCCCTTGACCTTGTATAAAACCCGATTGATTTAGCGGGATTAAATGCTTTTCTGTTGCCCACTCTGTTAGTTCTTTCAAGAGAATTTATGCAAAAAGCTTAGCTTCTATATCTTGCAACATAATTAATCTGTAGTTAGCTGGTAGGGACCACTCCCCACTTTTGTAAATAGGAGAGATTATAGAACCCTTCCAGGACTCAGGGATTGTCGATGTTCGCAATGCTTGGTTGAATACTGGTGTTAGGTAACTGGCCCAAATTAATGCATTCTCCTTGTAGAAAACAGCTAGAATCCCGTTTGGGCCAGGGGCGCCATCAGATCTCTGTTTCTTAATGAGTTTGCATACTTGACTTTCGGTAATAGATATGTCAGTATTTGTGTTATCCTTTGTTCTACTCATATTGTCTATGCCGGGAATCAAATCCATGCCTGTGTTATAATTCAACTGTGAGTGTAGAAGAAACTTGGCCCATTCTGATTCAGTAACTGTAGAAGATGTAGTTGTCCTGCTAGATCTGTTCATGTTGTTAATTAGTGTCCAGAATTCTCTTGCATTGTTCTTTTTACTGGTATATAAAGCTTTTGCCCAGAGTGCTTGTTTTGCTTGCATTTTTTCTTTCCAAGTCAATTTGCTTACATCTGCATTTATCTTCTTTAATTTGTCTCCATAGATTTGATTACCTGGATACTTCTTAACCAATCATAGGATTCTATTACGCTCTTTTTTTAATAGATGACATTCAGAAGAGAGTTTAACCAATGCCATTGACTTTTTACCCTGCTGCTCTTTATTGCCTTCTTTTTTAATCTGGCCGGAGATTAATTTTTTTGTAAAGAGGGACCTTTTTCCAATAGCGTTAGAAGAATCTACTTTAAAACAAATCTCAACTGTCGCTTGCGGAGTTTATATGATCGATTCTTTGTAGGTTTCTGACCAATAGAGTTTCTTATAATTTACCGTAGTTGTGTCTCCCGGAAGTGTCATATATTTTCCATGCCTTACACCGTTTGGGTTTAACTCTATTATTTGTTGATTATGATCACTCCCGTTTGCTCCTCCGATCCGATAAGATGAAATCTTTTGAAATAAGTCTAACGATGCTATTGTATAGTCTATTCGAGATTTGTTTCCCAATGCTCGATAAGTCCAGGCGGATGGCAAATCTTGCAGAAAACGTCCGTTTAGCACCCTTAAACCTAAGGATTCTAAATCCTTTAAAAAATTCTTACCAATTTTCCCCTTCTTTTCTCCCTTAATATCCAATGTAAGTGGGAGGCTAGGGATTGCCCATAGATAGTTCTGTTGTTGAACTTCGTCGTCCCTAACATAAGACCACAACATATTCATATTAAAGTCACCCGTGATGATGACCTCAGGTTGGGTATCCTTTTTTAATTGCTGCAATATTATAGTTGTCAAGCTGCTAGCCATTGCTCTTCTTGAACTGGTATCGGGGTGAATATATACATTTATTAGTAAGAGGGATTTAATTATCTGTTTTTCTTCATAGCGTATTTTGACTATCAGACAGTCACTTGTATTTTGTGCTTCCACCTCACTTTCCATTTTTAGTTCTGTTGAGATAAAGATAGCCAATCCCCCACATGATCTGCCGTATTTACTTGTTTTTGTGGCTGGCATATAGTAACCCTTAAAAGCTTCTAATCTAAAAGAGTCAGTTGCCCAGGTCTCTTGTAGGCAGATAATTTGAAAATGTTCCGACATTGACGTCAGTTGCTCATTTTGTATCTTTGATTGGATACCTTTGATATTCCAGGAGCATATTCGAATCATACCACTTGGGCTTGTTTTCCCCTTCTTGGGACCATCATTTGTGATTCGTCAATCCTCCTTTACTCCGTGTAGTGCTGCAGTTAACCAACCAAACTTTAGCTCCGCTAATGGTTCTCTTTTGTTCTCAACTAAAGATTTAGAGGTTTGTCCCATTGTTTTACCTATTGGATTTGTCAGTATTGAGTATATCTGGTTATTGTCCGACACCTTTAGTTGTTTATTTGTTTTTTTGGGGGAAATAAACGGACTTGGGTAGGACGGTCGGAGTGGCCTTGTAACTTTTATTCCCCAAGCCAGAAAGAGATCATGTTCTTGTATGATAAGGTCTACTGAGGTGGATGAAGTCCAGGATACCAGTGTCGCTTCTTGATTAGCGCTTTTGGTTGCTAGAAATTCAATTGATTCTATATCAGTACTTCTGATTCTTTCTAGCGACGGTATTGCTTTACACAATTTTAATATGTTTCTACGGTTCAGGATATCATTATTACCCCTCGATTCATATTCTGGCTTAAAAATTAATTGGGTTCCTCCCTCTTTTTGACCTTGATTTTTTATATTGGCTTTTTGCAGGGGATTAAAGTAATTGGGCAGCTCCTGCTCTTGTGATTCGCCTATATGTTTTCCTAACTCCTGAGTCCATGTAGGCCTGACATGAGTTAGTCCATTCGACGTATTGTGGTTTTTGCTTCCCTCTATTTACCGATCTTGTGGTGTCTTACTTTCCTTCTGATTTTTTAGCGTTCCTATATTGTCTTGAGCAATTGTAGTACACTCAATTTTTGCTCTTTTCTTTTCTGATTGAAGTAAATCACTTTTCACTTTCCTATTGCGTCCCTCAGCACCTGGCATATCCATTCGTTGTTTTATTTCCGGTTCAGCCTGTTTTATATGATCTATTGGGTCTTTGATGGTTTTATTTATTACTACTGTTCTTACATCTGGCAATTTCTTATTGAACAAAGGATACAATGGTTTTGTTACCTCTTTAGCTTTATCTGCTTGTCTCTGAGTTGCATTTATTGCTTGTTTTGATTTCTCTAGAGTATTTCCTTTTTTTATTATCTCTAGTTCTGGAGAAGGTACTGTTTTTGTGATTTTTGTAATTTTATTCCTTGCTTTCCATTGTTTTTTTCTCTGTCTTTTAGATAATTGGTATTCAGGTGATGTTTCTAATGGTATTATTTGTGAAGAAAGTGGGATTTCCTCTATTTGATCTTCCTTTTTTTCCTCTATTGGATCCTTACTACTTTCCTCATTTAAAATATTACTTGTCGCCGTTTTTTCAGTTATGCACTCACTCTGGTAATCTTTGTTTCCAGGGGTGAATAAATTTCCTCTTAGATCTTCTATTATTGTATTTAGTACTTCAGGTATTGTGGCCAGTTTGTTGATCAGTGGGGCTCAATTGCAATCTGTATATGAAGATGTTGGTTGTGTTTGTGCCCTTATTAACAGGTTGTTTAATGTGGCTATCTTCTGATCAATTCCTGCTACTGAGGATGTCATGGAGCTGAGGAGGTCTATTTGCACCTCCATTTTGTTTGACTGGTAAGTTAGGGCTTTTAGTATCAATTGGGAGGTTCTAAAGAATAAGTCCCAGATTGACCCCGAATCCCAGTTACCCGAGCCTTGTGCACCCAGAATTTGGCCATTTACAGAAGAGTGTTGTTTATTGGACCCACATACGGGGCTTTGTTGTTCTTCCTCCTTTTTTCCTGACCCAGTATATTGTAGCCTATTGTTACGTTCATCCTTTTGGTAGGGTGTACTCCAATGCTGCAGGTTATCCGATTTCATGATATAATCATCCATATTATTTTGGGATCCGTGGATCAACTTGGAATTCTCCTCTCCCAACTTTTGTTCCGTATCCTTTGGAATCAAATTGATGTCAGTTTGAAGGAGGTTAGGCAAGTCAATAATATCACTTGAGATTTTGGGCTGGTCTTCCCCTTTTTGGAATTATCCTGTTGATACTGATTTATTTGAACCAGACTCATTGGGTCCCCTACTACGTCAACTTTTTTTACATTTACTTGCACTTCAATTGGTAGTGGCACCCCCGTTACTAATAGTTGTTGAGTTTCTCCAGGCAATAATCCCACACAACTTGGGTCCTCTTGTTGCAAATGTGTGGTTAAGGGAATGGTTAACATCTCTAAGTCAGTTATTTGAGCCCATTGGTTGTCTGGTTCCTCATTTGGTTTTGATGTTTGCTCCATTTCACATTGATCAGACTCTCTTACTCCCTGATTTTGGGATATTGCACTTAACTCAATCACTGGCTTGATTGGGGTTTGCAATCCGCATGAATCAGTTTGTAACATCAGCATTGCTCCTGTTGGGTCTTTCATGAAATCAAACTTTGTTGGGGACTTTGTTGGTTTCCCAAATATGCGTACCGAAGATGATTTGAAAGACTGATTTTCCCCTGCTTGTTTTATTTTCATTTTGTTTAAAATTGCTAAGGATTGTAGTTTTTTTTTCCTTTTAGCGGGAGGAAAAGGTGGTTGCTCCCTTCCCGACCTCATAATTCCCACCTCGTTGTACTGGTAAGTGTCCCTCTTTATACAAGCCAAGCGAGTGGGAGCAATTCAGTTTTAAGGCACTATTACAGCGCAGCGTGGTGTGGCGTGGCACAGTAGTACAGCAGTGGTACAACCGATTGGAAAAGTCCGGGGTGCCAAACGCCAGGTATGAGAGGCACGGGCCTGAGGTGAAGGGGGGAAAGTGACCAGATAAGCAGCACCCCCTGCGAGTCAATCGGTGGGTTCCACTCTTCACTTTCCACTCCAGGATCGCTCCTGGGGGCCCAGGCAAGCTAGTAGGCAAGGAGGCAAGCAAGCACGATGATGCAAAGAGGGGGCGAGGAGAGAACGCCGCAGATGACCAACTCCCCCGCCTCCCTCACCTTGCCTCCCTCACCTCGCTCCGAGTTCCTCAATGTCTACTCAATGGCTCCTTAGTTCCTTGGCTCCTCGATACAACGAAAGCAGAGGTCAAAACGCTGGCCCCCCCCCGGCCGTTCAGCCGCTTGTTGCTCTGCCCATAGCCCGTAGCTCGGAGGCGGTAGTGCAGCAGTTGGTGGTCGGGCTCACCACACGCCACAAGCCACTCGCATCTCTTCCTCGCGGCTCGCAGCTTTCCTCACAGCGTTGCGGCAGCACAGCACCGTTCACTGAGCTGCACCCTGATTCTAACTCACAGCTCCGAGTACGAAACACTGACACACTGCACTCCAACTGTATTACTCAAGGTATCAGGGCTTGCGTCATTTGTGTTTGGCCACCATGCTAACAGGCCAGCTTAGTGGCTTGTCGTCTGAACCACAGGCTTGAGGCCTTACATCCGGAAATTCAGTTCCTTACTCGTGGCTGTGGGGCGACAGCCCTTAGAAGGCGTCACCGGTTCCAAAACGGTTCCTTGGCGGTTCCCTTTGCTGTTCCAAAGCGGCTCCAATGCAGACGGTGTGGGCGTGGCCACCGCGCAGGACCTCCACAAGCCGCACCCGGCCCTGAATCCCCCGGGCCGCTTCCGCGGAAGGAACCCTGAAGCCTTGAGGCGGCTGCTGCGCCCGGGAGAAACTTGGCTCAGCTCCACCGGCAAGCACGGGCACCGGCCCCCAAGCTCCCAACACGGAACCTCAGGTCCTCAGCTCCGCAGCACTGTAATGCTGCAGCGTCGCTCTCCACTCGCTCTCCACTCCACACCGCTCTCCACTCGACTATATAAAAGCATTAGAAGTCACTCTGAGCAGCACCACCTGTGAGGTTTTCAGCCTTCTTCCTAGTCTTTGTTGAATTAAAAATACATCTGTGGTACATCCCAAGTAAAGTTACACTCTAGGCACAACCTTTCCATACACACCAGATTATTAAGAGCTCGGGAAATCTTTCCCTTTCAGTTTTATAAACTGCACAAACATTCCACTGCCATTATAAAAAACTACATAGAGAAAAATTATTTTGTACACTGCTCTCAGCAACACAAACAGTTCTCTTTACAAACCAGGGGTGCAGCTTTCAATGGTGCAGTATGTGCAGTGGAACCAAAGCCATTTGAGTTGAGGAGCCCATATAACCCTGATTATTGTTCTATTTTACCCAAGTCTTGTATCCCATTTCTCTTGCTTGCACTAGACCATGGCACTCTTGCCACACCTCAGATGCAATTGGCAGCTAATGCTGAGAACTTTTGCTTGCCTTTATACACTACCATATGGGTTATGTGTTGCTAAACAGATAAATGCATATGTTTTTTAAACCATGGTGTACACTAGAGAACTGTTAAACGTCTTCTTTTCTCATTCACACATAGTATTCCTCTCTGCACTCCCTCCTTACCCATATCTAATTGCACTTGGACAACATTACCTCTTTCAAAACCCCTTGTGGTTGTGCAAAATGTTTTCTCATATTGTTCCAACATTAAGGAAAAGGGGCAATAACCTATATCCTAGAAACCTAATATTTGTGATTTGTGGGAAGCAGCTTAGTCCGAGAAAGGTGTAATCAAAAGTAGAGCGCTCCCAATCTCTTTCTCAATTATTTAGATTTGGGATCCCTCATGTTAAACTATCAGAATCTAGTGGTTTGCTTGGGGAACCTAGCCCACCGTGCAGTAGCATGTAGTGTAAGAGCAGCTCATTGTAAGGCTTACACCTCAAGTTGTCTCCAAAATCTTTCTTGGTCTCAAATAGACCACTTCTCTCCTCTCATGACCTTAAGTCTCGTAGAAAGTCGGTGAGACTAGCTGCACAGCATGATAAAAATATGGTCACTCATGATGACCATGAAATGAGTGGTACAAAGCGTATGCAGGACCTTTCAGTTAAAGGCACCTATGAGCTTCTTATGCAGTTTCAGGAGCTCAACAAGAAGCTTTGCTACATTTCATCCAAGGAACAGCAAGCCACAGGGCTAATCGCCATGTCATGAAAGTCTTACACTAGTTCTGCCCTGTTGAAAGATTGGCAGGGATTACCGGCAACAGACAATACTGTGTTCTGTGCACCTTAGTGAAGCTCTAAGAACACAACCTGGTGTAGTGTCTTGAAAAAACACTGTTTCAATTGAATGCTTTAACAATTGGATTGATGCAAGAGGTAACATGCAGGGGGAGTTAAATGCAATTATGAAGGCTAGAGCCTCCTCTTCTGCAAACACATTGATCAGCGTAATTAATGGTCATCTCACTTTCATTTTAGAATTGTGATGAGTAAATGAGTTACTGTTTATGAATTTGTGGATCACTTTAAAAGGTAGGCTTATGTATTACCTAGTGGATAGACTTGACTGATGTATGTATACATTTACACACTATTCATACAACTACATGCACAGGTAGCATGTTATAGAAATCTAATCTCTGTAAAGTTGTGAATGGGTACCGCAAGAGTAGAGGGAGCTCTGCATACTGCTCATACAGAATACAGATGACTTGTATGTGGTTTTTCATAGCACAACAAACGTTCCAAGGGGTATCATGTTAGAAATTTAAAATAAGTTATTGGTCATGCGCACACGCACACACACACACACACACACACACATAATGTTAACATTCTGACTTTCCCCGACATAACAAAAACAGACCAATTTCACATGTAGTTCATCCCCTCAATTATGCCATTAAATAGATTATGAGAAGAAAGCAGTTTTTGAGATCCCCTGATGGTGCTTTTTAGCTCTTCATAAAAACTGTGCAAAATACAGCTACCTACATAAAATCTTAATTTACATGTTCAGCTTTTGGTTTAGGCAGAAAATAAGAATTTATATTTCCACTCAGTTGATTAGTAGTTTTGTGTTTAAAAAACTATTTTAGCGAGAGAATGCGACAGCGACTAAGGCATCTCGATTTTAGAGCCCCTTCTGACGCACACAGTCTGAGCCAGAGTCAGACATTTAGCTCAAAGAAGGCACTAGCTTTGCTTGGGTTGCCCACTTTTACCATTATACTACGTAAAAGAAAGCCATTTCTGATATTAACTTCATGATATAGAAATCACTGCTCTGCTCACCTCATGAAAGTGACACCCAAAGTGCCAAACTAAGGTAGTGAAATGTCACACATAAGCAGAGTGCAATCCGCGAAATGTCACTCTTAAGCAAGCTGAACACTTGGCAGCTATGGTTACCCTACAGTCCTGCCAAGTACCACGCATCAGGGGTTAGACTAATACATTTCACTGTGGTGGTCCGCATGATGATACGAAAATGTAAATAAAGAGAGAAAACAATGAGAACTACACATGAACGCATTTACGTGTTATAAGAGAACAAAATATACCATTAAGATCGAGAGTTTTGTGATAATATAAATTCAAATGTGCATCGAACATGAAAAATATTAAATAATGAAGTTCTTGAAATGCAGAATTGTTTAAATTAGAGAAGAAATGACTTGAAGCGAATCTGAAGTTCTATAACGTTTCTTACAATAATGCATGTATTTGAGAATGAATCATTACTAAATATGCTTGACAATGGAAATGTACAAATAATGCCTATAGAGAATTTATTTTAGTACTACCTAATATTGATGTGCAATTCCTGAAGAAAATTATAACTGAAATAATGGTGAAAGTAAAAATGCATTTATAAATGTGTAATTAATAATATTATTAAATGGTAGTTATTGAGCTAATTCTTCATGTAGGCCTCAAATGCTTTTTATTTCCTACATTAATGTGAAATCATGTAAGGAGTCACCTAAGCCCTATGAGAACTTTCTGTGAAGTTTCATTTCTATATTGACTAACAATGGACTCACTTCTCGCTAAGAAGCATATTCGATAGAAATGTTACAATATTGTTGCAAACCCAGAGAAAAGTGCCTGGGAATGGACAGACTGTGAGCAGAGTAGAGTACCACCCACTTCCGTGAAAGTAACAAAATGGTAATACAATTGAACTTAATGAATCTTAATGAAATATGCAAAAAGGATTACTTAATTCTTCCAGATTTGTGTGATTCACTGATCACCCCACAACAGCTCACTGTGAGTGACCAATGAGAACCCTATCGACTGATGGAATTGATACGTTAAGGGGTGTACACCAGGAACATTTTGAGGTATAATTGCCCCATCGGAGAAGGAGTCAGGGGCTGGCTGTAATTTTTTCTTTCTTGCCTGGCATGCTGTCGGACAGACTTTTGATCTCTATTGTCTTTTTCTATGTCCTTATCCACCTACACTGGGTGGAATATAATTTATTGAACTGAACTATATCTTATTGCGACCTCGAATCTTGTACTTTGCCGGCTGGTAAAGTTGCGCAGGAAAATAACTTTTCGGCTGAGAGGTTATCTGACTCCTACTGTAGCACGTGGTGTTACAGTTCAGACCTGACCAGATCTAACTGAGGACGAACTTGAAAAAATCAGCTTTGCTTTGGTTTGTATGATTAACAATTGAACCTCTAGATGTTTTTTGTTTTCTCTCTATAGTAAATTTCTAGCTGTCTAAAATGATCTGTACTGTGAAGTGAGGCTATCTGTAATAGAAATTTGTCATTAAATCTGAATTGAAATGCATATTCTTGACCTGTCTATGCAATACGAGGAATTAGGTAAATGTTTAACATGAATTATCTTTATCGATTCTGTCTCATTCTTTTAGTCATATTCCTTATCTCAAGGCATTTGTATCAGTGGCTGAGAAAGACTTTGAATTAGAATTGCGGTAACAATTATTTTATACCAGGTCCTCATAGAATAATTGTTCATGTTTCCAAGTATTCTAGTCCCTGGCAGCTCAACAAAAAGATCCATCGGAGGACCAAATTTGTGGTAAAACGAGTATCAATCGAGACTATTGTGAGTTTGGGGGATGATGATGAAATGGGCCTAGTGATTTAAGAGTTGTATAAGGGTGAAGTGAAATTTTGGTAAGCTTTCCGCTGCATCACACGCATAGGACTCAAACAGTTTAAAGGCAGGTCATCAGCTGCCTGGCACCAGATAAGTTACGGCCACAGCGTCAAGTGAGTGCACCAATTAAAAAGAAAAGAATTGAATTCCTCAAATAGTAATTATTATAATTGTGAAAAGTCATTTGCAACTCGGCAAATATTAAAGTGATTTACTGTTATCAAATTGTATTCTTACTCTTTTGCTTCCTAAATGACGCCTACGAGACGGCTTGCATATTGAAGCATGAGCTGGGCCCAGTTCATAGAGAGGTGACCAGTTGCTATGGAAACCGGCGTGGGCCCGGCAAAGTTGTTTGTGTGTTTTTGGCTACAATAATACAGAACCTTCTCCAGGTCCAGCCACTACTCGGCTGGTTACTCCTCCTGAAGTGTATCAGCCTGACATCCCTGTGATTTTAGACACACAGGCTCGCCTTCACTCTTAGCTCTCAGCCCAGTGCAGAGGAATTGGGGCAAAACGTTTTCTGGCTAACATGTTTTTCTTTTACAATTTTATATAGCATTGCCTCAGTCCAAAGCTGTTGAACTTCTTTACATGAGCACTAATTACATTACACAAGCCCACATTCACATTATTATTTTTCCAACATTAAATTAAATCGGAAAGGAACCTCAACTGCAAACAGTGCCAGACTGAAAAACTACCTGATCAGGGAGGAATGGTAAGAGGCACAATTTAACAAACACTTCAATTCCCCAATCTGCAGGTCAAGCAAGCATAACCAATCCCTTAAATAACCCTTCTGGTTCCTCCAAAGCACACAACTCTATAGATGCAATGCTCCTGGGATCTGGCGCCTGACCTAGTAGTCCTGAGTGACCTCATCACCAAGGCTACATGCCATCATCTAATGTTCTGGAGGCTTGACTCGAGATCAGTGATGACAGCTGGTGCAGCAGGCACCATTAGCTTGAGGGACAGTCCGGCCCCCAAAGAGCCACACTCGAGGCCTGCCTGAGGTATGTCTGGCTATTAGTGACTGCTGCTTTTACCAAATAACTAGCTATACGAAACAGTTTAAAGCCTCAGCAATATAGTGAGTAATTCTGTATTCACTACAATGCAAAATCAGTTAGTGGCCTTCCAGTACAGGGAATTTACAGCACTTTCTAGGTCTTTTGTAAGCCTTCTCACCGCTCAGAAGTGGATAGTTTCTGATATTTATTTCTTTACATGGACCTTATTCCTCGGTTACATTTATGATAAACTTTTGCTCAAGGTGGCACACAATTTGAACAATAATGCCACTCATAAATGCAATTAATCCTTGCAAATGTCACATATGAACAATCTGAAAACTTGGCAGCTGGGTGTAATTTTTCATATTTATATGTTTCCCTCGTCTTTATTGCTTGATTTTGCTCGCGAGAAAGTGTCACTGATAGTTGTTGAATGTCACTCATAATTACACTGAAATTGCTATGGCAGCTATGACCCTAGCGGGCACTGACTCCAGGCCCAGCTTGCCCGAATGTCTGGACTTATGCAGAGAGCCATTTTTAGGTCTAGCCTGGGCAGCGCATGCGCTGCTCTACACGGCATGCTGTATTCAGGTATGGACTTGAAGCTCCGCCTAGTCTCCGCCCATATTTTTCATTGGCTTGTGTCATTGTCCTTTGTAAATGTTGGCTTTTGATTTGTTGATAGGCTTATTAGTCCCTCCTTAGTACTTCCTTGTCTTCTGTTGTTACCTCCCATTAGGACTGGCTCTTTTGCGTGTGTCCTAACCCAGGAGCTTTCATTAGAAGTTGGAGCACTATTTACTTAATATAGACAGGACTCGCCAGCAATGGCGGGCGCTTATGGCGCGCTTTCACTGTGGCTGCGTCCCCCCACCCCCAGCACTCGCAGAATGCCAGCAATGGCGGCCGCTTCTATGTATTACCAGCGCGCCATGCGTACTTTAACTGTAACTGCCCTCGCTCCCCCCAGCACTCGGGGATGCCGGCATTGGCGGCCGCTTCTATATAGTAGCAGCGCTCCACAAGATCACTGTGACAAGTCAGTGAAGTCTTTGATTTAAGCTCTAGGTTTCTTGAAGCATGCTTTTTAGTTACACCTGAGGGTTGGCTTAAGGCGTCTAGCTGTTGCGGACTGGTCAACTCGCTAACATCTTTGTAATATCAAAACTGATTGACCTATTCATTGGGATTGTCCATCCATCAGAGTTTTACTAAGGCACTGAATCATCTTGCTAAAAAACCCCTTCAGACTCAACTAATCGATTCAGAATGAATAAAAAAATCATAATCTCCACACGGTTTCAGTTGAACTTCTATTCTACTCAAATCTTTGGCACTTAGGAGGTCTCGGGCTGTATTTTTATGGATTACTCCCTCCTCTCTTGAACGCTGCTCAGATTTCAAATTTAAAGGTTACCTTTTCTGCCTCAGCACAGGGGATCGGCATCTGACTAGATTTCTTTGGGAAGGACTCTATCATGTCCTGCGGATTGATTCTTTCAGGCACCTGAGATACTTTGGACGTCCTATAAATAAATTATACGAGCTGGCGCTGGTTACAACTGCCCGACAAAGGGCGTGCTTGGGTAAAAACGATTTCTAGCTGGAAGCGTTACGCCTCTAGGAAATGGCTCGTGTCCTAGTTACCAGTATCATTATGTGCATTCGCTAATGTGAAATTTAAGGGGTCACCAAGAGGAAATCCACATACGAGTTGGGTGAATTTGAATGTTTGCTCTCTGAAGAAAGCGCCTATAAGTTCTTGCACCGCTGGTGGAAAAGGGTGTGTGTGCTTTCAACTGTTGGCAATACAATAGGTCTCGCATTTGCGAGGGTTTGAGTTATTGACATTGTAAATGACATTGCCTTTTATTTATGTGTTGGTTTTAAACACATAAATAAAAGGCATTGTCATTTACAATGCCAATAGCTTAAACTCTTGCAAATGCGAGACCTATGGCTTTGCAAATGCTTGTTCCCTGTGCAGGGTGGTCCTCCATCTTGCTTGCGCCCCTCAGCCCTCTTGTCAGTCATCGAGGGATTGAAGGCGCGTGCAAGCGTCGCGCGCCGTGCGTCCCCTGGGGCGCGTGAGTCGCCGTTGACGCTGCAGACTGACGCCTCTCTCTTCTCGCGCTTCTTTCGCAGATCCGTGTTTGGGCATCGTGCAGAAGAGTCGTTCCAGGCGGGGGCGGTTTTATGCTCTCTTTAGTGCTCCAGATAACGTGTACAAAACGCGGCATTGTTGTTGCCTATTGTAACTCGATTGTTTTTTTTTGCTTCTGTTGGGATGCAGGTTTCGCACAGTGCCTGAGGTGAGTGTTGGGCCTTTTTCCCCTTTGGAGGTGCTTTCGACGCACGTTTTCTTGGAAACGTTTTCATCTCTGACCTGTGATATACTTGGGAGGCTGACGGCGTGGAAATGTTTAGTTTTTAACAATACATTTAAGCAGAGTTTGGAATGGTTTGAGATAAGGGCTGCACCTTTTCCAGATGAAAATGCAAGCCATTTGTTCACGCCTAAAGGTTCTGCAGAAGACAGGGCTAAGATACTTAAATAGAACTTTTTTTTATTAATAAAACCGTTTGTATTGATTTCTGTTATGGCAGTTCTGTGGAAAATAAACACGTCTTTATCAAAAACGACTTTACCCAATGCCTTGCTCATACCTAATATGCCAATTGAGCCGATTCAGGCCACAGGCTCCCTATTTTTTACAGTCAAAATTGGCTTTATTTTGGCTCTCTCCCAGCTGAAATTTACTTTACTTAAATAGACGTCAGTGGGAGACATACGTTCTCCCGATTATTTTTTTTAAATCTCCTACTTTCCTCTTCAAAATTTTGGCGTATATGTTATGCATGCCATTGTTTCGAAACAGGAAAGAGGGAGATAGTGGAAAAAAAATGGTGGAATATATTATACCCCTTATTTGCATGTTGCTGGGTCCAAACTAAGGTGGCATGGTGTGCAAAATAGCAGTGCTCTGTGAATGCGGGCCCGAGTAAGTTGTACACTTTTTGTATACTTCAACACTGAAACAGAGGCAATTTAGTTGGGAGACAGCACAAATAAATGCTATTTTAGTCATTAAAAATTTGGAGCCTCAAACCTAAATTGGGTCTGTTGGTATGTATGCTTTGCCACCCATGTTAGTACCACGCAGGTAAGTATTTGTACCTTCATCCCGCAGTACTCATGCAGGTTTTTTTTTTTTCTCTTCAACATACATTTTGTTATTTAAAAAGTGGTTTAAGTGCGGGTAAAGGGATGTTAAGGTGATTTTAGGGTTTGGCGATAAGTAGTTGACAAGGGATGTAAAGGTGATTGTTGAGTTTTGGGGTGGGTAGAGGTAAGCGGGTTTACATTTGGGTAGAGGTAAAGGGAGGTAAGGGCAATTTTAGAATTCAGTGGTTGTAGAGGTAAAGGGAGTTAAGAGTAATTATAGTATTGGACAGAGGGAAAGGGACGTAAGGGTAATTTTAGGCGTTGGGGATGGGTAGATATATAGGGAGAGCATGGTGCATTTAGGGTTCAGGGATGGGTAGATTTAAAGGGGGTAAAGGTGTATTTAGGGTTCAGTGATGGGTAGAGGGAGGCACGGGTGATTTTAGAGTTTGTGGTGGGTATAGGGAAGGGGGCTAAGGGTAATATTAGAATAATTTTTGGGTGGATAAAGAGGGTTAGGGTACTTTTACGGTTTAGGGGTGGATAGAGGTAAAGGGGGGTAAGGAGTAAAAAAGGGGGTTTTAGGGATTCTCCCAAAAAATAACATACAGATTGTAACAGAAAGAAGAGGCATAGGAATGGCTTCATTTACAAACAGAAAATTGTGTGTTGGAATGTAGATGAAAAGGAAACCAAAATTTGATCGTTCCTGTCTAGCATTTGTAATACTTTATCTAAAATGTATTCATTTGCTTTTTGAAGTTGTTCGTTATCATTAGGTCAAGGCCTCAAAGCATACAAATTTTACTAGATCTGCAGGTCCAGTGACTTGAAAAATCTACTTGACCTAACTAATGCTCTTGACAAATAAACTGGTCTCAAATTCTGTGATCTAAGGCAAATATTTTATTTTACAGTCACCTTTCTCTTCATTATTACATATGAGAGTACCTTCAAATATGTAAGTTCAGCATGTCTGCTGCCCATATACTCTTGTTTGATGTAGAAAGATTAAACATTTGCTTTTTGTATAATAGAAATCCTGCCCTCATAAAGGGTATACATGACCCTTTGCCTCTCAGTTCACTAATAACATTGTCATCAGGGTGGGGGCAGTAATGTGTCTCAGTTCATGTTTAAAAACCCTCACTTTTAATAAATATATTACTAAAGTATGACGTGGTAGTACGCTGTCATTTGCAGACAACATATTGTCCATTGTAATGGCCACAAACCTTCCCACTCACATGCAGTTTTACTGGTGAAACTATAGTATACAAAGGATAATGTGTGGAAATCGGGTTTCAGCACATGATTATCATTTTCACATCTCCAAGTAAAGTGCTGTGATTTGTTTTGATCCTGTTAAAACCTTTATTTCCATCATAGTTAAATTGCAAAAAGTGCTTTTCTAATTACTGAAATATATTTTGAAATATTTGTACAGTTACAAGCTATTTAAATGCGTTTTAGAGAAAAATCCAGACAACCATCAGACTAAAATTTTACACTCCCTGTACCCTGGCATTATTGTCAGACAGTTCACTTAAAAAAATCCTCTAACTTTGCAGTCAGAAAGAAAAGGAAATCCCAATGTCCAGGATAAAGAAGCAGCAATTTGTAAGAAGACATAAGATAACATTTGACCTCTGTCTTTAACTGCACAGCAAATGTGACAAAATAAAACCAAGATTTAAAGGCATATTTATTGCTGATTCACTCTCTGAATGGACAAAGCACCTATTCTTTGCCCGCTGTAGCTCTCACAAGACCGTACCATTAGGCCCTAAAAGTAGCTCGCCCTGATAAAATCTGATTTGCCATAGCAAGTAAGTGAGATTTCTCGAGGCCCAAGATCGAGGACAAACCAGCGTGTTACGAAGAGTTGTATAATTCTACTAGGACAGGGCATTTCTTTACTATTTTAGTATCTTAACTTTAAGATTGCAGTTTATGCTTAAGCCATTTGTGAACACAAAAGATTATTATTATTTTTTTTTAACAAAGTTTTATATAGCGTGAACTTGACCCGAAGGTATCGGGTATCAGAACGCTTTACAAGAGAACCAGTTGCGTTACATGAGGACACATTCATTTTTGTTAGGCACGGGGAGATTAAGTGATTTGCCCAGAATCGGAGGATGTTGCACGGCCTTGCCGAGACACGAACCCGGTTCCCCAGATTTAAGGTCGACCACCCTAGCCGTTAGGCCAACTCCTCTCCCCAAAAGATGGTTAGGAAAACACAATAAGGGAATTTAATCTCCAGGTCTTGAAAAATCTATTTGCCCATTTGCTATGGCGAGTCAGATTTTATCAGGTAGAGCAAATTTATAGGACCTACTCGTCCATTCTGGCGAGTGAAGTTAAACTGGAAAGGAGCATGTGTTCTGTTCATTCAGAAAATGAATGAGCAACAAAGACGCATTGAAATCTTGTTTTTATCTTGACACAATTGCTTTCTGTTCAAGGACAGAGGTCAAATGTCAGTTTGTTTTTTTAGTAGTTGCTGCTTATTTTATCCTGGAAAATGTGTTTACTTTTCTTTCTCTTATTACAGTTAGAGGTTTTTGTGAAATGATCTACCTGGCGATCATTGTGAAACAAAAAGCTGTAAAATGTCAGGTTTTTTTTTCCGAACACACAACATTTAAACAGCTTGTAAATGAATAGTAGATACATTTCAAAATATATCAGTGGTGGACCTGGCCCTTTTTGCAGGGTTATCCCCAAATGTTTTGCTTTCTTCCGCCTATTTTTCTGACCGGTTTTTGTTGGCTTTAGGATTCTGGGCACTTTACCACTGCTGATCAGTGCTAAAGTGCATATGTACTCTGTCTAAGTTGTATTGGTGATTGGTTTATCCATGATTTGCATATTTGACTGTGCACTGTGTGTGCCTAGGGCCTGTAAATCAAATGCTACTAAGGGGCCTGCAGCACTGATTGTGCCACCCACATCAGTAGCTCTGCAACCATGTCTCAGACCTGCCACTGCAGTGTTTGTGCAGTTTTAAACTGCTCTCAAACCTTCCCTTTTGCTACATGTAATGCACCCCTAAGGTAGGGCCAAGGTAGCAGACCACATGGGCATGGTGCAGTGTATTTAAAAGGTAGGACATGTACTGGTGTGTATTACATGTCCTGATGGTGAAATACTGACAGTTTTGTTTTTCTCCATTGCAAGGACTATCTCTCCCATAGGTTATCATTGGAGCTGCCTTGTAACATCTTACAAGTGTAACTATCAATTGAGAAGAGACAGAGATTTGGAGTTTGGGTTCCCTGAATCAAAATTTAAGAACACATCTTTCTGTGTAAGTGGTTTTTAATTTGTGTGTTTGGAAATGCCACCTTTAGAAAGTAAGAATTTTCTTGCTTTACCATCCTATGCCTCTGCCTGCTGTGGAATTCACGTCTGGTCACAGTTGGGCTGTTTGTGTATTCACTCTAGACATTCACACAAAGGGAGATGAGGTGTGCCCTGCATATCCTGATGGTCCATCACCTGGCTGATGGGCCTTCCTGAGCTAGAGTGGTGGGTGGAGTTGTCACGGACACCTGAATATGGCTCTGGCTGTCCTCACTCAAAGCTGTCTCCGCCCCTTTGTAGTGTGTCTGGATCCAGGGCAGGATCTGTGCACTACAAAGACTACTTCAAAGGCAGAAAGGGGTATAAATATTGGACCTGCGACCCCACATTTTCAGAGCACTTCTGGACTAAGAGGAGATTCTGCCAAGGAGGGGAACTGCCACTCTGCTTGTTGCTGTGTTGTGCTGACCTGCGACTTGCTGCTTCTATCTTGGACCGTGAAAGGACTGGACTTTGCTTTCTTCACCCTGTTTGCCAAGGTTCTCCAAGGGCTTATATGTGCTCGCCTCCTGTTGAAAGTCTTAGGGATATCAAAGACTTCATCCACATCTTGTTGCTGTCACTGGGACTCTTCTGCTGCGAGTCCTGCATTGCCAGGTGGTGCCAAAACCAGTCCTGGGCCCTCAGAACTGAGTGGTTGTGCTGTAATTGCAAGAAAAGCAGCCCCAACGCCATCACTGACGCGTTACTTGCACCAAAGCCGTGGTCAACGCTTGTGAGAAGCACGACTCATCGTTCACAACGTCATCGCAGCCCGACCTCACAGATGATGCTTCACACTGGCATCTGCGCCGCAGCCTGAACCGTGGCTGTGGGCACTGCTCGTGAAGAGCACGACTCATTGCCCCGTCTCAAATCGCAGCCCCTGGTTTGCTGACGACGGCACCATCGTCTCCCAACTTTGTCCAACAACGCCGCTACATGCACTGTGGCTGAGGGCACTGCTCCTGAAGAGCACAACTTATCGGCCCGTCTCACATCTCAGCCCAGGGTCTATTGATGACAGCTCTCCTTCGACCTCACGCCGCTGCCTGCACCAAAGCCGTGGTCACCACTCGTGAGGAGCACGACGCATCAAATGTGACAACATCACAGACCTGATACCTGCCCACACCAGCGCTCCTGAATTCGACATCACCGAGATCGAGCAGCAGTACGTGTTACACCAGGGTCTCACCAAAGTCTGGAACCGGCGCACGCTGATGCCAGTGATGCCTCATCTTCAGGTCTTATCGCAAGGTCCCAGAGGCCTCTTCATTTCCAAAGGTAGTGTTTTTGTGTTTTTTTCCCCCACGCCGCCCCACTGAACTGTTGTATTTGTGTTGTTCACGAAGCCGCAATAGCCGCAGTTGGCGACTTCAAGGAACTGAATTTTTGGTTTATTCTAGCAAAGATAATAACTTTACTTGTGTATGTTGGATACTTCATCGTTTTGGTCTTGTTTTATTCAGATAAAGATTAGTTATTTTTCTAAATTGGTGTGGTGTCCATTTGTAGTGTTTTCACTGTTACTGTGTGTGTTTTGTATAAATGCTTTACACATTGCCTCTGAGATGAGCCTGAATGCTTGTGCCAAGCTACCAAGGTGGTGAGCAGGAGTTATTTTAGCTGTGTAATCCCCTTACCCTGATTAGATTAGATTAAGGGTCCATACTTTGACATGGTGCAAGCCACTGCCAACTAGAAACTCCCATTTCAAACATTGAGGAATTACGAAAGCACATTTATATTGTAATTCAGAAGTGTAATGCAAACAAAGATTTAAATATGAGCAAAACAAATAAGAACACTACTTGGTGATGTGCAAATGACATATTTGCAGAAACTCGATTACTAGACATTGTTTGTACACTATATAGTTTTATCAGTAGGTAGCATGTTGGTGAGAAATTATGTGGTCATGTCAATGGAAGGTCTGGTGATTGCAAATGCGCTTTTTTTACACTACAATATAAGATCCACTACAGATGCCTTGAACTTGCTCTTCAGATTGGATGACCCACGATTGTGCTTTTATTTAGCTACATTTCTTCTGAAATCTATTAGTATTAGGAAATCTATGACTATTGACATCTGATTGTGTGTTTTAAGGATATCATGTAATTATATGCATTTGCACTTTTGAATTAGGATAATATATGATCCAGTAAATGTTTGGACCCTCATGTGAATTATGCACTTGCACTTTGTATCTGTATTAATATGTTTACGCACCTTGATGTATTCGCATTTTTATCCCACTGTTTTATACCTTTTTTGATTTAATTGTAGATTGAGCTTTTTTTATGTCTGTATTGCTTATATGGTTGATTTATTTAACCGAATAAAAGCTCTAAAATCGAATCGAGTGCGCTACCACTTAATGATTTAGGTATGTTTTTATTAAACATGATTTGAGAAACATTCCTGCCCACTCCTGATGGCAATGCTGTTCATAAACTAAGGGGCAAGTCAGCGGTCATGTGTATCCTATATGTGGCTAGATTTGTATTATATATGGAACAAATGTTTTGTCTATTAAATCAAACAAAAGTGTTTTTGTACAGCAGACATGCTGAACTCACGTATTTGAAGATGCTCTCATATGTGATGAAGAAGAATGGTAGCTCAGTGAATTAAAATATTTGTTCAGGATCACATAATTTGAAACTAGTGTGGGGGTCAAAAGTATTATAATTAGGCAAAGTCGATTATTTAAGTCACTACACCTACAGGTCTAGTAACATTTTATGATTTTTTTGAGGTCTGAACTCCCTTTAACTTGCATTGAACTGTAGAAAGCTTGAAGAAGTGGGACAAAGGCAAAATGTAGGCGTTTTTGGCTTTAGAAGTTTTGAAACTCGTGCCTAAGGCACAGATGCTAGCATGTATGCAGATAACACATTGACAGTCAATTATTCATCATTGTCTTAATCGGTGCTATTCGTGTAATGAAAAATGGGAGTGGTCTCTAACACAGGCATTACCAAAGAAGCATACTTTGAAATCTTTTCCTAGAGGCGTGACCTGAGTAATTAAAGGTGTGGCTCAGGACATAGAAGCTAAAATCCTGTGCATCATACAGCGTGGCACCTGACCAGTACCTGGGTGCCTGTCCGTGGGTTTTCTGTTGCATTCAAACATGTCACAACAGCAAACACATACATACCAGCAGCCAAACCAGTTGGCTTTACTAGTGCTTGTTAGCTGTAGGGATGGTTAGAATTAAAGGGACATATGGGTTATTTTAGGGTTCAGGGATGGATAGAGGAAAGGGTCATTTTAGGGTGCAAACAACAATTTTGTTTGTAATATTTAGAATTTAAAATGTTTATTTTCTGGAAATATGAGACTGAATTCTGTCAGGACCGGAGGCGAGGATAATGCTTTACTTTCTCCACTTTTATTGAACAGCAGCCATTTCAAAACTTAAACTTAACTACAATTCCCATGAGGCCTTGGGAATAGAAACAAACAGAGTTCATCAGAACAGTCTCTATCCCAGCCAGTCAGGCGTTGGCATCCCACGTCATTGTCCATCATCACTGGACATTCCTCCTCTTTCTTCGCTGCTCGCAGCCAAAGATAAGTGGTGTCTTTTTCTCTCATGCCTGGTATTGCTAAATTGTTTTTTTCCTTATGTAACCTTGACGAACTGGTTTCTTGTAGTTTTAGCGGTCACCGGCGACCTCGCGGTGACATATGCCAATGTTTAATTGACATATTTGTCCTGTCAGATATATTTTGCCACACGCATTCACGCGGTATTGTTTACCAACATTTTATCATTTTTGTGACAACCGTTGCACAGAGGTATTTATTTCGGCCACAGGAGCGTTTTTTGCCCCATCGCGTCCTCTGATAACTGGTGCAGCTCCGCGGTATGGTCCTCCCACCCATTGAGGGCGTCTGTTGGCACCGTTCGACCGTGGCACGCTCTCCACATTCCGCGCATGTCTTCGGAATTGGAGCTGCGCGCCACGGTTGAAGCCTTGTCGATCTGGAGAGTGACGCCCAATCTGGGTCTGTACTGCCACATTGGCAGCATTTACTGTTACGCCCTGTTTACAGGGTCTGTACCGCTGTCTGTTAGACGCTCCCCTGGGTGGGAGTCTGTATTGCTGAGCAGGCTCTAGCCTGCGTGGATCGTCTCCCAGACGTAGTGACCCTGAATATTGTGCACCAAGGGTGTGAGGTCCCTGGGCTCTTGCCCTATTGAGGTGAGGCTTGCCCCACTTTGAAGCGCGGCTGACACCCAGACCTTAATAACTAGCACTCTCTCTCTCTCTTCATTGCCTTCTGCCCCAATATATTCTAGTGCCCGTATACTTACAAGGTATGGAGCGGTAGGCATCCCCAAGAATGGACTCCTTCAATGACACCCAGGGGGTGGAGGATCCCCTGAGCGGACTCCCTTGGGATGATGATTTTTATGATGCTGTAGATGCATCAATTTACAGGGCTTTTTCAGAGGCCATGGCCCCTTTGGAGGAACGACTTTCGTGCCAAATAGCGATAGCCTAAGAAAAGATGGTAGGGACCACTCTGGGCCCGCTGCAACAAATCCACCCCCCAACCCCTAGACTCAAACCCGCCACCAGCGAAGTGCCCCCGCGAGGTGGGAGTAGACCTAGACGCATTTGCTAGGCTCAAGCAGGTGTTCTTGGCCAGTACTGCTTCCCCAGTGGCCTCCGCTGGCCTGGTTGACAACGACCATAGGTACACTGATGACGCGAGACCCTGGCTCCCTTCCTCCCAACCCCCTGCCGGGCTATGCTCTAACATGTTGGACCCAGATAAGATTCTTCACCCGAGGTCTTCCGAATGGGCCCAGTCAGAGAAGATCTCGCAGTACGTGGTGGGCCGCATTCGGAAGCCTCTGGAGACGGAATCACGATACTGTCTGCGGGCTGAGTGTCCCCACCCTTCCCTAGAAGGCAAGGGGGCGCTGTCACCCGACATTGACCCGCGAATGGCCACCTTCCTGCAGAAGTTCATGAAGGACCCTAAAAAAGGGATAGGCAGGTCCTGGCGGGCTTGCCAGGACAAGTTGCTGGACACTCTGGGTCCACTAACGAAGATACTCGACATGGCAGAAGAGGCCAGGTCATCGGACTCTCTCATTTCACCTGATACCCTTTTGGCCTGGGCGCAGTGCGCCGTTGTCTTCAGCAATGCGAACTGCGTGTTGTTGACCGAGAGGCGTTGGTCCCTGCTCATTAAGGTGGACCCCAAGCTTGGGGATCTGGCCGACTCCAAAGCAGGCCCTATTGCGCTGGCGGGCCTCTTTGGGGAACCGTTTATCAAGGAATTGGGGAGGTTTGTGAATACATTAACCTCATTGGACAAAGCACAGTCCTCTA
The DNA here is from genome assembly GCA_963921515.1 of Calotriton arnoldi. NCBI lineage: Eukaryota > Metazoa > Chordata > Amphibia > Caudata > Salamandridae > Calotriton > Calotriton arnoldi. The sequence continues at coordinate 233,115 of CAWUFW010003461.1, read as the reverse complement.
TTAAAAACGTTTTCCACTCCTGAGTTTTCCGTGGGGCTGGTCGAGGCAGGGGCCGCTTGACCGGCCGCCCCAATAACCAGTACAACTCCAGAGGACAAGGCTCCCACCAAGGCCTGTATCAAGAGCTGGCCAGATTCGCAAACATCTTACCCACCAGAGGGAGGCGAGGCAGAGAAGCCAGAGGCACTGGGGCCTCCAACAGTACCAGTGAGTGTTCCCCCTTCTTCCCTTGTAAAGGTAGTGGGCCGACTGGCGGATTTTTTCCAGGCCTGGACTTCCATCACAGGGGACGCCTGGGTACTCCAGACCATTCAAGGTTTCCAGATAGTTTTATGGTGCGCCCCATCTGTTTTTCGACAGCAGAGTCGGCCCTGGTGGACGAGGAGGTGAGACCCTACTGACCAAAGGAGCTATCTACCCAGCGACTGCAGCCCAAGGGGTTTGTCAGCAACCTCTTCCCTGTGGACAAAGCGTACGGAGGTCAGCGTCTGGTTATCAACCTGCGCAAGTTCAATGAGTGGCTGGTCTATCGCCACTTCAAAAAAGAGGGGATCCATTTGCTACGGGACATCCTCCGCCCTTGAGACTGGATGGTGCGTCTGGACCTCAAGGACGCCTACCTCTCGATCCTCATCCCCCTCCCCCCCTGCCCCCCCCCACGGGAGGTTCTTAGTTTTTCTGGGGAGGAGTTGCGTACGAGTTCACCACCCTGCCCTTCGGCCTCTCCTCCGCACCCTGGTGCTTTACGAAGGTCCTCAGACCGGTGGTGGAGCACCTGAGGTCACAAGGAATGAGACTTCTAGTCTACCTTGACGATCTGATAATGGCCCAGTGCCCCCAACAAACTGGAGCTTCAACTCCGGGCGGCGTTCAATCTACTACAGGGCTTGGGGTTCGTAATCAACGATTCCAAATCTCTCCTAGTCCCATCTCAGAAGGTGATTTTTCTGGGTTTCTTGATCGACTCCGTAGAGGCTTCTCTCAGTCTCCCTTCTCGGAAGGTGGCAAAAATTTGCCACAAATGGCGGCGGGCACTCGCAAAGCCCCGCATCTCCCTAAGACAGGTGGCGCGCCTCGTAGGCCTCCTCTCCTCCTCCATCCAGGCCATCTTCCCGGGGCATCAACTTTACTGCGCCCTCCCAACGCTTGAAGGTCGCCCATCTGCACAAGGGGCTCTCATATGCTCAACAGGTGACTCTCTCCTCAGAAGCCAGAGAGATCAACTGGTGGCTAGCCAAAATGGAGGCATGGAATGGGTGGGAAATATTTGGCTCTGCGCCAGATATAGTCCTAGAGTCTGACGCCAGCAGGTTAGGCTGCGGCGCCCGATGTGACGATTTCACCCCAGGAAGGGTGTGGTCTCTGCTCGAACGATTGCATATCAACTGTTTGGAGCTCCTGGCGGGTTCCTTTGCAATCCAATGTTGGACCAAAGACTCGATCCAATCTTGTGTTCTACTAAAGAAGGACAGGCAGTCAGGTACATCAACCATTTAGGGGTACCCGTCGAAAGCTATCTCCGCACTCCAGATCTCGGTGATGGCGGAATGCCTTCCGGGTCAGAACAATCAGGTAGTGGGCTTTCAGTCCTGTCGCTTCCGGGATGCAAGCCTGTGGAAACTTCATGCGAGTGTATTCTCTGACCTCCAGAAAAAATGGGGTCCTTTTTCAGTGGACCTCTTCGCCTCCCGCCTCGATCACCAATTACCCAGGTTCTTCAGTTGGAGACCGGATCCCTTGGCGGCCACGGATGCATTCCTCCATGACTGGATGGGATAGCAAGGGAATGCCTCCCCGCCCCCCCCCCTGTTCGTCATGATCACCTGGGTCTCAGCCCAAGTTCGGAGGGAGTCGGCGACGGTGATGATCATTACACCAATTTGGGGATCGCAAGTCTGGTTTCCAGTTCTTCTGGAACTTTCTCGGGATTCCCCAATCCCTCTCCCCCTGTTTCCAGCTCTGCTTCTCAGTCCGGCACAACAGCCTCACCCGCTCATCCTCCAAGGGTCGCTAGCCCTCATGGCGTGGTGGATTACAGGGGACAATGTTCAGTCCCAGGCCTTTCGGGCGCAGCTGAGAAGTTCATGTCCAAGGCCTGGGCAGACAGCACAGTCCAACGCTATAGGTTTACCTGAAGAAGGTCGTCCGTTGGTGTCCTTGACGGGACCTCGATCCTGTGGCAGATGTGATCCGCATCCTGAATTTTCTGGCCTCGCTTCCTGAGGAAGGTCTGGCCTACAGGTCTATTAATACCTTTCGCTTGGCCACATCTGCGGGACACTCAGTAGTGGATGGCTTCCCGGTAGGCGAACACCCATTCCTTTGTTGGCTCCCGAGGGGGATCAGGCTGTCCCTGCCTCTGCAGCCCAGATATTCAGAGCTCTGGGATGTGAACTAGGTACTCAACCTCTTTCTTTCTTGGCAACCGAACAGGTTCCTGTCCAGAAAACAGCATTAGGTGAAACTAGCCATGCTTCTCTGCCTGATCTCCTGTAGACTGGTGTCGGACGTCAGAGCCCTGGACATCACCGGATTTTTTTCTCCTTCTGGGGTGACTTTCACGATCCGTAGACGGACGAAATGCAGGACGAAGTCCATTTCGTATCCGGCCTTCCCCGAGTCACCGAAATTGTTCATAGTGTCTTGCCTTAAGGCCTATGAAGAAATGTCAGAGGAGTTTCACCTTCCTGGGGAGCTGCAACTCTTAACTGCCTTGGGTAAGCCTCACAGAGCGGTGTCTTCCCCCACAATAGCCCGGTGGGTTCGCTGGGTGATGCACAAAGCGGGTATTGGCCTGAGGTTGTTTGGAGCCCACTCCACTCTCGGGGCGATGGCCTCAAAAGCCTTCTTATTGGGGGCTCAATTGGAGGATATACTTAATGCTGCAGATTGGTCTTCGGACTCCACATTCAAACGGTTTTACTTCAAACCGGTACTACAGATGGCCCACTTGGTTGTAAGTAAGCTTTAAACTAGCATAATCCTCGGCTCCGGTCCTGACATAGAATGAAAAATGTCCTACCTATCGTAGCGGAAAGTTTCAATTCTATTAAGGACTCGGAGGCGAGGATTATCCCACCCAAGGTTCACTTATGGCTGGAAACCCTTCCCTGTGTTCCTTTGTTGAGTAAGTAACTAAGTTTGAGTTTCTCGTGTTGAGTTAATTTTGCATGGATAAATGTTTGATTCACCAGTGAACCTGTGACCTTTGCCGCCTTCCCTTTCAGGTTTAAACATTAGCCATGAATGGCTCCTAAATATGTCTTGTTTGCAGTAATGGATGCAAATAAACAGGATTCGTGAATTGACGGCAATGGCTGATCTCGCGCGACGAAAGAGAAGGAATGGCCAGTGATGATGGACTATGACCTGTGCTGCCAATGCCTGATTGGCTGGTATAGAGACACTGTTGTTCTGACGAACTCTTGTCTGTTTCTATTCCCAAAGCCTCATGGGAATTGTAGTTCTTGAGTTTAAGTTTTGAAATGGCTGCTGTTCAATAAAAGTGGCGAACGTAAAGAATAATCCTTGCCTCCGAGTCCTTAATAGAATTGAAACTTTCCGTTACGATAGCTAGAAACTTTTTCATTAAATCACTAACGTATGTGTGAGGGATAGTTGCCTTCAGAGTATCTCAATCTCTTTGATTTTCTTCTTCACACCACTTTCTTCTGTATCTCTTATTGTGTTAGACACACTCTTTTTCTTCCCCCATCTTTCTGAAATCATCTATGTGAATATCCCACACCTTCCCACAATTGGCATATTTGCAAATATCATTCAGCTGGATCTGCAGGGAGAACAGGGACTGAATGTTCATGTAGTCTACACACCGATATGATCCATTCACAGGTACTGTGAGAAACTCCCACTGCCTTCTGCCTCAACTGCAGTGCTGTCAGTCATGCCTTCTCAAAATCAGTCACCCACAATCTGAACCCACCCAGAAACCTAGCAGCAAATCAGTTGAGTATGCACTAGACAAGTCATGTCGCATGAAAAAAAACTACAGAAACTCATCTTGAAAAAGCACATACTCCTAATAATTGCAAGAGTAAGTATAATATGAAATGTAAACAGGAATTGCATTTCTAACATAGAAATACTTTAAGGGTTTATCCAGCTTTAGTTGAAAAATTGATGAGTGTTTTTACCAGTAAAGTTAAGCATGTGAATATAGACACCCAACTAAAGACCTCTTTCCAAGTCTGTTTTCACATACTGCGTCTGTTACCCGGCAGAACTTGCCTCACTTAAATCCATGGTGCTATATGCTGTCTCCCCAAAACAGGGAGAGTCACTCTAAACCGCAAAAAGGGACAAGGTAGATTTATATCTAAAAAGATTCCCTTTTGTTCAACCGTCTTGAGTGAGATATAAGTTTAATTGTCAAGAGCAAATGAAAATGCACCAAACACTAATTTATACAATAAAGAACTATATAAAAAAACTTTCTTTAACAAAAAAACATAAACACTATATTGGTGCATAAAGAGAAATATCTATATTTATTTTCTGCATTCAAGTTATATGCTTTCCATAAAATCAATTACATATATTAAAAACACATTTCACGCATTTTCCCCATTTATTAATACATTTTTTTGGATCCTAAGATTCACACACAAAAATTAATTTCATACATATATATATATATATTTACGAATAGTTTAAAACCAAGTTATCACACAATTTAAAAACCATATATAAAAAATTGTAAGAGAAAATTGAGAAAAATACTGGTGACAGCGTTTTAGTGGTACTTGAAATGGTTCACCCCACCTTATTGAGGACACAGTATTACAAAACAGGCACAATTTCCAGGAGTCAAAAAAATCCTATTCAGTTTCCTATTGTCTGACCAAACAATAAACATGTTTCCCAGTAAGGCTCGGCTATGTTTTAGTACGGATCATTCCCCTTAAAAGCAACTGCCTACATAATACTCTATACTTGCGACTTAGTATACATAACGGGAGCAGTGATACCTCCCATTTTGTTGTTGTACCTTAAATCCAGCATAATAGCAGCAGGGATCACTCCAAAATTGATGCTACACCTTATTACAGGACTCATGAACCTTTATTTCAACATTATGCTCCAAGGTCATATTGCCCAACTAATAGACCCCTGTATGTCATATAATTACCTTGGCCACCTTCTGGGGCACTATGTCTTCTTCCGTGCCTTGGTGGCTAAATCAATCCCTTGGTTCAAATTTCTAGGGAATTGTGATCCTTCGTAGGGTGATAGAATATTAGAACACAAACTCCTGGATCATTTTATTAGTGGAGCTTGTAATTCTTATAATTATTTCTTCAAGAATGTCACTTAACGATGTGGTGTAGGGATGTATTAATTCCCTTATTCCCACAAGGCCCACCACAAATTCCAGGTCCCAGTTCTGTAACCAAAATTAAGCCCCGTTTTATTAATAAATTCAGTCTCAATTCCTAATACATTCTACATAGTTATATTAAGAATGGAACTTACTACTGCAATACGAGATGTACTAGTACATTAGTTCTGCTATCTTGTCAGGTAATAGTTCTGCAACCAAAGAGAAGTACACTTAACATGGAAACCCTATAGCCTGCAGGGGTTAACTGTCAATACAATTAATGTTGTTCACATGAACTTACTTCGCTCAATGTGTTGCGTACCCACTTGTAGTTCAGACAGGAATGCCTTAACCTTTCCAATCTCTAACTCCTGCGGGATTGGTATTATTCGAGGACTATTGACATGCACCTCGTATTTCAATAAACCTAAAGAGAAAAAATGTGAAAGAGGACTAGTTGGGATCTCAAGAACTTGGGTCTATTCATAGTCAAATGTTGTTCAATACCCTCTTCAAAACCTCCCCTTTAGGAGCTTCTTACTACCTTGGCCGCATTATATTTAGTTAATCTCTGGCGATGCCTACATTAATTCGTTCTAGTTCCCTATGCCACATACAAAGGGAAATATAGGCTAATTGCCACTAAATAGACATGCAACGCCGGGCGATCTATCCTCAGAACCCTGGGGAATATTTATTAATGATTGTCTCTGCAGATTGAGTGCCTGACGCATAAGTTGTTTGCCTCCGAACAGTCATGCAAGTCTGGGGGTTCTACCCATGCGTACATGGGGATGTGTACTCCTATCTACCTTTACCGTTTACGTTTCTACAGTGCTTAGCAACCACCGGTGTCCACACAGTTACGTGCTCCGCTCATGAGATAAAATCATAGAGCTTTGAGGCAAAACCCTCCCCTCCATCGTACAACCACACAGCGCCTCCTAATCCCCTTACCCTGTCTGTTTGCTGTCTGTTTCCTTGATCGGATCAGAGTCGTCGCCATCTTAGTTTCTTATATATATATATACGTAGTTTTCTGTGCATGCACCTTGCTCAAAAGTCTATTTTGGCAGTCATGTTATTCTCAGGCAGTTATAAGCTAACCCATACTTTTTCTGCAGCAGTGGAACTCAATACAACCCTTTTGTTCATTTGGGTAAAGATGGTGTCGCAATGCACCCAAATGGAACTGCCTATCACCCTCATACATTCGGGTGGCTACATGTAATGTACGTCCATACCTATTTGTTCTTTATACAGCGCCATTTTAGAGTCTGGCGTTCCTACTCTAATGTATTGTTCCTGCTATTAACTTGACCCTGCTTGGATACAATTTTGCGAAGTGCATAGAAGTTTAGCATATGTCTGTTCTCCCATTAAAATAAGTATTTCCAAACCATTTCCATATTATAAAACTACCATATCAATTGTTCCCATTCCTCCCTGTTGTTCAACCCATACTTATATGTGCTGAAATTACACATATAATACTGTTCTCTCATCTTCCTTTTGTTTTCTACATCTCCGCCCCTCGCTGTAATTTTTATGCTTTTTACAATACACCATGTTAGTTCATTTTCCTTATGTTTTTGTTCAAGCGAGTGTTTCACCAAGGGATCATTCTTTCTTATAGTCCTGATCGCTGATCTATGTTCATACAGCCGTATGTGCATTTCTCTGCTTCTCTTATACATCCCTTATTACATGGGCAGTCAATTAAATACACTACATTTCTTGTCTTATAATTCACCATATTCTTGACCTAATGGGTTATTCCATTTAGTACTATTCTATTCCCTTTCATAATGGTCCCACAATTTACACATGTACCACATGGGAAGTTCCTGTGATTTTTGTTTCCATTTGTTACACTCGTTTGTTGCATCCCTTTGGATTACTTGTATGTATGTAGTAGATAGTTCTGTCCTTTCTATATGCAAAAGGGACTCTTGTAAAGTTTCATTACCAACGCCATATATAAGTGACCAATTCCTGTTAATCAAATTCTTTTATTGCTCGTATTCGATACACACAATCCTCTTATCTTGTTCTTCCCTCAAACAGGCTGTCCACATTATAATATTTTGCTCTTTTATACACTCTTCTAATTCTTTTGGGGTAGCCTCTATCAAGTAATTTTTCCTGTAATACTTTAGCATGTACGTCAAAGTTCACCCTGTTTGTACAATCACGGCACAGTCTGAGAAATTGTCCAAAAAGACATAATTCTTCTGGCAACATGAGTGGTTTCTTGTATAGTGGAGTAAAGTGTTCCGATCGGTTTTGTAAACAGTTCCATCTCCAATTCGCCTCCAAGGCTTCAATTTATATGTCCAAATAATCGCATTCGGACTGGCTGATTGTTGAGGTAAATTCCAAATTGGGATCCCCACAGTTTAACTAATGTCATCTCTGCTACCATGCCAGATGAACACGTTGTCAATAAATCGCAACCAGTGTATTACATTTTCATAAAAGGGAGCCATGTCATTATAAATGTTTCTCCTCAAAGGCTCCTACATATAGACCGGCCAAACTTGGAGCACGGGTTGCGCCCATGCTGGTCTCTTTAATAAAAATTTCCATAATCAGGAAAATATTATTTTTCAAGATTATTTTTTTGAAAGAATGATTTTTTTTATTGCTCTTTATTGTATAAATTAGTGTTTGGTGCATTTTCATTTGCTCTTGACAAATAAATTTATATCCCACTCAAGATTGTTGCACAAAAGGGAATCTTCTTTTTAGAGCTATATGCTGTCTCCACACCTTCCTGACCAGGAAACTGTCACTGGTAAAGCCTCGAACAATAAACACTCCATTCAAGGCAAGCAATCCTGGCAGCAACTCAGAAATGCAGGTAAATTAGACACAATAATTGCATCCGAGTTAAAAAAGGTTGCTATTTAGTAGTGAAACAATAATCCGCCAAATTTGGATATTTTTGTTTTTCTGATTGATGTTATTCAAGCTTTGGCGAAGCCAGTCGGTCTCGGCTTTAAATAGCCAAGCTATAGGATGGATTTGCCAATGCTTGTTTAAACTGGTATGTGGCAAGATACATCCGCACTCATATCAAGCTGTATTGGAAAGGGTTTCTTAATAAAGGGTACCCATCCAAAGGTAACCACTATGCATCATGATGCAGCTCCAGATTCTCCCAAAGGAAGCAAGTCTTGGCAAAGCCAATGGGTCTTGCGCTGGCCACCAGTCTTTTAGCTTTGACAATTCTTATTTTCTTCTCTTGTGGCATTTGCAAAACTTTAATGTTGGGGAAATTGCTGTGCCCTCACCTATCTAAAAAAACAAATTGGCTGAAGGCAAATATATGTTTTGGGTCTAAAAAAAAAGCACACTTTGCCATAGTAGTCCCTGGCACTGAAAAGAGCCACTTTGTACATGGATGTACTTCTTATGAAAGCGCAGCATGTCATAACTCGCAGTCCAGTCATACAGTGTCTGAAATGGGCTGACCCATTGCTGCGTGAGTGAGTGGAAGAAAGATATAGATTACATGAATACAGACTAATGCATGACATCTGGCTGAAAATCCAATCACTAACTATGTTATAGACATTATTTTAGTAAGGCAAAAGGTCTTGGCTAACACCAGATCTTCAAAAGCTAATCAGTCTGGAGTTGGCTGCCAGCTTCTTGCTTTTGCTAATGCTTTTCTGTAATATTTTTGTAAATTTTTTAGTACAAATAGACAGTGTTTAAAACATAGATAAATAAAGCGGCTAGCAAAAACAGTCAGAGGGTTGTATTGATGGATAGTATCGACTAGATAGATAGTGAGATAGTGTTATGTTATTTTACCATCATTTGTAAAGCGTAAAACAACTCGCTTCTGAAGGAGTATCCCGGCGCTAGGCAGACAAAAGCAGAGAAAGAGGCAACTTAACAGCGCTGAACAGTACGATATATAGATAGTGTTGCATAGATAGATAGATATGGTTGCAACCCCATCTATCGGTCTGTCTAGCTGGGCAACTCTCTCTATGTAACATTCTCTATGTATGTAACCTTCTCCTGATAGCAGAAGGTTACATACATAGGGGCGGGTTACATAGATAGAAAGGGTTGCCCAGCTAGATAGAGTTGCTAAAATAGATATAGCTAGATGGGGATGCATAGGGTGTAATCCGATTTAGAAAGGATACATGAAGCCGGAGCAGGATAGTTGCTTGTTGTTAATTGTTTTGCAAACATTAAACCTTTGGGCTCCATGGCTCAATGAGGGACTGTAGGAGGCTGGCTTAGTATATGGTGCCCACTTCTTTAAGTGAAGCACCCTGCACCAATCCAGACAACCCTTATGGTGATTTTAGTGGTCTTAGACAACCTTAGAAAGCTCTCTAAGTGGTAGCTGTGGAGAGCAACCTTCAGGCTTAGTCCAGAAGGAGTGTAAAGCAGCTTGTTTTACCATTACTAATCATGAATTGTAGATTAAGTGAAAAATAACCACACAGTGTAGTTATAAAAATGTCTTTATTATAACACTCACAAACACGTTAAGATATCTCCTACCTGGAGATATAATTAGAATATGAACAGGTAAGTAGCACAAATACACAGTGGTCTCCAGGGGGAAACCAAACCATATACTAAGAAAGTGGAATGTGAGCCATGACCGAAGTCGAGACTGGACCCAGATGACTTAGAAGAGCTGAGGACCCAAGGAACCAATCACCCAAGGTAAGTACCCAGGTACCCCACGGAGGCTGCGTGCAGAGTGAGAACACGACTGCGTGCTCAATACAAGTCAATGGGGAAGTCTTGGTTGCAGTTTTCAAGAAGAAGGACCCTGAAGAAACCCAGTGGAAGATGGAAGGTTGGAAAGTCATCCCACCGGTGGAAACCCCTGGAACCAGGATACCTACTCAAGGGAAGCCTGGTGCATAGGTGCGATGTGACGTAGGGAACCGCTGTAGACCTCAATGGAGGACTTCAGTGAAGATGCTGCTGGCAACAAAGGTGAAAGTGTCGGGTGAAATCCAAGGGTGGTACTTGCAGGCAGAGGGGACAGAGTCTATGCCACTCAGGAGTGACCAGGAGGCACGGAAGTCGAATGGCCACCGATGTTGGAAGATGCAGGAGAGTTGACTCTGACCTTGGGGCTGTAGCTGTGTGGACCAGGCGACGTTGTGGAAGACCAGGAGCCGTTCCCGAGCTGTCCCACGTCGGATGTCGAGCCAGGGGGCCGATGACCGGCGGGAGCACCAACAAGCCTTGGTAGTGGCAAACTACGTAGCAGACAAAAAAGGTGGTGTCAAGACCAGCAAGGTCCAAGGGACTCACCACGAGCAGATAAGTCAGAGTTGGCCCCGAGCAAGCAGGGGAGCCTACAGCAGACAAAGAAGACCCTCAAGAGGACCCACAGCCCGAAGGCAAAAGAGTCGCAAGAGGACCTCAAGCAGCTCACCAATGATGCAGGCTCACGGTGCAGAGGATGCGGTGAGGACAAAGATCTTGGTAGCAAGAGATGCTGGAGCTTCTTGAAGCCTGAAGATCTCTGGTGAAGAGTCAACAAGCCTTGGCAACGGCCTCAACAGAGTTGCAGAACTACCACCTGTGCTGCTGAACCTTTCGGAGTTCGTGTGACGTTAGGAGCAGCAGACCAGTCTGCTTAGTTGCGGTGCCTGTAAATGCAGGGGAGTGACTCCTTCACTCCAAGGGAGATTCCTTTGGGTGTCTGATTCCTACAGGCCTGGAGAAGAACCTGGATGGAGCACAGGCACAGGCTCAGAAGACTGGCTCAGAAGACTGGCAGGACGATGAGACCAAGTGCAGCAGGAGTCTTCCTAGATGCAGTCTTGGTTCCCAAACTGAAGTCCAAAGAGCCCAGGCAGAAGTGGTTTTGGATCTGAATCTTGTCCCACGACTAATTTGAAGAGCCAACCACAGGTAAGCCCTTAAATATCCTAAGGAAAGGGTTGGGACGATTCAGGGGTCCCTCTCAGAGGAGTTGCTGGACAGTGGGGAGGACACTCCAATGTCCTTTGTCCAGTTTCACTCCAGAGTGGGAGCCAATGGCTCCCTAAACTGGTTCCAGCTGAGCATGCAAGGAGGGCACCAAATGTGCCCTTCAAAGCAGTCTAGTGGCGCTGGCAAGCGCCCCCAACTCAGCTCAACACTAAGGCTTGTCTGGGAGGTGGTGACACCTCCCTGTGACAGGAAACCTATTGTCCTACCGTCCCCTGCTTGAGCTTGGCTCAGCAGCAGGAGGGCAGAATCGTATCTGGGGTCGTCAGCAGCCCTAGCTTACTGTCAGATTCTGGAAGACTGGTACCGGGAGCACGGGGGGCTTCCCGGAGGAGCCATACCTCCATACCATACCTCCAACACCGTTTACTGGAGAATGGACTCCGGGTTTGTAGGGGTGTCCAACTCATGCAGCGGCGCCCTCACGCTTATAACCAAGCACCCTGCCTTCAGGATTGAAAGGCCTGCCTTGGGGGTGACTTGTAGGTTTTAAGTGTAGTGACCTCGGATATAAGAAAACTTTTATCTGTCGTAAGTGGTACTAGCACCAGCTCACACAGGCTGCAATGGCAGGCCTTTAGTCGGAATTTGAGTGGTCTCCCATGGGTGGCATAATACATGCTTCAGTCCTTGGGGGACCCCTGGCGTACCTATGCCCTGGGTACCTTAGTACCATATACTAGGGACTTACAAGGGTACACCAGTAGCCAATCTGGGGGGTACCTAAGTACTCACCATGGTTCAATTTAGGAAGCACAGAGACTGGGGTCCTGATTAGCAGGATCCCAGTCAGGCTAGTCAGAAAACAGAATGACACCAGCAAAAATTGGGGGTAACCATGAAAGCAGATCCTGCTTTCCTACAGGGCCGATTAGTTCTTCCATAGTGATTTGAATTAAAACCTGGTGCTGGAACACTTAACCCGATTTCTCGTTCTATATGTATGCAATCAAAAGCAAAATGAGATCGTAGAAAGCGTCCTGCTATCACATCAGGCTCTAAACACCAATGCAACACTAAAGTAATAATTAAACAAAAACACTGGCACTGAATCAAACTATCTTGTGCAGATGTGGTCCGTGTGAAAGCGCAAAATGCAGTCACTCAAAGTGAAGCTAGCCAGTGACTGAAGTAGACTGACCCATTGTCCTATGCTGTATAGAGCAGGAGCAAAATGTGGATGACAGAAGAACAAACCAATTTATGAAGAGAGCTGGCTGAAAGCCCCTTTAAGTGAGTATATAATACATATAATTTTAGGAAAATCAAAAGGTCTTGGCTAACGTCATACCTAAAAATAGGCAGTGGTGCAGGAACAACAGTAATGTGGGTAGAGGTTGCAGACGAGTTGACGCCACCTCGTGGAGAGAGCAGGGAGGTCGTCTAATTAAAAAAAAAAAAGTCTGGAGAAGGGAGGTAAAACTACGTAGAGAATGAGGGGAAGCAATACAAAAGGGAGAGAGTTAGAAAGACATGCATTCCCACAGGGAGCTTAAACAAAAATGCGAGTTCGCAATAGGTCTCGCCTTTAATGAATAGGTATTGACTGGTTGACTTTGCCAATGCTTTTTATTTTACTCTTCAAAAATGCATTACGGCCATGGTGGAACGGAAAATAAAAAATACAAAATGGTGATCTCCTGTCAAGGTGCCTGCATGGTGACGCATGCAAGACCTTTAGTGCACATAAGCAGGAGAAGCACCCTGTTTTAGGGTGTCAGAATGTTCCCTATAATGCAGGCAGTTGTATGAAAAGCATGTATGGATAGTGCTTTTAGATGTCGCCTGTAGGACACAAAGACCGGAAAGTAACCCAGGGTTAAGCCATGAGAATGGGATCGATAGTACATGCTGAGGTAGGAAAAGCATCCAAGGATTGGAGCAGAATAAAAAAGTCTGTGCGCATGGCAGCAGGAAAAGCCCCTAGCAATGGGGCGAAATGAAAACGTCCGTGCAAAAAAGATTGGAAAACCACCTAGGGATGGGAACAGTATGAACCCTTGCACACACTGGCATGAAAAGTATCCGGGAATAGGGTAAATATGATGTATATTGTGCACACTGAGGCAAGACAAGTATAATGCTTGGATTACTTACTGGTAATCTTCATTACTCTGATTCCTACTTCCTCGTCCCAGTACTTCAGTAAGTACATGGAAATCCTTTACCCCTGAACACTTTTTCAAAGCTGTTTCCTGTTTTTATTTATCTCTTACTGATTACTAAAGCCCTTCTATTAAAAATGCTGGTGAAGGAAAAAAAGGGCTGGGAGGAATGGGCTATAAATACTGGACAAGAAGCAGGATTTGGAGCAACGAAGATTACCATTAAGTAATCCAAGCATTGTCTCTTTGTCCAGTCTTTACTTCAGTGAGTTATACCCAAACGATATACCTTCATCAAACATAGAATAATATATGACACTTGTATTTGTTTCTGCAGTCCAACAGTGTGAACGAGAATAGTGAATATGTGCACAAATATTAATTGAAAAGAGCACCAAAATATTACAAAAAGATAATCATTCACCAGAAATTTAGACCAAAAGCTAGCTCATAATTCTGAGCTACATTTATTCTATAATGCGTAATTAAAGTAGATGGGGAAAACCCATGTGGCAGCATTGCAGATATCACCAATATACGCTGCCTCCCATTCGGTTTATGAAGACACTACTCCTCTGATTCAGTGGGCTTTATCACACCTAAGAGGTCTTTACCAGAAGCCTGATATGTTAACGAAACAACAGATTTTCCTTCAGCACCAAGTTGAATTAGATGATTTCTCATCTCTTTTAGCTGGGTCAAAATTAACAAACAGGCTGCCAGATTTCCTGAAATCAGCTGTCCTTTTTAAGGTAAATCCTCACAGTTCTCACAACATCAAAAGGGTAATGAAAGGGTGTTAACCTGAAGAAGAGCTTGAATCTAAAGAAGGAAGAACTCTTTCTTATATCTGAAGAAATAGGCTGTTTACCATAGGCCAAAAATCTGGATCCGAGGAAAGCACAATAACCTCAAAATGTTTTAGATAGGGATTGCGACACACCAGAGCACCCAACTCTTTCTTCTTGCTGTAGTTATAGCCACCATAAAAAAGACTTACAGGTTAAAACGTTTTTCAGAGACCTCCTCCAGAGAGTCTAAAGGAGATTTTAGTAAAAAGGCTAAAATTAGCAGTAAATCCCAAGGAGTGAAAAAGGATTTATCGCTTGGTCTTAAAAGTTCCAACCACTTAAAAAGCTTGAAATTAGAGGTTCAGTAGAGGAAAGGTAATTCCAAAGAGATATAAATGCACTAATGGCAGATCATTGAAGTTTAAATGTAGACAATGAAAGGTTGCAGAATGTCTTCTGGAGAACTCCAAACTGGAAAGAGCTCTTTACATCAAAACCAATTGTCAAAAGAAGCCCAATGAGGACCGTAAGCTTTGTCGGTAGAGGTTCTCCTCGAGGCCTAAGTGAGATTGGAACAGAATTGGAAAGACCGCTATTTGAGAAACCCTCCTTCTTAACCTCCGGACCGATATTCTTAACCTATTGAGGGAGGACAGAGACAAGGGTGGATAGGAAGGGGACAAAGAAATGATCCATTCCTGATCTGCCACTAGACACTGAAGAAGAAGGAACCAAGGCCTTCTTGTACAAAAAAGGATTTTTTTTTTTTAAAAACATCTTTTATTCATTTTCTGCTTTTTATCCAAGATCACAGTTATAAGGCAGGACTATGCAAATGAACATTCAAGTGATTATTGCATAACATTGTGTCCATGATTTATAGTTTTGGTTCTAAGTAAGGGTTTGTAGTGCTTGTCCACGCACTTCTCGTATTGACAGTTGGTGTCAATCCTGCTGTTACAATAATACAATGGCAGTTTGTAAGAATAATAATATAACAATCAAACATTTCAAACTATCCCCCCTCCGTCCCTGCTGACGGCTCCGAAATAATGAAAGATATAATAACAAGGAAAAGGGGTGGAGTGTTAAGATTGCTTCTAGTACGCTCGGTACCGTTTGATGATTTTTGACCTATAATACTGTGTGGATTCATATGGTATACCTTGGTACCTGTACATTGGGGAGCTAGTAAGCTCTGGGATCGTGTCTATAATCCACAAGGTGTACTCTTGAGGTGATGTATTCTTTTTTTCCCTATGTGGAAATAGAGTTTGACAAGGAGGAGGGGCGTAATTAAGTGTTTAGCTATCCTCCAGGATTAAAAGTATCAGTTGCTTTAAAGGACATCAGCATAGTGTCCCAGCACATGGCTGTAGGATTCTTTCGTAGTCCACTACTTTCTTCTCTTTGAATAGCTACACTTTCAGCTAGTCCCCATTTTTCAACTTCCTCTTTCCAGTCATGTAATGTTGGGGCTGTTGGTGATTTCCATCTCCTAGTTATGCCACGTTTGGCTAATAGTAGGGCCAAGTCTGCAAACCTAGCTTGTACCTAATGACCTTTTCGTCGTTTATATAGTCCCTTACTGTTTGGAATCCTCCATCGTCCAGTACTTCTCCAAGGACAGTGGAGATCCCTCCCCAGTACCTGCGTAGTTTTGCACAAGTCCATATTATATGAACAAGGTCTGCGTCTTGTTCAACACATTTGGGACATGATGCTTTGGTATTTGGGTATATGGAATGTATTTTATGTGGTGTTAAATATGCCCTTTGAGTAATCATATATTGGATGAATTTAAAACGCGTGTTGCAGGATACTCGTTTTGGGTATTCTAGTACAGTAATAACTCTTTGTCCAGTAGCGGTCTATTTATATCTCGCTCCCATTTGCTGCTTACTGAGTTCAGTGGGGATGGTTGATGTGTCAAAAAAGGCAATATTATGACTATATCTGCTGGTTCCTTCTGAAGACTTGCCAAAACGCTTCTAATTAAGGGGATGGTAGTAAAGACATAAAGGAGGACTTTCAGCCATGGACTGGTCAATGCATCTCTACCCCCCCCCCCCCCCCCCCACTGCCGCTCGATCCTGCTGCCATGAGAAGAACTCCGTAAACCTGGGAATTCTGGTCTCGCAAATAGGTTTACCTGAGAAACTCTCCGTTTCTGTCTGTCTAAAAAGTCCAAGGATTCAGAGAGGAACCTGGGAATAATGGAAAACTCAACTTAGCTGATCTGCCTCAGAATTTGAAACTCCCCTGATATGGACTGCTCTTAAGAGAAAGGAGATTCTACTTGCCTCAAACGCATATTTGATACGTCAAGTGGTTGGGGGACAGATGATCTTTTCCAAATAGCCCATTTATTTAGGTATGGGCCATCATATTGTCTGTACAAATCAACTGAACTTTCCCTGATAGATTGGTTGAAAAGGACTGGATATCTTTCCAGCTTGCTTTTCACTCTTTCCAGTTGGAAGATTTGTTCTTCTCCGTCTCGTTCCAAATCCTGTGAGCTGTTTGGGAATCAAATTGCTCCCAATCCTGCACTGTCAGCATCTGTAGTTAATATCACTGGATTTAGATAGGAAAAGATTGTCCCTTAGTTTAGACCTGAAGGCATCATCCACCTCAACAAGTGTTCCTGCATTGTTCAAGAGACTGGAATCAGAGCCTTGTAGTTCTGCTGATCTGGCACTCAGTGGCTCAAAACATGTAGCACCATCTGCCCCAAATGATATTGAGCCCAAGGAATGATGAATAGGGTTGCAGCCTAAAAAAAAAGATAAGGCACGCTAAGACAACTGATCCTCTACAAACTGCAAGAACACAAAACAGAGGAGAAAACAGGAGAAAATTATTAGTTTCCTTCTGTGCTCAAAGCCATTCCCTCGATGTGGCTTCTGTTTTCATCAGTAGTTCTTCTTGATGACCTTTGTCCTTCAATTATTTGGTCTGAGGAAGAAATACCATTGCTGAACATTTCGATCAAAATCCTAATGTACTCCAGTCTCTGAAATGGAGTCAGATGAGCAAGGTCTCATCTGACCCCATTTCAGAGACCAGTCCAATTAATTAGAAAACAAAATCTCTGAAGGGTTTCAATGGCCACACTGGTATCATTCTCTGTCTGGGTGAGTGAATAAAAAGATTGTCTAGGTCGGGGTAGATTCTACCACCCTAACTGTGAAGACTCACTACTAAAGCTAATACGTTTGTAAAGATTCTGGGTATAGTCCACAGCCCAAAGGACAGAACTCTGAACTGCCAGTGTTGATTCCTGATTGCAATCTGAGGCATCTTTCATGTGAAGAAGCAATCAAATCCTAGATATACGTGCTTCAAAATCTTTGTGATGAGAGGAATTACAAGTTGCAGTGATTTTGTTTTAAAATAAATTGTAGGAATGAGTAAATTGAGGAACTTTAAATATATTATCATCCTGAAGTCACCATGAGATTTTTTTCACCCAAAAGCAATATAAAGTGACCATCTGTCCCTGTTTCTTGAAAAAAGATAGGAATAATAGCCTTCAACTTTACCTAGGAAGCAACACTCTCCCGTAGTGCCTTCTTCCATAAAAGTTATTATGGCCAGGGAGTTTGGATGAAGTGCAGTTCCTGGAAAAGCGAAAGTTGGTACAAAAATTCATCTTTGTAATAGTAATCATATAAGAGCAAGACCCCAAGTGGACCTTGTCTGACGTCATATAGTCTAATTGAAATTCAAGATGGCAGACAAATATCAAAATATCATTTTAAATCTTCCAATTTGCTTCAGATTTGGCATAAAAGTTCATGTGTACACGTCAGTGCATGTCATGTGCATGCCACATTGGATCTAGACTGTGACGTCATAACGTTTTTGGCGTCCATTTTGGTTTTATATTTAACATTCAAATCTATTATAAATTAGATGTAAATATTCATACTTACTGACAAGTGTTTGAACTGGCACTTTGTTTGGCTGAAGGGATGCTGCCAGCCAGAACCTACTGCTCCCTTCAAGGGCGGTTAATTACACTCGCTGTAGAACCTGTGCTCACCCTTGGGTAGCTTGGCACTGAGCAGTCAGGCTTAACATGGGCAATGTGTAAAGCAAAGGCACAGCAGTCACTCACGATAAATACACTGAGCATCACAAGAGACTTTACACAGGATGTATGGAAATAACGTTTTTATTCAACACACACATTCAATTAGAACATGAACACTTTGGGCATAAAACACATCTAGAAATATTACTAGCAGTACTAGGCCCACTTATTTGACGATATGATATTGGGGACAGTTCCTAATCTAAAAAAGAGAGCACCCTTATGTGGTGCGACACGCTGCCTACCCCAGGCCCACCCTAGCAATCCTGATAATACAATTTCACACAGTTTTATTGTACACCCCGGGTCACAACAATATCAAAGATATGTACATACATGCAATTAGAACACTTTAGCATCACCGCAGGCTGGAGCCAATCGGGTAAACCCAATGTCAAATGTATTGTTGTTTTGGCATTAATTCAAAGTATAAAGCGGCTCCGCCAACCAGTATCTTGAATCACAGGCGGTCAGTAGACTATCACTCCCACACACTCATTCCGCCCGCTACACGGTGTGACAGGTATCGGCTCAGGCTGTACGGAACGCTCTTGCAAACATACGCACTCCGCATCCTACTGCGTGCCACTGGTACCCAGCAGGTCAATGGATAACACCCTGCAGACTCCGTGGCCCCAGCCTTCCTACACCATTTAGTTCATCCCGACAGTCCTATACTCCTGGATGGAAGATAACCAGCCCCTCCTCCCGTATACTAGGCCGCACGCAGCTGAAGTCACACTTGGTCTGGGTCCTTGGGCAGCAGGTGGGGACATGTAGCAAGTTTTAACTAGGAGGTAGACGTAAACAAGGGAATTTAGCAGCCACTTGGGAAGTTCACCCACAGGTCTCAAAACACAATGGAGTCACGTAGTCTCTTGACCTGCTTCCAAACTGTCTCATAAGCGTTCCTTCAGCCCAGTCACTCTCTCTCGCTACTACCTGGTGCCAAGATGTCTTCAGGAGGGACCAGGTGGAGAGAGTGCATGGATGAGGTTCAAGGGGAACAATCGATGAATAAGAACTAACGCAGGGGAGCCTCTCGGTAGGAGGAGGCACCCCGACTGGTACACGTTAATCAGCGTTGTGCCCAGGCAATCCAGGCACAATGTCTGGTGCGCGTTGGTATGGGTCACACCAGACACTTCAGATCTCAAACACAAATTCTGTACCTCCCTGGAAATGAGGCACAATGACCGGTGCACGTAGATATGGGTTGCACCAGGCAATTCTGGTCACTCCCAGTGAAGAGTTGCAAATTCCGTACCTCCCTAGAAATGAGGCACAATGTCTGGTACACGATGTTACAGGTTGCACCAGAACAGTCCGGTCACACACACAAGGCGCACGTTCAGCAGAGACACATGAGGTAGAATGAGGCACTACTACGGGTACACCCCCACCTCCGAAGGTCGCACCCTGTGAATCGAACACCGCACGCAATGAGCATGCAGTTGACGTGACGCACAAGAGAGATGCGGCATGATCGAGGAAACTGGCCACGCGGGCTCACGCAACTTGTGAATCTGTTCACCATCAACAAAATGCTTCAGTGTCCCTGCGGTACAGGAACCACGTGCCTTAGATGCGGGCAAGATTTCTGGGGCTCTGCAATAGACAATCCGATCTTCAGGCACAAATCTTAGTACCACGTTCACACCGCACTACCCGTTGGGATTTAGTTGTCGATTTGGGCATTTGAGAGGGCACCTCTCTCCGGATGTCACAGGTAGATGGTGTAGGTCCCTCGCGGGAGATCTATGATGTCCCTGAGATATCCGGGAGAACAAGATGTCTGCCAACAAGCCCTTGGAGAGCACACTTCAGGGTGCCACACTTCAGCAGCTCTTCAGCCCAGGCCAGTCACTATTCAGAAAGGGCACACAGTCCCCTTCAATGGCAGTAATTCTCCATGTGCACAACAGAATACTCTGGCAGATTACACCACGCAGTCTGGGTTCTCCGGTTCCACGTCCCCACAAGCGTATCTCCCCCTTTGCTGAAGGATGGCACCAGTAGTTATACTGTTGTGTGTTTTTGAAGTGAGGGGTGGTTTAAGGGGGTTCCCTTTAAACCACAAATGTCTCCCCTAAATTGTAGGCCTGTCTGCCATGGGGCTGTGGAATGTAGATCATAATCTTTAGTGGGGCCATTATCTGGCCCCTAGAGGCCGAGTGTCAAAATGTCTCCCTCTAATCTATCCCATTCAGCCCTCAAATGGCAGAGGTCTGTTGATCCTGTTGTATGCCCATGGTTTATGGCTGTCGCTGTGAAATGCACAGTTGTGCTCCCTCGACCCCTGAAGTTCACCGGAGCCAGGCACCACAGCACGGAAAGCAGATAAGCTCCTAGCTGCTGATACATTGCATTTATTTACCGATTTTACTGACTCTCTTAATTTTATATTCTGGGAAACAGAATGTTTTATGGATTTTTGTAATGTTGGGGGGAATTGAGCCTTCAATGAATCCTAATTGTCTGTTTGAATTTGAATGTGCTTCTAAATTCCACTGAACCGTTAGGGGTTCAACTTTGGGTCCTAATATTCTCTGAGATCCTGAACGCGGCCGGATCGCGGCGTTGGATGCGCTGGCCGACGCCCTTACCGGTACTACAGGCACCGTGTACTTTGATCCCCCTCTCTTGTTGTCTGAGTTACGGCGACCGGAAGAGCGCCCATCTTGTAGGTCAGCGCTCTAGTGGTTGACGGGCACAAGCAGCCGCGCCGAATGCACGCCAAAAGCAAGCCAGTCTGCACCTTTCCGCGTCTGTAACACGGCCAGCTCCAGGAATGCTGCCGAATTTGAACCTGGTATGATTATGATGAGATTATTTACTCTCCTTTAACAATTCACACAATAATTGTGGTTTTTATTTGAATCCTGACCTATGGGAAGGTCCCATTTCCTGTAGTAAATGTAAATTAGTACTGAGTCAGTCTATTGAATATGCTGAAGCAAACAGGGTCCCATCGAACTCGATATTGGGTCGTCTTATTAACTCTCGCTCCTTGCGCAAGCATGCGCAAAATGTCTACGACATGATTCTGGAATTTCATTTAGATTTTCTCTTCGTCATGGAAACGTGGCTTAACGATTGGTGTAACCCGGATTTTGTACATGCCCTTCCGCCGGGATAGTTAATACACAGGATCGGACTGAATCACGAGGAGGACGTCTGGCCATAATTTATCACAGTACTCTTAAATGCTCTTTGTTTGAGCTCCCTGCCCTTAAAGGAGAAAACAGCCTGGGTTTTTGCTTCCAAGTTGAAGGTTCAACCTTATTTTTTGGAGCATTGATTTATCGCCCACCTGGCCCTAACTCTTTATTTCTAGAATCATTGGGGGACACCTTAGGTCCCCTAATTTTCAGATATTCAAATTTTACTTTATTGGGGGATTTTAACCTCCACCTAGAATGTAAGAATGAACCCGAAGTTAGAAACCTCTTGGACACCATTTGATTCTCTGGGTCTTGAACATATATGGTTTGTTCCCCCACACACTGCGCCGGACATATCCTAGATGGGATTTGCCCAAATCTAGGCTCATTAACTGTCATTCCCCCCGATTATGGTACCTTGGTCAGACCATAAATTTATTCCGTTTGGAATTATATGCCCTCATACTAATCCCTCACGGGCCCTCGCCACTAGTGCCCCAGGACAGTTCGCAAATGGTGTAATATGCTAAATCACCCTGATCTAACTAACTGTGCGTTAGGGCTTAGACCTACTTTATCAGGCAACACATCCCTAGATACCCAGAGCTTTAACTCTTGTATGACCACGCTCCGTAATATATTTGTCCCCCCATTCCTCTGAAAAAAAAGGACTACCAAAGTATCATCCCCTGGTATACCCAAAAGCTAGCTGAGCTACATCTTTTCTGTAGACAACTAGAGCGAAGATGGCGAAAAGGATACAACTCAGATGAATTAATTAACCCATTTCAGAACGGCTCTGAAAACCTATTGCAAACAATTCATAGTTGGAAAAAAGCTTATTATACGAACCGAGTTACTACAGCCGAATCAGTTAAAAAATCTATTTTTAAAATTGTGAAATCATTTACTCATCCTAAAATATTAAATCAAGACATCCCCCTTCACAAACTTTATCTAACAATGCTGCCACGTTTTTTTTAACAAAAAATTCAAAAGTTACAAATAGATTTTAACATGGTATATGCCCCCTCCTCCCCCCTCAGATATATTATCAGTGACTCGCAAGGCCGGTCCTAATCTTCAAACTTTCCATACCATCCTTTTAGTTCAGTCATGCCAAGCCATCCTTTCCTGTAAGTCCGGATCGCCCTTTGACGCATGCCCTCCGGAAGTGCTACATGCTATCACAGATGTTGTTAATCCGGCTATCAATGACATAATTAATTCCTCCCTTTCAACTGCGGAAGTTCCCACTGATTGGAAAATTGCTGCTGTAAAACTCCTTAAAAAAAAAAAAAAGCACATAACTGACCCTACCACTCTCTCCAACCTTCGGCCCAACTCTTTGTTACCCTGCCTAAGTAAGATCACGGAGAAACTGGACAATAGCCAATTGACCACCTTCCTGGAAGATGTCAATATTCTGCACCCTCATCAGTCGGGATTTCGACCCAACCATTCTACTGAATCCGCACTAATGGAAATTACAGAGACCCTCAAATTTGCTTTGGACGGTGTGAAAAATGCAGTACTGATTCTATTAGATCTATCAGCTGCATTTGATACCATCTTCCATGACATTTTAGTGCATCGTCTGAAGACTTGCGGTATTTCCCACCTAGCCTGGCTAAAGTCTTTCATTAGCAAAACCAAAGGGGATGATGGACGGAGTGTTGAACATTGCAAGCACTCACCCCCAGTCAACTGATCTGGGTTTAATCCATCATCATTCTTTAGCTCACTCCGCCACCCCAGTTCAGACATGGCCATATGCAAATCAGTCTGACCCTGTGCCTCATGGGAACAGTCCAGCCCGAACTGTCAAGCCATGTCTTCCCTGGACCGGAAACAAGCATCCTGGGACCGGTTTCGGGTCCATAACCCTCATCAGCCAGGCTATCTTGAATCCAGTGGCAAAGTGAGCAAGGGACCCACGTCTGGGCATACCCTGCCAACTTAGGGCGAACTTAGCAAAACCAAAGGGGATGATGGACGGAGTCCCAGGATGCTTGTTTCCGGTCCAGGGAAGACATGGCTTGGCAGTTCAGGCTGGACTGTTCCCATGAGGCACAGGGTCAGACTGATTTGCATATGGCCATGTCTGAACTGGGGTGGCGGAGTGATCTAAAGAATGATGATGGATTAAACCCAGATCAGTTGACTGGGGGTGAGTGCTTGCAATGTTCAACACTCCGTCCATCATCCCCTTTGGTTTTGCTATGTTCGCCCTAAGTTGGCAGGGTATGCCCAGACGTGGGTCCCTTGCTCACTTTGCCACTGGATTCAAGATAGCCTGGCTGAAGACGGCTGTAAGCCAGAAACCGGTCCCAGGATGCTTGTTTCCGGTCCAGGGAAGACATGGCTTGGCAGTACAGGCTGGACTGTTCCCATGAGACACAGGGTCAGACTGATTTCATATGGCCATGTCTGAACTGGGGTGGTGGAGTGAGCTAAAGAATGATGATGGATTAAACCCAGATCAGTTGACTGGGGGTGAGTGCTTGCAATGTTCAACACTCCGTCCATCATCCCCTTTGGTTTTGCTATGTTCGCTCTAAGTTGGCAGGGTATGCCCAGACGTGGGTCCCTTGCTCACTTTGCCACTGGATTCAAGATAGCCTGGCTGAAGACGGCTGTAAGCCAGAAACCGGTCCCAGGATGCTTGTTTCCGGTCCAGGGAAGACATGGCTTGGCAGTTCAGGCTGGACTGTTCCCATGAGGCACAGGGTCAGACTGATTTGCATATGGCCATGTCTGATCTGGGGTGGCGGAGTGAGCTAAAGAATGATGATGGATTAAACCCAGATCAGTTGACTGGGGGTGAGTGCTTGCAATGTTCAACACTCCGTCCATCATCCCCTTTGGTTTTGCTAAAGTCTTTCATTACCAACCGTAGGCAAGTAGTTACTCTTGGTTACTATCGGTCAACCGAAAAAACACTGAAATCTGGCGTTCTGCAGGGATCCGCCCTCAGTCAGGTTCTGTTCAATGTATAACTGGCCTCCTTATAGAATTGATATCCTCCTTCAACATTGAAACCACTTCATATGCTGATGATACTCAGTTGATCCTAGTGCTTGACAAGAATTCCACCATTGCAGAAGAGCAGTTTCAATTATGTCTTACAGAAGTCATCCGCTGGATGCAATTTAATCATCTTGAATATAATACTGAAAAAACAGAGATCATGCTAGTAGGAAAGGCCAATCCTTTTACCCCCAGTTTATGGTGGCTAAAAGATATTCCCCCCCTCCGCCAGACACAGTTGAGGTGCTAAAGAATCTAGGAGTAAAATTTGATACATCACTTTCCTTCCACCCATAAGCAGTAGTGGTGGCTGGTAAGTGTTTCTAGTTGATTAAACCTGTAAAAAGTTCTTTAACTTGATGCCGAACACAGGAAGAAAAACAGTGGCCATGGCCCTCATTTCTTCGAGATTGGACTATTGCAATAGCCTGTGTGCAGGGACCAATAAGACAAAAAAACAAAAAACTGCAGATATTACAATTTGCTGCAGCACGTCTGGTGCTAAAGCTACCTCACTGATCTTCTGCGTCAGCAGCCCTCAAGGTACTACATTGGCTGCCAATTCATAAAAGAGTATTATTTATGATATTGCTGATCACCTTCAAAGCGACCACAGCATCCGGTCCCAAAGGCCTAGCGGCCAGGTTCACTCCTTATGTCACTTCCCGTCTGCTCAGATCTTCATCAGCAAACCTCCTAACACCACCTCCTTTTAGGTGGAAAACTAAAGGTGGAAAATCTGTATCAGTCCTCTGGGCAAAAGCCTGGAACTTGCTTCCTGGCCATCTCAGACTCACACATTCAGAATCCACCTTTAGGAAATTGCTGAAAACTTGGATCTCTGCAGCCCCGGACCCCCTGTGCCTCTTGCTTATATGATCCCCGCATTTGGTCACATCAGTCTTGAGTTCTTTTCCTCCCCTCTACACCGAGACAGGATGCTCCTTTGGTGCACTTTATAAATATTTTATACATACATACACAAGACTCTTCGAGCATAGAAATGCCCATATTCTATAAGTGGCATTTCTAAGCGAGTTATGCCAAATCCACCTTTACCACTGAAAGGGGTTTGGCATGGTGAATCCATTGATAGGAAACATCAGGAGGCTGCTACACTGCAATCCACTTTTGCAGCCCAAAGAAATGTCAACCACTTCCCCATGTTAACTGATGGGAAGAGCAAGCCTCATAGGTATCCCTCACTACCTGGTGCGAACATGCGCTAGTACGCACATAGACCTGCAGTCGCAGGTTGGACATGCAATCACGGGCACCATGGGTTCGGGTACGCACACACAGCGGCCTACAGTGGCAGGCTGCTCATGGCTTTAATCATAGATGCCAGTGCGCGCACACCGGTCTACGATGGCAGACAGGCCCATGTTTCAGAACATCGAGTCAGTGCCTCTTCCCAAATGGGTAGGAAGGGTGCGCGCACTTTCACACTACATTATGACAGTGGGAAAGTGCCTAGAGCCCGGAGGCCATACAAGAGAAACAGCAAAACCCAGGCGGAAAAAGCAAACATTTTAGGGAAACGCTACCTGATGAGTATCAAGTCCAACTGCAAGTATCGGCATTTATTAATATGTATTATATATTATTATGTACCTTTTTCTTTTTTTTCAGCTTCAACACAACTTCTCTAATGCCTAAAATGAGCAGCATACCTTATTGCAACACCCACAACCAGTGGTGAAGCTTTCCAGCATGATGTTGCAACAAATTGGTCCATCTGTGTTCTTTGTCAGGAAAGCACTTCAGAAAGACTTATTAGCCTAGCAAATGCTACACGCAAACATAATGGGTCTGGATATAGTGTTTAAGATCATAACCTGCAGAAATTTAAAGAATGCATGTATATGAATATCGAACTAGAACAGCTTAATGGTGGTTCTGGTAGTGAGCAGACATTAAGGAATAAAAATGCAGTGTGGCATAAATTGTGTTTTAAAAAGTGCGACAATCTAAAGCCGCAACAGGCTCAGGAAAAAAAACCATAGTGATGCGGATCTATTTGATAACCTAGTTAAAACATGTTTGGCAATTCCAGTTCCAAATAAAATTCCTGGAAGAAAAGCATGTTTCTTTTGCCACGAATCAGATACATCTGTAGTGCATAAAGCGAAAACAGATGATGTGGATGCTTATGTTTGTCAGTGTGCCGAGTTAGTTCAACATACAGCATTGATGCAAAATTGGCTATGGGTGATCTGCACGTACAGGATGACGAATTAGTTGGACTCTATAATGGAGCACGCAGTGTACGAAAGAATAAAAATGAATCACCTAGTGAGACCTCAGTAAAATGAATAGTTCTAGCTTAACTTGCATCGTATCTGAAAGATGCGGGAGTGAGGGATACTAAAACAATTTTCAAACTCTGACTTAGTAAACCGTTACACAAGCTCAGAGTAAAGCAACTGGATTCCACTGCAGGTAAAGCTACTTCAACAAGACTAAATGGAGAAGTCTCAGAAACACAACAGGTTTGAAGGCATACAATTAAGGCAGAGATGTCCTGTTAGCTTTAGAAGATGACGTAGGCCCGCATTAGTATTTGCTTTGACAAGCCAGATTCTGACGCTGTAAATATTGGTAATGCAGCAAACGTTGTTAGAAAGGACATGATGCAGAAATCTGAACACTTCAATGGAACATTTGGGGATGATTGTTGAAACTGATCAGTTCCGGAATCACTTCTTGCCCTTGTTAAAATTATACTTGATGGATCCGACATAAGAGGTCAGTATTCCTGTGAAACGGCTTCTACCACTATAGCGTTGTCTGTTTCTGAATTACTGATGTTTAACAGTGTAAAGAATTCAAGAACAGACTCTTCTTCTGTTCCTAGACATAATGGCAACAAAGAAACTCCTCTGCCCATATACATTGCTCTTTCTATCCAGAGTCAAACAATGAATCGGGGAACTTATAGACAAGTTCCATACTCTAGGTATTTGTATTTCAAATGATAGGGTTTTGCAAATATCTGCTGACTTAGAAAGTAGCATTTTGCAGGAAATGGCATTGAAGCACTGTATGAGAGTGAACCGGTTGTCTGTCCACCAAAACTGAAGTTGCAAGTACTCACCAGTGGAAATATTGATAACATAGATCACAACCCAAGTTCCATGACAGCTAATGACTCCTTCCATGGAACAGCAATAACTTTGACACCACCTAGAACGAGAACTAGAAGGAATTGATTTTGGTATTGTGGTGATTAATCCCTATATGGCAAAGTCAAAACAGATTTCAAATCTTCCAGTACTGTATAAAAATATCGAACCAGCTTCAATGAACAATACAGATTATCATGTTCCATTACTATCTGTAGTAGTTGATCGCCAGAGTTATCTAATTGATGCTGCTAACACCTTTAAATATAAATGGGTTGAAAAAGTGATGCGCAATGTTGAGAGTGGAAATATTTCTTCTCATTAAAGTATGTCTTGGGCAGAATATCATCCATCATTGCTACCACCTATCAATAGACCACTGTCAACTACTGCATTGTTGCCTCTGTTCACAAAGTGCTCATTCTAAATATATGGTCTTGCATTGCATAAAAGTTGTTAAAGAGCTTGTTCATTATCTCAGTCAAGGACAAACACCTATTATTTCAATGGACCAACCTCTCTTCGCCCTAGGAAAACAAATTCAATGGGATGTACCACATCTATATGGTGAAGATAAATATGTTGTGATGATGGGGAGGAAGGTGGAGCCTCATATCAAAATTACTTTATTTAAAGTTCTTGGAGACTGGCTTTCGAACAGTGGATGGACTGGTATGTTAGTGCGAGCTGACATCACTACCATAGGAAAACTGATGCTATATTGATGGTTTCCCACTTAGGCCATACATGTCATGCTCATCAAATTACTGTTGCTGCGCTGTCCATATTACAGAAGAAGGCTTATCAAAGTTATCTTGAATCTAGACAGTCCTGTGAAGAAATAAGGGAGTTTTGTAACTGGATTAAATGGAAATTGAACAAGCACCCACATTTCCAATTTTGGGCAATTGTTTTGGATCTGCAGATACTTGCACTTGAATTTGTATGTTCAATTAGAGAGGGTAACATTGATTTGTAAGTACAACATAACGTGTATTTGTAAAGCGCACGTTCACCCAGAAGGGTATCTTGGCGCTGAATAACAGATGTTTATTGTTGCCCAACTCAATGGTACTCATTTTATCGACCTCAGGTGGATGGAAGGCTGAGTGGACCCACTGGGATTGCAACCTGTTACAATGAGGTCGAACACAGGCCCCCTGAGTGGACACATTAGTCCACTGAGCCACCAGAACTGGCAAAGTACTTGATCAGATGGTTCCATGGATGTTTGCTACAAATCATAGTGATTATTCTCAATGGCTGTCTGTCCATGTTCGTGGCATAGCGGCACTAGCAGAAGGCATTCACTCAAAGTTTCGTAAAGTACAGTTTGTTGTCAATTTAAAGCAACCATGCATTCTCATCAATTTCTCTAGATCAAAATCATGAGCAGAAAAATGCTTTCATCAAGGGAGATGGAGGTGCAGTACGTCTTACGGAAAATCCAGGAGCTCTGAGAAGATGGATGATATATATTGGCCAAAGATTTACAGAGTTGTAAATGAATTTGAACAAATGTTTGTGAATGGTAAAAAAACACAACCTTTGCTACCATGAACACATACCTAGTGTACAAAAATCTTTCGCAAAAGATTTCAAATTCCTGCTTTTCACAATTGCAGAAGTTGGTAATCCGTTTATGGAGGAGATCTATGATCTCTTCAATCTGGACAGCAACACAGTTATGCCTGCTACAGTTATCACGTCTGTGAACACAGTACATGAAATAAGTAGATCGCAATATAACTCCTATTTTCATGAAGTGTTGCAAACGTGTTTAAAGCCCATAACTGATACAATACCAAGGAACAAACGTCAATTACTCGGCACCAGCCTGCGTACAACTTCAAAGTACAAAGATAAACTATCCTCGTTAAAAAGTAATTGCAGTTTGTTTGCTAGATTTTATATCGTGTGTCAGGCAAGAAATGGTAATTTGGAAGAATTTTTCAAGCACAAAAGTCTGTCTTTTCCGTCATCTCTATCTGTGAATGGAAAACTCAGACAAGGACAGAAGTCGCAGCTATTGGACTGCTTAGCCGGAAGTACCACAGTACACATCACTGCTCCAGAGGTGGATGTAAATGTATTAGATGGTGCAGCTATAGTAAATATGCTAGCTCCCAAGTATTGTAAAACATTGGAGGATTACTGTTTGACAGTTTTTATACCCTACATAAAAACTCAAGCAAGGAACGTGAAACGATTGGATCTTGTGTGGGATATGTATATTGCTGGAAGCATCAAGCAAAGTGTTGGAGAACAAAAAGGTGAGGGACTTCGCAAGCGAGTTGAATCTAACACTCATGGACCCAAAGATTGGCATAGTTCCCTTACACAATACGAAAACAAGACAGTTGTTTGGTTTACTGAGTAGGCGTGTGCAACTTGCTAACATCGAAGTGAAGCAAGTAATTGTCAGCTGTCAGGATAAAGTTGCAGGTTCCACACCAATTATGAATTTTGGAATGATATCGCCTTGCAATCATGAGGAAGTGGACACACGAGTTATGCTTCATTCTTTCCATGCAGCAACTGAAGATCATTCCAAAATAATGATTTCTACAGTAGATATCGATGTAGTCGTTCTTGTGATTGCGAATTTTAAAAACATCGGATGTCAAGAATTGTGGTTAGCATTTGGTACCGGAATTTATTTTTTTGCTACATGCCAGTTTGTAGTATTGCGAGGCAACAAAAGAAAGCGAACGATTAACAGCGCGTATTATTGTATATAGCTGCTGTATATTGTGTATTGAGTTGCTAAATGGTAGACTTTTTTGAATACCTAGGAAACCTTGTAAAATACTGTCACAATTATGTCACCAATATTTTAGGTTCCTGTTTTTTACTGAGTAGGCGTGTGCGACTTGCTAACATCGAAGTAAAGCAAGTAATTGTCAGCTGTGAGGATAAAGTTGCAGGTTCCACACCAATTATGAATTTTGGAATGATATCGCCTTGCAATCATGAGGAAGTGGACACACGAGTTATGCTTCAGTCTTTCCATGCAGCAACTGAAGATCATTCCAAAATAATGATTTCTACAGTAGATATCGATGTAGTCGTTCTTATGATTGCGAATTTTAAAAACATCGGATGTCAAGAATTGTGGTTAGCATTTGGTACCGGAATTTTTTTTTTTGCTACATGCCAGTTTATAGTATTGCGAGGCAACAAAAGAAAGCGAACCATTAACAGCGCGTATTATTGTATATAGCTGCTGTATATTGTGTATTGAGTTGCTAAATGGTCAACTTTTTTGAATAGCTTGGAAACTGTTGAAAGTAAAGAACAACAGGAAACATAGCAAGTTTCAGTCCTGTTTAATTGGCCATCCACTCTCCACAACTGACCATAGGTACCAACATTCTATCCTGAACTCCCTGTGGGAGGAACCAAGGAATGGGGGATCAAAGGGGTGACGGAATGTACCATTGGTACTAAAGAGGTTACAACACACCTCCCTCCTTACAAGAATTACCATTGACATATTTACACATTTATTCATGAACCATTTGAGACTTCACAACTTTCTCACAACTCCACCATTGCCCATTGTCAAGTTGCACTACGTTGTTTAACGCCTTTACAATGCGACCAGGAGGGTAGAATTTACTTAAGCTGTGGGGATCCTTCACACTTCTTTTAACCTGCACCACGTCACCTACTTCCCAGCTAGGAGCTTTGACCCCGTTCTTCTTGTCATACCATTCCTTGTATTTAGCTTGGTGCAAGTCTACTTTTCTCCCTACCTCCTCGGGGTATCTCTCTACAGCCCTACCTCCTCCCAACCAACTAGGGTTAAGTTTGGTGCATGGTTCCCTCCCCCTGAGAGAGACAAAAGGGGAGACCCCTGTTACCAAGTTGGGTGTGGTGTGATATGCCCACAAACAATCTCGTAGGGATGTTTCTAGCTCGAGATTGTTGACTAGGGCCAGTTGGATGTGTTCTTTTATTAGTCTATTTGCCCTTTCAACTAGACCGTTGGCTTTTGGACAATACAAGGCCGTTAGTTCATGTTTGATGTTCCAGTT
This sequence comes from Calotriton arnoldi, assembly GCA_963921515.1. Classification (NCBI taxonomy): domain Eukaryota; kingdom Metazoa; phylum Chordata; class Amphibia; order Caudata; family Salamandridae; genus Calotriton; species Calotriton arnoldi. The sequence goes on along the minus strand of CAWUFW010003461.1, from coordinate 201,432 downwards.
CTCCAAGAATTCCTTCATAAGTTGGGATGTAAATTGTACACCGTTGTCGGTGACGAGAATAGAGGGTATGCCCTCCTTCGAGAACACATCTCTCAGGAATTCTATGACGGTATTGGTGTTTACACGATGTACGAATTTCTGGGTGACCCAATGTGAGGTGTAGTCCACCAACATGAACCTCCTCTGCATTCCCGGATTGTCCATTGGTCCAATAATGTCCATTGCTAGTTTGCTCCACGGTCTGAGTGGTACCATGGTAGGAGATAGAGGGGCCTTGCGTAAAGACTTGGTTTTATCACTCCTTGCACAGCTCACGCAGTCTTTCACTAGTTGTTCTGCCATGGCATCCATCTTGGGGAACCAGAAGTTCGCACGAACTCTATTCTTGGTGATGCTGCGCCCTAAGTGTCCCTCATGTGCCAGGTCCATCACCCTTCTCCTGAGGCCCACAGGTGGTACTACTTTGTTCTGGCGATAGACTTTTCCTTTTATGATGCTTAACTCGTTCCTGACTTCCCAGAATTCCTTGAGTTCTTCTTCCAGCTCACTGCATCTGCTGGGCCATCCTTCTGTCAATACCACTTTTATCCTGTCCATAACTTTGTCTTCTTCCATGTGTTTCTTCCATTCCTCTTCTGTGATGGCGGGGTTGTCTACCAGCATGATGGGGCTATCCAGCATCTCCTCTGGTTGTTCAATTTTTAAGGGTGTTCTGGATAAAAAATCTGCCACCTTGTTGTCTTCTCCCCGAACGTACTCCACTTTGAAATTAAAATTCTCCAAGCCTAGGATCCATTTCCCAATGCGTGGAGTACAATTTTCCATACCTTTCACCGTAAAAATGGAGGTGAGTGGCTTATGGTCCGTACGAATAGTGAAGTTGAGCCCCCATAGGAAGAATTTAAAATGCTTCACTGCCCAGAAGCACGCCAGGGCCTCTTTTTCTATTACAGAGTAATTGTTCTCTGCGTCTGTAAGGCATCGGGATGCGAATGCAATTATTCTTTCTTCTTTTCCGTTCCTTTGAGATAAGGTGGCCCCCAGACCTTTGTTGGATGCGTCTGTGGTGAGGATGGTTTTGTACTGGTAATCAAATACCCCTAAAGCCGGCGAACTTAAGATGTCTTCTTTTAAGGTATCCACTACTCCTTTGTGCTGTTCATTCCATTCGAACTCCTTGTTCTTTTTCAATAGTTCTCGTATGGGTTCACATTTGGACGAAAAGTTTTTAATGTACTTAGACATGTACTCCATCAGCCCTAAAAGGGACTTCAGTTCCTCCATGTTCTTTGGGTATGGAGCATTCCTCACAGCATCTAGTAGGTTGCTTTTAGGTCTAAACCCTTCCTCAGAGATAGAATGTCCTAGGTAGTCGACAGACGTCACTCTTAATTTGCACTTGGATTGCTGCACTGTCAAACCAGCTTCCATGAGTTTTTTGAAAACTTGTCTAAGAGTTATGTCATGGTCCTCCACATTTCGACCATACACTAAGATGTCGTCCTGGAAGCACATTGCACATTTTACCCCTCTCAAAATTTGCTGCATGGCCTTCTGAAAAACTGCCGCAGCAGACGCTAATCCGAACGGCATTCTTTTAAACATGAATGCACGGTGAGGGGTTATGAATGCGGTGAGTGGTCTTGATTCTGGGTGCAGGTCTACTTGGTGGTAGGCCATTGAGAGATCGATGACGCTGAAGTATTTTGCTTGGGACATTGTGCTGAGCATCTCATTTATGTTTGGCAAGGGGTGTCTTTCGACCCATATACTCTCATTCAGGCTCCTCAAGTCAACACATAGACGGATGCCTTCCCCACTAGCCTTGGCTGCGATTACGACTGGCGCCAACCACTCTGAACATTCCACTGGTTGTATGATCCCCATGCTGCATAGTTTTTTTAGTTCTTTCTCCAGTGGCTCCCTCATTTGTTGTGGCACGGAGCGCAGTTTATGTACAACTGGTTTGGCGTTGGTCTTAAGTTTTATTTTATGCTCAAAATCGTGCAGAAGACCCAAATCCTCACGAAATAACCCCTTAAACTCATCATATATGCTTCCTTCTTCCATATTTTCCTCCGTAAGTAGTACTTGTTCTTCTCTGTTGGGGTTAAGAATGATGCCCAATTCCTTCTGGTGCTGCCAGCCTAACAGGTTTGATCCTGACTCTACAACGTACACTTTCCCAAAAGTGTTCCTGCCTTTGAATTTAATGTGCATCTCCTTCATACCTAGCAGGGGTATGGGTTCCCTGTTGTACCCCGTAGGTGAAATGTCTGCTTCCTTTAAACTACCCCTATTTTCCCCTTCAAACCCTTCGAAATCATTTTTATTCAACACTGTGAATGGGGAACATGAATCTGCAAACATAGTTACTGTATTATTGTTCAAGGATATCTCACATTTGGGGTGGATGATATTGACACTCTCAAACTTCTTTAACCTGCAAAACATACTTATTCTGCATGGGCAGTACACATTTTATTTCTCTTCCCCAAGATCCTTCAATGCCCCCACCCTCTTTGGCTTGGGGTTCACCTTCTCTACACACCCTTGAAAAATGTCCCCTTCTATTGCATTTTTTGCATGTGACACTTTTTGCTGCGCAGTTAGGGTTATTAGCTAGGTGATTGCTACTTCCACACCTGTAACACCTTAAGTTCCTCTCCCTACTTGGAGTCTTGTTGTATGACTTTCCCTTGTAATTTACTTTTAATACATCACAATCCTCTTCATCACCTTGTACACTGGCTACTACTTCACTAGGGCTCCTCATTTCTTTAATGCACTTTGCAGTATGTTCCACTGATTTAGCTATATCAACAGCTTCTCTAAGACTGGGGTTCTTGGCTAACAGTTTTTCTTGTATACGCACATTGTTCGTGCATCTTACCAACTGGTCTCTTATTAGTGAATCTGCGAGGTTGCCAAATTCGCATAATTGTGTGAGACCTCTCAGTGCTGCAATATAATTAGTCACCGATTCCTGTTTCCCTTGTACCCTTCCAAAAAACTTATATCGTTCTAACACTACATTTATTCTGTCCCCAAAATGTGTTTCTAGTTTAGCCATAGTACTTTCAAAAATATCCATTCCTTCCACTGCTTCACCCCCCTCACCCACCGGTTCGGGTAATGTCTCATATATTTTGCGCCCATATACCCCCAGATTATGGAGAAGGATGTGCTGTTTGCGCTAGGAAGTGAAGCGCTCTCCTCCTATGTCAATCAAGTATGACTCGAACAATTTAACCCACTCTTTCCAACTTATTTCCGACTCTCCTACTTCATTCAAAAAGGATGGGGGTTGGCTCATGCTCGCTGCAGCCATCATGGTGGGTACAATTACACAAGGGACTAGATATGCTAATGTTAACACAGGATGATAAGGTTGCGAGTGTCTTATTTTCTCCCAATAAAATATACAGATATCACATAAAATGAAATATTATCATCACATTTCTGAAAATTGCAACACTTCTCACACAGGAAAGTACAATCCCCTTCAGTGTATTAACTGAACTGACAGTAAGGAATCAGTTACATGTGGCTTAAGAATATAAATCAGGAACCCACTCCGAATTTTGGATGTAGGAAGGAATAATGTCAGCTGTTAAGGACAAGGATGTCAGTTACTCACAGCGTTTGTTATTTTTATTTTTTTTTCCTTGAGGTAATGCAAAGTATCCCCCAGAAGATGGCACGTATTGATCGCGGGCTGAAGCGGCAATATGCTGAAAAGCGCGACCAAAATTTACCTCATGAACACTTAGAAGACGTCAGGCGCTTGAGGTAATGCAGAGTATCCCCCAGCAAATGGCACGTATGATCGCAGGCTGAAGCGGCAATATGCTGAAGAACGCGACCTAAATTTACCTCAATGAACACTTAAAAGGCGTCAGGCGCGCTCCAGCGCTGTGGGGAGAAAGTGCGCAGGTCCAGATGATTAGCGTTGCTGCCCTGATCCCACAGAGTTGCAGATGACGGAATTTGGCGGGAGAAAAACACAACAACCTGGACAGCAAAAGGACGCTGAAATGCCCGGAGGTGAAAATGCGCAGGCCCGGAAGACTAGCGTTGCTGCGCCTGAACGACGGGAATAGATGCAGTTGGTAGATGAAGCGGAAGGAAAGCAGGGGACACTGAGGTAAGAGACTCCAGCGCCCTACCCACTCTCCTCAGAGACTCTCTCAAAAGGACGTATTTCACCAGCTGGCCTCGGACTGAGTTAACTTCACTCCTAGCACAGCCCGACTCCGATATGTGACAGGAATTCGACGCGTAGTCCCTCCGCCGACTCTCACCTTCAGCGACGTTCTCAGCCTTTGATTACTCCTTGATGCTCCGTACTGGGCTGTACCTCGCCAGTCAGGATGGCCTCATCCGTCCGTTGTTGTTCCACTTAAGTGCTTCCTAGGCGAGTACACAGGCGAGCGCTGCATCCGTGAAAATGTATACGTAATACTCGTTCAACCTCAGGGGTGACAGCTATGCTCCTCAACATAAGGCTTCCTCCACCTTTTCCTCCAGGTTATTTAGAGCAGGCAACGACATACGCCATACCCAAAACGTATATACTTCTGAGCGCACAGCCAGTCCATCGATGCAGGTGGTATACACAGCTCTATGCAACTCTCACCCTTCGCTGCATCCATAGATAGCGGTCACGAAATTCTCATACCCCGGTGTATTGTCTTCTTGAGAGTTCTTAATCAGACATCCTTCTCACGGTTCTTCTTTCCCTTGGATCTCTAAGTAACTGGAGAGAGCACACAGAGGGGAGATGGCCACACTGCCCCCTACGCAATAATCGTCGCCAAATGTTGAAAGTAAAGAACAACAGGAAACATATTAAGTTTCAGTCCTGTTTAATTGGCCATCCACTCTCCACAACTGACCATAGGTCCCAACATTCTATCCTGAACTCCCTGTGGGAGGAACCAAGGAACGGGGGATCAAAGGGGTGACGGAATGTACCATTGGTACTAAAGAGGTTACAACAGAAACCTTGTAAAATACTGTCACAATTATGTCACCAATATTTTAGGTTCCTGTTTCTCACTGGGGACACTACGCACATTTTTCTTTTTCATTGTATATAGAATTTTGTTTGTGAAATATAAAATACGATTGTATCAAACCAAAACCATAGGTGTATATGGTTTCTTCGCCCTCTGACGTCATTTTAACCCTTCCATTGCGATTGTGCATCTTATTATCTATATATGATTCTATTATTCCACAGGAACCACTGTTTCTGACAATTTACCCACCCAGGTTCCTTAGTGAGTTGGGTTCCCTTGTCCTTTTCTCGAGTTTATAGTATTGCAGCAAGCTTAGGCGTTGATATGTGAATCCCTGTCCATTTTCCATGCTGTTACCAGTTGCAATATCATGTCGGCTTTTCAAGGAAGAGGGAAGAAAGCAGCTTATGACACTTTGATGGCACTATCTTCAGCTACTCCTGCATTTAAATTTCTGCCCGATCTACAAAGTTCTGTTGATCCTGTTGACTTTGGAAATGTCGAGAGATTCACTGTACTAACGTATAGCCGCACTTGTCCATTGCAAGAAATAAACGGCGCTCACCAATTCATGTTTGCTAGTGGCAAAAAACCTATTGAAAACATCCGACTTGCACAAGACGCTCTTCAACATGTTAAAATCTGCGTACCAAGGGGGCCATGTTTGGGGTCCAACTTTAGCGCCCATTCAAGAATTGTCAAATTTAAATGATTAGGGCTGGAAGCAGATTTGTGGAGTAATGGTACCACATTGGACAACCGTTCCGGAGGCATTTAAGGTACGCAAAGACCTTATTTGTTGTGGGTGCAAAAAGTCATGCCGAAATCAATGCAAATGCTCAAAGGCGAGCCTCCCGTGCACAGACCTTTTCTTTTGCAGTGGAAATTGTTATTAAGATTGACTGTATACAAAGTCAAATCATTGTTTCATATGATAGAAATGTAATTGGGGTTTAATATAGTCTTGTATTGTTTAATTACAATGGACACATTATCACCATGTTCATAGTTTATGTTGTAAGGATACAAATGATGCGAATTATACATTTATTTTCGCTACAGTGTGTGTTACTTATTCCTGACGTTCTTATTGGTGGCCTTTTTGGTTTTATATTTGACGTCACAGTCTAGATCCGACATGGGCATGCACTGACATGTACACATTAACTTTTGTGCCAAATGTGGCCCAAATAGGAAGATTTAAAATGATTTTGGGATATTTGTCGGCCATCTTGGATTTTGATGAGACTATACGACGTCATAGGCAAGAACCACTTGGGGGCTTGCTCTTATATGATTACTATTACAAAGGCGAATGAATGTCTGTACCAACTTTCAGCTTTCCATCACAAAGGGAACGACTTTGCAGTCTAAAAGCTATACTACTCTGGAAATGACCTAGGCCTCATTAATCTTAAATTCATGTGTTCCATTCCTCTTGAGAAGCAGTAGATGGCCCTACAAGTCCTGGGAATGTCCCGGAATACTCCGGAATTCTGCTTGTTATTTCTTCCCACACGAGAACTGACATGAAGAAGAGAAATGGGGCCCCTTAGGTTGATAATGGGAGTTATTGTGATAAGTCACTTTGTCTTTTATAATTGTAGAACTTTCTCTTCCTTCCTTCCTAGGACTTATACTTCTAACAAAAGGACTTGATGTGCTTCTGGCTTTTGAAAGATTACAAAGAACCTCCTCTGAATCTGCAAACAGCTTGTTGCCCAAAAAAAGGCATCCCCAAAAGAGAGGTTTTCTGTGTTGCATCTGCCTTCCAACCTTTCAGATACAGATGGCATCTTGTAGCAACTGCCGAGTCTATTGGAGAAGCCTGTAGGTTGTCAAAAACTACATCCAAGGTAATTTTCCTCTGGATTTCCATTTGTTCCAATAATTGCGAATAGTCCTCCCCTACCTGGATGCTAGTAGATACGAGTGTGGAAACCTTTACTAATGATGGTAACATAAGAGGGACTGAGAGGCATAGAAGCATAGATCTCTGATCTCAGCGCGAATCGGGATTTCTCCCCAGGTTCCTAATGAGGAGATTCCCAGGAAAGGTAAGAGATGGGTGAGGAGAGTGATATGTAAGAGCCATCTGAAGAGACTAAGGACTGATGTGAAGTAGAGGTTCTGCCATGATTCAAATCGTAGGCCTCAGAAAAAGATCTAACCATCTCCGGCAGGTCCCTCTCAGAAACTGAAGGTGACTTGTGGACACTTCTTACACTGTAAAGGTACCACTCATTTGAGGAAGATGGAGAGGAATGATGCTTATCTTGAAAGTAATTACTTCCCCATCTTAACACGTGCAGGAACCGACACCAAGCAGAGGTGAATAAGAACAACCCGGGTTTTTGGAATTGGGTAAAAAGAACATGCCTAAATGAATTAATGAACCGCAGGCAAGTTCATAGAAGGTCTAATTATACGCCATAGGCAGCTGCTGCCAAAGAGTAAAGAAGAAGAAGAAACAAATGGGCAAAGAAGTCCGCACTCTCCACGATTAGTCCCTATAATTTGTCCCCCATATTGGTGTTCATTCTCCTAGTACCCACCTGCTAAGTGTACCACTGTAAAAGATTCTAGCAGAGAACTCCAAATTCACAATGAGGAACAGCAACTACTTCATGTATTAAATGTATAAAGACATTGTGACAATCCAATTTCATTATTCTTTTCTTTATTCCACATAATCACATTCAAATCATGATTGTGATTATGTGGAATAAATAAAGAAAAAAATACTAATATTGGATTGCCACAATTTTTTTATAAATTGAATACATAAAGAGGGTGCTCTTCCCCATTGTGAATTTGAAATTCATAGAAAGGGTTACAGTTATTCATAATATAAATATTGTCACCCCCTGTTTTTTTTATTAAAAAATGTCTGTCTAAAGAACAGTAACATTTAAAATAAAACTTTAAAAAGTGGGAGCAGGAAGTTATAATGGCGCCGAAGGCCCCCCTTTTTTAAGTCTTAAGCTACCTCTACTGTGTAACCCAAGCAAACAACAGAGATGAATGAACTATTACATGGAGGAGTTTTTACAAGAGGTAAGAACCCCCCAGCGGGCCCCTGTATCTGACAGAAAAAGGGGTCTAGAGGATAAAAGCGATTTGACAATTTTCTCTATTTTTCACTATTCTGTTCTTAGATAATTACCTTTAAATACTTGTTGAACTCTTTGTAACAGACCAGACATTCGAACCCACACATACCATATATACACCAGAATGCAAACCCTTAATCATCAGAATTTGAGTCTAAGACATTTACCACCATGTCTCTCACCAAAAACCTCCCGCACTCGTGGAGGAATGAAAAGAAACAATTTTTTGCACAGGCAAGGCAGCTCTGAAAACTAAAAAGAAAATAGCACAAGCGCGGGCCCAAGCACCGTGCTACACACAGCCTGTGTGGTCCAAGTGCACTGCGCTAAAATGTCACTGACGGCTCTACCTACCGTGCGACAGAGAGCCTCCGCAGGCCAGGAACACCATGTTAAAATTAAAAAAGCGCAGACCAAAGGTACTGTTCTTGATGCCAAAAATGCAGGCAGAGAACACTGCGAAATATCCTAAACGTGGCACACTGCAATGCTAAAATAACATAATCAAAATATGCCACTGCCAGCACTGATCAGCTAATTGCAAAAATGACTTACCCGTGTGTTAAGGCAGCTTCATGGACCGTGGGCCGTTTTGCACGTACAATCTCTTAACCTTTTCACTTTGAAAAGTGATGCTTAGAACCCCAGCATCCCATAACAATAAAAGTGCCAGTGCTAACCTCCGATAGTCCTTAGGAAAACCAAGAAAAGGGCACACAAATAAACAGCAGAAAACCTTTCACTTTGAAAAGTGATGCTGAGAACCCCAGCATCCATAAACAATAAGAAAGTGCCAGTGCTAACTCCGACAGTCCTTAGGAAAACCAAGAAAAGGGCAAACAAATTGTTAGAAATGGGGGTCTCTAGGTGGCATAGGTAGGTACCTTTATCCAAATCTGGACCCTTGCTTCTAGTCGGGGTAAGGGGGATACACACTTTGGATAATCCCTGTTCACCCCCTGGGTAGCTTGGCACGAGCAGCCAGGCCTATCCCAAAGGCAATGTGTAAAGTATTTGTACTCAAAACACTCAGTAATACAGTGATGACACCACAAATGGACACCACACCAGTTTAGAAAAATAAAGTATGTTTATCTAAACTCAACAAGACCAAAACGACAACAATCCAACATACAAGTATTAATAAAATGACTTAAAGGTTTTAAGCCACTGGGTCCATAGAAAACTATCGATGTGTGATTTCTCTCAAAGTACCTGTAGTTGCGAAAAAATTCACAAGGCCAAACAGCTGTAGAGATGGGAAGCGTCGAAAACACAAAGATGCGTCAGTTCCTGAGACCATCAGGAGGCGATACGGCAGTTCTGCTGCACATAAGAGAAGTGATGCGTTGTGTCCGGTCTGTAGGGGGAAGTGATGCGTCGATTCCAAGAGGATTCTGGTCCGCGGGTGATGCGTCGAGAAAACTTGCCGCACAGGTACGATGCGTGGAAATCCTGGATGCATCGGCGATCGGTGCGGTGGCGTTGAGCGCCGCTGCGTCGGTTTCTTCAGTCGCAACCCCTCAATGCTTTGCTTCTTGCAGCGGCGATGTGTGGAGATTCTTCTCGCACCGTGGTGCTGTGTCGGAAAAACTGCCGCAAGAAGAGCGATGCGTCGATTTTCTTGTAGTTGCGTTGCCTTTCTAGCTCCCAACAGTAGAAACAACCTCCAGAGGCCCAGGACAGTCACAGGCACCGCCAAGCAGGTCAGAACTCCAGCAAGTAAGTTCAGGGGAGCTGGGGTGAAGTCTTTGTGTCCCTGAGACTTCAAAACAGGAGGCAAGCTCTAATCAATCCCTTGGAGATCTTCTTCAAGCAGGGGACACAGCACACAGCAAAGTCCTTCTCCTTTCCGTGGCAGAAACAGCTACTGCAGGCCAACCCCAGACACACAGCAAAGGGGCAGTACTTCTCCTCAGTTTCTCCAGCTCTTCTCCTTGGCAAAGGTTCCTCTTGATTCCAGAAGTAGTCTAAAGTTCAGGGGTTTTAGGTCTAATACTTATACCCCAAAATGTCTTTGTTCTCTTTGTGCATGGGTCTCTGACCCCAGTCCAAACCAGTTCTGTCCTCACTGGTGCAGTATGACCACAGGGGGTGGGGACAGCATTGTGCAAGGGAGACCGGTCCTATTCAGGTACAAGGAAATCTCCTCCCACCACTCTAAATTCAGCCACGCCCCATTCAGCTCGGGTCTGAGTCATTCAGGAAGGGCCAGGCACACCTCAACCCCCCTCAGTGGCTGTCTACAGCTCCTGTCACTTCCAAACCAAACAGTCAATACACAAACAGGCAGAGGCACACAGAATGGTTAAACAAGAAAATGCCTACTTTCTAAAAGTGGAATTTGCAAACACACAATTTAAAAAACATCTTTACTAAAATAGGTTACTAAATTCTGAGTTCAGAGAGCCTTATCTTTATTTCTCTAACTTGTTCCCATGGGAAGTTATATTTATAAGATGTTATAAATAAACTCCCATTCTGTCCTGCGGGGCAAGATAGCCTTTCAATAGTGAAAAACTAATTTGGCAGTATTTCACTATCGGGACATGTCACACACCCCAGTACATGTCCTACCTTTCACATACATTGCACCCTACCCAGGAGGGGTGCCTTGGGCCTACCATAGGGGTGCCTTGCATGTAAGAAAAGGGAAGGTTAGGGGTTGGAAAGTGGGTGCACTTGCCAAGTCGACATGGCAGTTAACAACTGCACACAGGCTCTGCTTTTGCAGGCCTGAGTAGCCTTTTCAGAGCTACTTATGTGGGTGGCACAATCAGTGTTGCAGGCCCACTAATAGCATTTGATTTACAGGCCCTGGCACACTCAGTGCTCTTTACTAGGGACTTACCAGTAAATCAAATATGCCAATCAGGGAGAACCAATTGTAACAACAATTTACACCGGGAGTACTTGCACTTTGACACTGATCAGCATTGGCATCTAAGCCAGCAAAAACCAAATCCAGCACAGCATCAAAAATACAGGAGGTAGAGGCAAAACGTCAGGAGGAACCACGCCAAAGATGCCAAGTCTAACAAATAAACAGCAGAAAGAGATATTAGAGGAAAAGGGATTTATAGTACTAAAAAAAAGAAAATGAAAATAGAGAACAGATTGGGAAAACTGTTCAGGGATAAATAGTTTCCATTCGGTCACTGAAGTAAGGAATGGGACGAGGAAGTAATGATGACTCGTGCTCGAGCAAGTAGGACTTGTCCACAAATATAATGTTGAATAAGGTTCTACTTTCACACAAGGTCAAAGAAGCTCTTATGAAGGGAGCAGAATTGCACGTCTAGCACTTTCTCAGTGCAGGGGTGGTGGAAGATGTCTTCAATGCGAACAACGACTGTAGGACCATCCAGGGTTGGAACCGATTTTTCCATAGAAACAGGGACAACGCCACTCAGGGCTGGAGACGGATATTTTAGTGTACATAGAGATATGCAAAGTTCTCAGTGAGGGTAGATGTCACCAGTATGCTCAGAGGCTCGAGCCCATAGATGGGGGTGGAATGTCGGTTTCAATGCACAGATGCAAGCATAGCACTCAGGGATGGTGATACATGCAGGTTGCCTTAACAGGCAAGGAGCCTTTTTGTTTATAAATGTAAGGTGTCGGACAACGAGCAAGAAAAATTGCAATTGTGGCTTATGCCTAATCCCACATACATCAACCCTGATCCATCTGTCTGTGTGTGTTCAACCTCTACTGCGGAGGCCAGGGGTGAACTTTTAATCTGCATAGGATTCATGAGCAGTCACGTGAAACACCACGAGCGTAGAGTGGAACAGTATATCCCAGCAAAAGAATGTGCTCCTTCACAAGAGAAACGCCATCCCCAGTTCTGGTACAGTGGCTGTAAGAGAAATAGAAGTGCTCTACTAATGATCATACTTTGTTAAAGTGTTGAGACCTGGATTACAACTGAGGCGTGTTCTTTCCCCAGCCTCCCACGACTTTGGGCACTATTGTATAGCAAAACTAGATTCCCTTCGAAATAATTGAAAACACCACCATCGGTGCGTTCTCTGCCGAAACACCTTTGAGATTAATCTAGCGTTATTTTCTTGTGGTTTCCTTCCAGCAGCATGAATATAGATTAAACAAGCATTGACAAAGCCAATAGGCCTCGAGTTGGCCACCAGCCTTTTGGCAATTTTTGTTTTGTCATAGTTTTTGCAAAATGTTATAGTTTGGGAAGCTGCTGGCCCCTAATCAATCTAAAAAAAAAGACATTGGCTAAAAGCAAACATTTTATTTTGATCTAAAAAAAGCACACATTGCAAAAGTACTCCCTGGCACTGAAGGGAACTACATTGTGTGCTGACGTGCTCCTTGTGAAAGGGCAGCAAGCTGTAACTCATAATGAAGTCAGCCAATGGCTGAAGTGGCCTGAGAGATTGCCCCCTTATTGCATGTTGGAGTGGGTGGAAGAATAAATGTGATTGACAGAACCACAGACTAATGGACGACGTTTGGCTGTAAACCCTTATAGGCAACTATGTTATACACCTAATTTTAGTAAAATCAGAAGGTCTTGGCTTGCACAGTCTTTGAAAAGTCAGTAGGTCTGGCATTGGCTGCCTGTGAAAAAGAAAGCATGAAGGAAAGAGGAAGGCAAGCAAGAGGAAAGAAAGAAGATAAGAAAAAAAGTAGAAGGAAAGAAAGGCGTGCAAGAAGGAAAGAAAGGCATGAAAGAAGGAAAGAAAGAACAAAAGAAAGAAGGAACAAAGGAAGTAAAGAAAGGAAGCAAAGTAAAGACAGAATGAGGACTAAAGAAAAAAGAAGGAAAGAACAGAAAGAAGGAATAACAGTTGCAAAGATAGAGCACTGTTATTCGCACAAACATGAGCTTATGTGCAGAGTTTATATGAGCTGCTGATATTGTGTTAAAAAGCAGTCAGATACGCAAAGATGAATTCAAAAGGAATTTACAACAGCATTGACGGGAGACAGGAACTGATAATAATATTGATAAATGATTTATAAAGCGTCTGGTTACTCCATTCGGACTATCCTTGCGCTAAGGATTCTTACTTTGACTCTAGAGGCGTAACTGTGCCTACTTCTCAAAAATTCAATCTGTTTAAAAAACAAGGTTTTGAGTCTTTTCCCAAAAGAGTGGTTATGAGCGTTCCTGTCGTAAGGCCAGAGGCAAAGTGTTCCACATTTTGGAGGCAAGGAAGCTGAAGAAACTTCCTCCCATCCGTGCTTTCTTGACCAGGGGCCTCACCAAGTGAGGCCCCTGCAGACCTCAAATTTCTTCCAGGTTGATATGGTTTGACTAATGAAGCCAGATATTGGGGTCCTTTCCTATGTAGTATTTTGTGACAGAAACACATAGCTTTAAAAGCAGCTCTTTTGCCTACCGGAAGCCAGTGAAGTTTGAGGGACACGCCAATGGATGAGCACCTAGGGAGATTGAGCAGCAAACGCGCTACTGTGTTCTGCACCCTCTGAAGTTGGCACGCTGTGTTTTGAGATATACCAAAATAGAGCACATTACAATAGTCCAGCCTAGATATAACTAGTGCCTGGAGTATTGATTTCCTAGCTGCTTCAGGGAGGAGGCCCAAGATTTTGTTCATTTTTTTTCAAAATGCCGAAGCATTTTCCGGCCAAGCTAGAAACATGGATATCAAATGAAAGGTTAGCATCGAACCAAACGACAATATTTTTCACTTTTTGCTTAGGGGTAGGCACTGGTCTGAGAACTTCTGGCTACCAGGCAGTGAACCGGATAGTCTGTTTCTTTCCTAGGATCAGTACCTCAGTTTTTCTGGCACTAAGCTTCAAGCAGCTGCTGTCCATCCACTCTGCTAACGTAACCAGACCGGATCTAAGCCGAGCTGCAGTGGCCCCTTCATCCTGCGATAGAGTAATGATGACCTGCGTGTCATCAGCATATGATATGGTGTTGAAACCATGGCGCTCAATGACATCTGCTAGGGGGTGCATGTAAAGATTGAACAGAGTAGGGCTCAAAATGTAGCCCTGAGGTACCCCCTACTGCAGCAGAAAAACCTCCAATAAAAAGGGTGGTTGAGCCACCTGGAAGGTGCGGGTCTGAAGGAATGAGGCCATCCATTGTAGGGCTAGTTCAGCTAGACCGCATTTCCATAGCTGTTCAAGAAGAAGACAATAAGATATGGTATCAAATGCTGCACTTGAGTCCAACATAATCAGTGCAGCAGTTTTATCGCCGTCCACGATAGTTCTGAGAGATTCAGCAGCTAACAACAACCCAGATTCCGTGCTATACTGTGGGTGGAAACCTGATTTGGTCTTGTGCAGTAAATCCTGAGCTTCAATAAAATTCAGCAGCTGAGTGTTAACATGCTTCTCAGCTAATTTAGAAAAAAATGGAAGGAGAGATATGGGCCTGAAATGTTCAGGCTTTGAAGGGTCCAAGGCAGGCTTTTTAGAGTGGCACTACTGTGGCATGTTTCCATCTTAAAGGCACCACACCACATTCCAGGGACTTTTTGAGCAAGTTGCAAAGTGGGTAGGATATCCTCCATCCCGCGATCCGGCATCATCAGAGGTGAGGCAGGATCGGCTGGTGAACCCGTTTTCACCTTGAGCAGCAAAGCGTTAGTTTGTAAATTAAAGCTAGAGGGTCTTGTATTAGGCTCCGATGGTTGGAACCAACGGCCTCCGGAAAGGTTGTATAGATATAGGCAACTTTTTCAAAAAAGAATTGAGCAATCAAATTGCAACCCTCTTCATAGGGGATAATGGATGGAGAAACTCCTTCCAGAGAGGATAATGATTTTCCTACAGAGAAAAGCTCTCTGGATGGTTTGCAAGCTGACTCCATCTTATTAGCATAGAAGGTCTTGTGCGAGCGGGGGGGGGGCTATGCCAGCTCACCCTGATGCTGTTTCGCTGCTCCTGACCTGAGTCTACTTCCTGGTGTTCCCCTTCGCTACTCAGCCTTGCCTTCTTGGTTGAGTTGTGGCCCCTCCTCGCTTGATCAGCCTTTCGTCTGTACTAGGTCAGTTGTGCCCCCCGTTCGCCCACTAGCGCAGCCTCCTTTTCTGTATTAGAATAGTTGCCCCCCTTGCCCTGCTTGTCAGCATTTTCCTCTTTTGTCTCCAGTGAGGCCCTTGCGCCTCCTGCCGTTTTAGTTTTCCTGCAGTCTCCCCCCCCCCCCTCCCAGCGCCTAACCCAACCCAGGACCTACTTAATGGAGGCTGCAGCATGGCCCCATTGAGGAGGTCCTATGCCAGCTCCCCCTGATGTCATTTCACTGCTCCTGCCCCGAGTCTGCTTCCTGGTGTCCCTCTTCACTACTAAGCCTTGCCTTCTTGGTTGAGTTGTGCCCCACTAGTTCAGCCTTTTGTCTGTAATAGGCCATTTGTGCCCCGTCCCCCTACTATCTCAGCCTCTTATCTGTATTAGGATAGTTACCCCCCTTCCTCTGCTTGTCAGCTTTGCCTCACCACTACCGCACCAGCAGACATGATGGCGGCATCGCCATTGTCCACAAAGACAGCCTCGAGTGCACCACCATGGAGGCCAAACTCGACTCAAAAACCACCATCAGACGAACCCTCGAATACAGACCCGTTGGACCCCGTCCAACCTTCTGCAGCACCATTTCTGTCTTAATCACCCTCCTGGCCATCGACTGAACGCTTTGTCTTCCTGGCAGACATGAACTTCCACCTCGAGGACCCCAACGACACCAACTCTACCACCCTCCTGGAGAACATGAGCAACCTCGGCCTCTCACTGCTGGTCTCCACCCCCACGCACATCGCAGGCCACACACTGGACCCTTTCTTCTCCAGTAACCGAATCAAGTTCTCTCACACAGCCAAACTGACTTGGACCGACCACAGCATCGTCCAGTTCACCCTCCCTGGCTCCCCAGGACCCCCGACCAGACTGCCCACCCGGCCCTGCTGGAAATGGAACACAGTCACAGAACCCCTCTGATCCTCCGCCCTCAAAGCATCGACGGCTGACCCCTCCAACAACCTCAAACTCAAAGTCCAGAACTTCTCAAAGTGGATCTCCGCCGCGGATTCCATCGCCCCCTTGAAAGAATCTCCCTGCGACAAAACTAAAACGTGCCAGCTGGTTCACCCCCGAACTTCAGACCCTCAAACGCGACTGCAAGAAACTAGAGGGACGTTGGCTCTCCAGCAAAAGCCCCTCCGATCTCAGCGCTTTCATGTTAGCCCTCGACAACTACCACCACCACCTCAGAGAAACCAAGAAGGTCAACCTCATCAACCGCATCGAGGCCAACACCATCCACATTGAGGCAAACACCAACCACCTTAAGAGCTCTTTACCATCGTCATAGAGTTCTCTTGCCCAGCATCTACCAAAAACGCGATCCATCCCTCCCAGGCTCTCTGCAACACCCTAGGGGATTACTTCCATCAAAAGATCACAGACGTCTACAGCAACTTCGAACCCCCCCAGCCCACTGACTTTAACCATCTCCACGCTCACACACATGCCACCAACACCCTCCAACTTTCCAGCTGGAAACAGCTCTCGACCCAAGACTCTACCTCCATCTTGAACTCGGTCCACTCTGGTTCACCCTCGGACCCCTGCCCCCACCCCCACCAACATCTACAACCTAGGGAGAGGAGAAATCCGCACCTGCCTCACGGAGATCCTCAACACATCCATCACAACAGCCACCGTCCCTGCCGCGTGGAAGCCGCAGAGGTGAAGCCTCTACTGAAGAAACCCTCCGCTGACCCCAGCGAACTCAAGAATTACAGACCCATCTCGCTCCACCCCTTCCCAGCTAAGGTCTTGAAGAAAGCCATCAACCGCCAGCTCACAAGATACCTTGAACAGAACAACCTTCTCGATGCCTCCCAATTAAGATTCAGTGCCAATCACAGCAACAAGACCGCCCTGATTGCAGCTACAGATGATATTAGACACCTCCTTGACCAGGGAGAAATGGGGGCCCTCATCCGCCTTGACCTCTCTGAAGCCTTTGACTCCATCTCCCATCATATCCTCATCACCAGACTCTACCACCTAGACATCCAGCATAACACTCTCAGCTGGACAGACTCCTTCCTCTCCGGCTGAACCCAGAGGACCCATCAACCTCCTTTCTCCTCAGATCCCAAGAACATCATCTGTGGTGTCCCCCAGGGCACCTCCCCAGCCCCACCCTCGCCAACACGTACATGACATCTCTTGCAGATATCACCCGCACCCACTGGCTCCACATCTCATATGTCGACAACACTCTGCTCATCCTCTCCCTCATAGACGACACTGACACCACCAAAGCCAACTTCCAGAACACCATGTCCGACGTTGCCAACTGGATGAAGGCCAACTGCCTAAAAATCAACTCGTAAAAGATGGATATACTCCTTTTCGGAAACAACCCCATCCCCCTCTAACGACTCTTGGTGGCCCACTGCTCTCGGTCCTGCACCAGCGCTCTTTAACCATGCTCGCAACCTCGGAATCTTCTTCAACGGCCAGATCTTCCAGTCAATCCCCATCTCCACCAGGAAAACAGTGACCCAAGCCCTCGTCGCCAGCCGCCTGGACTACAGCAGCACACTCTTCGCCAGAATCACTAAGCACTACTAATCTCCTCCAGACCATTCAGAACACCGCAGCAAGACTCCTCCTCAACCTCCCTAGGAGAACCAGCACCACACCCCACTTCAGAGCCCTCCACTGGCTCCCCGTACTGAAAGGATGCCTCTTCAAGCTCTTCATCACGCCAACAAGGCCCACCACAACCTCTGACCTGCCTACATCAACCACCGCCTGACGTCCCATTGTCCCACGAGGGAGCTCTGCTTCTCCTCCCTCGCCCTGGCCATCACCACCTGCATCTGCTGGTGCAGCTGCGGAGGTCGCTCCTTCTCCTACATCACCGCCAAGGCCTGGAAAGACCTCCTCCCTTCACCTGCGCAACTGCCCTCCACTCCCAGAATTCAGGAAAAGACTCAAGACATGGCGCTTCGATCAAGGATGTTAGGACCCAGCACCTGTAGAACCCCGGGGTGACAAGTCACGCTTTACAAGAACCCTTTGATTGATTGATTGATTGATAAAAAAGGCTAAGTGCGACTCTAATCTGTCTATGGTAATCCTTCAGAGCCTTATAGTAAATTTCTTTGTCCACAACATCATACTTTATCTACTGATAACGCTGGAATGTGACCTGTGCTCTCATCTGGTAGAAAGTGTCCTTCTATCATATCGGGCTCTACAAACAAAGGCAGCACTAAAGTAAATTAAAAACAAACACTGGTGCCAAATGTAACTACATGGTGTGTGGATGTATTCCTTGTGAAAGGGCTAAATGCAGTCACTCAAAATGAAGTTAGCCAATGACTGAAGTAGGCTGGCCCACTGCCCTATGCTGTATGCTGTAGTGTGCAGAAGCAAAATGTGAATGACACAGGAACAGACGAGTGGATGAAGAGAGGTGGCCTAAAGCTTCTTTATGTAAATATATTTGATATAAAATGTTTGTAAAACGCCAGACCTAGGAAGTGAAAAATAAAGTATAATGTAACAGTTTATGCACAGTCTTCCTATCACCGTACTTTGGCACCATGATACCACATTACCTGTTCATTTATTTATTGCAGGTTTTATGTAGCGCAAGCCTGTCCCAATGGCATTAGATCCCTTTATGCGAGCACCAGACTCCATTAGACCAGGTTAGATTCCTTTTTTTCTTTTGCTTTTTGTGTTTTCTTAGGTACGGGAGTTTAAGTGAACTACCCAGATTCACAGGATGTTGAGCTTAATGCCAGTACTCGACCCTGGTTCTCCATGCCCAATGTCCGTAGCCATCAATCAATCAATCAATCAAACATTTGTAAAGCGTGCTACTCACCCGTGAGGGTCTCAAGGTGCTGGGGGATGGGGGGGGAGCAGCTACTGATCAAACAGCCAGGTCTTGCGGAGTCTCCTGAAGGTCAGCAGGTCCTGGGTCTGTCGTAGGTGGATGGGGAGGGTGTTCCATGTCTTGGCGGCGAGGTGGGAGAAGGATCTGTTGCTGGTGGATGCGTGGAACGGTGGCGAGGGCAAGGTCAGCGGAGCGGAGCTGGCGGTTGGGGGGTGTAGAAGGTGAGTCGCTTGTTGAGGTATGCTGTTCCTGCGTTCTGGAGTGCTTTGTGAGCGTGGGTGAGGAGTTTGAAGGTGATCCTCTTGTTGACGGGAAGCCAGTGCAGGTCCTTCAGGTGGGCGGTGATGTGGCTGTGGATGAGGCGTGCGGAGGCGTTTTGTGTGCGTTGGAGTCTCTTCTGGAGTTTGGCCGTTGTTCCCGCGTAGAGGGCGTTGCCGTAGTCCAGCCTGCTGGTGACGAGGGCTTGGGTGACCGTCCTTCTGGTTTCGGTGGGGATCCATCTGTAGATCTTGCGAAGCATACGGAGGGTGTTGAAGCAGGAGGAGGAGACGGCGTTGACTTGTTGGGTCATTGAGAGCGTTGAGTCCAGGATGAATCCCAGGTTGCGTGCGTGGTCGGTGGGTGATCTGCGCAGTTCCCAGCGAGGCTGGCCACAAGGAATCGTCCCAGGCGGAAGGGGTGGAGCCGAGGATGAGGACCTCCGTCTTGTCCGAGTTCAGTTTCAGGCGACTGCTCTTCATCCATTCGGCGACGGCCTTCATCCCTGCGTGAAAGTTGGTTTTGGTGGTGGCGGGGTCTTTGGTGAGGGAGAGGATCAGCTGGGTGTCGTCGGCGTATGAGACTGTCGAGGTCGTGTGATCGGACGATGTTGGCGAGCGGTGTCATGTAGACATTAAAGATGGTCGGGCTGAGGGATGATCCTTGGGGTACGGAGCAGGTGATCTTGGTGGCTTCGAATCGGAATGGAGGGAGGCGGACTCTCTGGGTTCTGTCGGTGAGGAAGGAGGTGATCCAGTCCAGGGCTTTGTCGCGGATCCCCGCGTTGTAGAGTCGTGTGCACAGGGTGTGGTGGCAGACGGTGTCGAAGGCGGCCGAGAGTTCCAGGAGGATGAGGGCCGCGGTTTCGCCGTTGTCCAGCAGGCCCCTGATGTCGGTGGCGGCGATGAGGGCGGTTTCGGTGCTGTGGTTGCTGTGGAATCTGGATTGGGACGAGTCCAGGGTGGTGTTCTCTTCGAGGAATTGGGTCAGTTGTCTGTTGACTATCTTCTCGATGACTTTCGCCGGGAACAGGAGCAGGGAGATGGGCCGGAAGTTCTTGAGGTCCTTTGGGTCTGCCTTGGGTTTCTTGAGTAGGGCGTTGATCTCTGCGTGTTTCCAGCTTTCCGGGAAGGTGGCGGTCTCGAATGAGCTGTTGAAGATCTTACGGAGTTGGGGTGCGATGATGGAGCTCGCTTTGTTGAAGATGTGGTGGGGGCAGGGGTCTGATGGTGAGCCGGAGTGGATGGTGTTCATGGTCTTGATGGTGTCTTTGACGTTGACGTGGTTCCAGGAGATCAGGCGACCGGTGTGACTGGGGGGCGGTGAGTCTGGGGTGTAGGTGGCTATCGGAGAGGTCTGGGTGTTGAAGCTGTCGTGGATGTCTGCGATCTTGCGGTGGAAGAAGGTAGCTAGATAGTCGCAGAGGTCTTGTGACTGCGGGATGTCGTTGGAGCTGGGGTTGGCGAGTTCCTTGATGATGTTGAAGAGCTCTTTGCTATTGTGTGCGCTGTTATTGATGCGTTCATTGAAGGAGGTCCTTTTGGCCGTTCGAATGAGTTGGTGGTGGCTGCGGCTGGCGTTCTTGAGGGCTGCATGGTTGTCCGGTGTTTGCTCGCGGCGCCATTTCTTCTCTAGTCTCCGGCAGGTCTGCTTGGATGTCTGGAGGTCGGCGGTGAACCAGATGGCTCTTCTGTCGGTGCGTCTGTTTGTGGGTTTCTTGATCGGGGCGAGCGTGTTGGCGCAGTCCTCGATCCATCGCTTGAGGTTGCGGGCGGCTGTGTCGGTGTCTGTGTGGTCGGTCGGTGGGTCTCGGGCGAGGGTGGTGGTAAGCTGGTCTTCAGTGACCTTGTTCCAACTGCGGTGGGGGATTCTTTGCTGGTGGTTGTGTGCGGTGGTTTTCTTGAAGGAGAAGTGGATGCAGCGGTGGTTGGTCCAGTGGAGTTTGGTGGTATGGCTGATGTGGCTGCTGGCGGAGAAAATGGGGTCGAGCGTGTGTCCGGCGGAGTGGGTGGGTGTCGTGACGAGCTGTTTGAGGCCGAGGGGCACATCTGCTCCCTGGGCAGTCATGTCAGAAAACCCAATTCTGCAGAGAACTGCAGTTATGTCATGGCAAGAAACAGCCTCTGGCTTTGAGAAGAACAACTCATCCTTCAGCGCTATTGGGATAGTACTTCTATATACAGTCATAGCACGTGCTGTACCACAGTGTTTAGCACCACACATGCTTAGCATCACACATGCTTTACCATACAGTGCAGTACCATAAAGTGCAATGTAGTATTTTAAAGCACCTTGCCCTATAGCCGCACAATATCAAACTGCAGTGTGTCATCCAGCAACATGCACATCACTAGCCCTTACAACACCATATAGTGTAAGGCTATCTTCTATAGCACCTCAATGTACAGCAGCAAAATAAGCAGTGCTATATTGCTCAGCAGCAAATGGCACATAACAAACAATACACAAAGTGCTGCAACACTTTACATAGTGCCTCCATGTATAGAGTACAATTTGCAGGACCACGATGCTCAGCAACACACAGCCCATCCACAACTGCATCGCCACCAAGTGCTGCATCAAGTGTAGTACTGCTTCATGTTTCCATGCTGCACAGTGACACACTGCACGTTACAACTGCACCATACGGCCTCCTTTTGTGGAGCACCACCTTGTGGAGTACCACACTAGAAAACACTAAATTCTGCAGAAGTATGATGTGCAACAGCACACTGGACAGCATCATACAGTCGACCACCAACCGGTATGCAACCACTTTCCAAAGAACCACGCTGTGCAGTAACACTGTGCACATCTTTTCTCTGCGCATGTCCACATTTAACTACAATCCACTTACAGGCATGAGTAATACACAAATATTGAAGATAGCATAGCATTGCTGTATTCTGTGGAGCAGGGAAGGTTGTAGCTCACACAACCATTAACACAAGACTTCCAGCATGGGTCTTGCTCCACGCAGACTTCTGTTGGGTCACCCAAATAGTCCTGTACACCTTCTCAAATGTCGTTATCACTTGTTGTGTTTGTGTTGGCTCCTCCTGTTTGCTTGATTTAAGCCCTGCTACAGCCGTACACCAACACATTGCAGATGTTGGAAGTGAAACTTTTGGTCCTATAGGTTTAGTAGCCGGAGATGGTCTCACCTCTGGTGGGTGCTGCTGCCACGGTTGTGAAATGCTTCTCGCACCTGAGCCAACCCAGTGTTCACCGGAGGGTGAAGGCAGCATGTCAATTCTGCTATATCCTCAAATATGCAGTCGTTCATTTTCTAAGTCGCTTTCCTGATAAGCCAGTTCTTGTAACTTGCAACATCTGCTTTGGAAAAAGGAATTAAATCGGTCAACGCTTTTTTGTACTGTGGATCCAGTATTGTGGAAAAACTGTGCTCTTCGGAGGACAAGATCTCTTTTTGCAGCCTTTGATTTGTGTTCAGACGAAGGATTAATCTGTTGACCAAAGCAGCTGCTTCCTCATTGACATTTGTAAATGTTTGTTCCACATTACGGAAATGGTCCTGCAGCATATGCAACAGTGGACGGCTAGGCTTATAGTACTGTCCTCCTGGTCGACGTCTGTGTCAACACTTCAAACGGCACTAACATTTAGATCAGACACTCCTTTAGTCCCTATTTGTCCACCTCCATCATCTTGGCTTTACCAGTTGCATGCCTTCTCCTTTGCAGTACAGAATGATTGCTAGACCTGTACTACTCAATCAGGCGTTGCAGCATGCAGTAGATGACAATGCAATATATTGGTACCTCCTGTACGAGGGCTTCTGCAGAGACTCTATTAGCATGCTGAATGATCCTCACCTGCTTCAGGCTTTGAAAGAATGGCTGACATTAGTGCAAATCTGATGACAGGTGACCAGTATGTTGACTACGGCTTCTTTTTTTGAGGCAGTCATGCACAATTAGGTTGTTGAAGTGTGCTAAATATAGGATTGTGAAGTATCCTCCGTTGGCCATGACTTTGACAGTATTACTGCTATGGTCAGTGGCAACAAATCCAATGCTGAGACCACTGGGTTTAGACCATTTGTGTATTGTAATGTTAAACTCCTCCAGGAGTTGGCAGCTGTATGTGATTTCTCCATAGAGCACATTGCAACGGTTGCACGGTGCTTATTGCTTCGAAAAGCGCCCTCAAAGGTGAGACCAGCAATTAGCTTTTGCTTAACCCCCTTGAAGGATGTCAGGAATGCACATCAGGCCCATGTCATCTGTCAACATTCCCATGGCCTCCATAATAACCATGTCCTAATGTGTGCCTGAAATGTATTGTGCATGAGATGTATATACGGTTTTTGCCTTTTTGTTTTAATCAAGTTTCTTGTATGCTCAAGTATTGTCAGTCTTTTTATTTAATATATTGCTTTCTTTCTGTTTGCCATTCTTGTTTTTTGTTAAATCACTCTCCTGTTTATTGTCTTGGGCAGTAGCATTTGTAAAACCAATGCGCGTAAAAAAGACACCGCGCATCGACTTTGTTTCCCACGTTTCCAGGGAAACATACAAGACTGAACATGACAAGGCTGGTCACGTGAAAGGAAAACATAAGCAAACACATTGCTATGACGCGGCTGTCTATGCCCTAGGATTGGCTATAAGTAACCACACCCAGTAACGCGTGTCGCTTGACTTTCTGTCCTCGTCATCGTGTTACAGCATGAGGACGATCCTTATTGGACAACGCTCCCGCCCCATCATCAAGCCATTCAGCAGCGTCATCATTTCTCCGGGATTCCCTGTTCTCAGGAAACCTCAGTTGAGCCGGCTCAGCGAGGAACAACATCGAGGAACGAGGAACAGAGACTCCAACAAGCTAAGTGCTTATTTCTTGAGTCAGCAGTATGCATCGCGTGTTTGGGAACCTCTAATAACATTGTGTGCACAATTTACCTTTTGGTTATCACGCTCCTCTTCAGTTGTTATTATTGATCTACGGGGCTTAAACATTTCGTGTGACCTTTGGATTTTTGATATAGGTTCACTTCGTGACATTTGATTTATCGGGAACAAACGATTTAGGCATTTGATGTGAATTTGCTGAACTAAGGAGCAAGTCTAAAGTTCATTTAGGTTTAAGGCGTATATGTACATCGTAAAAGGTGAGGGCGAGACAACAAGCATACGAAGTGTGTATTTTGAAAATTGAATACAAAGTTAATACGTTTACTCCATGTGTATTTTCTAGAACCAGTGGATTCTTCCTCACATTGATCACACTGAGATGAATGTTAGTCCTAGAGCACAATATCATTGACTGGATATTCACAACAACACTACTAAGGTAACTCCTGGGGTGCAAGCTATTTATAGATAATAGTGGGAACTTCTTAGATACACTCAATTGTTAAATAACCATTCTTATTCCTAGGTTGAAGACTAACGCCACACCTGCTTTCTGGAACCTGGATTCTGGCTGGCCCAGGTGGTGGATCGTGGCAGTGTCTTCTCTTCTTTTTTTTACTCTCGTCCCAATCCTCTTCCCTCTTGGAGCATCTGCCAGGGCTCTTGTTTAGTCGGTAGCACTGAGAGTTGTTCCGAGTGGGTTGAGGAACTAGCATCGCCCCTGCAGACGCTCCTGGGTTTCAGGTGAGTGGCTGGACTCAAATTTGACAAAGGAGACCCACTGTGAAATATGAACATTTCATTAGGGCACTCTTCTCTTTTTTGTTCAGCAGGGTATCATCCTCCTATTTGGTGTCCAGGATTTTCCACCTCTTCTGTTCAATCAGTACAGTCACTTTTAAAATACATCAATACAGAAATCAACTCTTCAGCATCTTAGAGTAGCCAAAACCAGGCATAAGAACTTTGCTGACAGAGATTGCACTCCTTATCCAAGTGATTCCATTGGGGACTATGTATTCCAGGTTTATGCCAAAGTTTGTTAGTCCTTTCTTAATCCTGAACTTAGTGGGTACAAAGCTTTCTCTTCCCAGCCATTGGAAGATTCATCCAGTTTTCCATGTGCCTTGCACTACCCTTCCACTAACAATACTCCCTCTTCTCTTCCTACATTGATAGATGGAACACCAGAATATGAGATGGAGAACAATTTAGATTCTCATTGGTTCAGAGCTCAACTTTAGTATCTGGTGGCTTGGAAGAGGTATATGGTGTCAGATAACTTGTGGTAATCGGCTTCATTTGTACATGCCCATTTACTGGTCTCAATTAAATAAGAGTTACCCATGTAAACCAAAGGCCCAATGGCAGGAAGAACATTGTGGGAGAAGGTGGACACTAGAGGGCCCGCACATGCAGACATGTCAGGTCAGTAGTGGCAGTTACACTATTTAGGCCTGATTCAC
The DNA here is from genome assembly GCA_963921515.1 of Calotriton arnoldi. Lineage (NCBI taxonomy): Eukaryota > Metazoa > Chordata > Amphibia > Caudata > Salamandridae > Calotriton > Calotriton arnoldi. The sequence goes on along the minus strand of CAWUFW010003461.1, from coordinate 175,818 downwards.
ACTGAGCTCACTTGTGTGGTGACAGCTGTCGTTGTGACTCCCCGCTACTCTAATTTAGTTTGCACCTGGTTTTGATTTGTTCCCTCACTTCTGTTGTTTTCCCCCTGTTTGTTTCCCATGTTCTCTCTTCTGTTGTGCTTATAGTCCTCTTGCTTACCCTTTTGTCTAGTTTGTATGTCCCATCCAGTATCCTTCCTTCCCGGTGCTGTAGTGCTCTTCATCTTCCCACAATACGTCAGAATTGGGACTGACTAGTTATGGCGATTTGCGTTTACTCCTTGATGAATCTGACTACAGGGTAGATGTCCCTCCACTCTTGACCATAAAGTTTTAAGATATGCCACAATTGGGTATTGTTAGAAATGGGGTTCGTGGTTGGCTGAGGTATGCACCCAGGTCAGGCAGGAACTACCACTCTAGTGAGGGTAAACTAGATACACAATAAGATAACCTGTGCTCACCCTCTAGTGGATTGGCACAGAGGAGTCCGGCTTCTCTACAAAGGCAATGTGTAAAGTATTTGTGCAACACACACACACACACACACACACACACACACACATACACACACTAACACAATGAATACACCACAAAAATACTCCACACAGGGTTAAAAATATAGATTATATTTCTATGAATAAAACAAGACCAAAATGACAAACATCCATTACGTAGAACCAGAGTTGCAAATTTTCAAAGAATAAACTGAAAACTGCCTAGAAGTCAATAGTGCTAAAAGGTTACCTTTGGTCGTGCTAGACCGGTGTAAATTCAAAGTTTAGGCCTACCATGATGGAGTGCGGGTCGAGGAAGATTTACCTTTTCAAGCTGAATGAAGTTCCATGCTCTTGGGGGAACGGTCTCCGGGAGCAAGTGGAGCATCACCAGGGATGATCTTGTGGGCGCGGAGAGTCGGCTGGGCATCGTGGAAGGCAGACATGGCCTCATGGTCGCGGGAAGCGATGCTTGCTGTGCGAGGACACGCGGTGGCTCGCGCTGATCCTTCGAGGAAGGGGCACAGTTCAGTGCGAACAGGGTCGCGAATAACTCAAACGCTTGATTTCAGGGGCCCAGGAGCTGTAGGTGATGAAAACAGCTGCAGAACCCACTTCTGAGGCCAACAGCTTGGAGGGGGCACCTCAGAGAAGGGTAGGTCTCACAGTAGGCAGAGTCCAGCAGTACCAGCAGAATTGTAGGAAGTCTTTTGTGTCCCTGAGACTTCAGAAAACAGGAGGCAAACCAGCAAGTCCAGCTCTCCTTCAGCAAAGTCAGGAAGCAGAAGGCAGCAGGGCAACAAGCAGAAAACAGGCCTTCCAGAAAAGCTGTCCAGTTGAGTTGTTTATGTAGCACAGCAGTACTTCTGACAAGGTTCAGTTCAAGATCCAGAAATGTCTGATTTGTGGGGGTCAGAGACCCAGTGCTTCTACCCAAAAGTGCCTTTGATGTAGGGGGTGCCTTCAAAAGAACTTTCTGAAGTGTACAAGGATCCCTTTCAGACCAGTCCTGTCTGCTCGGCTAACCCTGGGGGGCAAATCAGTACTTTATGTGAGGACATGACACAGCCTATTCAGATTTGTGTTTGAGCCACCTCTCCCCCTTCCTGACCAGGAAGACCCATCAGAATGCAGATGAGTGCCAGAATGCAAATGAGCCTCACCTGCCTATGTTTGTGGCCGTCTAGAGTGAATGCACAAAGTGTAGCTGTCACCCAACCCAGACGTGTATTGGAGACAGGCTGTCGGGCACAAAGAGCAGTAAGTACAGAGAAATGTCTACTTTCTAAAAGTGGCATTTCTAAAACAGTAATGTTAGATCCAACTTCACCAGTAAGGAGGATTTATCATTATCATATCAAACATGTAAAGGCTACTCCTCCCTGATCAGGAATTGCAGCTTAAAAGTATATTAAGGAATTCCCAATGCTGGCCTATGACAGGTCTGCCTCAGAGTAGTGAAAAACGAAATAGGTTGTTTGTCACTACCAGGACATGTAAAATATAAAGATACATGTCCTACCTTTTTATTTGAATAGTACCCTGCCATTAGAGTCACTTAGGGCCTACCTTAGGGGTAACCTATATGTAGTAAAAGGGGAGTTTAAGGCTTGGCAAGTAGTTATAAATGCCAAGTCGAAGTGGCAGTAAACTGCACATACAGGCCCTGTAGTGGCAGTCCTGAGACAGGTTTGAAAGGCGCCTTCTGTAGGTGGCACAATCAGTGCTGCAGCCCACTAGTAGCATTTGAAGTGCAGGCCCTGGACAGGCGCACAACGCCCTTAGGGCTAAAAGGGCTTCAGCCCCCCGTCGTGTCTCTCAACCCGGGCTGCTGCAGCTCGAGCTGCTGTGGGCTCAGCTGGGCAGTGTGTGGAGTCTTATCTCCGGCCCGCCTGAGTTTTTCACAGGTCTTTAAAGACCTTTTGCATATTTACATACCTTTGTAAACTGGTTACTGAGCCTTAGTTTTTAGGTCGAGCATGCGCTGCTCCCTCTGTGAGGCTTGCTATAATAGAGTATGTAGTGGAAGCCCCGCCTACTCTCCGCCCATATTGGTCATTGGCTTGTCATTGTACTTCTTAAATACTGGCTTCTGATTCGTAAAAAGGCTCGTTAGTCCCTCCTTGGTACCGCCTTGTCTCCTTTAGTTACCGCCCATAACGACTGGACCTTTTACTTGGCCTGTTACAGGGTCTGTCTTATAAGTGGGTGAGCACTATTTTATTTATTGACACTGGGGACAATGGCATCTGCTTTTTTTTTTTTGTATCTGCATACTGAGCGCGGTGCCCGCTTTAGGGACACCACGCTCAGTTTTTTTTTTTGTTTTGCTAACTTTAATTCTGGGCACGGCGCCCGCTTCAGAGGCACCGCGCTCTGTTGCATTTATTTATTTTTTTAAACTTTAATACGGAGTGCCGCGCCCGCTTAAGGGACACCGTGCTCGGTTGCATTTTTCTAAAAACTTTAATACTGAGCGCGATGTCCCTAAAGCAAGCGCTGCGCTCTTTTTTTAATTTTTTTTTTTTACTTTCATAATAAGTGCGGCGACTTTTTCAAGGACACCGTGCTATACCAGGAGCAGCTTCGGCTTCTTTGCTGCCCACTCCCTCCCCTCCGCCAGTCCGCACTCGCCTCCTCTTTTGGCACCCTCCCTCCCTCGCATGAGGGGGCGGCGCTTAGGGGAAATCTGAACGAGTGAAAAGAAGCCTTTGCAATGCAATAGGTCTCGCATTGACGCGGGTTTGAGCTATTGGCATTGTAAATGAAAATGCCTTTTATTTATGTTTTGGTTTTTAAAGCATAAATCAAAGGCATTGTCATTTACAATGCCAATAGTTTAAACTCCCGTAAATGTGAGACCTATTGCATTGCAAATGCTTGTTTTTTCTGGTTCCTGGGCCCCCACTCTGCCTATTCCTTACATTTGTATTTTACATTTACTGCCGTAGTGTGAGAATGCATTTCATGAAAAGGAATGTAAAGTAGGGTTGCCAAAAGAAAAATGCCAGCCTTGTGTTGTTTAAAGAGCCTGCAAAGACCTAGGCTTGACACTAAATAGGGTAATAAATAAAAAAGTATGTATTCATTTGTAATGTGACTTTTCTGTCTTTTTTTCCCCTTTAATTATCAGTCATGGATCATTCAGGCAGCCCTAAAACACAATTAAAAGGGCTTTCTATTTATATTTGCTTTTCAAGTATGCACAGATAAGTGCTGAAAATACACTTTAGGTGACTGTTATAATTTTGTACCGGATGGGACATCAAAATAATGATCTCACAACCATAATCATAAGACTGGAAGTTTGTTGCAGGATCAGCACATTTATTTCCTCCACCCTCCATCCCTGATTAATGCCATAATAGCAATAGTTTAACTTATATCTGAGACCCTACGCCGCCGTCAAAAACATGCTGAGTTACTTCAAGTGTCTGGGAATGCACCCTGCATTCAGACAACTCACTCCTCGTTCTCGCCCTTCACTTTCACACTCACCCTGCACTCACAATTATCACTCTGCACTCACAATGCACTTGTGCTGTTCACCCTAAACCTCATCCTGCAGTCACACGAGCACACTACTCACCCTGCACTCATGTGACACTTCACTCACCTGTCCCCTCACTGCTCAATCTGCAATCTCACTCGAACAAGCCCATCACTAACCATGCATTCCTTCGTCCCACTCTGCACTTACATCTGCACCCAAATTCATATGGTCCCCTCACTCACCCTGCAGTCACTCCTCTTACCCTACTCTCACACTGTCACATTGCTCACCGTGCACTCACATGGGCACTCCTGCCGCCCACACAACGCAAAGGGTTAATGTGCCTGCTACAAAGAACGTGTACCATGCTGATCACAGAACAGAGTGTGGGTAAACTGAGTAGCGCTATAAAAAAGTGAAATATTTGTCAGAAAGGTGCAATAGAGAGATGAGGTGCATTGTTGGTGAGTGGTAGAGAGGGAATTCATGGAGAAGGAGGAAATGGGGGAGGAGCATGTGCGACCAGTGCTAGGGCCAGCCCTGGCTGGGAGTGTTAGCCCCCCGAAGTTCTACCATATACCTCCTGGCCCTGGGTATATGGTATACCACTTTACAATGGGCGTGCCAATCAGGTTTACACCAATTCCACCATGTTTAGGGGAGAAGCACATGCACTTTAGCACTGGTAAACTGCCCAGGGTCCTAAGGCCAACAAAAAGAATCAGTAAAAATGAGAGACAAAAGGCAAAAAGTTGGGGGAAAGACCACCCTAAGGATGACAGGTCTAACATGCATCACCGCTGAAGTACAGTTGACCGGAATGAGGGCCTTATTCCTCATAATTTCTCACAAATGTATTGTTTTCTGTGAGCAGGGAGTTCCCAAACCCTTAAGAAGGCAGTAGACCTGTTCAGGCATTATAATCGATTGAAACATTTTGGCAATTACATGTGTTGGGTCAACCACTATTTTTGCCGTAGGAACCATGTAGATCCCTTTTTAAATATACCAGGGGCACCTGTGAATAAAGGATACCTTTTAGGTGCACTTCTAGGTATTTTTAATTATTACACCTGGACCCCTACAATTGTCCTGAAAGAATAAAACATGTAAAAACTCCCTTCATGGTTGAGTCCGCCTACCCTCTTGGCTTGCGTCAAACAAAGGCTGAAGCTGTTTTTAAGAAAAAGCGTAAGACCTGGCTTTTTCCCCAGTAATTACCATCTGCTTCTTTTTCACAGACCGTATAGCGCCGGGACACTCTGGAGTAGTTGTGCTCTCTATAAACCTTCTCACTATTACTATCAACGGAGTGGTATTATCCTACTTAGGTGTGTGAGGTCGCCAATGACGAAGCATGCTACAATAAGTTAAGGGTGAGGCAACCTCTCAAATATTATTTTTGATCCCTGCAGATTAGCTCTTCAGAGACTCGAGTAAACCTCCCCTAAGGGTCATTCAATACGCACATTCTTGCTTGTGATATTATTGTTGAGTCGGGAGGTTGTGCCTGGGTTTTCGTCCTCTACCTCAGTGTGATGGTGTAGCTTTTGCTTGGAGCCATTGAGTGTCTACTTGAGGCAACATCCGATGATGACGATGTTGGGTAAGGGTGCTATGCAGTCCTCTGCTGTTTTGTATAGTTACAATATCTGACACTTGATGAGTCTGATGCCTTTTGTTCCCTCTCGATTGTTGATCCCTGACAGATGTAAAATCTCTGCTCTGCAGAGAGGTCTTAAGTAACTTTTCTGATGGATGAGAATGAATAACTGTGTCAGAATCTAACGCCTTAAGTCATCTGAGTGTTGCCACTGCGATAACCCAGGACACTGAGCAATGGACCATCATATTGATTTCATATGAAAAATCTTTCTTACCTGAAAGGAAGGTCTCTTCTTCAATAATGGAGCCGCTCATCAAGTAGCCTTATTAATCCAGGTCCACTGGTTCATAATGTCCCACTTTCTGATCTGATGATTAGCATATCCAGGCACACTCTGTCTCTTAAATTATTAGGCCAGGGATTCAAAATAACAGATCCCTTCCTATGTTTATTCTTGTCCGTGTGCAGTTGCTTTTTGGTATTCTGCAGAACAGTGCATATCACAAAAAAAACGTAAAAATGTCACTGCACCTGTGGCTATGGGAGAGAGCATTTCACTCCTGTAGTCCTTGCTGGGATGTGGTTTGTGTCAGCGCTTGTTATCCATCCACGCCTGCTTGGTTGTAGGCATCTGCATTCTGGAATCTTATCGCCAACTTCTTTTTTGTTGTGGTAATCTGGAGAAGAGACTGTGTTGTCTCTTCAGAGCCTGCTCTGCCCATATCATAAGCACAGTTCACAGCACATAACAAAAAGCAAACCACAGCATGTGGTGGCCGGTATCTGAGCATCAAGACCCAGGCAGTAACCACCATAGGCACTGAGAGTAGAGGTGTGCAACACCCCCAAAATAACCATGCTTGAGTTCAGAAGGTGAATGAGAATTAAAGATGCCTTTAAAAAACATTTTTTATCTTGTCACATTCGCTGTGCTTTCAAAGATAGAGGAAAATATCAGTCTATGTCATCTGACAAATTTAGCTTCTTCTTTTAGCATGGAGATTAGTGTTTATTTTTCTTTTTCTTTTCTGAGAGCATTTTGTAAAGTGAATTGTGTGAAAATCTTGCTGGGGTACAACAGGGTATTAATCAATGGGGATACCCAGTATCGTGCAGAACCTGGGGACAATCGCGTGAAGCGAACAGTGGTTCTGCCACAAGCTTACTTAACATAAAATGTAACTTCAAAGTTATCTATCCCTTAACTCACTTGGGATATCACAAATGTTTCTTCAAAAAATGTCTAAACACATGATAATACACTAGCACAAATTAATTGTGGCATACAGTAATTTATTTGGTCAAATCAAATAGTTAATCATGGAAAAGCAAGTACTACACAACAGTTGTGGTGGAGGATGTGAGACACAGTGCAATAATGTGTATAACGTACATACATCATGACACTTATATTAAATACACAAACCAAATGACAAAAAACATTCAAAAAATAGAGTGAAAGAACACATATATTCTCACATAGACCAGAGATTTCTTTACACAATTTATAAGGTCACTGTGGAATGTACTACTTCTAATTAGGCGTCGACGTTTCGACCCTACTAAGTCTCGTGCTATAATGAAGCATCAAATGAGGGTCTTCATCAGGGCAGGAAATAAAAAGGTGTGTAGCCTCTTCAATGTGGTTCACTAGGAATCCAAAATGGTAGTCCTATCAAGGAGCTCAAACGTCGCTCTTTGGGTAAGGCAATCTGTCCAAGTTGGGGCTCGGCGTGATTCTAAATAAACGCAGACCCTCCTCAAATACAATTGATGTACTAGTGAAGTTTTGGATAATTTGAAAGTGATATTACATAATACTGACCCATGGATTACTTTTCACATAGTGCCTTAATGGAGAATCACACTGTGTAGAGATATCTGTGGGCTTTGACTTCACGGGCTCTTGGTTGTATCTCTAAGAGTTACTAGGCGGGCTTAACATTCACAAATAGGCTCCCTCTAGTCCGGGAATCTGCTCCAGTGGACTCTTAGGCGGCTAGCATATGGCTTCACCGTCGGACTTTCCAATTTGCCCTGTGTCACGAGTAAAGACACACCAGAGTCCCGTATTCTTTTCCTTGGGCTCTGAAGACGGCTCGCAGACCGCGTCGCCGCTCTTGCGTCCTCTCCTGGAGTACAACAGGGACTGTGAATGGAAAGGCTGTAGGGTGTCATTTTTTAATACTACAAAATCCAAATAACTGTAAATAAACTGTACAAATATTTCGAAATATATCAGCAGGTACGAAAGCACAAATGAAGCCGTTTTTTGGTAATTCGGACGTCTGATGAAATCAAAGATTTTAATATGATCAAAACCAATCAAGACACTTTACTTGGTGATGTGCCAATGAAACTCGATTTCCACACATTTCGTATGTCGGCTATATAGTTTTATCAATAGAATTGTGTCTGCAAATATAGAGGCCTTTTAAATGAAAAATGGGCTGTCTATAAACAACAGTTTGTTACCACCCATGCTTTAGTAATTTATTTGCGACAGTGTGCTCACTGGTACCCTTACCATTCTCCTGCTGAATGGTTTTGGCTAATTTGCTACACTGGTTCTTTCTGTAATGGTTGCATTTTTAACAATCTCTGTGACTTCAGTGTGCAACACTGATGACAGCGTCCCCCCATCTGAAAATTGTTCCAGCACCTCTGGTGACGACAGACACCTGGAATGTAGTTGGGCTGTCTAGGAAGTTCTGGGAAGGCACAAGATGATTACTTTTATTATGGCCCAATGACATCACAGTGAAGGAAAACAAAAACTAACCAACAAGAGAGCAGAGAACAGACCATAATACAGCGTTAACAGGCATGACCCACCCTGTGATGAAGAGCTGCTCTTTCTCCTCTTCTAGCCCCCTGCAGCTCCCCCCTATCAGCGTGTCTCTTCCCAGCGTATGGCTTTTTTTTCAGAGTCTCAACCCAGTCCCACACATAAGAGCAGAGAGCCTTGAGCAAATCTTTATCATAGTGAAGCTGTTAGGGCTGCCTACCCTACGTGTTGTACGCAGAGCCAACTATATTGCCTCATGCAAAGCAGTGAAAGAGTACTCCTCTGTTGCTATTGACGGCAAAACAAGAGTGGGAATTATTTTATTTATTTAAAAAGTTTTGTATAGCGCGAACATGACCCTAGAGGGTATCAGAGCACTTTACAGAGAGATGCGACACATATAAGGGGAGGCAATTGTGGCAGAACATCAACAATAGACAGAATTAACAGTAGGTACGTAACGAAATAATAATGGGCATAAGAATAAGACAGTAAAAAAGGCAAAAAGAATAATCATGACAGTAGATGAGGAGTAGCCGATCAATGGGCTAGGAAGGACCCATCAGTGTCCGATTGATGTAACTCAGGAACCCGGCTAAACTTCAGGTCAGGAAAGTACTCATCAGTAGCACTTTCACTTCCTTTTTGAAGGACACTGTTGATGGAATCAGTCTCGTTTTCGTAGGCAGGGAGTTCCAGATTCCAGGGGCGATTCCTGAAAAGGAACGATTGTAAGTGTTCTTTCTATTTTTTTTTTTTTTGGTTTAAGTAACAGGGTGCTAGAGTGGAGGCATGGACACCACCCGACAGCTCAAGTTTTTTTGCGAGGTAAAGAGGAGTGTTGAAGTGAAGGGCTTTGTTGGTCATGCAGGCAAGTTTTAGTTGTATCCTTGCTTCGAAAGGTAACCAGTTTAGAGATTTCAAGTCCGGGGAGATGTGATTGCTCTTCTTGGAATCTGTGATGAGCCTGGTAGCCACATTCAGTGAAGCTCTGAGGGGGGCCAGTCTGTACCTCGGAAGACCGCATAGTGTTGCACTGCCATATTCCAGCCGTGAGATGACTAATGCTTGTACTGCAGACTTGAAGTCATCGGGGGGAAGGAAAGGTTTTAGTTTCCTAAGGATGCGCAGTTGGAAGTTCGCTCCTTTGGTAGATGCGCTGATGTGATCCTGCTTGTTCAAGTTCCTATCCAACACTATTTCCAGGGATTTCGTAGAGTCTATGATATGTGGTGTGCAGTTGAGAGCGGAAAGATTTTTCATATATTCCTCAAGGATGGGGGCTTGCTTGGGCGGGGAAATGAGGAGGAATTCTGTTTTTAGGGCTTTCAGTTTGAGATGGTTGAAGGTTAACCAGTTAAGGGTTTTGTGCAAGGTGCCGTTGAGTTTCTTGATATCTTCAGGAGAGGAGATTTTCATGTACAACTGGGTGTCGTCTGCATACATGTGATATTGGATGTTAGAAGCTTAGAGGATTTCAGTAAGAGGTTCAATGAGTAGGTTAAAAAGTGTGGGTGAAAGCGAGGAGCCTTTGGGCACCCCCAGGGTGCAAGGACTGGGATGGGAGAGGGATTGGTTAGTTTTAATTATCTGTGTTCTGTTATGGAGAAAAGAGGCAAACCATTTTAGTACTGAGCCAGAGAGCCCCATCCCATGTTCTAGAAGGCTCAGGAGATTGTCATGTTTTACTGTATCAAAAGCTGATGAGAGGTCGAGTAGGATTAATAGACAGGATTCGTTCCGGTTGAGCAATGTAAGAGCGTCTTCGACTATGAGTGATGGCTGTTTCGGTGCTGTGGCCTTGACGGAAGACCGATTGGAATTGATCCAGCAGCTGGAATTCCTCAATGTGGTTACATAGTTGTACATGTACACATTTCTCAATGTGCTTTGCCAGAGTAGGTGTGTTTGTGATTGGTCTGAAGTTATTCAGATCCTCTGGATCAGCCGTAGGTTTTTTGAGAATAGGAAGAACCAGCCCGGACTTTAGGCAGTCCGGAATCTCACCTTGAAGTAGGGAGGCATTAACAATCTTGGTCCAGAGCGGAACTGAGGACCTTATCATTTCTTTAAAGAAATATGAGGGAAGGGAATCGTTGAAGTGATTTGAGGGTTTCAGGGTAGAGAGAATGTGGAGAATGGATGTATTGTTGAAGGTTGAGAATTGATTCCAATGAGCATTGTTTTTAGGGGTGTGGTAGGTAGGAAGAAGGGACTGGGGTATTGTGAGTCTGGTAAGGATGATAGCTCTAGCAGGGCAGACGTTAGAGCAGATTCAATCTTGTTGGTATTTCCGGGGAGAAGGCAGCAAAGTCCTTGCCGTTAGGTTGGGGACTGGCAGTGATTGGCGATTGAGTGGGTGTGTTGTTGGATTGACGTTTAACCAGCTCAAACAGCATTTTAGGGTGATTTTTGGCTTTGTCCAGTTGGCTTCTGAAGAAGGTCGCTTTTGCAGTTCTGATGTGTTTGTTGTACAGACTGCTTCTCAATCTCAAAAGTTTAAGGAGTTCAATAGATGGAGATGATCTCCATGATCGTTCTGCTAGTCTCAGGTTGCGCCTGTCTGAATTTAAGCAGTCAATGAACCATGGTTTGGAGTCTTTGTTGGATTTTCTTTATAGTTGAAGGGGGGCAATTGCATCCAGAATTTTTAACATGGAGTTGTTGTAGTGCTCCGTGAGTTCATGGACGTCTGCCATGAACGTGGGTGGAGGCAGGGACAGATTGCTGCGTGATATGAGGTCGCTCACGTTTGCATTTTGCAGCAATCTTTTCCAATGTCTGTTTCTTGGGTTGGAATCTTTGGGTATTCCATCATTCTAGGTTGAGGAAGGTGATAAAGTGGTGATCTGACCAGTCCCATGGGGCAATCGATTCAATCTGAATGGTGTTGGGGTTGGAGATGATTAGATTGAGGTTCGAGCCCAAGTTGTGTATTGGGCTGTCACAGAATTTAGTCGGGTTGAGGTCAAGTAGGAAGTTTTTAAGAATTTTCACGGCCAGGTCATTCGGGTCATTCCAATGTAGATTGAAGTCTCCCAGGAAGATCTGGGGGCAATGGAGACCTAGATTGGATGAGATGGTTTCCATGGTTTGTTCGATCAATTGGAGGTTGTCTCCTGGCAGGTGGTAAAAGGTGTGCAGGTTGCATAGGGGTCTTTGTTTGCTAATGATGTTGATGCTCAGGTATTCACAAGATGAGAGGGTTGCGGAGGGAGTCTGTTTCGCTGAGAGACTTTTATGGTAAATACAGGCGACGCCTCCACCCGTTCTCTTAGCTCTGTCAAGTCTGATAATGTTGTGGGTAGGAGGGACTAGGATGTCAAGGACCGGTCCAGGGGAGACATTACGCCAAGTTTCGGTGACAATCAGGAGGTTGAGTTCTTGATCAAGGATGAGGTCAGCGATGTCTGCTGCATGTTTCACAGCTGATCTACAGTTGAGAAGCCTGCATTTCAAGTGAGTTTTGGAGTCAGTGAGAGTAGACCGTGCAATGTGAACTTGCATGAGGTTAGCAGTGTTTACAGCATTAGTTATGAGTGGGGGTTCTTTGTGGGTTTAGTGTAATGGTTTAAATGGGCTCCGGAATGACTGTCTTATGTCTAGGAGCTCTAAAATGGTTTAGCGGCATAGTTTGAATAGCTCTAGGTATGGCTGGGATGTCATGTTGAGTGGAGTTGTAAGCTAGAAGAAGGGAGAGAATGTCCGGGCCAGATAGGTAGTTCTTAAATCTAATGGGTCTGGACGGGGCGTTGGGGTAGGGAGTAGTCCTTCAAGACCAGCCGGGTGATGTCTGCTTAGGGTCCCTCCTCCTCTTCTCGGAGGGAGGAGTTGGTGTCTTAGGGTATTGCTTGGACACTTGCAGGCTCAACTGCGGAACCTTGTTGGACGATAAGTCCGAGGCGAGCTCTGAGGTGATGATTATGAGCTTTTGTATGTCAGTTTTGAGTTTTTGAAACTCCTAGTTGATTTCCTTAAGTCTGGAGGTGCATAGGGCTGAGTATCAATGATCATGGAGGGGGTAGAAGGGCCAATCCCGGGAGTGGTAGTAATTGAGGAACACGAGAGTGGACGGCAAGGAGAGGGGCCGATCCCGCAGGGAGAGATCCGTCGGTGTTGCCCAGGTGGGAGTGGAGGGGGGGCAGATGTTTTTGAGTGGTTAGGAAGCTTGGGAGGCAGAGGGGTTAGGTGCGGGAGATGTGAGCTGTTCAAGGTAACAGGGGAAGTCATTAGGTGATGTAGGGGGATTCCTTGAATGGCCTGAGGAGTGGGCGCAGGGCTAGAGTCCCATGATGATATGAAAGGGACACTTTGAGTGGGGGAATTTTTAATGCCGGAGATGGACATGAGAGTGTTGTTCAGGGTCGCATGTGAAGTCATAATGTGCTTGGGATTAAGAATGAAGACTTCACAGTGGTCCTTAGGAATGGGTGAGGGGTTAGTCCTTGGAGTTTTGAGAGGGTCACTATTGTTAAGGGAATTCTTAACAACAGAAACTTTCATCAAAGATTCCTAGGTTATGATTCGCAGCTTGTATGAGGATAGTCCCATTATTATAAATGGATATGGTAGTAGCTGCTTTGAATGCGGGTGAAGTGACTACCAAGAGTCTTAGGCCATGTGGAACTTTCTTAGCAGAGGAGATCCTGAGTAGTGAAGAGAAAGCCTTCCTCCACTGTGCCCTTCTTTTAGTGTAGAAGATCAGATCATTTGTGATAGCTCCTTTTTTAGACAGAAATATGGGTCAGAGATTAGGGTATCTGGGTTAGATTTTAGAAGTTTGTGTTTAAGGGATTTGGCCGCGTTTTTTGATAGGTTGGGTGGATAGCTAATTGTGTAGCTATTCAGACCTAGCCTCTCAAGACTGGAGTCCGGACTGCTCAGTGCACAGGAGGCCATGGTTTATTATGATGACGTAGGATCTATGGTGAGGATACTCAGGAGTAGGATAGCAGAGGGTGATCTAGCGTGTGTCCTTAGTGGCATATGTGGACGTTGGCAGTGTCAAATTAGTGGAGCTACGAAAGAGAAAAACTTAGAGGTACCCCTTACCGGGATGGATAATGTGACTCGAGGCAGCAGCAGTGAGCCACATTGTTCCAAGATGGCCGCTACATTAGGCGCTGAGTGAGTAGTGAAGAGCTGTGTGAGGAACCCAAGTTGTAGGTGTGGGACATCAAAAGGAGGTTGAAGAAGTAGGTTCAGACAGACGTCCTTCGTAGTGAGTTAATAGAAAAGCAAGTTCGCGTGGACAGTAGCATTGATCTATATTATGCCAGGATGAATATTGAGATTTAACACTGCAGGTTGTCGGGTCGTTCTAAGATGGCCGCCGTATTGGGGGATTAAGGAGCTGAGGGAAAAATCTAAGATGGCCACACAGTGAGAGCAGTGTGAGGAGCTGAGGGAAAATCTTAGATGGCCACATCGTGAGAGCAATGCGAGTAAAGTAAAGAGCATGAGTCTAAGCCGTGTGCAGTGTGTCAGGTAGTTCTAAGATGGGCGCCGCAAAGGGAGATTAAGTAGCTGAGGGAAAAATCTAAGATGGCCACACAGTGAGAGCAATGTGAGGAAAGTAAGGAGTAGAAATCTAAGCAAAGTCTAAGATGGCCGTACAGTGTGAGGAAAGTAAGGAGCAAGGTCAGGAATCAGTTAAAAGAATTTATAATGAAAATGAATTATAATGGAAAATGGGGTCTAAACTAGCATAGTGGTGAGAGGATGATGATGGGTCTTCTTGTTCACATCTTTGTACTTTTAGAACATGGTTTTCTACCTGATTTACTCTAGAGATACTTAGTTTTAAAGCCACTGTCAGGAAAGAAAAACACATTAGCCTTGCATCAAGTCCTGCCATATTTTCAAAATTAGACTATGGCTGTTACCACCTAACTATAAAATACTTAAATACATTGCGCCTCATCCCTGGTGGTCCAGTGGACCTCTAACTTCTTTCTCTAACTTCGTTTTTTCACTCGTTTTTCTACCCTCTTTTTCTTCTCCTTTCTGCACTTTTCTGCATTTCTGCTCCTTTCTGCTCGATTTCCTTTTTTCTTTTCCCTCCTTTCCTGCCCGCTTTCCCTGCTGCTGCTGCCCCCGCGGCCCCTCCCCCCCAGCAGGACCAGCGCGACCGGCCCAATCCAGCTCCCCTCCCCGCTCCCGCCTCCCAGCTGTCCAGCCCTCCCCGACCCCTACTTAATGGCGGCCACTGCGGGGACAGGCGAGCAATACCACTGACCCATTGTCAGTGAAATTGCTCCCCTTCCCTCGCAGCTCCACCATTAAGTGAGGCCTGCCCCTGCACTCTCGAGTGTTTGGTGATCGAGGCCCTCTACCCACAGGTTTCCCTGCGCCTCATCCCTGGTGGTCCAGTGGACCTCTTATCTCCTTTCTCTAGCTTCGTTTTTTTCCACTTGTTTTTTTCCACTCGTTTTTTCACTCCTCCTTTTTTCACTCCTCCTTTTTTTTCACTCCTTTTTTTTCACTCCTTTTTTTCACTCCTTTTTTTTCACTCCTTTTTTTACTCTTTTTCTTCTCCTTTCTGCATTTCTGCTCTATTTCCTTTACTCCTGCTTTCCTGCCCGCTTTCCCTGCCGCTGCTGCCCCCCCCCTCCCTGCCCCCACCTCCCAGCACGACCAGCGCGACCGGCCCAATCCAGCTCCCCTCCCCGCCCCCACCTCCCAGCTGTCCAGCCCTCCCCGACCCCTACTTAATGGTGGCCGCTGGCACGCCAAAGGCAAGCCCGTCAGCGCCCGACCGCGACCAGCGCCAGGAACCCTGGACATCCGCACCGCCAACGCTACGACCCAGCAGCACTCAACCCAGGCCGCAACAACAACTGCATGCTAGCCTCACCAGCCGACACCCACGGACCCTTCAGCTGTCAACGCTGCCGACAAACCTACAGCACCGCTAGGAACACGGACCCAGCACAACCCGACCGCAAGAACACACCCGTACCGAAGACATTGCAATGCATCCTCCTCAACGTCCGATCTCTCCACAAACACCCCACCGAAATCTGGGACCTCCTCGACACCACCACCCCGGACCTAGCGTTTTTCACCGAAACCTGCACCAACACCACCTCGGGGCCAGACATCGCCTTCGCCATTCCCCAAGGATACAAGATCTCCAGGAAGGACCGCCCCACCCGCCCGGGAGGAGGAATCGCCATCGTCCACAAATCCACCTTCCGCCTGAGCACACTCCCTGACGAAACCACAGACCTGATGGAACACCTTCACTTCAAGATACTGACCAGCCCTACCACCACCCTCCGAGGAACCCTCATCTACCGACCCCCTGGACCACACGGACCGTTCACCAACTCCATCACGGACATCATCTCCCCGCATGCCATCGCATCCACCAACTACACCCTGCTGGGAGACCTCAACTTCCACCTCGACAACCAACTGGACCCCAACACCACATCCCTCCTGGACAACCTCCACAGCATTGGACTCCGCCAAATCGTGACCGAATCAACGCACTCAGCAGGACACACCCTCGACCCCCTCGTCACAACAGGAAACTCCATCACCTTCAGCCACACCACCGAACTCACGTGGACTGACCACCGATGCGTCCACTTCACCTTCAGAACATCCACCATCCACAGACACCAGCACCTGCTCCCATGAAGAAACTTGACCAGAATCACCGACGACCAGCTCACCTCCTCACTCAGCAACTCCACCCCAACCATCGCGGGAAACGACCCCGACACCGCAGCCCGAACCCTGCACAGATGGATCTCCGACAGCGCCAACACCATAGCCTCCCTCAAGAAAAACAACACCACCCACGCCAAGAAAGCCAGATGGTTTACCACCGAACTTCGAGAGTCCAGACGCACTTGCCGCCGCCTCGAAAAGGCCTGGAGGGACACCAAATCTACAGATGCACACAACAACTTCAGAGCCGCTCCCAACGCCCACCACCAACTCATCAGAAAAACAAGAAAAAAAGCGATTGAAGACAGAATCTCCACACACTCACACAACAGCAAATAACTCTTCAACATCATCAAGGAGTTCGCCCAACCCACCAGCGAATCGACGGACAGTCCTCCCTCACAAGACCTCTGCGACAAACTTGGCACCTTCTTTCACCACAAAATCAAGAGCATCTACGACAACTTCGACGAAGACAACCAACACACTGAACCCCTGCCAACCACCCCCGACACCCTGAAGCCAGCGATTGACAACTGGACAGCCCTCACCACCGAAGACACACTGAAGACAATGAAGTCAATCCACTCTGGGGCCCCCACGGACCCCTGCCCCCACCAAATCTTCAACAGAGCCGCCAACACCATTGCACCCATACTCCGCCACACCATCAACCGCTCCCTGGCGACCGCCTCGTTCTCCGACTGGAAACACGCCGAGATCAACCCCCTCCTGAAGAAACCCTCGGCGGACCCCACCGACCTCAAAAACTACAGTCCCTGCTCCCGTTCCCAGCGAAAGTCATTGAGAAAGCCATTAACAGCCAACTCGCCAAATCCTCGACTCCTCCCAATCCGGCTTCAGAAAAAACCACAGTACGGAAACCGCCCTCCTCGCCGCAACAGACCACATCTGCACCCTACTGGACAGAGGAGAAACAGTAGCCCTCATCCTCCTCAACCTCTCAGCGGCGTTCGACACAGTCTCTCACTGCACCCTAATACGCAGACTCCTCGACGCAGGGATCCAGGAAAAGGCCCTCGAATGGATCCGCTCCTTCCTCTCCGGCAGAACGCAGCGGCTCAGAGTCCCTCAGGGGTCCTCCCTCAGCCCTACGCTCTTCAACGTCTACATGGCTCCACTCGCCCCCATCGTCAGAACCTACAGACTCAACATTGTGTCATACGCAGACGACACCCAACTCATCCTCTCCCTATCCAACGAACCCAACACCGCCAGACACAACTTTCGAGAAGGCATGGAAGCCATCGCCAAATGGATGAAAAACAGCTGCCTACAACTAAACACCAACAAGACAGAAGTACTCATCATGGGCCCAAGCCCCGACGCCTGGAACGACACCTGGTGGCCCCCCGCCCTCGGAAACCCGCCCACCCCCACGGACCACGCACGCAACCTGAGAATCATCCTGGACTCCGAGCTCAAAATGGACCGCCATATCAACTCCGTCTCGTCCTCCTGCTTCCACACCCTCCGCCTCCTACGTAAGACCTTCAAATGGATCCCCCTCGAACACACACCGTCACTCACGCCCTGGTCACCAGCAGACTCGACTACGGCAACGCACTCTATGCCGGAATAAACAAAAACCTCACCCGCAAGCTACAGAACATTCAGAACGCCGCTGCATGACTGGTCCTCAACCTGCCAAGACACTGCCACATCTCCCAGCACCTGCGCACACTCCACTGGCTCCCCATCGAGGCCAGAGTCACCTTCAAGATGCTCACCCACGCACACGAGGCCCTCCACGACACCGGACCAGCGTACCTGAACAGCCGACTCAATTTCCACGCACCCCAAAGGACCCTACGATCAGCCCAGCTCTCCTACGCCGTGGTCCCCCGCACCAGAAAGACCAGATCGGGAGGCCGCTCCTTCTCCTTCCTCGCGGCCAGAGCCTGGAACACCCTTCCGCTCCACCTCCGACAGACTTCGCTTTCCATCTTCGCAAGAAACCTCAAAACCTGGCTCTTTGACAGACCCCCTCCTTGATGGACTGGAACCTGCACCCTCCCTACCCCCAGCGCCTTGAGACCCTTACGGGTGAGTAGTCGCGCTTAACAAACGCCTGATTGATTGATTGTAGGTATCCTTAAGAGCTCCCCTTACATTCCTTCTAAAAACGATCTCGGATTGGTCCTTCAATCCAACAATTTATTTACCAATTTTCTTTTCAGAATCCTCTTCTCTTGCAAGGATGGCTTTGGGTGTTAGGAAAGCCCTTAAATATTACTTCGAACAGTCAAATCAATTTGCAACTATCCAGAATACGATTTGTGAATATGATTGATGCGTACACTGGTAAGGCCAACAGAAAAGAGACATTAGCTAGGTGGATAGTGGAATGTGTACTTACTTGTTATGTGTATTTGTAAAGTGTACTATCACCCACAAGAGTATCCTGGCTCTGTGCAGGTGTGTGACTAGTCCTACCTATGGTAGGTTGGCTAATTGAAAAGTCAGGTCTTCAGCTTGTTGCGGAATTCAAGAAGAGAGCCAGAGGAGGCTCTGATATGCAGTGTAATGTTATTTTAGAGGAATCTTATAAAGTGCATGTACACCACAAGGTTCAATGACCCGGAGGCACCAGAGGGAACATAACAGAAAATCCAGCTGCATCGAGGGAATGTACTAATTGTGCACTTGCCGAAATAGCCAGGTCTTAATTGCCTGCCTGAACTTCATGTAGATCGGTGTCATACGTATACTGACAGTAAATGAATTCCAGTTCTGCGGAGCTAAGACTGAGAATCTGATGCCGCCCATTCATTTCTTTTCATACTTAGGGATGGAAAGGAGATTCTGAGAAGAAGAATGAAGTGTCCTACTCAGGGTGTATTTCAGGAATCTAGAATTGCTGAAGGCAGGACCTTTCTTAGCAAGGTCTTTAAAGATGATGCACCCTGTTTTAAAGATATTCCTTTGCTCCATAGGGAGCCAGTGGAGGTCTCTCAGCAAGAGGTTGATATGACAGTGATTTGACTGTTTGCAAATTGGGCGAGCTGCTTGATTCTGAATAATTTGGAGTCTGAAAATTAAAACATTGGAGAGTCTGATGTAGAGAGAATTGACGTGATCAAGGAAATGTATAACCAAGACTATGACTACTTGGGTCAGTGCTTCAAAAGTGAGGAATTTAGCAATTTTTTTAATCCTGTGAAAGGAGAGGAAGCAGGATGAGATTACTGCTCCTAACTGAGATTTCAGTGTTCGCTCATTCTCAATGATGACTCCTTTCACAAGACTGTATGAACATCTCAAAAGAGTCTAAAAGACCTTCTACCAGGAAATCATACGCTTTCAAATGGAAGTGCTCCTATTTGTGGTGTGCCCAGAATGGTCATCATCCAATCCTAGGCCAACAAAGTGTAATCTTACCTTATCTGTTGCACCTAGTGAAGACTGAGCTGCAGTTTTCATTGATAAAGGTTCATCTTACAGCCATTACCGCCTACAAAGTCTCCCACACAGGTTTCTTTTTTCATATGCCAGTAGTTGAAGACTTCCTAGAATGTTTGAAAAAGGTCTAGCCCACTGTAAGGCCACCCTCCCCTCGATGGGATCTCAATGTGGTTCTCTCAAAGCTCATGAGCCTTCCCCATTTAAATTCAAGAAAACTAGTGTGCAGTTCCTAAGTGTGAGTAGGAATGTTCAGGTCTTTGATAAAGTGCCCTCACACACCCCGAGGGATGTCATGCTTCATCATTGGGCTAGCTCCTCGTCGGGCCGGTGCTGCAATGCTCGACGGGCACCCGCGAAGGGGCTTTTTCGCGGAGTTCTTTTGGTGATGAAGCCGTAAGGTGTATGCGGGTGTGTGGACTTAGTAGTGTAGTGAGTGCAAGTGGTGTTAAAATAAGATTAGGGCAGCCATATAGTCTAAATTTTATTCCAGGGGTGCACTAACCTAATTAAAAGCTAACAACCCTAATTGGATGCAATGATCCTCCCCATTTAAACCCATACACAAAGCTTCCTTACATTACCTTACTTGGAAGACCTCTTTCCTACGTGCTATTACTTCAGCATGTAGAGTCCGGGAAATCCAGGCGCTATGTGCTAAAGAACCTTATCTGGTTTTTCATACAAACCGGGTGGTCATGAAGACGCATCCCAATTTTCTGCCATATATCATCTTTGATTTCCATATCAATCAGACCATTTCTCTACCCACTTTTTTCTCTAACCCTTCCACACCACCTGAAAGGGTTTTACACTTGTTAGATCTTAAGAGAGTCCTTAAGTTCCACATAGACAAAGCAAAAGATATCAGGCAATCTGACCATCTGTTTATTAACTAAGGTCCACTGAGAACTGGTTTAGGTACTTCCAAGCAATATGTCTCTAGGTGGATAGTCTCTTGTATACTGCTCACCTACCAGTTAGCCAATAAGCGCCTTCCTTGTAGACCCAGAACCAATTCTACATGGGGTAAGGCTGCTACTGCTGCTCTACTCCGAAATGTGCCCATTGCAGAGATTTGCAAGGCTGCAACATGGCGATATGTACATACCTTTGCTCGCCATTATTGTCTTGAATCGGACACTCAAGCAGATGCTCAAGTAGGGCAGGCTTGGTTAAAAAAACCTCTTTGGTTTTATCTTCTATTTAGCTGCTAGTAACTGTTTAGTTTTCGTCTGCAGGGGTGTGGGATGGGCTAGCTGCTCTAGTACGTGCTTATGACGATTTTTGAGTATCCCATGGTAGAGAAGGATAAATTGCTTACCTGTAATCTTAGTTCCCCAGTATTGGATCTTTCATAGATTCACATGCTTGAACCATTCCACGTAGTCTAAGTGGGAGTCCCACGATGCCATAATAAAGCAATGAGTTTGTAAACATAGGCTATTATTGCACTAGGCCATGAATTTAATAGCCTATCTATGACCTTTTTAAAAAAGGACCAAATTTGACCTATAACCAATCAGGCGACCGCACCCTCTAGAACACTCCCCACATAGGGCAGTTCCCTCAGATTTTCTGCTGCAAGCCTTGTGAAGGGAGTCTCCCTGAGCTCTGCTCAGTTTATTCTTCAAGCCCACTGATTTCAGGAAACAGATCAGGCGAATATCTTTCTAATATTACCCTTGGACATTCTGACAGAACATTCTAAGAAGGGATTATTCAGACCATGTAACATCTGTGGCAAAAAGAGACTTTACATTGATGATCCTGATAAAAAGTGCATTTATTGCTGTAAAATCTGTCCACTTTATCCCAGAAGACCCTCAAAGACGGGGAGGGAAGACGTTTGTTGTGGTTACAGAGACTTAAAACTAAGGACAACCCATTCTCTGAGGGAGACAGTGATGATTCTTTGAGATCTGGCAAATCTCACAAATGGATAGATCCTCTGGCAAGGAGTCTTCTGAACAACCTAAGAATGCTGTTAAGAAATCCCACCATGAAGCAAAAAGTCTCAGGAGAAATTACAGCACAGACCTTCCTCTAAGGTTCCTTCAGAACCTACTACACCATCTGAAAACAAAAGTCTGTTAAAAGGTCTAGTAAATCCCTTCCGTTGACGACGGGAGCACTTGCTGTGGAAAAAAATCTAAATTCCTCCAATTTTCGTACCGTCGACGATGCTCTCATCGTTCACCTTGATGTCTACCTTCTCTATGGTAATGTCATCTTCGCCAGCGTCTTCTATCGTAGTAGCTTGAAGGTTATTTACGACGACATTGAAGTCGACTCCACTGTCTCCAGTCCGGTCGACGAAGCATATATCTAAGCGTTTTTCAACAACTTCGTTAACTACGAAGGGGCCTATTCCGTCGACGAAGACATCCATATCATCGGATCTCTTAAAGAAAACACAGTTGACGGAACTCTCGTCGACGACAACACCGTCAATGGCAATTCAACCAGCAAATCCTGTACTACCTGGGAAAAAGCAAAAATCCTCGTTGACAACAGACTTATCTTCAATGGAGGTTCAAATTTTGATATCCTCCGCACCTTTAACACCTCTGGTGCCAGTGTCACATTTCTCATATTCTGATAAACCTATTGCTGATGTGATTCTTCCAACTCATCATCTCCAAGCTAAGTGTTACCTTTTCCGCCGACTCATTCACTAGATGAGGAATCTGAAGTTGATAGCCCTTTTAGAGCAGCTCATAGTCCTTCAGAATTGCAAGTTAAATGTCAGGACTATGATGATGATAATGATGACCAATAATATGAAGAGGATTATCAACCGTATCTCTCATATATATCACAAGATCCACCGGATCGTTCTATCCAGATGCCTCTGGATCTAGTAACCAACCTCCAAGCCATGCTACAGGATTATTACAAACGGTTCCCAGAACCTGTTTCTTCTACGCCTACTTCTCGACTGCAACCAACAATACTGTCTTCACAACAAATGACACCTCCTCGGCCGCTCGCATTGCAAATCTCAGGTACTCCTCTATAATCTCCACCATTGGCAGATCCGCCTGTTCATGACCCTGACACTTCGGATGGTGATCAGGAAGAAGAGGGAGGGATCAGAGACCACTATTAATGAGTGGGACTATTTGATAACTGCACCATCTCCTCCGGTTCCACCTCCAGTGGATTAACTGCCGGACGATATAAGTGGTTTCTATACCATCATGGAGAGAGCGCGAAGCGTTTTCAGTTGCCTTTCACTACCAAGCAGGCAGACTGCTTTCTTTACAACTTTAAAGAACCAACAAAAAAACCAGTAAGAGCGATCCTCTCTATAGATTTTATATTGGAAGAGGGAATACCTATAATGAAAAACCCAGCCACAGTGGCGGCGGTTATGCCCAGATTGTATAAGAAATATAAGGCACCGGATGATGCTCCAGCATGCTTTAATAGACAACCAAGACCGGATTCAGTCATCAGTTAAGCAGCCCAGAGACGCTCCAGGAATCCTTCCACCCCTATCACGACACCACCAGATAGGGGTGGATGTCGTCTTGACAAACGGTTTTTCCAGCATGGCGGCAATAACAGTAAGAGCAGCAAATTCTCTAGCAATACTAGGTAGATTTGACAGACAAATGTGGGCAGATATGGCACAATATCTTAATATACTTCCAGAGGATGTTAAACCTGACGCCAAAAAGATTCTCTTGGAAGGCAAACAAGCTTCGGAGATAATTAACGGTGCCCTTGATATCTCTTCAACCGGTTTCCGGCAACTAACTGGGGCAGCAGTTCTCCGCAGACAGGGCTGGCTCAAAGCAACAACATTCAGGCCAGAAGTCCAGACAAAAGTTTTGGATATGCTCTATGACAGAGAAGCATTACTCTGAAGACACGTCGACGAAGCTCTGCAAACTATTAAAGCGGATACTGACACCGCCAAGTGCCTAGGATCACTACAATTTCGCAAGCAACCTTTTCATGGGGCTGGAGGAATACCAAAATTAGACAACAATACCAGTCTTTTCAAGGACAATACAGGCTACAATACGCTCAACAGTGCAGACAACCACCTGCAGCGGCTAACAAACAGCCAGCAAGAGGAAAACAGCCCACCAGTGCACGAGATGTCACTAGTGAGCAATGATCTTTCTCTTGTGCCGGTTACTTACCACAATCCCAGGGAGCAACTAGGGGGTCGTCTTTCTCATTACATCGAGCAATGGTCCATGATAACATTGGACTAGTGAGTACTGGGCATCATAGCTTGGGGGCATACCCTGGAATTAATCAACAAGCCAAAAATGTACCACCAAAAAGGACTATTCCCCCCCCCCATCTAAAACAACTGCTGAAGGAGGTTGCTATCATGTTACAAAAAGGTGCGATAGAGAAGGTCCCGAAGTCTCAGAGGGTTATCGGTTTTTACTCCGGTTTCTTCCTTGTCAGGAAAAAGTCAGGAGACTGACGCCCTATCTGGGATCTTCGACAGCTGAACAAATACCTGAAAAAACAGTCATTTCGGATGGTCGCCCTACAAGATATTTTACACCTTCACAACCATGGCGACCTCATTACAGCTCTCGACCTGCTAGACACATACTTCCCACGTCCCAATTCATCACAAACATGGGAGATACCTATGTTTCCAGGTAGTGGGCACACACTATCAGTTCAAAGGGCTCCCTTTTGGCTTACGATCAGCCCCACGAATATTCACCAAGTGTATGGTCCCGGTGGCAGCCCGTCTAAGATTAAACGGAATTCAAGTTTTCCCGTATTTAGACGATTAGCTAATAAAAGCTCCAACGTACCAACAAGCCACAGTGGACACAGCACTGTGCCTTTCATTATTCAAGAAATTGGGTCTCACACCAAATCTGCAAAAATAGGCTCTCAACCAAACAACAATGTTAATGTTTCTAGGAGCAGTCTTAGACACCAAGTCAGACAAAGCTTTCATCTCTCCAGAGCGACAAAACAAGATCCAGCTATTAGTGCAAAGACTTTGCGAAAGAGTCAGTTTCTGTTTGACTGTACAAGTCATTTCTGGGAATGTGTTTGTCCTGACTGCAGACTATATATGCGTCCTCTACAGGAACTGCTTGACAAGCAGGGGATGCAAATTCAGGGGTTATTTGACGATGTAATCCTCATAACCCCGGCAATGGTCATGGCAATGCAATGGTGAACAGTGAGACACAATATCTCACAAGGGATGACTTTTCTTTCTCAGACAAATTTCGTCATCAACACATGTGCGCCCCATCCCTCCAGGGACGCATATCTGCAGGATCTCTTGTCAGTGGCAAATGGACAACCTCCGAAAAAGGATGCATATAAATCTACTAGAGCTGAAGGCCATAGCCTTGGCTCTGTTCTCATTCCTCCCCAGAATTGCAGGCTCGTCCGTACTTATCTGTACGGACAATACCCCCAGCGTGTACTACCTAAACAAACAGGGAGACACAAGGTCAGTTGCTCTATTACATCAGGTGCAAACAATTTGGAATTGGGCCTGGCAGAACAATGCAACACTGAGAGCAGAACACGTTCCAGGAGTATCCAATGTGCTGGCGGACACTTTGAGCAGACTAACAACCAGTTGTCACGAGTGGGAACTCGATCTTCGAGCTCTGCAGGACATCGTCCTTCGCTGGGGCACACCGCATCTCGATCTATTTGCAACCAAGACAAACCAGTAATGCCAATACTACGCAAGCTGGCATCCCCAGAAAGGAGCGTTTGGAAATGCCTTTTTGATCAGTTGGTAGAAAATATTTGCTTACGCTTTTCCCCAGATTCCTTTGATACCAAGAGTACTCAGAAAAATGAAGAGAACCATGCAGATTAATCCTAATTGCTCCAAAATAGCCCCTGCGATTCTAATACACAGAGCTTCTCCTTCTCTTGGAGATACCTCACATTTCTCTGACATCCACTTCAGCATTACTCTCCATGAACAGGGGCCAGGTACTTCATCCCAATCTAACTTCCTTCATTTGTCGGCCTGGCTCCTGACTACCATACCTCAAAAGCTTAGATATCCCCGGAGACTGCAGAGAGAACCTCACTAAAGCTCGAGCGGATTCCACTAACAAATCCTATCGGCTAAAGTGGAAACGTTTCTGTATATGGTGTCAAGGAAAAGAATTACATCCGTTCCTCTCTATACCAGTGCAGATCTTACCATATCAATTTCAATTAGCCAAATCTGGCCTTGCACATTCTTTAATAAAAGTGCATTTAGCAGCGATATCTCGCTTTAGGGGCTCGGGACACTCATCCTCTTTCTGGTCTGCAAGAATCATTAAGCAGTTCCTCAAGGGACTTTTTAGAACTTTTCCACCTGTGAAAGAACCTCCTTCTTCTGGCATCTCAATGTGGTATTAAGTCAGTTAATGAAAGCCCCTTTTGAGCCAATGTGCACAAGACAGATTTGAAATATCTTTCTTGGAAGACTGCGTTGCTATTAGCATTAACATCAGCTAGAAGAGTTAGTGAATTGCAAGCTTTCACTATAAAACAACTATTCATGCAGTGCAAAAAAGACAAAGTGATAAGGACTAATCGTAAATTCATTCCAAAAATGCCTTCGGATTTCCACCTTAACGAACCTATTGTTTTGAAGACATTCTTTCCAGACCCTCAGACTGTTGCTGAAAGGTCTCTACACACTTCAGATGTTAAAAGGTGTATTAGGTTTTATTTGCACAGAAAAAGGCAGTTCCGTAAATCAGATCAGTTATTTAACACCTATTGCAATTTGCGTAAAGGACTACCAGTCTCTAAACCTTCCATTGCAAGATAGATTGCATCAGCCATTCAATTCTGCCATAATACAGCAGGACGACCCTTAACCACTCGAGATAAGGCTCGTTCAACAATAGCTGTTTCTACATCCATGGCTCTATTTACGGGTGTACAGATTCAGTGAATCTGCAGAGAGGCGACATGGTCAACCAGGCATACCTTTACCCAGCATTACTGTCTGGGTGCTTCAAAGATGATGCGGTCGTAGGACAAGCTGTATTGCGTCCTCTATTTCAGTAAGGTGAGCCTTTTATCAGTTTATTTTCCATCCATCCGCTACTATTATGTTGTTATTATTATTCTTATTCTTATTATGACTATTGATAATATTTGCATTGTTATTGTATGCTAATATTTGATCATGTGCACTGCTATCTATTCTGATTATTCTGATTCAAACATGTGAATCTATGAAAGATCCAATACTGGAGAAGAGAATAAGTTACCTGTAACTGTAGTTCTCCTGTATTGGTATCTTTCATAGATTCACATGCAACCTCCCCTAGAGGCTCCCCTTACACTTTGAGATTATATTTATTCCTACTTATGCTAAAAAATCTGAGGAATCGGGCCTCTGTGGGGAGTGTTCTAGAAGGTGCTGTCACCTGATTGGGTATAGGCCAAGTTTGGTCCTTTTTTTAAAAAGGACATAGAAAGGCTGTTAAATTCTTGGCCTAGTGCCATTATAGCCTATGTTTACTAACTTATTGCTTAATTATAGTACCATGGGACCCCCACTTCGATGGCAGGGAATGATTCAAGCATGTGAATCTATGAAAAATACCAATACTGAAGAACTACAGTTACAGGTAAGTTACGTATTTTCTTCTCTTCCAGGGGAATACTCTGTCAAAAGCAACCCTCCCTCCTCCCCGGACAAATGCTTAACACAGCAGCTGTGATATGGTTCATCCTCTGAATGTTCTTGTCACCGTAAAAAAGACGTGACCTAACTGTCACTTCTGGGACATGAAGGGATTCAGGAGGTCTTGGAGGTCTTACAGGCACGGTGCCATTTTTCTCTGTTATGGTTTTCAATCCAGCCTATTGGCTAACCATGACTTCCATTCCCTTGCTTTTTCCTTTTCAAATAAGGCTATGTCTTACACTTTAACGTTTCGTGTAATTTAGGCATTTTTTAGCATTGATTTCTTTAGGCTGCATGTGTGTGTGTGTATATGTATGTCAAGTCAAAAAGATCTTTATTTCGGCCATTAAGACCATAAAAGCACATATAAAAATACAGCACAGTTTATTCATCCAATTCTCCTAATAAGACGCACATAAGTCTGGGTACAAACTGCTCAAAAAAAGTGCATGTGCATTAAAATGTTATTTCTTAAACTCTAATAAAAATAGAAGTTCAAGAGGGATAAAAGGGTACAAGATACAAGCTAGCACGATTAAAACATTACAAAGTATCAGTTTAAAAAAAGAAAAAAAAAGGGACCTAGCCCAATAATAAAATAAAACAACCTAGTCAGACAGGACCCAACTTTAAAAGCGCTCGGCGTGCACACCACATGGAAAATAAGAAACGTGAGACTGAATACGCAATGGGCATGCGAGTGTCATATTTCAATATCCTAAAAGCTTGAATGCAGTGCTTGGTTCCGAGATTTCTGCATAGCTGTAATAGCCATCGATGCCTTGCCTTTTTATACCCTTACAAAAGAATAATACATGGTACTCCGTCTCAACTGCATTATTACATGCTGGACATCCCAAGGTGGGTGTGCCCGCCCATTTATTTGTAAAAGCACGTAATGGTAGTACCCCATGCCTGAACTGCAAATATAGCTTTTTGGCTAGGGCCGGCTGGATGTCATCAAGGGCAGGCTCTAAACTGTATTGATTTTTTATCTCTAAAAACACTGCAGTCAGAGAGCTGGTTGCAGAACTCCCCTGCATTTGGGTGAGTTTGTACTCAGTGTAGCTCTCTATCAAGCCCTTCCTGGATGTTATCAGGCAATTTTTTTCAGCATTGATCCACAGATCACCCCTTCCCATGGCTGCCGAGGTATTCTTAATGAAGGCCAGCCATGGGATTTTGCTCGCACCCTGCAAGCTCATCACTTCGCTCAGCTCTTCTCTAAATGCAGCCAATTCCGGGCTACTCCATAGGCGTCGCCAGAATAAAAGGGGTCTAAGGGCAGCATCCTCTGCAATTGGTCTGACCCTTAGGTCCATACGGAGCGGTGAGAGCGGGGTGCTTGTGGGAAGGCCCAACAATTGTCTAGCAAAGGAGTTCTCAATTTTCGATAAAAATCGGATGGCCGGTGGCCCCAGATTTCTGCCCCGTATAGGGCCGCGGCCCTAGCTTGAGCTTTATAGATTTCCACCACCGGTCCAACAGTTTTGTGAATACAATTTCTATGTACCTTTGCTAACACCCCCCCCCCCGTTCTCTGTGCCAGCTTTAGGCTTGCCTTCTTAATTTGTGCACCCCAGTCCATTTTCTCAGTGAGCGTAATTCCCAAGTAATCAAAAACGGTCTCTCTCTCTAGAGGTTTCCCATCTAGGCAGGGGCTCGATCGAACACTATTACCTGCATTGAGTATCATGTATTTGGTTTTCTGCAGATTGATCTCTAACCCCCTGTTTCTACAGAAAAGATGGAAGTGTCTAAGGCCCTCTGTATTCCCATAGGTGACTTTGACAGAAGGAGGGTGTCATTGGCGAACATCAAGGCTGGTACCTTACGATTCGCCAGCCTAGGAGCGTCGATGTCCCTCCCTGCAATCAGAGCATCTGCTAGATCATTAATAAAGAGGCAAAAAAGGGTCGGGCCAAGACACAACCTTGGTGTACACCTCTTTCTATAGGTATGGGATCTGTGAGCTCACCGTTTTTACCGTACCTAATTTGGGCAAAATTACATTTGTGGAGTCGTTTCAGCTGGCAACAAAGGTACGGAGGGGCCCCCAGATTTAATAAAATAGCCCACAATTTGTCCCTGGGCACCAAATCAAATACTGATTTTAGGTCCACAAAGATCAAATAGAGGCTGCCACCCTCTATGCACACTGTCTTCCAATATAATAGTTGTAACCTGAGGATTTGATCTATTGTGGACATCCTTGCTCTAAACCCAGCTTGAAAAGGGCTAAGAATAGTATATTCCTCCATCCAACTCTGGAGTCGGCCCAGCAGCACTCAGGCATATATCTTTAGGCTGACATCAATGAGGCTGATGGGTCGATAGTTAACAGGGAGGAGTGGTGAACCTTTTTTATTTATCGGTATAATTTCCGCCCCCACCCAAGTAGAAGGAATTGGCATTCCCTGCAAGATGGCGTTGAACAGAATCCACAGGTAGGCATCCCAGATTATGGGTTCATTGCGGAAGAGGTCGCCAGGGATCTTATCTAATCCAGGAGCCTTAGATGGAGCACCATGCTCAAGGTGTCCGTTATCTCCTTGAGGGAAATTGGCTCGAAGGGGTTGCACTCATTTCCAGCTTACCCTGCATCACCCTCTGCCTTTACATATAAAGACTCAAAATGAGCCTTCCATTCTTCCGCCCCTATATTGGGTTCTATTGCCAGTTTGCCCTCTGGACAGCCCGTATTTACTAGGTTCCAGAAGGTCCTCATATTGTGAGTAGAAAGGGCGCTTCTCAGCCTATCCCACTTATCACATTCACAACTTCTTCTTGCCAATTTAATAACGCTTTTATAGGCTACCCTTTTCTCTTTTATTTGTGACCTATCATTAGATTTGATGGCTGAGATAAGTGTTTTTTTAGCCTTGCGACAATCAGCGCTATACCAAGGGTGCCCTGGGGACCCATTTTTCCTTCTTTGTTTACTGGGGAATATATTGGCCATGGCAGATATTAGACCTTGATGGTTATCAATGATTTCGGGGAGGACGCTAGAGAGATCAGTCCCACTAAATTGGTTTGCGGCCCTAAGGAATGGAATAACGGTTTGATAGAGGGAGGATCGTTTTTCCTGCGATTGGCAAATTTCCCCCCATCTAACTCTCCTCCTGCAGTTGGTCAAGATTAATCGAGAGGCCGTAGAAGGTTTTGCATTAGGTGCGCTCTTGGGACATGGTGGGACCAACTCTAGGATCAAAGCGTTATGGTCGCTATCGTGACTGGGTACGATCTTAAAGTCTATTACCCTGTGCCAGGATTTTGTGTCCACAAGGATATAATCTAAAATGGAGGCATGTCCTGGTCTATTGTAAGTAAAATTTCCCGGGGAGTCCGATTTTGTGCGCCCATTACACGCCCTTAGTGAATAGGTCAGGGTGTTCATCTGGAGTACCAGTGGGGTCCAGGCTCGTGTTGGCAGGATGTTGGGCACGAATGGCCCAATGCAAGTCCTCATCGCTGAGGATACCCGCATTCAGGTCGTTCAAGGGCTCATACTGGCAATTAAAGTCACCGCCAAGAATTACCAAAAAACAATCGGACAGTAAGCAAAAAAGTTATCAATTGCTCAAGGGTTGTTGATTCATGGCCATAACCTACTGGTCGAGAATAAACATTGATCAGAGCTATTCTAATCTTTGTAGGAAAACTCAAGTAAATACAGAGGATATCACAAGAAGATGTCTCTATCTGTTTTGCCGTGCACCCTAGGTGCGCAGCAACCCAGTTAGAGAGACCCCCTGAGGGCCTTCCCCTTCTCCCAGATGTGGCTGCTATGCTGAAAGACGCATAGCCTTGTCTATGTATGTCCACCCTAGCCCAGGTTTCCTGGAACATGCAAATCTCGTTTTGTTCTATGAACGCCCCCCACTCTGGATTATCCAGTTTGATGGTGAGACCAGCAATGTTCCATGATAATACCCGCAGCTTGTGTGGGCCTGTATGATTATCTATATTTTGGAGCGAGTCTCCGGTCGCTGGTATACCGTTACCTTGCTGGAGAGGGCCAGTGAACTCCCCCACCAATGGCCTTGCGCCATTACTGTCAGCAGAATGATCATCTATGGGGGTTTGCGATTCTAGAGTTACCCACTGTTGGTCATTAGATGCCTGTTTGGACCCAATAGATAAACCTAGTAAGGAGCAAATACTAAGAACCCCTTGGGTCCCATTACTTTGGGCTCCTCCCTCTCCAACAACCCATGGAATACCCTGCCACACTTCCTGCCTCGGGCGGGCGAGTCTCTGGAAGGGCTCCCCCCGTTGTGTAGGACCCCCCCAGGGCTCCTTCTGGAACTTTGGATCCAATAACGGGGAACATGCAGGATTAAGTCAATCTACTGCCTCTAGGGTCGCAAATCTGTTTGAGAGTGGAAGCTTAAAAAATAATGGGCGTGGTTGGCCCTGACCCAGAATGGTCCTTTGCTTTATCTGCTGTTTGGGCCCCAACCCGTGACTGTTCGTTCTATTTTCTAGCACATGTCCTGGGGGATGGAAGTAGCCAGCGGGAAGGACCTTATGCCCCCCTCCTGACTTTGTTGGTTGCGGTCTAGGAGAGCCCTTACAAACAGGGGGTTTCTAAAATTAATTACAATACTATCCCCAGGAAAGTCTTTCGGCCTCCAGCCCACCCATCTCACCCTTCGTGGAAAGAGGATCTCGCCTGCATCTTTGTAAGAAAATTGGCACTGCTTAGCCAACCAGAAAATACATTTGTTTTTTAATTCAAAATGCGTTTCCCTTTGCCCGATATACAATTCCGGCTCTCCGGTTAAGATCATAACATATGGAGTTGAGTCCGGGGGGAGATTAATACATGGCAGGGCTAATCTCGCCTCAGAGGCTTCTGTTCTTACGTCGTATCCCTCGTCTGCCCTTTGGCTGGTCCTCGGTTGGGGCCCACTGTCTAGTGCCATTGGCGTTGCTGGGTATGATCTATATTTACTTCCAGCTTCCATCTCCTGGCTAGACCCCTGACGCTGTATACTAACACTATCTATTGGCTTTACACAGGTGGTCGTATTTCTATTTTCCTCCACCAGGTTGGTCTGGTTTGGTAGGGTGGGACTTAAAATAATTGCAGAAGTGTGATCCAACCTGGGGTGAGGAGGAGCAACTTGCAGTGCCTGCTGAGTTGCAGACTCAGCCACCCTGCGATTTGCTTCTACGTTGCACACTTGACTCAATCAGGGTAGCGAGAGTATCTACCCGTGCAATCAAGGAATTAAGTTCATCTTTAAAAATTTCCCTTATTTGAGTCTGAAGTTCCACCAAAAAGTTAGACACCCAGGTTGGTTGCTCTGTACCTGCAATTGAGCAGGCGCCTAGCCCTCCCTTCCCAGAGTCACCATTCCCTGTGAGTTCCGTAGGACTCTTCTTGCGTCTGGTCCCAACTCTCGCAGCAAGTTTAGTTTTCCCTTTGTTGACGGGTCCTGGAGGAGTAGCTTCCAGGTGCAGATCCAGGTTAGGGGTTTCATGTGCCAATGTACATGCCCTTGACTGTGGTTTGGGGGAATCAGAGACCACAGTTGGCGATGTGGGAAGTGTATCATGATTAGACATAGCAAGGGCTAGATCCGGGGTTAACGATAAGCGCCTCTCTGTCAATTCAATTTCTGTAGACACCACCCCTATAGCCCTCTGGAGCATCTTATCAATTGTAGTAGGTTGGTGAGTTTTTGAGGTTTGCAGGGCTAGGGACTGCTTTTTCCCAACACAGGCCCGCTTCCCCATTTTTAGTCAAGACGTTAGGGGAGCCAAAACTCCTACATCCTGCCCTGTCA
Organism: Calotriton arnoldi; assembly: GCA_963921515.1. Taxonomy (NCBI): domain Eukaryota; kingdom Metazoa; phylum Chordata; class Amphibia; order Caudata; family Salamandridae; genus Calotriton; species Calotriton arnoldi. The sequence goes on along the minus strand of CAWUFW010003461.1, from coordinate 142,870 downwards.
CAGGCCCCAAAAGGGAATAAAAATGTGAGAAATCCGGGTCAAGACTAAGATTGGTTAGCAGATCCAAGAGTTACACATGGCTGGGACCAGTCATCAAGAAGAGAGGGCGTCTGCGTGGCCTCGCTCGGGGTGTTAAAGCAGCTAAGGTCTGATGGCACTAACCTTAAATTCCAACCTGGAATCCGATCTTGAGCCAGTAATCTCCACGGGCAGCCTTAGAGGGGTGGCCCAGCCCAGCCTCTTCCGGCCTCTGACTGGCTCAGACGGGCCCGGGCTTTGCACGCGTCCCGCGCTGCGGGGCCCGAGCGCTGGCTTTATGCGCCTCCTGGCGCGGGATGGTGGCGGCAACGGCCGCGAGGGCAGCTGGGGCTTGTGGTTTGCTTGGTGCCCCCTCCTCTCAACAACGGGCTCTGAAGAGGGTTCTTTGTGCTTATGGCGATGACATGGTATTTGTAGTAGCACAGTTCACAGCTCCAAGAACCCGTCTCACTGATCCACCGAATCAGGCACGGCTGGTGTGTGCACTTCACAGACCCGTCACATCGGCAAGGACTCAGCAACTCCCCCTCAGGTCAGTTGAGCTGCCCTACGCCCTCCGCAGAATACTGCTGTCCGGTCCACATGAAGCTTCTCTTGTGTCTCTGCCACTGCTTTTCCTTTATTCCTTTGATTCCATTTAGGTACAAGTGCTCCCACAAGCCCTTATATGCGGCAACGGGACCAAATAAGCTCAGTCCCTGACCCTATAAAGCAGGGGCCATCATCAATGTGTCTCCAATCTATTCGCTATCCACTTCCCCGCCAAACTTTTCCAAAATGCGGGGTGAGAAAAACACAGTGGCTCTGCGTCTTCAATCCCGCTGCTGCTACCGCTGCCGTGAACTGTTCAGCAATGGAATATTGACATAGAAGCGCTCTGATGTGGCCTGCCTGTGCTGCTGTATGAAAACAGCCACCGAGCGTGCGCTGGGAAATCTGTGTATATATGTATATATGTATGTGTGTGTGTGTGTGTGTGTGTGTGTGTGTGTGTGTATATATATATATATATATAACGAGGCATTAGCTTTATATGTTGATGGGAAATAAGTAAATAAACGAACACTCGCAACTTGAAGGAGTCCGTGCCTGCTTCGCTTTTGGAGTGTGTTGAATGAAAGAACTTGAATCTGAAGTGTTAGCTAACAATTGGTGATGGTGATGGCTGAAGTCAAATGAAATAAAATAGCCTGAAAACATCTCCTGGAGTGCGAGTATACTGTTTTTGATGGAGAAATATTTGCGGAAATCGTTTCCATTCCGCGATACTCTCACCGGTCAAGAGCGCACTGATACAGGAATCATTTGTTGGAAAAAATATATATATATGTTTTTAGAGTACTACGTACATTATTGAGGTTTAAACATACATGTATATATTTTATTTAATATGTGCTCCGTGGTCCCCAGGCATGGGCAGGACAATTCAGTCCTTATGACTTTATTGAGTATTCCCCTGGAAGAGAGCTAGGATTACGGGTAAGCAATTTATCCTTCTCCACATGAGTGCTCTCTCTGCATTCTAAAAATATCCCAACCACCTCCTTGTGGACCTTGTCAGACCATTATTCTATTTTCTTTTCAAACCTGAACTGTCTGACTGACCGTGTAAGGCATGATAAGAAGGTGCAGCTTCAGTAATTCATAAATATGTTGAGTCATTTGAGCACTCTGACCTATGTTAAAGGTTCCAATTTTCTTTTTGTTTATTTTTCAGTTTACAAAGTGGTGTTTTTTGAGTCAAATGTACTTTAACTATTTGGTCTTTTTGATGGATATGTCTAGCTGCAGATTCCACATCTTGTGAGTATTCCCCAGGCTCCAGACTGCATCTGAAAACTTTATAGCAGTACTCCTGCATGCTAGTAAGTAGCGTCCCGCAGGCTCATGCTGACAGTGTTCTGCTCTGTAAGTGATAAGCGGAGACGCATATAAGCACCGCCCATGCGTACTTTCTTTCAGTACCTTCAGATGGTCATCCAGAGCTACTCCTTGGTCTTTTATAGACTCTTCGCTAAACCTTTGCAGTGTGCAAGGGAAAATTTAACCACCTAGGACAACAGGCTTCAAGCCATATAGGGACTGTTGCAAAAAGTTGTTTTTGACAGACCCTCATAAAGTAGGCCTTTGGTGCCTCGGGTCGGAGTATGATTCCAGGGCTGACTGTGATGACTGCATTCAGATAAATCCAAAGGCCATTCTAGACTGCGAGGTGAAGCTGTATGCAATCAATCATTGTAAGACTCTACGCTGTGACTGGTTGAAGTCAAAAGGAAGGTCCTGTTTCCAGTCCTGCGGCAGATGATCGTCTCTGTTGAAGTCTTCAGTTAATCCCAAGAAGAAGCATAAGAGTCCAAAGAGGGTGTGAGTACGTCAACTTGCCAACCATTGGAGCCTATCTCAAGTCTATTCCCGATGCACCCTGAATTTCCAAGTCCATCAGTGATGTTGCAACAAGTGGAGGCTTTAAAGGAGGCCATGCTGCTTATTTATGTTGTTTTGCTAGTTCCCTCCGTGTGCATCTGGGCCCTAAGGATCCACAGGGTCCCCCAGCTGGACTTCTGTTGCCCTCGTCGCCATCTGTGCCCATCTAACCCGTTTTGGGTTCAGCACCAGCTCTGGTGCTGACTTCAGTTCCCACTGTGCCAGTTCTCTTTGCATCAATGCCGGTGCTGACGTTGCTGATACCGGAGGAGGGTTCACAACCTATTGTGCTCTCCGAGCAGAATCCACTAGGACCTCAAATGAGGGGCACCGTGATCCCACCAGAACACTGTTAGCTGGCAACCCTTCTGATTCTGATACTTTTCCCTAACCATGTGGTAGGGCCAATCTTTTCAATACTGACTTGGACAATGACAATAGTGATGAAAGAAATGATTTTGTCCATCAATATGATGAGGAAAATTGGTATGACGTACTGCAAGATATCAGTGGCCTGAAAATTTCTTGAGACACTGGCCTTGTTTCTCCTCCTGAAGAAAGTGCCTCCTTCGCTGTCATTATCAAGAGGACAGCAGAAGTACTTGACCTACAACTTCATACGAGGGAGGTGAAGACTAATGTTCTGACAGAGGTCCTTCAGCCTGGTCAAGCATCTGTATTACCATTTTACGAAGCCCTTACGGATGCTCTCTTGGGTACTTGGATGAAACCATTTTCCGGAGCATCAGTCAACAGGCAATAATGCAAAACAGTCCATCTCCTGATGGATTGTTCTCTGCATTATGATCTGCCATGCAGTGACTAAGAATCACCCTCCAGAATGCTTAAGGACTCATTCCACCAGAACCAAGGGTGGTACGACTGCGCTGGCATGTGTGGTGTCTGTCCTGGATATTTGTCAGATGGCTACATATGTTCTCGAAGCACTACTGCCTCGAGATTCAGGTCTGTTGAGAGGAGTATTTTGCCCACTTGTTCCTGCAGGACGTTTTGGTGTGAGCCAGTACACAGACCCACCACATGGGGAGGTAGTATTATGGTATCTATTCACAAAGTGAGGAATGCGGTTAGATGAATCTATAAGAAGAACAAGTTACCTTTGCTAATGACTTTTTTTGGTAGATAATCCAAATAAGTGCAGATTCCTCACTTACCCTCCCACCTCCTCGTTCTGTGAAGTGGGCTCTTGTTCCACCTAAAAAGGTTCCAATTTAGAGATCTGCACACTGGTCAAGCCAACCTGGAGATAGGCTCTGCATCTTCGTACAGCTTAAGTAAGCAACTTACATCAGCACACGCGTGGGCTTGTATTTATCTCTGCTTGTCACTTCCAGAGTGAAACAATGTAGGCACGAAGCTGCCCCCTATCGGCTCGCAGGAGTACTGAGTACTGCTTTTGTGAGTTTCCTGGATCCAGTCTGACACCTGCAGAATATTTTACAAGGGAAGGAATCTGCGGTTAGATAGAATATTCACCATGAAGATTGTTGGCAAACGTAAAGTAACTTGCTCATTAGTTGCATGTTTTAAAACAAAACCAAAAGAAATGGTGCCTCCTGTGGCTGTATTTTCTTTAATACATCTTTAAGATAAAAATAACAATTTAAGTCAATTCTGCAAATACAAGAAAATAATGCACTTTTCGTAGATCCTGGGAGACTACTCATGATGGAACTTTAGGATTACTACTCCATTCCAGTACAATTTTGGCCAAACTCACTTATCCTGCATGGTTGTTGTCTCTTTAAACATTGACTACAGAAAGCCCTTAGGCTTTATATAGGGCAAGTATCTTAATCTACAAGATCACATTAATTCCATAGCTAAAGTGCTAATTTCTTCTCTGGTGTATGAGACGATCAAAATATTAAGTGCCAGAACAAGCTTTCGAAACAGTGGTGAAACCTCTAGTTTATTTTAGATAGGGCTACAGAACATCCAGTTTTATGAATCCATTCCTGAGATTCATCCGGCTCCTCTTAAGGTGCCACTTCATGCCACAGCAATGTTGTTTTCTGGAAGTAAATGCTCAAGCATAATGTCAGCTGTTCCACCTGGATTGTGTAGTCAGTCATTCATAATGAAACTCCAAGCTATCTAACTCAGACGCTAGCTATTCCAGGTGGCCTCAGCACTCTTGGGAGCTTTAGGCCTGAGTTCGTGAAACCTCCTCCTTCCATAATAAAAGAAAACTAAAACAATGGTTTTCATAGGCGGCTCCAAAATATGGAACTATATTTCGCAAGTTATCCTCTGTGATTCTCCTCAAAAGAATACTTTATTGTGCACATGTATATCATGCATATGTGTTTAATTATTTTCTCTTCCTGTAAACGTTAGAAATGCATCCTCTAAAAATATATTGTAAAGTTATGGCCTAAGCTTTCGCTCTTCTGTCAGTGTACATTATTCTTCCCTTGAATCTGATGGAAACATGTGTATCTTGGTCTGCTAAAGTGCTTTGTCATCCAGTGGGTCGGGTCTGAGCTATATAAAAATAAATAAAGTAACTGTTCCCTCTTGTCCTGCTCCTGGAATATATTGCCTGTATTACTGTTTTTGTGTGATCAAATAGGGTCCCCATGACTGTTTAAGTTTGTGGTCCCTACTTGGTAGATACAATCCATGTTACAAATTCATAAATACATTATTCTTGCCTTGTTTTAGAAAGATGTGGCATATCTAATGTCATTTTATTTATGGTGGCTCTCCTTTCTGTTCCATCAGGTAAGGAGAATGCAGCATGAGATTTAGGAAAAAACGTGTCCTGCTTGGTTGCTTCTTCGTCATTGAACTCCTCTCCTTGTTTCTGACCATGGCTTCTATGTTCTTGACGCCCCGGTTTCACACAGCCATTTTCTCAAGAAACTCCATTCACTCTTTCTACAAGTCAGAAAACCTTCGTCCTACCTACCGGCTCTCTACCACTCTCAGTGATCACAGATTCACCTACCAGCTCAACATCTCTGACTACGAACGCGAATTTCCCTGCCTGCAGAGTTACAACTGTACCATCTTGGAAGAGGAGATGAGGTTCTGCCACTGTCCTGAATGCAAACCCCTGCTTATCCTGGCCATAAAGAGCCATCCATTATCTTCTTACCGGCGAATGGCTGCTCGCCAGACATGGGCTGCTGAGAGGCAGGTGTCAGACTACTATGTCAAGACCTTGTTTCTGATGGCCAAGACGGAGAACACATCACACATGCAGCTAGTGGCCAGAGAGGTCAAGGAGTATCATGACATCCTTCAGTGGGACTTTGTGGAGAGCCACCATAACCTGTCGCTGAAGGAGCGCTGCTTCCTGGAATGGGTCCACTATAACTGCAAGGAAGTGAAGTTCATCTTTAAAGGTATAGACATTATTTCCTTGTTCACCGATGCGATTGTAAAAAAGATAGCATATCACTATCAGAAGTGTTCAGCATGGTAACACAGTGATAACATTATCATAAGACATAAGTTAATCTAGACAGAGGTGGTTCTCTTCCAGGGGATCCTCATAAATTGTCCTAAACATAGAATTGTCCTGCCTATGTGCAGGATCTTGAGCACTTTAAACAAGTTAATATGTATTAAAGTATACACTGTCCTTTCAAGCAAAAAGCTGCGTTTGTAAAGGAAGTATGTGTTTTTTGCAGATTTTGGGAGGCTAAATAGGCTGAATTTCAATTAATCTCTAAAATTTCTAAAGCAGGACCCTAGCTATTATTTTTAATAGGCAGTAGAATGGGAAACTGTTCAGGGGCTCAACAGCAGCTTGTGCAGGTAAGAGCGGTGAGGCAGTGGGGCCGGGTGGGGGGGATTTCGATAGATGGTGACAAGGGAAAATTAATTATTTATTTACTTTTCACTTGTGGTTGTCTGTAGATTCCCCCCCAACCCTGCCCCACCGACTCAGCGCTCTTACCTGCACAGGATGCTGCTGCTGAAGGGGATGCTCATTAAACCATGAAAAAATAGGAGTGCGAGTAATTCCGGTCCAGTATACACTCTCCCTAGTGATATCCGTTATCAATAAAGTGTATTTTTCTGATGTTGGGTATTGATTATTATATTTGGTATCCAAACCTAAATCGGTCAATGAGATTGTTAGCTAATCAAGCACAAGCCGTCACCCGCCAACAGGTAGCATGCTTCACCATAGGGCTGTGCTCCTCGTTTTGCTGGCGCTGCTATGCCCAACGGCCCCTCCATGGGGCTCTTTGCTGGAAATCGTTTTGTAGATGATGGCCTTAAGTGTTGCAAGTGTGCCACCCTGTTGCCTCCGGACAAAAACTGGACGAGAGAGTTGCAGTGAACATGTGTCAAGGAAGATTGGCGAGGATGTGATATGTATAAAATTAACTATATAACCCATATTTACTCATGTTTATTATTGGGACCTATGTTCAGGTTTAAAAACGGAAAAGAGAATGTGCAGGATAATGTTCCCTAAATTCTCACTAAATGGTCATTGGTCAACATGTTTCTGACGTCCTGTGCCTACGTATCTATGGCTATTCATTGGGACCTTGAACACTATCTAATCTTATTCTATGCAAATATCCTATCCTGTTCAGAAATAATACGTGAACCCACACACGTGAAAGTCACTCGGTGCCAGCAAAGCAACAAGGAATGTTGTCCTGAGGAGGTACATAATGGATTTAGGAATATAGTCATTAGTAAACGTTTATGGCCTGAATCCTTTGATTAAAAAAGCCCCTTGAGATTCGTGGAGGCCGTACTATTCAGAGGTCATTGCCCCGTAGTGTAGTACTTACCACTGCGCCTACCCGTCTTCCATGTTCCCATTCCCATTAGCTAACACTAGCATTGACCTATTTGGGTTTGGATTCTGAATATATTAACCAATAAACAACTTTGGAACAGTATACTTTATTGATTACTGATGCTCCTTATAAGTCATAGTACTGAATTGTCCTGCTCAAACGGTGAATGCCAGAGTGTAAGAAACTGGTTGAGGGGGGTAAAACTCTGCTCAAGCAGAAACCACAATCCTTGTCAGGGTGAAGTCACAAGCAAACCCTAAAGTAACTTGTGCTCCACCTCCTGGTAGCTTGACACAGAGCAGTCAAGCTGAACTTCGAGGCAATGTGTAAAGTATTTGTGCAAAACCTCAGAGTAACACAGTGAAAACACACCACAAAAGGATTCTAAACCAGTTTAGAAATAAAGAGATTTTTTATAAATAAACAAAGACAAAACAAAGTCACAAGTTCAGGCTAACAGTGCAGTGGAGTGCGGACCAACTACTGCTACCAAGTTAGGCCGGCTTAACAGAGTACCTTGGGTCCTGGTTGCAGAGCATTCCGAGGTCCTGCGTCGAGGATGTGTTGCACAGCCAAGGCAATGCTTCGCTTCCGAGGTGCTGCAGAGCTGCGATGCGAGGTGCATGAATCGCTATCGAGGATGCAGTCGACGATGGCTTGCGATGCGAAGTCCAACGTCGATGGCGCGTCACTCAGTCGAGGTGATGCGCCGCTTCTCAGAAGCTGTGGGACTATGATGCGAGAACCTGCATCATCGTCGAGGCTGCCATGGACTAAGGGATTTGCAATGCAAGGGGCTGCGTCGGGAAAGCTTCGCACAGGTAGTGGTTTCGATGCGGTCTGTGAGGTAGATGTAGAGTCCTTGTGTCGCAAGAACCCTCGCAGCAGAGGTGCGGTCGGTTCTGCTCGGGGTTGCGCAGCAGAGCAGAAGAGATGCGTCAGTTCTGCCGGATCCACACATGGGCTGGCAGATCACCTTCAACCCACTTTCATGGGTCCTGGACTAGGGTGGCATCACTTGACAGGGTAGGACTCACAGAAGGCAGTGCTCGGGTGCTGGGTTTAAGGTTCTTGGAGGCTTCTGTCCGTCATGCTCTAGTCAGGAGGCCAGTCTACTAGCCTTTGGAGTCACTTTGGGGTCCTGGGTTCAACAGATGCAGGTCCAGTCCTTCTCACCCAGGCAAGAGGTTAGCAGATCAGCACAGCAGGGCATCAGTCCTTCAGTGCAGCAGTCCAGCAGAGGGGCAGTCCTTTCAACAACACAGCAGTCCTTCTTCCTGGCAGAGTATCCACAGGTCCAGAGGTGTGCTGAAGAGGTGGTGTCTGAGGTCCAGTATTTATACCTGGTGCCCTTGCTCTGTAAGGTGGGAGAAGTTTCTAGAAATTCTCTTTTAAGTGCACAGGCTTCCTACCTCCTCTCCCTTGGCTCCAGACTCTAGCTACAAGGGTATGCAGCCCTTTCTGTGGAGGCAGGACACAGCCTATTCAAGTGTAAGTAGGGTTGTGCCCAGCTGCACCCTCCCATCCTGTCAGCGATGGCTCATCCAGGCACACCTAAGCTTTCTATTCTGTATGGCTGTCTAGGAGGAATACACAAAGCCCATCTGTCAACCAAACCCAGTCTTGTGACCCAGAGACCAGCTACAGGCACTAAATGGCTAAGGCAGGAAAATGCCAACTTTCTAAAAGTGTACTTTGCAAAATTGTAATGTAAAATCCAACTTTACCATGAGAGATGATTTTTCAGTAAAATTTCAAAGACCCCAAACATGAACTGGTAACCTGCTTCCACGTGGAAATTATCACTTATTACATGTAATAAGGTAACTCCAATGTTATCCAATGGGAGAGGTAGGCCTTGCAGTAGTGAAATACAAATTTAAGTGTTTTTTACTACCAGGACATGTGAAACCAAAAAGTACATGCCCAACTTTTTAAATACACTGCACCCTGCCCTCTGGGCTCTCCAGGGCCTACCGTAGGGGTGAATTACATGTTGTAAAAAGGAAGATTTTGAGCCTGGCAAAAGGCCTAGTTTGCCAGATCGAAATTGAAGTTTAAAACTGCGCACACACAGGCTGCAATGGCAGGCCTGAGACCTGTTTAAAGGGCTACTCAAGTGAGTGCTATAGCGTCCTTCCCAGCCTGGGGACTCTGCAATGACTACACCACATTCGGAGCTTAGTATAACACATCTATTGCGTGTAACTGCGAAACCCAGCATTCTAAACCCGCATCCACTTCACTCCTCTCCCCTCTAACCCTCAAGTCACAGTTCTATGGAGTCCATTAGGAGCCACAAGGATTCCGTCATCAAACTCACACGACACTATATCTCCTGCTCTGTTAGATACAAATTTACAAATCTATACACAAGCATTTCTCTTCAATGATTTGTTGTGGCACTTGGTTCCCACAGTGTCTTTGGAAACGGGACAGGCAGTAGAAGTGTGCATGAACTGCATTGGTGATGTAGCAACAACAGCAGTCAGGGAGTCTTCACTTGTCCTTTCAGACCGAGTCTCTGTATTGACATCAGTGGCTGATGAGCGATGAGCCACATGTCGGAAATGTGAGGAAACTCGTGTAATGGACTTCCCAGGACATTGGGCAGTCACCAAGCATTCCTTTGCTGGTCACAACATGAAATGGTTCAGCATTGAAAGCAGCATCAGACTTCTGTTTTCTATGCTGACGAACAAGCACGCCATTGACTCTAGTGAATGTACCGTCTTTTGCATGTTGACGCTTGTCTGCATAGGCCTTCATTTTCATTTTACTATCCAAGTCTTTCATGCAGGTTTGTTCCTCATAATTTGAACTTCGGTTCGTCCACTTCGGCAACTTTGTCGTCATGTCTCTCCAGAAAATCAAGGTTGCAGGGCTTTCACCTGTGGCGAGTGAGGGGTTGCTCGAAGAGTCGAATTTTAGACCGTTTTAAGATCGAGCTTTTCTAGTACAGCACGCTGAACTTATCCAGTATTGGGGTATCTTTCATAGATTCACATGCCTGAAGCATTCCCCGTCGTCGAGATGGGAGCCCCACGGTAAAATACAAAAGCAGTGCTATACATAATAAATAGGCTACAAAGGCCAAATATTAGCAGCCTATCCACATCCTTTTCTAAAAAAGGACCAAAAGTTGGCACTAGCCAATCAGCCGTCCGCACCCTCTAGAACACTCCCAGCAGAGGCAAGTTCTCTTCAGATTTTCACCGGACGTCGTGTGGAAGGGAGTCTCCCTGAGTGCTACTCAGTTTTTTCTCTTCAGCTCTTCAATTTGAAATGTCTGACAAGAAAGGCCTCTTTCGTTCCTGCAGGACCTGTGAAAAGAAGAGGGTCCATGTAGATGGTCTGCATAAGGATTGTCTTTATTGCCTCTACTCTAAACATGAGGCAAAAGACTGTAAAATTTGCCGTACCTTTCCCAGCAAGACTCTCAGGGATAGAGAGGCAAGATTGCTCTTATGGCTAAAATCTAAGGAGCGACCTTCTTCAGAGGAAGAAGACCGGGCTTCCACATCTAGCAAGAGGGCTTGATCTCTGGAAAGCTCTTCAGGTGAGGGAAGGAAACATCTCAAAACTTCTCATGATAAACCTGGACATAAAGAGAGGATTCCTAAACATTCCTCTGAGCCAACGTTGTCTCCACCGATCAGTCATCTTCTACTGGAACTGTAAGTAAAAAGCATAAAAAATCTGTATCGACGACGACTGTTCCTTCATCGTCAACGATAAGTGTTACGTCGTCGACGGCAACAGTTACGACGACGGCGATCTCCTCTCCCATTGTATCCACCAGGATTGTTATTACGGCGAGACCTTCGTTGACAGCCATCCTTCGTCGACAAAGACAACGAAGCTCAAGACACCGTCGACGACCGCACCGTCGACGACCGCACCGTCGACTAAGAGCCCGTTGACGACCGCTTCGTCAACGAGGAGCCCGTCGACGATGAACCCGTCGACTAAGAACCTGTCGAACATGCCACCGTCTACGTCAGGAAGGGACCTTCCTACAATATTGGTTTCTACACCGTCGACTCCCCCGTCAACGAGAATTAACCTACTCAAACCATTTCAAAGGCCTTTTCTACAGCAGCCTTTGCAGGACTGCAGTAAAGTGTCTCCTCTAATGCCATCCCACCTTTTAGAGGGTTTTGTGGAGGAACAAGATTATGATAATGAGGATGAGGGTCCGTTTGGTGAAGCTCAGTTTATCAGAGCTCAATATAAAATGCCAAGATGAGGACGATGAAGAAGATTATCAGGAGGGACATTATTACCATGAGCAATATATGGCTCATCGCCATACCTATCCGTTCCATCACAGGCAAGAGCAACGCCATAGAGAGATGGCGCATCTTCCTCCAGAGCTTATTCAAGATCTGCAGGCTATGTTGGCTGATTACCGTCAAAGATTTCCCCCGCAGCAAGTTCCGTCAGAGAACCCACTTCCTCAGGAAGCGGTTTCTGCACCGGCTCCAAGGTCTACTATGCCCAGTACACCGGTCCATGAGATGAGTCCACCTAACCCTGCTCAACAGGACGCTTCCTCCTCGGACGAAGATGTTGAGGAAGGAGAATTGCCTGACAATGCAACTCCGGATCCCTGGGACGATTACATAATCCCGACACCATCTCCACCTCCGCATTTACCATCAGATTCACCTCCTGAAGACATCGGAGGATTTCACAATTTGATGCAAAGGGCAGCCACTAGGTTCCAGCTACCCATTACTGTTAAACAGACTGTTTTTTACATGATTTTAAAGAGGACACTAGAAAGGCTATACGCTTTATTCCTATTATTGATTACATCTGGCAGGACGGCATAAAAATCATGAAGACGCCAGCATCCATCCCGGTGGTGCTGCCTAGAGTTGAGAGAAAATATCGCGCTCCAGAGGGCAGCCCATCTTGCCTTTTAGGTCACCCAAGGCCAGATTCGGTCATTTCTCAGGCCGCACAGAGGCGTTCAAAGAACCCGGCGACACCAATTACCACTCCTCCAGACAGAGAGGGACGTCGCATGGACATTATGGGAAAGAGCTTCTCATCTATGGCAGCGGCAACAATTAGGGCGGCCAATGCTTTAGCTATTGTTGGCCGCTATGACCGCCAAATGTGGTCCGATATGGCGGGATTAATAGATCTCATCCCGGAAGAACAAAGACAGGAGGCCCGTAAGATCTTATTAGAGGGTGAACGAGCTGCCTCTGAAACTATTGATTGTGCTTTAGACATCGCCAACACGAGTTTCCGACAATTGGCTGGAGCAGCGGTTCTTCGGCGCCAGGGGTGGCTTAAAGCTACTACCTTCAGGCCCGAAGTCCAGACTAAGATACTGGATATGGCGTATGATGGGGATTCGCTGTTCGGCAAACATATTGACGAAGCTCTTTTAGCAATAAAAAATGACACGGACACTGCGAAATCTCTGGGTGCTCTTCAATATAGGCGTGTACCTTTCAGAGGCGCCAGAGGGAGAGGATTCTCATCATACCGGGGAGGCTATCAATCAGGTCAACAGTATCGACAATATCAGCCTCAATATCGCCAGTCTTACAACCAATCGTCTTACCGTCAGTCATCGACGGCTGGTTTCTCTCCCAGGGCGGACGAAAGCCAGCACAGCAACAGGGCCGCGACGCTGCCAGAAAGCAATGAGCTTACCAGGGTGCCAGTCAACATTCCCTCCTTACCCGTGGGTGCGAAGATTTCTGCTTATACTCAGCGGTGGCACGAGATCACTTCAGATCGCTGGGTTCTGGACCTAGTCACCAGAGGTCACACATTGGAATTTGTCCAGAAGCCTCCTACTACGCCCAGGGGTCACCCTCCCCCTCGTCTTCACTTATTGCGCAAAGAAGTCTTGATCATGCTCCTCAAGGAAGCGATAGAGGAGGTACCATCCACACAGAAAGGAACAGGTTTCTATTCTCGTTTCTTCCTGATCAGAAAGAAGTCAGGAGAATGGCGACCGATTCTAGACCTTCGCAAACTCAACAAGTTTCTCAGAAAGCAAACATTTCGGATGGTACCGCTTTCCGATATACTGGGATGCTTGAACAAAGGGGATTTCATGACTTCTCTGGACATGGAAGACGCATACTTTCATATCCCGATCCACCTAAAGCACCGGAAATATCTACGCTTCACAGTGGCTGGCACCCACTATCAATTCAAGGTGCTTCCGTTTAGCACCTGTGGCAGCGACCTTGCGATCTCAGGGAATCCAAGTTTTCCCTTACCTCAACGATTGGCTGCTCAAAGCTCCGTCGAAGCAGGAAGCCAGTCGTGCCACAGCAGCTTGTCTCCATCTGTTCACTTTGTTGGGACTCACTTTGAACAAGAAAAAATCCAACTTGCATCCCGCTCAAGTCATCTCGTTTCTAGGAGCGTCGCTGGACACCGTCCAGTGCAAAGCATTCTTATCTCAAGACCGTCAAGTGCGCCTTCAGAAATTGGCGACGTCCTTTTCAAAAAGGTCAGTTTCTGTTCGGATATTCAAATCGCTCCTGGGGATGTGCTCTTCTGCAATCACCTGGTTCCTTTGGCACGGCTCAAAATGAGACCTCTTCAAGAGGAATTACAGGAGCAATGGCAACAAGCATTGGGGTCTTTAGAGGACATTGTCCTAGTAACTACACGAATGGTAGACATACTCCATTGGTGGTCCCAGACAGTGAATCTCGCCCAAGGTCTCACCTTTCTACAAAGCATACCGGACTTCGTCTTAACAACAGACGCCTCCATGGAAGGATGGGGAGGTCATCTGCAGGATTTGCAAATCCAGGGAAGATGGTCTCACGTGCAAAAACAACAACACATCAACAGTTTGGAACTCAGAGCCATATTCTTGTCCCTTCAAGCTTTCCTTCCAAGGATAGTAGGTTCCTCAGTGCTGGTCCTCTCGGACAATACAACCAGCATGTTTTACATAAACAAGCAAGGAGGAACAAGGTCCATGACACTTTCCCCAACAAGCACAAGAGTTGTGGGAATGGACAATGTCTCACGGAATATCTTTGAAAGCCGAGCATGTCAAGGGCCAGAACAACACCCTGGCGGATGCTCTCAGCAGATCTCAGTCCGGCTGCCACGAGTGGGAGTTGGAGCAGATGCAGGTGATCAAGATCTTTCAGACATGGGGCAAACCAGCTCTGGATCTATTTGTATCGCAGGAGAACAAGAAATGCCAATATTATGCCAGCAGGTTCCCGCAACCTTCATCCAACACCAACAATGTTATCGCAGAACAAGGGCCAGGTGATCCATCCGGATCCACGATCTCTGCACTTACACGCATGGCTCCTGAGTTCTTAGAGTTCAGAGACCTCAGTATTTCGCAGGACTGTCGAGAGATACTAGCGAAATCCCGTGCTGAAAGCACTGTCAAAACATATCGTCTCAAATGGAAAAGATTTTGTTATTGGTGTGAAAGCAATAAGATTCATCCATTGCAAGCCTCTTCTGAACAAATTTGACCTTACTTGCTCTCACTGGCCAAGTCTGGCCTCTCCTTTTCGTCAGTCAAGGTTCACCTGGCTGCTCTTTCCAGGTACAGGAAATCTCCTCGGACTCCTTCTCTATGTTCATCTTCTCTTATAAAGCAATTCATGAGAGGGCTTTTCCGCGCCTTTCCTCCTGTGCGTGCACCTCCTCCAGACTGGGAACTCAATGTGGTTCTAGCACAATTGATGAAAAGACCATTTGAACCGATCCATAAGGCGGAACTTAAATTTCTCACATGGAAGGTAGCCCTCTTACTTCTGCAAGAAGGGTCAGTGAGATCCAGGCTTTTACAATCAAAGAACCTTTCTTACGCTTTACACAGGATCACGTAATCCTTCGGACAAATCCTAAGTTTATTCCGAAGGTGCCGACACAATTTCACCTGAATGAACCTATATTACTGCAGACTTTCTTTCCGAATCCATCCAGCCCAGCTGAAAGGGCCCTACATTCTCTGGATGTAAAGAGATGCTTAAAATTCTATCTTCAAAAGACAAAGGGCATCAGAAAAACAGATCAACTGCTAGTGGCCTACGGCCAAGGTCAACAGGGGACAGCAGTAACAAAAGCCACAATAGCCAGATGGGTCGCATCAGCCATTCAATTCTGCCATGAAAAAGCTAATAAGCCTCTGACAGTAGGGGTTAAAGCACACTCCACCAGAACTGTTGCTGCATCTACAGCTTTGTTTGCTGGGGTTACACTGGACAGAATTTGCCGTGCTGCGACATGGAAGAATGTCCACACGTTTACAAGACATTACTGCCTCCAATCTGCGCGAAGGGAGGATGCAGAGGTTGGTCAAGCTGTTTTACGCCATCTATTTCAGTAAGGTCAGAATTTTATTTGGAAATTTCATGGATAGTTTGTATACTGCTTGTTTTTTGTGCTCTAGTATTATCTTACTGCAGCTACTCATGCACACGTGTGTGTGTGTGTGTGTGTGTGTGTGCGTGTGTGTGTGTGTATATATATAATGTATTTCATGATTTGTGTAGTATTGTTATGCTTTAAGAGATTCATTGCATGCTTATCGCAACTCTATATATATATATATATATATATATATATATATATATATATATATATATATATATATATATATATATATATATATATACACATATCTGAGTTTACTGTTTTTGTCTTTGATATATTTAAAAAAAAAAAAAAAAAGGAATTTGGATGACTATTGGGGGTATATACTTGCATGTCTCCCACCATCCGCAAACGACAGTACACTGACAATACTGCTTGCTACTCTGATTCAGGCATGTGAATCTATGAAAGATACCCCAATACTGGATAAGAAAACAAGTTACTTACCTGTAACTACAGTTATCCAGTATTGGTATCTTTCATAGATTCACATGCACCCACCCTCCTCCCCGTAGAGTTAGTTCTCTGTGATTTTGGGTATACTTACTTCCCACTTGTGCTTGGAAAATCTGAAGAGAACTTGCCTCTGCTGGGAGTGTTCTAGAGGGTGCTGATTGGCTAGTGCCAACCTTTGGTCCTTTTTTAGAAAAGGATGTGGATAGGCTGCTAGTATTTGGCCTTTGTAGCCTATTTATTATGTATAGCACTGCTTTTGTATTTTACCGTGGGGCTCCCATCTCGACGACGGGGAATGATTCAGGCATGTGAATCTATGAAAGATACCAATACTGGATAACTGTAGTTACAGGTAAGTAACTTATTTTCATCTCTTAAGAGTGCTCATGAAACGTTTGACAAGGCCATCGGCCTGTGGCCAAAGAGGTGTGCTCTTCTGATGTTTCACATTTAGGTGACTGAGAAAGTCTTGACTGTTGAAAGGTGGGCTGTTGTCAGACATCAAGATCGCAGGCACACCCTATATCGCAAAGATGCCGTCTAATCCCTCGATGACTCTTTCTTGAGTGATAGATGAGAGATCTTCCATCAATGGAAAACGGGAATATTCATCAACGATCATCATCAGGTGATGTTCGTTGTCAAGAGGCCCGAAAAAGTCAACAGCAATTCTTTCCCATGAATGTGTTGGCAACTCTGACATTTTTAAGGTGTGTTGAGTTGTTTTCGATGACTGGCAGTTGCATAAATGACAGGCCTAAACATCTTTCAACTTTCTCGTAGAGATGTGGAAACCACACTGTCTCAGAGAGCTCATTTGGTAGCAACAATTCCACGATGTCCTTCATGGGCCACTTCAATTATCTGTTTTCACAGACTCTCCCGAGTGACAATTTTCGAGCCTCTTAGAATAATGCCTTCTTGAGTAATGGACAGTTCATCTTTGACATTTTTTTACTTCTGGTATTCACTGTCTCTGTTAAGAGGTCGAGAGTATTGGTACCAAGACTGATGTGTAATTATGCCTTTTAGTTTTAGCATGTCACTATCCTGACTTGTGGCAGTGACGACTTGTTCCAACGAAATGGCAGCTGGGGTGCTTGATTTCATAATGAAATTTATGTATGCTTTAGCCATCTTGGAAGGATTGCCAGGGCACTGTAGAGGCACTCGTGAGAAGTAGTCGGCAGGGTTTTGATCTTTCCCTGGATGATTCATGATGGTGAGTTGTATTCTTGCAATCGCAGACACCCAAGTTCAATGCGAGGAGGCATTTTTGCCTTTGGATTGCCAAAGATGGTCAACAATGCTTGATGAACTTTCACAAGCGTGAAGGGTTTCCCATACGAGCATACATGGAAATGTTCACAAGCCCACCACTGCTAAGCCTTCTTTCTCAGGTTGTGAATAAACACGTTCAGTGTGGGACAAACCTCTGATGGCATATGCCACGATATGCCTTTGAGCATTAGGACCGACGTCCTCATTAATGTGTAATTGGACTTTCATAGTCTTGAGCTTTCCCAATGAAGGGAATTGACTTACTATTTCGTGATGAGCATTCATGTTATTCACTGATATCAGTCCCATACCAGCAGCTGTGATGAAACTGAGTACACAAGTGCTTGAAGCCGTACCTTGAAGTACATGAATGGGTGCTTGTACTTTTGTTTTCTTGTGTTTTTTCGTTGCTGCAAATGCACTCTGACTTTTCAGTGGTGATGATGCAGCCCATGTATACACTTTTGTTTTTGATGGCTAAGGCGGGGCAATGGAGACAGTTCATTATATTTCTCTTCAGGCATAATGTTTATCGACGCACCACTATTGATAATGAAAGGTACTGAACTTCTGGTGGAATTTCTGAGGTATCAGTCCAAACTCAGTGACAACTATGGCCTTCATGGGGGCATACTTTGTCTGGTTATCTACTGCTAGTGTGAGTAATGCATCCCTCCCCTTTGTAGGCATATGTTTCCACAAGCCCCACTCCCCCCAGTGCTCTTCTGGGATCTTGTGTACCCTCAGGGCTACCTCATATGCAGCAAGCCACTTGTCATTATCACCCCCCACCACATAGTTGGGCACCAGGTCTTTCGGTATGCGGACCTTCTTGTCATCTTCATAGATTATAGGTAAACTGCCACTATTGCTGGATTCAGGGCTTTGTCTTGCTTTGATCTCTAGTTCTTTCAAGCTCCTTCCATGCTCCAGCAGTGTTTTCTTGTCTGCCAAGCCTCTCTCAGCCTTCTTTTCCTCTTCCTCTAGTCTCGTTTTGGCCAACTGAAGCATGAGCTCCTTTTTGACTTACTGTTTTCCAGCTCTGCTGGGGATAGGCCCAGTGGGTAGAGGACTTCCCTTCTTTGGGCAATCTGGCTCAGGGCACACAGCCAGATAATTTTCCAGTCCCAAATCAAGTACCCCTTCATCAAGATCCTCCTCATCCTCCGGCTGGCATTACATCCTAGTTACTTCCTCATAGGCACAGAGGGCTAGCTGAAGGACCAGCTTTGTAGCCTTCTTTCCTGCACACACACCCCCTCTCCTTGCAGAATTTCTGCAGCTCAGCCCTGCTGAGGTTATCCGTATTGAGCCTCTCCACTTCTATGATATGAGACCAAGAGGTAGGCAACTTAAATTTAGCAAACAGCCAAATGGAAAACTAGGAAGAATTTAAAAGGCTCAAATTGATCTTGAATGAACTATATCGGGGCATTTCGGGGGGCAGTGCAGCACTTGTGCTGCTTGACCTCTCCGCCGCATTTGACACGGTGAACCATCAGAAACTCTTGGAAGTTCTGAGGGGAATCGGTGTCAAAGGGAATGCACTCACCCTACTTGAATCTTTCCTATCTGGCAGGGAACAATTTGTGGCCCTAGATAACTTTAAATCACCCAATTTTACACTACCATGTGGTGTGCCACAGGGATCTTCCTTGAGCCCGACTCTTTTTAATATTTATGTTGCACCACTGGCGAATCTAATCAGGTCCCTAGGCTTTTCGGCTATATCCTATGCCGACGATATGCAGATCATCGTCTCAGTGTCAGGATCCCCCACTGACACTATGAAACAGTTCCATACCTGCCTTCGTCAGGTTGGGGACTGGATGGCTGCCAATTGTCTAAAACTTAACTCTAGTAAGACGGAGGTCTTACTCTTCGGTGCGCACACTAACTTCTGGTCACCCGATCTCTGGCCCTTGGAGCTTGGGCCACTACTCACGCCAGTGATCAAGGTTAAGAACTTGGGAGTCATCTTCGATTCTAAACTCTCATTTGAAAACCACGTCAACCAGGTTACCTCCCTTTCTTTCTACACGTTAAAGCTTTTGAGAAAGATCCTCCCATTTATCCCAGCTGAGCTACGTAAATTAGTGGTCTCAGCACTTGTTCTGTCAAGAGCCGACTACTGTAACAGGCTTTTTATCAATCTTCGGAAAAAGTGCCTGTCTAAGCTGCAGGTTGTGCAGAATGCAGCGGCTTGGCTCTTGTTGAACATCCCAAAACACAAATCTGCGTCGAAGGTGCTCAAGGATTTACATTGGCTGCCAATAAAAAGACGAATTGAGTTTAAGGCTCTATGTATTGTTTTTAAGGCCACACAGGACATAGGACCTGGTTTTCTAAAGCGGAATTTGCTACCCTATATTCCAGTCCGTTGTCTCCGCTAATCCTCTGCCCATGATCTGATTGTTCCCAGGGTAAAAAAATGTTCCTGGGGGGGGGAAGAAGCTTTCTGGTTGGCGCAACTAGGTTGTGGAATTCTCTCCCAATAAGATTGAAACAAGAAACACATCTGTTAGCTTTCAGGAAAGCGCTAAAGACATGGTTGTTCAATCTTTAAAGTGCCTGCGAACCTCCTAGCTTAAATCCTGTCTCTGATGAGCAAGCGCCTTGACACCCTCAGGTGAATGTTTCGCGCTCTACAAATCTCCATTTCATTTCATTTAATTTCATATGGGATGGTAGAATAACACAAAATTACTTCAGCACTGCACAAACACAAGTCCAAATCCTCACCGCTGAAAACAAGTGTAAGAAATTTAAGTTACTGGTTGAGGGGGTAAAACCATACTCTAGCAGAAACCACAATCCTTGTCAGGGTGAAGTCACAAGCAAACCCTAAATTAACCTGTGCTCCACCACCTGGTAGCTTGGCACAGAGCAGTCAAGCTTAACATTAAAGCAATGTGTAAAGTATTTGTGCAGTACTTCAAACAGTAACACAGTGAAAACACACCACAAAAGGGTCTCACACCAGTTTAGGATAATATAGTAATTTCTAGTTTAAAAAAAAACCAGACCAAAATGACAAAAATCCAATCAGTAAACCCGTAGATCTGCAGTTTTAAAGATTTCAGTGCATAAAGCGCCAAAAAGTACAAAGTGCTGACTGTGGATATCTCGTTGCGTGGAACTGGGACAAAGTCACAAGTTCAGGCTGACTGCTATGGGCCGTGTACAGGGACCCAGCTAGGTCCAATGAATAGGGTACCCTAGGTCTGATCCAGAGTGTAGTGAGGCCCTCTGCCGAAGATGCGTCACACAGCCAAGGCGATGCGTTGGTTCTGAGGACCTGCAAAGCAGAGATGTGAGGTCCTGTGTCTGCATTGAAGAACCCGTCGTAGAGGGCTTGCGATGCAAAGTCCGGCATCAAGAATGCATCGCGCAGCCAAGGCGATGCATTGGTTGCAACAAGCTGTGAAGCTGCAATGCGAGAAACGACACCATCGTCCAGGCTGCCGTCAATCAGGGATTTGTGATGCGAGGGCCTTTGTCGTGAAAGCTTCGCACAGGCAGCAGTTCCAATGCGGGCTGTGAGGTTGAAGCGGAGTCCTTGAGTCGGGAGAACCCTTGCAGCAGAGGCATGCAGGTGTTGGGTTCAAGGTTGTTGGAGCCTTCTGTCCCTCCGGCTCTATTCAAGAGGCCAGCTAACTAGCCCTTGGAGTCACTTTGGGGTACTGGGGAGATTGGACCTGCATCAGCAGGTCCAGTCCTCACCCAGGCAAAAGGGCTGCAGGTCAGCACAGCAGGGCAGCAGTCCACCAGAGTAGTAGCCCTTTCAGCAGCACAGTAGTACTTATTCCTGGCAGTCCTTCTTCCTGGCAGAGCATCCACAGGTCCAGAAGTGTACTGAAGAGGTGGTATCTGAAGTCCAGTATTTATACCTGGTGCTCTTCGATCTGGAAGGTGGGAGAAGCTTCTAGAAATTCTCTTTGAAGTGCATGGGCTTCCTGCCTTCCCTGGCTCCAGACTAACTACAGGGGGGGAGGTATGCAGCCCTTTGTGTGGAGGCAAGACACATCCTAATCCAGTGTATGTAGGGCTGTGCCCAGCTCCACCCTCCCATCCTGCCAGTGATGGCCTATCCAGGTGCACCTAAGCTGTCTAGAAGGAATACACAAAGCCCAACTGTCAACTACACCCAGTCATGTGACCCAGAGACAGGCTGCAGGCAATAAGTGGCTAAGGCAGGAAAAAGCCAACTTTCTAAAAGTGTTATTTTCAAAATTGTAATGTAAATTCTGGCTTTTCCATGAGAGAGTATGTTTTCAGTACAATTCCAAAGACACCAAACATGAATTGGTTACCTGCTCCCATCTGCACATTATCACTTACTAATTGTAATAAGGTAACTCTAATGTTATCCTGTGTGAGAAGTAGACCTTGCGGTAATGGAAAACAAATGTATTTTTCACTACCAGTACATGTAAAACTAAAAAGTACATGTCCAACTTTTTAAATACATTGCACTAGGGGTGACTTACATGCATTAACAAGCATTGGAAATGCAATAGTTCCCGCATTTTGTTGAGATAGAGCTATTGGCGTGGTAAATGACAATGTCTTTTACCTGTGTTACAACGTTACTGGTTGCCTAACAAACACCACTGTAGCTGCCGCCCTTTAAAATATCAATGTACCCGCTCTACAGTGATCCTTCGAAATCGGAGCGAATAACATAATTTAGGTTGTATGGCCTCTGCGGCAGCGGCAAAAGGGATGTGGGATATGCATTAACCAGAAATCATTTGTGATAGCTCATAAATTATACACTTCAATCTTACAATGACGGCCAGCGCCTGCTGCCTGTCCGTGTAGTAGACACTTTTTAATTACCAGATGAAAACTATATTCAAGATACAAAACATAATAATGATTAAAGCCAGCATGCCCCATTATTTAAATACCCAGCATTACAGTGACAAGTGATTCCACCTAGGGACGCTACCTGACCGGGTCTACCTAAAGCGGTATGTGTGTTTGTTCGCCTTTTTTTAATATGCTACTTCAAACAGCAGAATACACTTAAATATGTTCAGTAGCTGCATTAAGTATCCCTGACTAACAGATACAGTAAATAAAGGCAGACATACCAAGTTATAACTCAATACAAACCCTTTCATATATGCTCATGTTTGAATAGCGCCCTGGTCTTTGCAGACTACTAACACAATACATGACAGGAATTGTCTCTTCTCAAGGTGGCAACCCTACACACCTCATCAGTCTCATTTATGCTACATCACTGAGATATCATGCTGTACGGATAACAGTATATTAAATTGAATACCAATCTCTCCAGCTGTCTCTGATTAACACAAACCGACCACTTCAGAGTTACTCCAGTATTGGAACTTTCATAGATTCCCATGCTTGTATCATTCCCCGTCGTCGGAATGGGAGTCCCCGGTATACATAAAATAGCAATAGAAACCATTACCAAAACAGAAACCAGGCCTAGGCCCATTCTAGTTTTGTAGCATATCCACCTCTTTTTGTAAAAGAGACCAAAGAAAGTGAACAACCAATCAGATCAGCCTCACCCCTTAGAACCCTCCTGAGAGATGCCCAGAGCCGCAGATTTTCTACCGCACGTTGTGCAAGGGAGTCTCCACTGAGCTCTGCTAAGTTTTTTCCTGTTAACCTTATTCTACAGCTTTTTCTTCAAAACCTGCTTGGACTTCGTGTCAAGATGTCTGATAAGGAGAAGAAAGCCCTCTTTAAAGCCTGTGCTAAGAAGAGATTATATGTGGAGGACAAACACAAAGATTGTATTTATTGTCTGTACCCAGACCATAAGGCAGCAGACTGTAAGATATGCCGCACTTTTTCCACGAAGACTCTGCGAGATCGTGAAGGGCGTCTACTAACCTGGCTCCAGAAACTCAAGTCGAGAAAGGAGCCGGTCTCTAGTGACAGTGATGAGGCGTCTTCTGCTACATCTTCCAGAAGGTCTGTAAAAAGGGGTAGAGTGTCTGCTTCGCCTTCTGAAGAACGTCCTGGTAAGGCCTTAAAAAAGACCTCTCATGGGTCTGAAAGGCGTAGTCCTGGCGAATCTCCTCACCGAGGTGTAAAGGAGAGGGAAGGACTGTCAAAAGGAATGATGTCTGAGAGGAAATCCAGCTCTGTTCCTCCATCTTCTCCTCTAGCGGCTCAAAAGACTTTCAAAAAGCCCTCCTCACTCTCTCTTCTGAGGTAAAATGTATGAAGAAAGTCCCATTGTCGACGACGACTCCGTCGACGAAATCATCTAAGGTACAGTCTTCTCTTTCTACTTTGACTCCGTAGACGGGCTCGTCGACGGTGATTTCATCGTCTCCGACGCTGACACTTCAGGGTTCCTCGTCGACGCCGGTGGTGGCTGTGTCGTCGTCGATGGTGACGACGTCGACGAGGATGTCGACGACGATGGTGACGACGGCTTGCACGTCGACGACGGCTGTGGTGACGACTGTCTCGACAACGGCTGCGTCAACGACGTCCATTTCTTCGACGATTCTCGTATCGTCGACGGCCCTGTCGACGACCTCGTCGACGATGGAAAAAATTTCTAAGTCTGTCAGAAAGCGCCAGATTACACCTGAGATGACTTCCCCCAGGAGGGTGACTCCTATACCTCCTGCACTCCTCCTTGAAGAAGAGGGTTCTGAGGAGGATGATGGTCCGTTTGGCTATGCGGATAGCCCTTCTCAATTACATGTCAAGTGTCGGGACACAGATTCTGATGTGTAATACGTGGAGGAACAGCACTATGATCCTTCCTCAGACTATCAGGAACACTACCAACAGGAGATGGTCTCTATGCCTTCCTCCCTACTAGCGGACTTGCAATCTATGCTTCTGGACTATAGGAAGAGATTTGCAACACAGCCTCCAGCTTCAGTTGTGGTGCCAGTTCCTGCAGTTCCTCTTCCTCGGCCTGCTACCCCTCAAATGCCGCAGCCTCCGGCTATACCTGTGGCCCAGGATGCACCACCTATCGTGCCTCTTGTTCAGGATGACACCTCTGATGAGGACCAAGGCAACGTTAACATACAGGATCCAGACACAGAATGCGATGACTGTCATTCCTGATCTGGCTTCTCCTTCACCAGCACCTGTGGATTTCCCCCCTGCGGACATAGGGGGTTTCCATAATTCAATGGAGCGAGCGGCTAAGAGATTCGAACTGCCCATGCCCACGGTGCAGTCCGAATGCTTCCTTTATGACTTTAAGGAGCCTTACAAGAAATCTGTCCGATCAATACCTATTGCTGGTCACGTCTGGGATGAAGGAGTGACAGTGATGCGAAATCTAGCCACGGTGATTCCGGTACTGCCTCGCCTGGAGAAAAAATATAAGGCTCCGGACGATGGCCCTGCCTGTTTGGCTAGCCAGCCTAAACCGGACTCTGTCATCTCTCATGCTGCCCAAAGGAAGTCCAGGAATCCTTCTGCTCCCCTCACGACACCTCCAGATAAAGAGGGCAGACGCCTCGATAACGCGGGCAAGAGATTTTCCTCTATGTCCAGCCTGTTGGTCAGGGCTGCGAATGCCTTAGCGATACTTGGTCGCTACGATCGCCAGATGTGGTGCGACCTTTCCCCCTATCTGGACCAGTTGCCGGAAGATGGAAAGAAGGAGGCAAAAAAGATTCTTCAAGAGGGTGAGATGACATCTGCTGAAGTCATTGACTGTGCAATGGACATTGCAACAACTGCGTTCCGCTCCCTGGCGGGCGCTGCTGTCCTTCGCCGACAAGGCTGGCTATTGGCTACATGGTTCCGTCCTGAGGTCCAAAACAAGATCTTGGATCTTCCCTTTGATGGGGAAGCGCTCTTTGGGAAGCATGTTGATGATGCACTCCAGGATATTAAAAAGGACACGGAAACCGCAAAATCCTTAGGGACTCTGCAGTACCGCAAGGTCCCCTTTCGTGGAGCTAGAGGGAGAGGTAACGTAACATACAGAGGAGGATACCAGCAACAACGGTATTCCTCGTATGGTTCGCAGTCACAATCCTACCGGACGAATTACAACCAGCGGCAAAATCAATCCTCCTCTTTCTCTAGGTCGAACAACAGAGAAAGACAAGGACGCCAGGGGAGGGACTCCTCTAAGCGTCAATAGCGGCTTGCTGGCTCTGACTGCTGTCCCTTCTCCTCCTGTGACATCGGTGGGAGGCAGAATTTCAAATTACCTCCACAACTGGCAACAAATAACATCGGATCGTTGGGTATTAAAGATCATTCAATGCGACCATACTCTGGAATTTGTTCAGACACCACCTTCCAAGCCCCCTCGCGCCACTGCATCAAAGCATCTACGTCTTCTACGGTTGGAAGTCTATCAAATGCTCCTCAAAGGAGCGATCGAACCGGTCCCTCTCTCAGCGGGGAGAAGGTTTCTACTCCCGGTTCTTCCTGGTCCGGAAGACTTTAGAAAAGTGGCGCCCTATTCTAGATCTGAGGGAGCTCAACATCTATCTCATCAAACAATCATTTTGCATGGTCTCTCTGCAGGACATCCTTCGTCTTCTCAACTCAGGGGATTACATGGCCACATTGGATCTAGAGGACGCTTACTTTCACGTACCCATCCATCCCACCCACAGGAGGTTCCTCCGCTTCACAGTAGCCAAGAGCCACTTTCAGTTCAGTCCTACCCTTTGGACTTCGATCTGCTCCACGGATCTTTACCAAGGTTTTAGCTCCGGTGGCAGCTTTTCTACGGAAATATCAACATCAGGTCTTCCCTTACCTGCACGACTGGTTGCTAAAGGCTTCTACCAAGCACGCAGCAAAGGAATCGGTCGTGGCGTGCACACGTCTTTTCGACAATCTCGGGCTGACTCTCAACACAGAAAAATCCTCTTTCTGTCCATCCAGAACAGCCAGGTTTCTGGGATCCATTCTGGACATATCCAGCAACAAAGCTTTTCCGACCCTGGAGAGACGAGAAAAGCTGATAGCCATGGCCCGCCTGCTGTTAAGAAGACAGTCCCTTTCAGTTTGCCTCTACAAGTCCCTCCTAGGGTCCATTTCCTCCTGCATCCCTCTAATTCCTCACTGCAGGCTGCGGATGCGTCCTCTCCAGGAGGAGTTGGACTTGCAGTGGCGCCAAGTCGACGGATCCTTCGAAGACCAAATCTTCATTACCGTCTCCATGAGGGACGCCGCTTCTTGGTGGACGAACATAGAAAACATTTCTCAGGGTCTTTCATTCAGGATCACCCCATCTCCTCAGATCATAACTACAGACGCCTCGCTGGAGGGCTGGGGAGCAGTCTTGCAAGACCTTGTCAGTGGCCGTTGGCTGCCCCAGCATTGTCTGTTACATATCAATCTGCTGGAACTCACAGCGATTCGCCTGGCCTTGCAGGCTTTTCTTCCGAGCATACAGCAGTCTGCAGTTCTAATACGTACAGACAACACGACGGCCATGCATTATATAAACAAGGAAGGAGGCACCAGATCTCATCTTTTGTCGCAAGAAGCCCAATTGATTTGGGAATGGGAGATCCAGCAGGGGATGACGCTCAAAGCGGAGCACCTTCCTGGCGTTCTCAACAAGACAGCGGACACGCTGAGCAGACTGAAATCAGTCAGCCACGAATGGGAGCTGGACCAGTCCACTCTGGAAAAGGTGTTTCGCCTATGGGGCATGCCTTCCATAGACCTCTTTGCCATGCCGGAGAACAAGAAATGCCGATTTTACGCAAGCAGGCTTCACCATTCGGGATCATTGGGGAATGCGCTTTCGATGGCCTGTTCAGGCGCATTTGTTTACGCTTTTCCCCCCATTCCTCTGATCCCCAGGCTTCTCAGGAAGCTCAAAACGGAACCTTGCAAGATGATTTTGATAGCTCCTGGGTGGCCCTGACAGTTTTGGTTCACAGAGCTGCATCTCCTCTCCCTGGACCTTCCACTTCCGTTGCAGCCGATTCCTTCGCTGCTGACTATGTCCCAGGGCCAGGTCTGGCATCCGGATCCTCAATCCCTGCAGTTGTCGGCATGGCTCCTGAGCACCGAGAGTTTCTCTGTTTGACCCTTTCAACTGAATGTAGAGAGGTACTTTCTCAGGCACGAGCCCCAAGTACCAACAAGACTTACAAGTTGAAGTGGAAGCGTTTCTGCATTTGGTGCCAACAAGAGGGTATCCATCCTCTTTCTTCGGAACCGCATGAAGTTCTTCCTTACATTCTTTCACTAGCAAAATCAGGGCTGGCCCACTCATCTATCAAAGTTCACCTTGCCGCCATCTCTCGCTTCAGACGCACATCTTCTGGTCCTTCCCTTTGGTCGGCAAGAATAATTAAACAATTTCTCAAATGTCTTTTCAGAGTCTTCCCGCCAGTCAAGCCTCCTCCTCCTCTTTGGCACCTTAACTTGGTTCTTACCCAGCTCATGAAGGATCCCTTCGAACCTATTCACCGAGCGGATTTGAAATTCCTCTCCTGGAAGGTAGCTCTTCTGCTAGCCTCGACTTCGGCTTGACGAATGGGTGAATTGCAGGCTCTTACCATTCAGGAGCCTTTTCTCCAGTTTAAAAAGGGGACAGTGATACTTCGTACCAACCCAAAGTGCATACCGAAAGTGCCTTCAGACTTTCATTTGAATGAGCCGGTCATTCTAAAGACTTTTTTCCCTCAACCTGTTACTCCGGCGGAAAGGGCACTCCACTCACTGGACATTCAGAGGTGCTTAAAATTCTATCTGCAGCGTACTAGAGACTTCAGGAAGTCTCCAACTATTTGTCTCTTTTAGCGCCCCTCGTAAGGGGTTTCCCCTTTCCAAACAAGGGATTGCTCGATGGATTACCAGTGCTATCCAATTTTGTCACAGAGCAGCGGGTAAGCCCCTGGAAGGTCAAGTCTGTGCTCACTCCAC
The DNA here is from genome assembly GCA_963921515.1 of Calotriton arnoldi. Lineage (NCBI taxonomy): Eukaryota > Metazoa > Chordata > Amphibia > Caudata > Salamandridae > Calotriton > Calotriton arnoldi. The sequence goes on along the minus strand of CAWUFW010003461.1, from coordinate 114,602 downwards.
GAGGGCGGTTTCTTCTTCGGCAGCCCTCTTTGCCGGAGTTCCTATCCGGGAGATCTGCAGGGCAGCGACCTGGAACAGTACTCATACCTTTACAAGACATTACTGCCTGGATGCTTCAACGCAGAGTGACACAGCAGTGGGCCAGGGAGTCCTGAGGAATCTTTTTCAGTAGTGGTGAGCTTTCCCTTTCATCCCTCCTTCCATTTTCTACTGTTTTCAGCTTTTGCACATTTTTGAACCTCAGGTGTTTGATTTCTAATGTTTATAAGAATGTTTATTGACCATTGGAGCTCTTATTATCATGAAGGGGCTAATGCTTAGTTCTTTGTTACATGATGATCATGGTTCGAAAAATGTGCTGATAACTGCTGGCTACTCTGATACAAGCATGGGAATCTATGAAAGTTCCAATACTGGAGTAAGAAAACAAGTTACTTACCTGTAACTTTGGTTCTCCAGTATTGGAAACTTTCATAGATTCCCATGCGACCCACCCTCCTCCCCTGGGAAAGCTCAGCCTCTAGCGCCTTCAGTGGTATATTACACAACGGCTACGAAAATCTGAGGCTCCGGGCTTCTCTCAGGAGGGTTCTAAGGGGTGAGGCTGATCTGATTGGTTGTTCACTTTCTTTGGTCTCTTTTACAAAAAGAGATGGATATGTTACAAAACTAGAATGGGCCTAGGCCTGGTTTCTGTTTTGGTAATGGTTTCTATTGCTATTTTATGTATACCAGGGACTCCCATTCCGACGACGGGGAATGATACAAGCATGGGAATCTATGAAAGTTTCCAATACTGGAGAACCAAAGTTACAGGTAAGTAACTTGTTTTCTTCATCGACTTGACCCTTGTGCCTTCCATTTGAACTGATATGAAATGCAACCTAGACGTGATATTTATTACTCATCCACAGATGCGACACAGAACAGCTTCCCAGATGAAGCCCTGTTGCCATAGCCACGCATCTTTAGAGTTCGATATAAATCATTCCCTTGTATTATTGAAAGTGCCTTGTCCACAAGACTGTTTTTCTGTTTTATTAATGGGCACACAGAAAACGGAGAGTTTTGTACTTTTGACTATCCAGACAGATTAACAGCACATTTACCCTGATGCCCCTAGGGCATGATTTACGGCCTCCTGGGCCACCGGGTCCTTCACTAATTTTAACCAGTTTCCAAGGAGCCAAACTGATATGCCATTTATCGCACTAATGCACAACGTGGTTGTCCCTTTAAACTTGCTCAGACATTCAACCCCCCACAGCTAGGATGTTCCCAATTCCTGTGAGTAAACTGGATGTAAAGTCTATTCTTCATTTTCTCCCCTTTTTCCCTCTGCTCACCTCCAAAACACGACACCCACGTGCACTGTCCTGAAACTGTCCACTATTCAGCGGTGAGATGAGTGCGATAGTCCTGCCTAGACGGGAGGAGGGGCCATTGCTCGCTCTGTTGAAAGTAGTAAATTTAAATGATGGCAGTCGAGTCCTGAGCGGAGCACTGGGACTACAGATCATCTATGCAGTGAAGAGATAGCTTGTGACTCGACTCCGCCGTTATTTCAATTTACGACTTTCAATCCAGTCAGCATTCCTCTGTGTGTGTTTGTAGGCGGCGCTGAGAGCTTGGAAGTTGGAGGCAAGCCTTTCATCAAGCCTGCAAAAACATGAGCAGAGGCTGACAAATTAAACAAGTTACAGAGCAAGGAGTAGTGTGATGGCCAACCAAAATGTTCTCTGAGTGAAATTGCCAGAAAGCGTGCTAAGCACACAAAGGAGGGACCACCAATAACAAGCCAGCATTTCTGAATGCCATAGATAACAACCAATTGCAATCGGTGGGTGTGCCAGACCGCATATAAGAGGATACACCAGGTCTTGCAGACAGCGCAAGCACTGTCGAGGCTCGTCCTAAAAACGGATGGTTTGAGCCTGGCAAAAGGTTTATTTTGCCAGGTCACTGTGGCAGTTTAAAGCTACAACACAGGCATGAGTTATGTTTAAAAGGCTACTCAAGTGGATAGCACAATTAGTGCTGCAAGCCCACTAGTAGCATTTAACTTACAGGCCCTGGGCACATGTAATCAGGAGCGGCCCGTGCAGGTAAGAGCGGTGAGGCGTGGGTAGAGAGGTACTCGACAGCCGCCGACGAGGGAATGACGAGGGAATGACGAAGATGACTGAAAATTAAATAAATAATTAATTTTCCGTCGCCGTCATCTGTCAAGTCCCCCCCACCCCGCTCCACTGCTCTTACCTGCACAGGCCGCTCCTGCATGTAGGACCAAATTGCTCGAGACTTACAAGTAAATTAAATATGCCATTTGGGGCCAAGCCAGTGTTACATTGTTTTAAGGGGTGAGCATGTGCACTTTAACACTGATTAGCAGTGGTAAAGGGCAGCAAAAATGAGGTCAGCAAAAATAATGGGAAGAAGGCAAGAAAGTCTGAGGGAAAAGCACCCTAACGGTGACCGTTCTAAGAGGGAGCACTTAAAAATCTGTATAGTACATCATGCTTTTCAATAAAAAATGCCAATTTTATAACCAACATATACTTTGGCAGCCTCTTTGAAGTCTTTAGTAGCCAAGGTTCATTTAATCATCAATATTACAGCCCTGTATCACAGGGTTTTAATGTGTTTATAATTTTATGGTTCTCACTTTTAATTTAATTAGTTTTATTTCCCAGTAAGTAAGGTGTTAATTAAATTTTTAAAGCGCAACGGTTACCTGACAATGTCCTGGCGCTTAGCTCTACAGGCAGGAAGACCGATTTAAATGGAAGACCAGAGTAAAACTAATTGCTAAAAAAACATCTCTTTAACACCTTCCTAAAGGACAGCAAGTCTGGGGAGGCCCAGATATGGAAAGAAAGTTCATTCCATGCCCTGGCAGTGCAGGTGACAAAAATACTACCCCCCAGGTTGCTTTTTTTAATTTTGGCACTATCTCCATCTTTGCTCCTAAGGAGCGCAGGGCTCTGGTGGGGGTATACCAACTAAAACATTGCCTAAGATGGTCTGGTCCTACGTCATGCAGAGCTTTGAAGGCCAAACAGAGTGATTTGAATCTAACCCATTGCCTTATTGGCAGCCAGTGGAGCTTTCTAATTTCTCTTTTGACTGAAGTGTATTTCGGGATTCCTGTCAGCAGCCTAGCTGCCGCATTTTGTAGTAATTGAAGTTTGTTCAAAGTTGCTGCTGAATGTTCAGGTATAAGCTGTTACAATAATCTAGTTTTGATAAAATTAAGGAGGTGATCACTATTTGTTGGCTATCCTGAGTCAATAGGTGTAATATTTTCCTTATCATCCGAAGCGTCTGAAAGGTTGCAGAAGTGACCGCGTTCATCTGATCTCCAAAAGTGAGCTTATTGTCAACTACTACTCCTAGTTTCTTAGCTTTCCTAACAGGTATTGGGAAGGTAACTAATTCCTTTGGCCATCATCTCGGAGACCAGAAATTGGCGTTGTTTCCAAAGATGATCACCTCTGTTTTGCTCGAGTTTAGTTTTAGACAATTTTTCGTCATCCAGGTCTTTACTGACCCCATGCAGTCATGGAATTTCTCACCACTTTCTGATTCCTGATTTGGTAGCAGAGACACCACTATTTGCTTGCCGTCCGCATAGGAAGTTAACTGAAAGCCAAATGTTCTAATCAACATGGCCAGAGATGAAACATACATTAAAAAGAGTGGGACTCAGAGAGGATCCCTGTGGGACCCCACAAGGGAGCGAAAAAGGTTTGGAAATAAACTAGTCTAAGGCCACAGTTTGCTTTCTGTCTGCCAGGAAGGAACGCAGTAACTCACAGGCCAGTCCCTGAATGAGGCATGCCGAAAAACGGTCCATTAAGAGGTCATGGTGGACTGTGTCAAAGGCTGCTGAGAGATCCAACATTATCAAGGCCACATTTCCTCCCCTATCCAATGCCTCCCTGACTTCTTCAGTGCACTTAATAAGCACTGATTCTGTGCTATGGCCTCCCCTAAAGCCAAAATTGTGTTGGGTCTAAAATATCATTTCAGGTGTGGAGGAGCCTTCTAGGTGGTGTGGGAGCAGCTGGACTCTAGTTTGTCAATTTCCTTTTTCCCCTTAGTTTTATCTTAGTGTTTGCTTTAACCAATCCCAATTATTCTGATATGGGCTATATTTTTGAAGTTGCAGCGTGTCTGTACTACGGATGGGTCAGTATCTCTCAAAGGCAAGCCCATCTATACCCGCCTGTGCCTGTCTGCACCTGAACCATACTGAATGCCAGGTAGCCTGGCTCTCTAATGCTCCACAATACGGAGCTGATCACCTACTCAGCTGCAAAGCTGCTCTTTATAAGCCACCGGGTAAGGCAAGGCTTGTTCTCGCTGCTGCTTATATTCAAATTTCTCAGCTCTTTCAGGAAACCATATCTTTTCAAGATGTGTGGCTTCTCCTTTTCCATTTTCTCACACTCCACATCTCGTCTACAAGTACCTCCCTGCTCCTCTCAAAAGACAACTCTGGCTGGCTGCTACCTTACTAATCTTAGATCCCTCCCCAAATATTAGTTATATAGCTTTGATTTTATTGATTCACATAAGTCTGATGTTCGGTTTTAAACTGAAGCATACCTTTGTGACTCCTTAGGCCTTGAACTCGCTGCCTCCATCCCCTAAGCTAACTGATATTATGTCTGGACTGCCCTCTTAGCTCTCAGGGCGACCTCACTATAAGCCACTGCTCTGTTATCTCGTGTACACTTTTTGATAGCATTCCTTTTTCACTTGTTGAATGCATTCTGTTTTCTTTCAAATTCAACCTGACCACCCACCATCATTAGACAGTTTTAACATCTAGATTTCTTTGGCCGTAGACTTGTTGCCTTCTGCACCATGGTATAGGTATACAGTGGAACTTCATATATCTTCATAAAATTCTTGAATGGTGGTGTAGGGAAAATTGTAACCTCGAATCAAAAATAATTTATTGTGCAACTATAAAAAAAAGAAAAGTTATAAACGTCTTATCAGAGTAGTTTGCACCACTTACTATGCAGCCAGGTTTGATGCATCTAATAAATTATCTCGTAAAATGGAATTATTAGGAGCATTGTTTGAACGACTTGATGGTGCAGTTGTGGAACAAATTTCTTAGGGTGCGGCAGGCTCCATTCGTCCAGTTAGAGAAGGATCAGGGATCTTGGGCGGGGGTAAAGTCCGAGTTCTGAGCTATTGGTGTATTCAGGAAGGGGAAGGTAGTAAAACAGTTTTTGGTGGCTAACTGATCCTAGACATCCAGAACTGTTCTCGGTGTGGCTTCATAAGCCCTCTTGGAGCAAGCAGCCTGGGACAATGGCAAGCTACTGCCCTGTCCATGTGGAACCAGTGTTTCTCTCTCTTTCCCGTGCCGCCCACTCTGAAATAAACCAAAGGTGAGTAGCCCAGTAGTATTCCAGGAGATTGGGGCAGGTGAGACCCCCCCTTTTCCTTTAGAGCATTTGATGTTTGTTTGATATGCGTTGTTGCTTCCTGTTCCAGATAAAGTTACATAATCTCTTATGTGGATTGATGATATCTGCTTCCAGAATGGATGTGGGAAGAGATTAAAAGATATATAATAGGTGTGGCAGGGCGGTCATTTTGACCACGTTAATCCTACCAAGTCATAAGAGGTAAAGTGGTTGCCATCTCTGCAAGTCCTCAAGGATGTCTTGGCTGTTGCGCTTCCAATTAGTATTCGACCACTCTTTGAGCCGGGGGTTGGGGGGAGGGGGGTGATCTGGAGGCCTAAGTATCGCAAAGATGTTGAGCCCAATGGAATAGGGCTTGTGCTTGCAGGGCTGGTAAGTCCTGTTGCTTTATTGTGAGGACTAGCATCGAGGATTTGTCTTTGTTAATTCTAAACCGAGAGACTAGTTCCAAGCAGTAGCATTGCTGGCAAGCAGTCCGGCGAATTAGTTAGGGTGCAGAGGATGTCTTCTGCGAACAGACTTAGGGGCAGATGTATCAAGCATTTTTGAGTTCGCAAGTTTTTGAGTGCGCACGCAAAAATTGCTTTTCCGATGCAGCAAACCTAATTTTGTGATTCGGTAACCTGTTACCGAATCGCAAAATGGGTTTGCGATTCGGTATTAGGAAGGGGCGTGTTTAGGGCGTCCCTTCCTAATACCGAATCGCATCAGTATGTATGAATGTTTTGTGACCGCAATTGCGGTTGCAAAACATTCGCATTTTACCACCTACTTCATGTAGGTGGTAACCCATTCGCAAATGGGAAGGGGTCCCCAAAGGACCCCTTCCCCTTTGTGAATGTTTGTAAAACTATTTTTAAGAGCAGGCAGTGGTCCCACAGACCACTGCCTGCTCTTAAAAAATGAAAAGAAAACTTTTCATTTTTCGTTTTGTAAAGCATCTCGTTTTCCTTTAAGGAAAATGGGCTGCTTTACAAAAAAAAAGATTGCATTATTTAAAAGCAATCACGGACATGGTGGTCTGCTGATCTCAGCAGGCCACCATTCCGTGATTTTTGCGATTCCTAGGGGGTCGCAAATTGTGACCTACCTCATTAATATTCATGAGGTAGGTCATTTGTGACCCCTTAGGAATCGCAAAAGGTGTACTATACACCTTCATATATTGCATTTTGCGATTTCTTAATTGCGAATCCTTGTGATTCACAATTAGGGAATCGCAAAATGCTAGCTACATACATCTGGCCCTAAGTTTATGTTCTGTGTCCCCAAAGGGGATGCCCGTGATTTTGTGGTGCTGTCTTAATGTCAGGGCTCCACCACGAGGGCGAACAAGAGGAGGGAGACGGGACACCCCTGTCTCCTTTCCCTCATGAGTTTGATTGGGGCTGTGTAGTGACTGTTGACCCTTTGTCCCCCTTATCATAAAACCTCTGCCCCAGTGTTATTAAGGCCCTTTCTGCCCTATTAGTCCTGTGTGTTTTCAGCTGGTCACGGAGAGTTGCAACTGTACGTTTGAGGGCTCGTGTGGGGGCACGTATTTCTTCCCCCTGTGTCCTTAATCCCTTCAATGAGTTTGTCCTCAACAAGACGTGATTCCCTTACTTTGTCGTTGGCTAAGGAGGTCGGAACCTCTTATAGTAGCCTTGAATGTGTCCCAGGGTGTATGCAGTGACGCATTCTTGGGTCGTGTTATGCTCGAAGTATTCAATGATTGCAGTTTACCTGTTGACAGGGTTTTTGAGAAGTTGTGGATCTAAACGCCAGCAGGGTGGACCCTCTTTTGGTGGCCAAGGTGTCTTGGTTTCTTTCCAGACGAGAGCTACATGGATGTGGTCAGATATGGATATGTCGGACATAGAAGCTGACTCTATAGTAGGCAGGAGCGATTGTGTGACCAGGATGTGATCTATCCGGGAGTAGGATGAATGCACGTGTAAATAAAACAAGTAATCCCTCTTGTCAGGGTACATATAGCGCCAGGCATCTGTCAGTCCCAGTTCTGTGATCTCTTTCTCGAAGAGCGCAGACGTTTCTCCAGTTCCCTGATAAATGTGAGTTTGCCTGTCCTTCTCCAGATCCCAGACTAGGTTGAAATCGCCCCCAACTATGGTATGCACAGTGACCGTCTTCAACCGTTGTGGCAGGAGGCTGCGGAGATAACTGTCTTGTGCCGAGTTCGGGCATAAACTTTAAGGAGCATAAGCGTGGTCTTCCCTAGGGAAACATGAATTTGATAAAGCAGCCTTTATGGACTCTAATAACTAAGGAGTGTTTTTTCCCTGTATGTGGTTTACATAGAATAGCTACCCCTGCAGTCTTGTGGAGGGAGAGGCCCAGCATTGTTGAGGGTATGTTGCATGTGCTTCTGATCTGCTTTATGGAGATGGATTTCCTGCATCAAAATGATGTCTGCGCTATGTTGCAAGTGATAGCCCTACATCTGACTGCGTTTGATGGGTGAATTCAGCCCCTTTACTTTGAGGGTCAGGAGTTTCATTGTGTGTGTGGGTGGGTGGGTGGGTGGGAGGCCACCCCAGTGTGCGTATTGTCTGTCATGGCAGTATCTGGTTGCAGTAGAGATATCGTAACGAGCAAGTGCCATTACCTGGGTGATGGGTGCAGTACAAGGGGATAGAGACTAGGGAGAGGGTGAGAAAGGCTGAACAGTAGACATTTGTAAGGTAAGAGAGGCCAACAGGGACAGTCCATGTGTGGTCAGTCCAGTGGTTCTGTGGAAATCTCCAAGAGAGTCCTCTCGGAGTCACCCTCGAGCTTGTGTCTTTGTAGTCCGTAACTCCTTTCCGAACTGGAACTCCCATCAACAAGGACCTAAGAATGTAAGTGCACAAGAGAGGGGAGATGTTATGCGTTACCCCTCGGCCTGCTCCTCACCCAACATTCCAATGTTGCATCCCCATCCTCGGGAGGACTCTCCTTCCTGGCTCTATGTGATCTATGGGATGTCACCATTGACCTCCTCAGGGAACAGAGTGGGTTCCTGTTTCAGCTTCATGAGGTGCGAGATAATGTCCGCCTTGGCCTCCTCCGTTTGTGTGTCTTGGGGTTGACAGCTTCTAAAGCTGCGCCGCACTGTCTGCCATACTGGTTGCTGATGCTGTTCCAGTGGGTCTGGACCGTTGACCCCATCTGAGGGTATATCCAGCAGTGGCTGGGCCTCTTCTGGAGTTCTCACTTTGCAGCATTTTCCAGCCCATTGCAGTGTTAGACTGAAGGGATGGCCCCATTACCACACTCACATTGGCTATTGGTACATTATGCCTCACCTAATATGGCCACAACGCTCAAGTATGATGACATTGTTCCCTGCAACGGGTGTTGTGTAAACTACGACTTTGACATAGTCCTCCAAGGTTTGCTTTCCCTCCCACAGGTGACCTAGTGAACTTTTTTAAATACACAATGCTGACGGTCAAAGACAGGTGATGTTGTTGTAGCTCCACAGAACCTTATCCAATACATTGTTGAAATTGCTTTTGGGTTACTAACAATCCCTATAAAGGGATCAGGGGCACGGTGGTTACAAACACAAACCTATTTCGTTATTCACAGTATCACACACACATACTGCACTAAGTATAATAGAAACTTTAAATGACGAGCCTTTATTATGACAGGAGTAACCTGTTTCTAAGTACATCTATAACAACTACACAGGATATCATAAAAACAGCATGCAGGCACGTTGCGAGCAACAAGAATAAAATGAACATTTCTAACATGGTTAAAATGTAATCTAAAACCTAACACCCTAAGACATTCTTGTGTGTGCTACACTGAGAGAGCATGGAGAGCAGGGCAACTTGCAATCTAGACTTTCTTAGGGAGAAGCATTGCACTACCTTTCTGACAACAAAGACTGTCATTATCAGAGGAGGAATGAAGGCAGTGTTCCCTGGGAAGGGCACACATGTGCTGTGGTAGTACCCTTCTTCTGGGACTTGGCTTTATCACCACTGAGGAAGATGTGGCATCTTCCGGGTGCTCCGCCAATAGGTGAGACCGTCTTCTGGCAGTACCTCAGGTGATAGTCTAGCTAAAGGACTTCTTGTTGAAGTGGTCAAATGGCAGTCCTTGTATACTAAATTGACGTAAATTCCCTAAGGTCCGGCTCCATTCGGCCAGGATCCCCACTCCATCTCGGACAACACTTCTCTCAAATACTGCCAACTCACTGGCATATCTATTATGAACAATAAAAACATGAATGTCATCTGCCCTTATATGTAGAACTGAGAGAATGTCAAGTCATTCTAATAATGACCTATATTATAGCACCTGATGCGACACCCAGTCTGAAGCAAGTGTTCCCTTAGGTATATGTCGGGGCCATCTAGGAACGTCCTTACTTAATTCATCAAAGAGGTGTAGTCTGAACTGATGTTCCCTAGTCTCCCATTGTCTTAAAGATATGTCTAGGACCCTTTCCCTGCCATCGGTGTTCTGTATATAATAAATTCCTGAAAATATGTCAAAGGTTCTTCATCCTCAATAATGTTTAGTATTTTAGGACCACCACTCGATCCCTTAGGTAGAAAGGCACTTCGCCCCAGGTTATCCAGCAAGATACCGTCAGAAGACTATCTTGGTTATTGCTTACACTCAAAAAAGATGATGTACCTTGCCTGAGGCTGATAAAAGCTGAGGGAGACTGCTACCACACCGTATATTTGCATTTTGCAGGGAACGCATCCTTCACAGCTCTTCCGATAACGACATTCTGAGCTGTCATCAAGGTATGCAGTGCACAGCTTCTCCCTAAGAAACTCTAGACTGCAAGTTACTCTACTACAAGCTCTCCTGGTAGTTCATAGAAGTAGTTTTTAGGGCGTTGGTCTTTTAGATTAATTTTAGCCACGTTAGAAATGTTCATTTTATTCTCTTTAAATTTCTCATTGTTGACAATATGCCTTCTTGCTGTTTTTATTTTAGATGTACTTAGAATATGATGGAGTCTTTCAGCTGCAGAATCCTTACCTTTGAATATTCCCACACTGGATCTGGAAGATTTTCGAGCAGTACGCCTGCACGCCGGTAGGTGGCGTCGTTTGGCTGTGCCACTGCATCGTCCTGCTGGAAGTAACATGAATGGTTCCTATATAGGCAGCACCTTGGCGCGCTGATGTTAGTTATTTCGTTTCTGCGCCAGATAGCGCTGATCCGGATTAAGCTACCCTTCAGTAATTTTTTGACTGGTCTTTTTCAACTTTTTGTCAACCTTTTTTCTGAGGTTTCATCTCCTGGTATGAGGATGTAACCCAAGAAACTAGCTGGTTTCAAACCACGTGGGGCCTATCACAGGCAAATGTTGGTAACAGACTGCACTTGGTATGTTTGGGGTGCCTGGAGCTGGGACACGACTCCAAGGCATATGAGGACTTCTCTGCCATGCACCCAAAGGCACTGAGGGAGCAATTCTTAAAGCTCCTCGCTGTTTGATGTCGATGGACCCGCAATGCTTGAGGTCCCATTCGCATGAGTTGTCACATGACCTTTGCAGAGCCCCTCCAGACATTCCTCTTCGCACTCAAATTTATTGGGGCAGTCCTACAAACACAAGAAGTCCAAACATTCTTCGACTTCTCAGCATCAGACGTGATGAGGGAACATCTGCACTCCAAGGCCCCGCAAGTTGGTGGGGTCTGAACCTTTGTCTGCTCCGCGCTTCCCCAATTTTTCTGGAGCCAGAGCGACCCCACCCAGCTGAAGGAATTTTATGAGGCCAGGCTCTTCATTTATGGGCGGCCTGGCCCCTCTGGGTCGCCTTTTGGCCCCATGGGTGCGGGAGGGGTCCTCACTGGGACCATGCCGGTGGGTCCGCCCTCGGTGTCAGTTGGGCCCCAAGAATTCCTCTCTGGATCTAGAGCGGAGCCCCCGACAAGACCGAGACCTTCCTCGGCACCTGCTCCGGTGCCGACTCCTCCGGCGCCGCTGACCCCTCTATGCAATGCCATCCCCATCGTCCTACCCAACTCGGACGCGGAGCTGGATGGTCCGCCGCCGACCCAGGACATCCTCCCTGGAGCAGAGCCAGTACCTTATTTAATGGATAGGCCTGGGTAGGGAGATGTTTGGCATGGCTCTGTGCACCCTTATGGCGAAGACCCAGTTGGGGAGGACAACTGTTATGAGGAATTTGGTGAGTCTAGTGGGTTGGACACCTCACCTTACACTGGCTTGGTTTCCCCTACTGTGGAATCCTACTTTATTTTGTGTGGAGTTCATTCTGTTCTTGTAGTCTTGTCCTGTGATACTCAATGTTGATAAGGCCTGGCCTGTGGAACATGCGGAAAAAGTAATATGACCAAATGCTGAAAGTTGATTGCACAGATATTATATAAACCCCTTTTCTGATGGATACATCTACCTGTAGATTCCTCACCTTTTGAATTACCCCTTGCGCAGCATTCCACTGAAACTTTTTTCATAGCTCTCTCACGACCATGAGGACATAACAATGGAACGGCTCCACTCACGACTCCGCGTGACGTCATCGGAGCCATAAGAAGAGCTCGTGGGCGTGCTGACGTCAGTTCCCTTTTTTACGTGCTGTTGACGAATACGTTTTTCTAGGACTCTCCATTTCTTTGTAGTCTACATTCTTACAGTTGTCTGAAAACTGTTTCTGTGCGATGGCTACTCAGAAGAAGCCTGGTTTTAAATCCTGTAGGGAATGTGGGGGCCATATGTCTGTCACTGACCCTCACGAGGATTGCATTTGTTGCCTGTCGTCTGACCACGAGATCGAGGGATGCTCTGTGTCGTCGGATGAATCCGAAGGCCCTCAAAGAGAGGGAAGCAAAGTTGTTTATGTCCCGTGCGAGGAAGGAGAAGAGAGGCGGAAGAGGACTAAGTCAAGGTCGAAGTCGCCGACTACACACACACACTCACTCACTCACTCTCACACACTCTCACACACTCTCACACTCACTCTCACTCTCACACACACTCACTCTCACACACACACACACACACTCACTCTCACTCACACTCACACTCACACACACTCACTCACTCTCACTCTCACACACACACTCTCACACACACTCTCACACACCTCTGTCGTCCAAAATGCACAAGAGAAAGCGGCATCATGGGTCCAAGCTTCGCTCTTCGAAGGACAAGTCCCCGGTCCTGCGGCATCATAGGAAGGATGACATCTCGCCTTCTCTGCAGGTGATTCCAGTGCATTCTCCGGCGCCGAGGGACTCTTCGGCGCCCAGGGAAGTGTGTCCTTCACCTCCAGCCACTCCGATCCTAACTCCAGTGTCTCCGGCGCCGCAGCCAGAACCCGCCTTACGACCGAAGTCTATTCCAGATCAGGCGGTTCCGGATCCGTACCCACCTTTTCCTGCTCCAGGTGCGGATCCATCATATTTTCTTAATGCAATGTATGGCATGTTTTCCAGTGCGGTTAACCCATCCGGCGCGCCTGGTGGCCCCGTGGGAATGCTTTCCTATAATTTGGCCGTTCCCCAACATTATGCCCAAGCACTCTTCATGCCTTTCATGCCGATGACTCCGTCTTGGCCTCTCCCGACGCCGAGGTACTCGACGCCGATCTCGTCCCAGGAGGGAAGGATGGACTATTCTCCGGCGCCGTCTTGACTTCGTGCGGTGCCGCCAGCCGCTACTTAAGGTCCTACATCGACGCCGGCTCTGAGATCACCCGCGCCGCGTCTGGTGCCGCGGACGCCGATTCCGAAGATGCGTTCGAGGAGGGAGGCTCAGAGGCTTCTGGAAGAGGAGGAATTCCAGGAGCAGCAGGAGCAAGCTGAGGAAGGAGATGCTGGATCCTATGGATGACTTTGAAGGGCTGCAAGTGGCCAGTGGGCTGGACACATCGCCAGAGTGGGAGCTCTCGTCTCCTAAAGCTATTCCTTCTTAGGAGGTGGCCTCATACCATTCAGTCATAAGGAAGGCGGCTGACCTTCTGGTTTTACAGTTGCCCACTGCGGAGGTCAAGTCTAACATACTAAGTGAGGTACTTCACTCCCCTTCATCAGCGGTGCAACCTTTGCTTCCGGTCAACGAAGCTTTGACAGAACGAATTTTGGAGGTTTGGCAGAAGCTGATGTCTGCCCCAGCTGTAACCAGAAGGCTGGCAAGGCATTATAAGGTTGCGCCTGGGGATCCAGCATTTTTGTCGTCTCACCCTTCGCCTGAAAGCTTGGTGGTTTAAGCTTCGTGTTCCTCTAAGCAATCCGCAGGTTCCTATCCCTCCACACCGGGGGATAGAGATTCCAAGAAGCTGGAACAGTCTGCTAAAAAGGTGTTTTCATCGGCCAGCATGGCTTTGAAGTCAACTAATGCCACGTTCCTTGTGTGGGCGTTATATCCATGCATTGATGGACTCAGCTAAGGAGGTAATACCTAAGCTGCTAGAGGATGTTCTGGTTCACTACGCAGAGGTGCTGTCAGACACTCCGGCTGCAGCCCGTCAGGTGATCCAGTCCGGGCTCGATACGGCTGACTCCATTGCCAGGGTAATGGGCTCTTCGGTGGCAACTAGGAGGCACGCCTGGTTGAGAGGATCAGGATTCTCTCCGGACGTTCAGGCCAAGCTGTTGGATTTTCCCTTTGAATGCTCTAGAATCTTTGGGACCAAGGCGGACTCAGCTCTGCAACAATTTAAGGATAGCAGAGCTACCGCTAGATCCTTAGGCTTGCAATCCCAGCATAGGCATTTTGGATACCGGAGATTTCGGGGCTTTGGGAAGGCTGCTCCATTTTGGGGCCAACCGCAGCAGCAACAACAAAACCCACTGTATAGATCATACAAAGGGAAGGGAAGAGGTCTTCTGCAAGGGTCTGCTCGCCAACAGGTTTCCTCCTCCTGCCCCCTCCCCCCACTGGCTCCGCAGGGAAGCAGCTCTAGATCCCCCATCTTGGAGCATGTTGGACCCGTGGGAGGTCGGGTGTCCCATTTTCTACAAAATTGGAAATCTGTTACATCAGATCTTTGTGTTTTGAATCTTGTAGAAGATGGGTACGCCCTTCCTTCCTGGGAGTTTCCCCCCTCCTTTCCCCCCTTGTCAGGGTTGGTGTTCGGAGGACCATCTGTTGCTTCTGTAGCAGGAGGTTGTGTCTTTGCTTCAGAAAGGTGCAAGAGAGGTTGCTCCGGAGCAGGAAAGTGGTCAACGATGCTACTCCCGGTATTTCCTGATTTCCAAAAAGGATGGCCGTTTGAGGCCGATCCTAGACTTCAGAATCTTGATTTTTGGGAAAGTTCAAGATGTTGAACCTGGCTCAGGTTTTACTGATGCTGCAGGAAGAAGGCTGGATGGTGTCGATCGATTTACAGGATGCGTATTTTCACATTCACATCCTGAAGTCGCATCAGAGGTATCTCCATTCTACGGTGGGATCTCTGCACTACCAGTTTGCGGTCCTTCCGTTCGGTCTTACTTCAGCACCTCGGGTCTTCACCAAGGTGATGGCAGTGGTAGCGGGCACATCTCAGACAGTCGGAGATTCCTGTTTTCTCCTATCTGGACGACTGACTGCTCAAAGCAAGGTCGCCAGAGATGGTGCTGCATCATTTGCAAGTGACAACAAGATTGTTGTTCGACTTGGGTTTTTCGATAAATGTGCCCAAACCTCACCTAGTGCCCTCTCAGCGCTATCTGTTCATAGGGGCAGTACTGGACACTACTGTGAGTCGTGCCTTCCCGCCTCCTCAGAGGATTCTGGACATACAGGCTATGATTCCACTGTTTCAAAATAGAGCGGCTGTTCCAGTCCTGAAAGTGCAACATCTGCTTGGTCTGTTCGCTTCCTGCATACTGTTGGTCAACCATGCACGCTGGCACATGAGGGCACTCCAGTGGTGCCTCCGCAAACAGTGGTTTCAACACAACGGAGATCTCGGGGAGGTGGTCAGAATCTCCAGAGACACTGCAGAGGAGCTGTCTTGGTGGAGTGTTCCAGGCAACCTGTCTCAAAGGAAGCCTTTTAAACCCCATCAGGGGTGTGGAATTTTCCAAATAATCTAGTTGTCCAAGGGACAAAATGCCACTGAGATCTACATGTCCTGTAAAATCCACTTGTCCCACCTACTCCCGTCCCACATCAAACATAAGGGCTCCGGCTGACAAACATTAACCCAATTTCCGTTTTTATACACATTTAAAAATAAATAAAGATAAGAAAATAAATGGTTTTCTATCTGTATGTATCTGTAAAAATCAGTAAAAACGGAAAACAGGGAGCTTTAATTATGAAGAAAAAGTTAGCTTTGGTGAAATAAAACATTTGCCTAAGATCACACAATTTAAGCATGGAAGCCATTTTTTTAATTTATCAAGCAAGGTTCTCTTTCACAAAGAGGAATCTAAATAGTTCCAGACCGTCAAGAATTCTGCAACATCACAAATAGCAGATAACTACTGTAAATAAACTCTGCACTCAAGAAGGATGTTGCACAATGTCACAACTAATGCACAACTAATTGCAACCAGTACTTACTTAACTCATTGCTTAAAAAAAAAAAAGATCATGATCACTAATAATGAACATCTGTCGCCAACAAGCCACACCTATCCAGAATACTGGACTATCCCAGAGCATGCAGACATATCACAAATAACGGACAGACAAACAATATCCACCTGCTTCAAGTAAGACTGTAGATACAATGACCAAAAGAATCCAGGACTATGATTAAATAATATAACGTGAACGTGCATTTGCAGAGCTATTTGAGGCAGAACTGAAGTGCATTAAAGAGCTATTCATAGAGGCCCGGCCCCCCTGTTTCACACAAGTCAGAGTAATCTAGTTGTGTGTTCATTGGCAGAGGCTCTGCATATGTGTATAAACTAGTGCATACCAAATTAACACAACACCAGATTTGATGTACTGCTGCCAAGTGAATTCAGCATTTTCTCTTCTTCTTTAATGATAGTACCCTTCATATCTTCCTCACCACCTCCTGATTTCACTTGTTTCTAAATATCCTAGCCCGAGTTATTTTAACACTTGACTACACTTGCATATGACCTTGAGACTGAGAGTGCATTTCTAATGAAAGAATGACATTTTTTTTGCAGTTTAATAGCGCAAACTCGACCTGAACGTATTGGAGTGCTTTACATGAGCGCCAGTTATATTACACAACTTGGACACGTTCATTTATTTCTAACTGTAGCACTATTTGCAGCTGCACGAGAAATCATATTAAATGATATGTGAACTTATGCAGAGTCTGCAGAGGGGACATTATTCTGGCAGACGCCGATACAATAATAAGACGATCATTGTAGTTTTCAGAATGAAAACCAAGGTTTCTGCTAGAGGTAAATCAGGTGCCTCCCTGTGACCCCGTCACCCGCCTTAGGCATTCTCTGCTATGCTCGGAGCGCGGCGCGGCTGAAGTTGCAAAGTAAAACGATGTGTGGCTCACTGTGACAGTGCTCCTTGCACTCAGTTAGGCAGCGCCCTTCCGTACCACATAAGCACACGCCCGCAGTTAACTTTATGCCAATGTAGATCACTCAATGTCACTGCATGCGCTTTCCTTTCCTCGCGCCTCCACCTTCGCTTTCTACGTCTGAGGTTTTTAAACAGCTACTGTAGGCGCTCTTCCTTCTCCCTTCAGTGCAGCGCTGCCTCACTTTATCGCGCCGGTACATACAAAGCTGATTGCAGCCAAAACACAAGCACCCCTAGAGATGCCTCCTTGGTGGTGGAATTGGAGAGCCTTTCGTGACCATCATCAGCAGAAATACGGACTTCTAACGTGACATCTAATCCCGGTCACAAAGAGCTTTTTGCCTTCAGCATCAGCACAGCGAGGCGGCAAATTTCACTTTCGCTTTTCAAAAACAAATGTATTTTTAACCCCGCATTCAGATGAGTCTGAAGTCCTGGCATTGATGTGGTGCAAGATATGTGCCTTGCCCATGCCGCCCGCAATGAACTTTGAAGGGAACAGTTCTCCTGAGGCGCCGCTGCAGCTTAAAAGAAAATGCGCACAACGGGCTAAATTAAGCCCGAAAAATAGGCACTGGCCAACTGAGCATTTTCTCACACAAATGGGAAAGATATCGCCCTTTTGTGAGGGAAATTGCCCAATCTGTGTCACACGTCTGGTGTGAAAGGGAGTTTTAATCCACTCTGCACACCAATGGAAAAGTGCGGTCGGCAATTAGCAGCAATGAGAGCGCGCGCTTTCTGCAGCCACACTGACGCCGCATTAGACACGGTCCATCAGCAGGCTGACAAGTTCTATTTCAATATTTCAGAGCAATCTGCATGCAAGCTCAGCAAAATAACACTGTAGCAGTGCTATGGCGGGCACTATAGTGCTTATTTTACCTGAATCTATAATTGCCTCACTCGCGGCAGTCCGGCAGTCCCGAAGTTCAACTGCTTGCTGAGACTGGGGTGACGTTTCACTCCCCAGCCAATCACTGGCTAGAGCCCAGTGAAGTCATGGGCTGCTGGCCAATCAGAGGCCTCCAAAGGCTCTCGGCAAGCTTTGATGATTGGCTGTGAGCCCCAGAGTGCTCACAGCCTGTTTTATTTCCGTGATTTAATGTCTACTTGTCCGTCGGACAAAATAGACATTAAATCTTCTTGCCCGATGATAAAAACAACATGGTTCGGGCGTCGGGCGATATGATTCCCCCACCCCTGCCCCATTCTCCGGTGGCCACAGTGATAACGGATGCCTCCACTCTAGGGTGGGAAGCTGATCTGGGGGATCTGGAGATCAAGAGCCTTTGGTCTCCAGAGGAAAGATTGCTTCACATCAATCTTCTGGAACTGCAGGCGATAAGTTTTGCCCTCAAGGCCTTTCTTCCCTCCCGTCGCGGTCAGTCAGTTCAGCTCCTGACGGACAACACTACCATGATGTGGTACATCAACAAGCAGGAAGGAGTAGGGTCGTATTGTCTCTGCAGAGAGGCTCTGCAGCTCTGGTCCTGGGATCAGGACCACCAGATTTGCATAATTGCAAATCATTTGGCCGGGGTGCTGAATGTACGTGCGGACAGTCTCAGTCGGCAATTCTCGGCTGATCACAAGTGGCGTCTTCATCCGGAGGTGGTCCACCACATTTTCAAGATGTGGGTGTTTCCTCGATTAGACCGGTTTGCCACTCACGAGCGCTGCCCCTTGTTCTGCAGTCTCCAGTATCCGATGCGGGGAGCGTTGGCAGACGCGTTTCAACTAGATTGGAGCTTTCAGCTTCTTTACGCGTTTCCTCCCATACCCTTGATTCCTCGGTTTCTGAGGAAGATTCGCCAAGACTGGACTCAAGTCATAATGATCGCCCCGGATTGGCCAAGAAGGGTGTGGTACACAGACTTTCCTCACCTCTCATCGCACCCTCCGCCTTGTCTCCCTCTCAGGGCAGACCTCTCGTAATCGTAGGGGGAGGCTCTACACCCCCACTTCCAGAGCCTGCACCTTCATGCCTGGAGATTGAATAGGGCAACCTGAGTTCTTTCTCTCTCCCTCCGGAAGTGGTGGATGTTATATTATCGGCCAGAAGACAATCCACCAAATCTGTCTATTCCAATAGGTGGGCCAGGTTTGTTAAATGGTGTGGAGAGCGTTCAATTTATCCTTTAAAGGCCCATTTGTCTGATGTTATTAGTTTTTCTCTTTCTTTGGCTCATAAGGATTGTGCTGCAGCGACTAAGGGCTACTTGTCGGCCTGGTCACCCTTTCTTTGTTTGCCAGACCAACCATCGTTGTTTAAGTCTCCCATAGTCATGAGATTTATTAAGGGTCTCTCTAATAGATTTCCTCCCACTCCTTTTATTATGCCTCCGAGGGATTTAAATTTAGTTCTTACTTTCCTAATGGGGTCTCCTTTCGAGCCTCTACATAGTTGTCCGTTGAGGCTTCTCTTGTTCAAAACAATTTTTCCGATTGCGATTACCTCTGCCAGGAGGGTTAGTGAGCTGCAGGCTATTAGTTCTAAGCCTCCTTTCACCTCTATCCATGCAGATAAGATGGTTCTCAGAACCAGAGCTGCTTTCCTGCCTAAGGTGGTTACTCCTTTCCACTTATGGCAGTCCATCACCTTGCCCACTTTCTACCCTCACCCTCCTAAGGAGGAGGAGAGACTTCACCGCCTGGACCCTAAGAGGGCAGTCAGCTTCTACCTGGACAGAACCAAGGACTTCAGGCTGGACAACCAGCTCTTCATTGGTTACGTTGGAAAAATGAAGGGCAAGGCTGTCAACAAGCGAACTCTGTCCAGGTGGATCATCTTATGCACTAAGATCTGCTTCACCTTGGCCAAGGAGGAGCCGCCTGAAGGTATTAGAGCTCATTCCACTAGTCTTCTTCGGATTTGACTAGAGGTGTCCATGTTGTATAGATCTGCAAAGCGGCAACTTGGGTCTCCCTCCACACTTTGGCAAAGCATTACTGCTTGGACTCGGAGGTGAGGAGGGACAGCCACTTTGCACGCTTTTCGGTGTAGGTAGGCGGGCACCCTCCTCTGGGAGCGATACTGCTTGGGGATTCAATTTAAAAGGTGAGGAATCCACAGGCAGATGTATCCATCAGAAGAACAAGTTATCCAGTATTGGGGTATCTTTCATAGATTTACATGCTTGAATCATTCCCCGTCGTCGACGTGGGAGTCCCACAGTAATATAAATAAAGCCGTAATTAAAGAACTTCCATAGGCTGTCATGGAGGCAACCATGCATTTAATAGCCTACCTCCTTTTCTAAAAAAGACAACACTTAAATACAACCAATCAGTAACCAGCACCCTCTAGAACCTTCCCCAAGAGAGGCTGAGTCCCTCAGATTTTCACCGCACGTCGTGTGTTAAGGGAGTCTGCTCTCAACATTTCTCTCAGATAAGTCTCATTTTTCTTACTGGACAATGTTTGATAGGAAAGGACCATTTCGTCCTTGTAAATCCTGTGGGGGGAAAAAGGGTTCATATTGATTGCATCTATCCTCATCATGAGGCAAAACAATGTAAAATCTGCCGCTCCTTTTCATCTAAGACTGTTAGAGATAGAGAGGGCAGACTTTTGTTGTGGCTAAGGAAGACTTCAGGAGCATCTTCTGATGAGGAGAGCAACACTTTTTCTAAATCCCATAAGAGGCCCAGGTCGCCTCGGGGTCAGCCTGAGGAGGTCATGAAACACCTTAAAACCTCTCATCTGACCAAAGAAGCTCAAAAAAAGGAGACCAAACCAAATGTCTCCTCAGAGCTAGTCTTGGCACGTCATTCTGGGACTTCTAAGGCAAAATTGGAATCTTCAGGACCTTCCAGGCATAAATCCAGCCACAGATCCTTGTCAGCGTCAGTTCCACCATCAACATCGATGGCGAGCATCAACGCCCCGATATCATTGACATTATCCTTACTGTTGACGAAGGCCTCAGCGTTGAGGTTGTCATCGTTGACGCCGGCGACGACGACAGCATTACCGTCGACGACAGCTCTACCGGTGACGAAGGCTCCACCGTCCGGGTTATGTAGGAGAGACAGGAAGGGAATTTAGAACCAGGTTTAGTGAACATAAATCTGCTATAAGAAACAAACGAAGAGGGGCTCCTCTTGTGGAACATTGGCAAGACAAAAAACATCTTGAATCTGACCTCAGATGGATTATTTTGGAAAAAGTACATAACCCTAAAGATAATAACATCAATGGCCTTAGAGCCAAAAGAGAGGTCTTTTGGATATACACCCTGCAAACTGTGACCATGGGACTGAATGAATATTTACCCTGGCAAAATGCCTTATTGTAAATTTTATTCCTACACATTTTACATCTATGAAGGTTTTTCATTTCAGTCGTATAGTCCAAGATTCGGGCCCTGGTATTCCTTTTTTTCCCACAGACAGCTATCCATCTTATTCTTAGGGCAGGTGAGTAACTCCCCCCTCCCTTAGATTCCTATCTGACTCGGGCTAAATAGGATTTTTACCCCATTCATGGCGCCTGTTATACTCGGTAATCCCATTCCATTCAGTTCCGAGGAAAACAAGGTTCATACTTCCACCATGGCGCCCGTTTTTATCTAGCGATGTATTTCTGTAGATCCAACAGTCTTTGTTCTCTACATCGATCTTTATGTGATATTCTTCATTTGTAATCCTTAATTTTAATGCACCTGGGAGTAGCCTGCTTTTATAGTTCCATCGATCTTTATTAGAGTTTCTTTATTTGTTAATTCAAAAAAATGTTTTGGCTCCTGGGATTAGCCCGCCTTAACTATAGCGGTTAGATCTTTTTGCGTGTAGGTATCAGTCACCTAGTCTTTGCTAACAATTTCCACTGTGTTATGATGGCTTCAGTCGACTCTGCTGCAATTCCAATATGGCGCCCGTTTTCACGCGTTGTGCCTACAAGTTCATCTTGCGCACTATATTTCTTCTGCCATTAGCTAGCAGATTCAGGTGTGCCTGGTTTTTGAAAGCGTATTTATGTACCACGAATCCGTTGGTACGTGTTGACTCTGACTTCGGCAGAGACCTTCCCCGTCCGGCTGACTCGGATACGACGTCAGCATAGATCGAACATCGCTCGGCTCATTTGTTGAACGGAGGTACGTGCACTTATGCTTCAAAGTACTCTTAAATAACTGCACTGATTTAGATTTTCCCTAGCAATCTAGTGATATCTTTATCACACTTATTTATTCTGGGTCCCATTTAGATCTGGCCTTGACTCAATGCGGGGGTCTATACCATGGCTAGTTATACTCTCGGCCTATTATTGTTGTAACCACGACACCCAGATCTAGATGTATTGCCATTCTGCCTTGTAGCGTTATTTTACTCCCTCGTACTTTACTTTCCCCCCCCCCCAGAATCGGCCATAAATGTATTTGGGGATTCGAACTAAGGCCAGCCATCTTACTGGTTTAGCACTACCGATATCTACATATTTGAATTGTCATCTGTAAGTATATGGGGTTTATGCTTCCGCTTTATCCTACTTTCCATTCCTCCCATGCCAAAGCATGGCGTTTGGTCGTTGCTGGCTCTATTTACTTTCCTCAATCAGACCAATTGTATTTATTTTCCGTTCTTTTTATTTTAGATGTTTCATCAGTCCGTGTGAAGCTTACGTCATTCTCTTATTTTTGCTGAAATCTTATGTGCAATTCCAGGGATTTCTGCTGTTGAGCCACACCAGAATTCCCTCTTCTGGTAAGGGCTTTACCTTGTTTTTGGACTTTGGGTATTTGGCCCACTCATTTAAGGACTATTTCTTCTTATACTTAGGTGTTTATCTATATACCAGCAGTTTTGTTCTTGTCATCCCGCTATGAGAACCATTGAATATTCTACATTCCTTTTGTGACATCTTTCCTATTTTTTATTCATAGTATTCTCCAAATCCCCTTTTATTTTATTTGATGCGTAACCCTCTTGAATTTATTTACACATCTTTTCGTCTCCTCTCAGTACTCCTGATTCAGAAGATGGACGTTTGAATCATACGCCATTTAGGATTGTTTTTCTCATCATCTCACTTTTCATGTTTAGTGAGTATATTGCCTAGTGGTTTCTACTCTTTATTGCTTGGATGGTGGAAGCATTTTATCTACTTCACTTTCATATTGTTCTACTCTTCTTCTTTGTCTTTTTCTGTGAATTAGGAATTGGCATTTTGTAATTGAGTTACTGGTGTCTATATATTTTTCTCTCACTACTCCTTATCACTGGGATATTGATTCAGCACTTAGATTATTTGCACACTTGGTTCATTCTTCTTTTGGTTTTTCATTTCTTCTTTTTTTCAACTCCAGAGAGTAACATGTAATTCGCAATATTGATGTATATTTTCATTGTCCCTTTCAGATTTTATATTTATACTAGATCACATTGTGATAAGGAGCCCCACATTATGCATTGTACCTAGATGCCAAGGATTATCGGATGGTTAAATACCACCAAGTTACTTACACCTTTGCGCCCTGACGAAGGAATTGTTGGTTTAATTCCATCCGAAACGCGCGTTGGCGCTTTTTCTGTTTGTTGTCTTGATATGTTTTAGGAACCCATGTTTCTGTATTGTTTTTGTTTACACTATCTGTTATTCTATGTATTATTATGTATTGTTGATTCTGTAGTTGTGTCTTTAATATGAGTGTATGTGTATGATTGGTGTTGATATGTAGGATATGGTTAATGTGTGTTTTTTACTTCTGTGGGCTATGTCCATTTCTGTTCTGTTCAGAAAAAGAATTTTATATAATTGAATTACATGAAAATCATACAAAATAAAGAAAATGTTTTGATATAAACGGAAGAAGAAATTTTTCTTAAATTTGGGACAATGACTGTGTTTTCATTGTAGGATGTATACCTATTATTTGAATTTGTAATAGGGAGAGGTTTTGTTCTGATATTGTGTCCACCGTCCATGAGCACACCGTCGACGAGCATACCTTCGACTTGGACGAAATCGACCATTTTGCCGTTGACAAGAAAATTGGGTTCGTCGCCGGGCCCGTTGACGTCTCTCCCGTTGACGAAGTCACTGCAAATACAGTCCACACCATCCAGATTGTCCAGAACATTGCTGCGGCCTGGATTTCAATCACCAGGCAAGATTTCGCCTTTACTCCCAAGTTACCATCTAGACAGAGGAAACTGATAATAATGGTCCCTTTGGGACTGCTCATAGCCCTTCTGAACTTAATGTCAAGTGTCGGGAGGAGGAGGATAAGGACTATTATGACGAGGAGCAGTACTACCAACACTATCCAGTTCCTCTTGCACAATATCAGCATTTTAGATATGTTGATCCACCAAGGCAAGAACCTGCTCAATTACCTTCTTCTTTAATACAAGACTTACAGGCCATGCTCACGGACTACAGAAAAAGGTTCCCGCCCCAAGAGGAACACATTACTGTGCCGCCTCCATCAGCACCACCTGCAGCACCACTTACACCAATACTGCCTCCTGCTACTCCTAGGATAACGCCACGTCCCATCATCCCTGTTCCTCCTAGAGAGGATCCATCCTCTTCTGAAGAAGAGCCTGAAGAGGGAGAAATTCACGATCCTCCTCCACCCACCGATGAATGGGATAACTATATTATACCTACACCATCTCCTCCTCCTCGTTGTCCTTCTGACTCGCCTCCAGAGGACATTGAAGGTTTTCATAATCTGATGGACAGGGCTACATCCAGATTTCATCTGCGCACAATAGTCAAGCAATCAGATTGTTTCCTTTATGACTTTAAAGAACAATCAAGGAAATCGGTAAGATCTATACCCATTATAGACCATATCTGGCAGGAAGTACTTAAAGTAATGAAATCACCAGCCACTGTAGTGCGGGTACTGCCAAGATTAGATACAGAATTAAGGGCGCCCAAGGATTCCCCCGGATGCCTTATGGGTCATCCCAAGCGGCTCAGAGAAGAGCAAAAAATCCTCCCATCACGTCTCCACCGGACAAGGAAGCGCGCCGTTTGGATTCCATTGGGAAGAGCTTCTCGTCCAGGTCCGCAATCTGTCAGGACTGCTAATGCACTAGCCATTCTGGGGCGCTACGATCGGCAAATGTGGTCCGATATCGGAGCCATGCTGGAGTTTATACTGGAAGAAAAAAACAGGAATTTCATAAGGTCCTGGCTGAGGGAGAACGCACAGCAGCCGAAATTATAGACTGTGTTATGGACATAGCCACAACAGGTTTTCGACCACTAGGTGGTGCGGCTGTTTTAAGACGCCAAGGATGGCTTACGGCAACGTCCTTCGGTCCAGAAGTGCAATCAAAAATACTGGACATGGCGTACGATAGAGACAGTCTATTTAGAAAACATATAGACGAAGCTCTACTAGCCATCAAAACGGACACAAACACAGTCAAAGCATTAGGTGCCCTACAGTATCGTAAAGTGCCATTTCGGGGTGCACAAGGACGTGGATTTTCAGGCTATAGAGGTACTTTCCAGCGCACCCAAAACTATCAATCATTTCGGGCGCAATATCGTCAGGGTTACCAGCAGCAATCCTATCGACCGCCAACAACAGCTGGTTTCTCCAGGCAAGGCTCACACAGAAAACCAACATCACAAGCACGCGACTCAGGTCGCAAGCAGTGACTACATCAGGGTACCAGTTACTACTCTTTCCCCTCCCCCCCCCAAACCGGTGCAAACTTTTCCAGTCATATCTATCAATGGCGCAATATTACAACGGACAGATGGGTCTTGGATCTCATATCTTATGGCCACATTCTAGAATTTATCCAGCGCCCACCAAACACTCCACCCAGGGGATCGCATCCCCCTTGTCTTCACTTACTCAAACAAGAAGCGAAGTTTATGCTACTGAAAGGGACAATAGAGAGGGTTCCAGTAGCACAAAGAAGAAAAGGCTTTTATTCCCGCTTCTACATGATACGCAAGAAATCTGGAGAGTGGAGTCCTATTTTAGACCTCAGACGTCTAAACAAATTCCTCAAAAATCAGACCTTCAGAATGGTTACACTCTTGGACATCCTTCGGCGCCTCAACAGCGTGGACTATATGACATCGCTGGATTTAGAGGATGCTTATTCCCAGGTTCCTATGCATCCCAAACACAAAGTTCCTCCGATTCACAGTGGCTGGTACCCACTATCAGTTCCGAGTCCTAACTTTCGGCCTCAAATCTGCTCCGCGGATTTTCACCAAGTTTCTGGCCCCAGTAGCAGCCGCCTTGCGGAACCAGGGTCACCAAGTATTTCCATATTTGGACCATTGGCTCCTGAAGGCTCCATCGGCTCGTCTAGCGGCTGCAGCTACAAGCGATTGCCTAGATCTATTCCGCAAATTAGGCCTTTCTATAAACCAACGAAAATGATCGGTTTTTCCAAGTCAGACAATTACGTTCCTAGGGGCCGACTAGGATACCATTCAGAACAAAGCTTTCATGTCGCAAGAAAGGCAGGAACGGTTGCAAACCTTGGCTCTGACTATCGAAAAGAAAGTGCACTTCTGTGAGGACATACAAATCTCTACTGGGCATGCTCTCCTCAGCAATCGACCTAGTGCCACTAGCTCGTATTCACATGAGGCCTTTGCAAGAGGATCTTCAATGCCAATGGATTCAAACTGCGGAATCCGACGACGTGATAACTATCACTCCACGCATGAGAGCGGCGTTCGAATGGTGGACTTTGATGTCACACCTCTCACAGGGCCTCTCCTTTTTGCCTTTGATCCCGAAATTCATAGTATCCACTGATAGGTCCATGGAAAGTTGGGGAGGTAATCTTCAAGACCTTCAGATGCAGGGAAAATGGTCCTCGTCCCAGCGTCAGATGCATATCAACAGGCTAGAGTTGAAGGCCATTTTTCTCTCCCTGCAAGCTTTCCTCCCTCGGATAAAAGGTTAATCGGTGTTGGTCTGTACGGACAACACCACAAGAATGTTTTATGTCAACAAACAAGAAGGAACCAAATCTCTGACTCTCTCTCAGGACGCCCGGCTGCTCTGGAGCTGGCTTGCGGTTCACGGGATATCCCTAAGAGCGGAACATGTTCCAGGGCTTCGGAATACTTTTGCAGATACCCTCAGCAGGACCAAAGGCAACTGCCATGAGTGGGAGCTCGAACAAGACCAACTGGACAGGATTTTTTCACATTGGGGGAAACCAGCGCTGGACCTGTTTGCGACCCACACCAACTCCAAATGCCGGTTCTTGGCAAGCAGATTCCCTCTCCCAAACTCTCAGGGGAGTGCCCTTTCAATGCGTTGGTCAGGCATATATGCTTACGCCTTTCCTCCCATTCCACTGATACCCAAGGTCCTAATGAAAATGGAACACTGCTGCCTTCTTCTGATAGCCCCCAGATGGCCCAGGCAGCACTGGTTCACGGAGCTTCTCCTCCTCTCGGAAGCCCAGCCCATCCATCTGCTACCGACACCAACCCTGGTGACCAGGAACCAAGGTCAGATGTGTCACCCAGAGCCAGCATCTCTTTGATTGCATGTGTGGCTCCTGAGTTCTTTGAATTTAAGGATTTATTTAAAGCTTCATTATCAGTCACAACATAATTTGCTTTTAAGAAGCTCTAACTTTGATTAAAACTAAATGCCAAAACTGGAAACCTAGGGCCCAGCTGCTGGGACAACATCTCACTGGTAATCAAATTAGATGTACTAAAAAAATCACCCAAATATTCAAAACCCACCTCTTGCCATAATTGCAAAGACCCCTGAGAAAGCTGCAAACCCAAGGGCTGATACTCACTAATTTTTTAATATAGATGGTATCTAGGAATTTTATGTAGATTTAAAAATACTTGAATGCAACAAGCAAGGTCAGCTAATGCCTTGTATCTCGATTTTTTTAGGGAGTTTCAGAAAACGTAAAAAAACGGGTAATTGGATTGCACTCTCCTGCACCATACTTTTAATAAGAAATTCTCAAATGTTGATGCTGCCAATGGGAGTTAAACCAATAAATTCAATAAAGCAGCCTGGTAATAAAGCTCGAGATTGGGGAGGGCAAGCCCCCCCTGAGACGTATCTAGTTGTAAGATTGCTAAGGAGGTTTCTAGGCTGTTACTGTGCCTATTTAAAATTCTGAATTAATGCATGTACTTCCGAGAAATATGATTTAGGGATTTTAATCGGAAGATGAATAAATAAAAATACAAATAATGGCAAGATAGACATTTTGACCAATGATACACGGCCTATTAATACCTTCCTTCACGACCATCTAATAGCCTCCCAGCTTTTTACAGGGTGTTTCCATAATTTAGCCTAAAAAGATGATCATAATGACAATTTACATATAAACCTAAATATCTAATAAGATTAGATGAATTCTGCTGAGGGAGAAAAGGCAGCGACACCAATGGGGCATTAAACCAAAGCACCTCCGCTCTTTTTGGGTGTTCAATAGAGGTCTAACATTTGTCTAAATACCAACAATATTTTTGATCAATAGCTATTGTAGTGGCTAGGTCTCTAATTTTACAAAATTGGAAGTCTAATAAGATACTGTTGATTCAGCAATGGCAAGAAAAGATGGTTAAGACATATATATGGGAGGAAGCATATTCCAAGTGTCTTAGAAGATTTGTAGCAATCTGGTCAGGGATTTCAATAATGCATTTTAAAATGTTCATAGTCATTTATACCCTCAATGTGTTATGAAAGTCGATTATTATCTATGTGCTATTTGATCATTTGCATTTTATTTTAGAGTATAAATAAGTTGCTGCTATCGATATATTGGCTGACTTTGTACTGTTCAGTAAGTAACAAGTAGTTCTGTTGGGTAATAACATTTCTTTACAATGCATATGCTTTTAGTCCTAAGTGTAAATTAAGTTTTAAGGACAATGATGGAACACATAAACAATAACACTTTCTTGCGAAGATATCAGTTTTTTACTTTTTCTTTTCCATCAATCAAAAATTCAAACAAAGGCTGTCCAAAAACTCATAAAATTGAACGACGCAAGTGGCATAAATTTACAGTGAAAAAAGTGCCAAAGTG
Organism: Calotriton arnoldi; assembly: GCA_963921515.1. Lineage (NCBI taxonomy): Eukaryota > Metazoa > Chordata > Amphibia > Caudata > Salamandridae > Calotriton > Calotriton arnoldi. The sequence continues at coordinate 85,677 of CAWUFW010003461.1, read as the reverse complement.
ACAGAAGGTGACTAAGTGTATTGCACATACGAATGACACAATGATACACAAAAAATGCTGGGCAAAATTATACAAGGGAAAATAATGGGGGTGGTCCAATCAATTTATAATATAAATGTCTGTGGTCCAAACGAGAATTGCTTAACAAGTTCCAAGGACAACAAGACCGTAGGGTATACGACCAATGTATCCGTCGACGTTTCGACCCTGACGTATGCGCAATCAGAGTAGCGTCATGGCGGGTCTTCTTCAGGACAATAGGACAGGAGACGAGACAGCCAATTCCATTTACATTAGGTGCAGTGATCGGTATGAAATGAATAAATCCGAAGACAAATGATTCTGGAATCAGGCGGAGGTGCCTGGAAATTAACGAAACATTTGCGACTTCAATGGCCGTGATCTGGTTTGGATGATTCAGAAGAACGGTATGGCCGACTGGCACAGTGGTAATCACTCCCAAGATGGTCCCGGAAAACGTAGGAATTGTTGGGGATCTGAATAGGTAGAATTGAACCAAGCTCAATGGCTAGGTAATCTTGAGGCGATAGATTCAAGAAGGGGAACTTTTCAAAAGTGGAGACTTCCTTTCAATTTGGAGGCATCCTTAAATTAAGTCCGTAACCGGTAATCCGTAATTTCTTATATCTGAAACTAACACGTTAGTTATAAATTCCTTACCTTAAAATTACCCCCAGGCGTCAGACTGGATCCGGAAAGTTTATTTGTCAGCAGTACCTCTGCGCGTCGGAAGGTGGCGTCGGTTGACTCCGCGTCCGTCGTCGTGGTCGCCGGGATGACGTCGCAGCAGCTACTTAGACGCTGCCCTCTCACGCTGATGTCCGTTCTTTCTTTTTCCGCGCCAGCCAGCGCAGATCCGGGAAGAGCGGTACCTCAGTCATTTTTTGACTAACTTTTACTCGACTTTTGTCGACTTCTTTCTTCGAGTCTCCGAAAAGGTGCACGAAGGATACCCGGCTTCAAGGCTTGCAGTTTCTGTAGCCGACTGATGTCGGTGACGGATCCGCACCGCGTGTGTCTTTTCTGCCTGGAGCGCGACCACGACCCCAAGTCGTGCTCCGACTGCCGGTCGATGGCGCCGAAGGCTTTGCGGGACCGGTCCCGAAAGCTGCTTGAACATCGGCAGTCGGCTCCGCGCCGTTCGAGGTCCCGGTCGAGAGGGAGGTCGAGGGACCGGTCGCGGAGCCACCACCATTCCGGTTCGAAATCATCGAAGTCTTCGCACTCTGGGTCGGGTACGTCGAAGCACAAGAAGAAGTCAAAGAAGCATCGTCACTCTTCGACTTCTCCTCGTCGGACGGCCCATCCGACGAGGCACGCGGGTGGTGCGCCTCTCGCGGCTCTGCACGCCGAGCCTGCAGAGCCGACTCAGAGTTTCCCTCCCTTTCCGGGACTCGGAGCGACTCCCGCCCAGCTTCGTACGTTCTACGAGGCGATGCATGCCATCTTTGGGTGAACCGAACCCGCCGGCGCACCTTCGGGCCTCGCGGACTTGGTTGGAGGGCCTAGGTCTTCACTGCCGGCGGCTCCGGCCCCGACGCCGCAGGCCCCCCTTGGATGCAGGCCTGGATCCGGATCGGCGCCGGTTGACCTCGTTACACCGCCGGACCGGCGTCAGGTGACCCTTTAACTGACCAGTTGGAAAGTGAACAGGACTGGAGAGAGGAACTGGGGGATGCCAGTGGTTTGGACACCTCCCCTGACCTTGGCATGTTGTGTCCTCCTACTGTGGCTACGGAGGAGGGAGCGTCATGGGCAGTGGTGTTGCGTAGAGCAGCCGAGGCTCTCAACCTCGAGCTTCCTATGGTGGCGGTCAGGACTAACCTCCTGACGGAAGTGCTTCAGCCGGCTGCGAGCTCTTCGGAGCCCTTGCTGCCGTTCAACGAGGCCCTCACCGACGTCCTTTTGGGCACCTGGTCCAGGCCCAACACGGGGGCTCCCGTGGATAAGATGATTGCCCGACGCCACCGCCCGGCTCCGGGCGACCCCACTTTCCTCTCCCAACACCCCACCCCGGAGAGCTTGGTTGTCCAAGCCTCCACTTCCAAAAGCGCATTCCCTACTGCTCCCCCGGAAAGGGAATCCAAGAAGGTGGATCACCTTGGGAAGAAGATTTTGTTTTCCGCCAGCTTAGGACTGCGGTCGGTAAACACTGCATGTCTCTTGTGCCGTTATTCCCACTCCGTGTGGGATATGGTGGCACAGGTGCTGCCTCAGTGTCCGGAGGAGTCCCTGACAGTACTCTCTCAAGCTGAGGCCGCCGGGAGAGATGCAGCAAAATTTGCCATACGTTGTGTGCTGGACACCGCCTACTCTCTGGGCAGGACCATTTCAACGTCGGCGGCGCTTCGGCGCTACGCCTAGATGAGGTCGACTGGCTTTTCAGGGGATATCCAGAACACCTTGATGGACATGCCCTTTGATGGCCGCCGCCTTTTTGGCGACAAAGCAGACAACGCCCTAGAGCGTTTCAAGCACTCGCGGGCTAAGGCCAAGTCCTTGGGCCTCTCCACCCGCCCTGCGCAGTCTGCTTTTAGCCCCTTTCGTGGCTACGGAAGGGGTGCCCCGCTACGTTCCACCCAGAGCCACAGGCCGCAGCAAGTTACCCAACCTTCGCGCGGCCGGGGACGTGGGAACAACCGTCGTGGTTCCGGGGGCCAGCGGGCGGGTCAGTCCACCAACCCCCCCCTCTGCAGCAGCCTCCAAACCCTTCTAGTCCGACCTTTCAGGCCCATCAAACGCCAGTGGGCGGCAGGATTCGCCATCACCTCCCTCACTGGCGCACCATCACGTTGGACAGGTGGGTTTTGCAGATAGTCCGAAGGGGCTACTCCCTCCCCTTCGAAACTACCCCTCAAGCCATGCCACCGAGATACCACCGCATGTCGGAGGGTCATCTGGCCCTTCTCCAGCAGGAAGTTACGGCTCTCTTGGCCAAGGGAGCCACCGAGCGCGTTCCTGTCCCAGAAGTATGTTGTGGTTGTTACTCCCACTACTTTCTGGTCCCCAGGAAGGACAAGGGCCTCCGTCCTATCTTGGATCTCAGGGACGTCAACCGCTTCCTCCGGAAGGAGAAGTTCAAGATGTTGACTCTTGCTCAGGTCTTGTTTGCCCTCGACCCGCAAGACTGGTTGGTAGCGTTGGACATGCAGGACGCTTATTTTCACATCCCTGTCCTGCCGGCCCACCGGAGGTACCTACGGTTCACGGTAGGCCACGAGCATTTTCAATTTACCGTGCTCCCCTTTGGCCTTACCAGCGCCCCTCGGGTGTTCACGAAAGTGATGGCGGTGGTCGCAGCTCATCTGCGCAGATCAGGGGTTTCAGTCTTCCCCTATCTCGACGACTGGCTGTTGAAGGCGGGCTCGCCCCAGGCAGTCGTCTCCCACCTCCAGACTACGGCCGACCTCCTGCATTCGCTGGGGTTTTCCATCAATGTGCCGAAGTCACACCTGATCCCCTCTCAGAAGCTCCTTTTCATTGGAGCAGTTCTGGACACAACGTGGTTTCGGGTCTATCCTCCCGAGCAGCGAGTCCGGGATATTCAGGCTATGATTCCGATCTTTCAGCCTCTATCCCGGTTTTCGGTCAGAATGACTCTGGGGCTGCTGGACCTCATGGCCTCCTGCATCCTGCTGGTCGATCATGCCAGGTGGCATATGCGGGCTCTGCAGTGGGACCTGAAGTTCCAGTGGGCGCAGCATCAGGGGAATCTGTCCGATTGCGTCCAGATCTCGGAGGGCACTGCATGTCAACTGCAGTGGTGGCTCACGAACCAGGATTGGGTCAATGGCAGATCCCTCCCCCTTCCCCAACCAGACCACACTGTGGTGACGGACGCGCGCCTTCTGGGATGAGGCGGTCACATGGGAGAGGCGGAGATCAGAGGCCTCTGGTCTCCAGCAGAGTCCGGGCTCCACATCAACCTTCTGGACCCCCTTGTGATTCATCTTGCACTCAAGGCATTCCTTCCCTCTGTCTGGGGAAGAGTAGTGCAGGTGTTCACGGACAACACCACCGCCATGTGGTACTGCAACAAATAGGGCGGGGTGGTGTCGTGGACCCTATGTCAGGAGGCCCTCCGCCTCTGGACATGGCTGGAACATCAGGGCATATCCCTGGTGGTTCAACACCTGGCAGGTTCCCTGAACGCCAGGGCGGACAAACTCAGCCGCAGGTGCATGATGGATCACGAATGGTGTCTCCACTCGGAGGTGGTGCAAGGTCTCTTTCAACAATGGGGAGAGCCTTGGTTAGATCTATTCGCCACCGAAGAGAACGCGCAATGTCAGCAATTCTGCGTGTTGGAATTTCCAAGGCGGCACTCGCTAGCCGACTCCTTTCGTCGCTAGTGGAGTTGCGGTCTGTTGTACGCCTTTCCGCCTATACCACTTCAGCCTAGAGTGCTGAAGAAGATCAAGCGAGACTGGGCCCAAGTCATTCTTGTGGCTCCGTACTGGGCACGAAGAGTCTGGTATCCCGAGCTGCTCAACATGGCCATCGATCCTCCGATCAGACTGCCTCTTCGGGAGGATCTTCTGTCGCAGCAGCAGGGGCGGTCCTCCACCCGAAACTGTCCAGTCTCCACCTCCTTGCATGGAGATTGAGCGGCGGCAGTTGACTTCTTTCGACCTGCCTCCCGAAGTCTGTGACGTAATCTTGGCAGCCAGGCGTCCCTCCACTAAGACGGTATACGCCTGCCGGTGGAACAAATTTGTGGCATGGTGCACAGCAAAGGCTGTGGATCCCCTTTCTGCCCCTCTTTCTGAAGTACTCTTGTTCCTTCTCTCCTTGGCCCAGCAGGGCTCTGCTCTGGGCACTGTCAAGGGCCATCTGTCAGCCATCTCTGCTTTCCTTCGGCTGCCAGATCAGCCTTCTCTTTTCAAGTCCCCGGTAGTTAACCATTTCTTAAAAGGCTTAACACATCTTTTTCCTCCAATCCACTTCGTTATGCCTCAGTGGGACTTGAATCTTGTGCTAACTTATCTAATGTGCGCTCCCTTTGAGCCGCTTCATAGCTGTCCCTTACGGCTCTCAACTCTTAAGACTGCTTTCCTGGTAGCCATCACTTCTGCTAGAAGGGTGAGCGAGCTCCAGGCCCTTTCTTCAAAACCTCCTTTCCTATCTGTCCATCCGGATAAGGTGGTTCTCCGAACCCGTCCATCCTTTCTTCCTAAGGTGGTCACTGCCTTCCACATTGGGCATACCATTACCTTGCCCACCTTCTTTCCGCCTCCGCATCCTTCGAAGGAGGAAGAGAGGCTCCACCGTCTGGACCCAAAACGTGCGCTCTCCTTCTATCTGGATCGCACCAAACGGTTCCGGGTGGATGATCAACTTTTTGTTGGCTACGTTGGCGCAAAGAAGGGTCTGGCCGTACACAAACGCACCATTTCGCGGTGCGTCGTGTTGTGTATTAAAGCCTGTTACTCTCTGGCTTAAAAAGAGCCTCCAGTAGGGCTACGCGCTCACTTTACCAGGGCGACGGCAGCCACTACTGCCTTGGGAAGAGGAGTTCCTCTAAATGACATCTGTCAGGCAGCTACGTGGGCATCACTGCACACGTTTACGAAACACTACTGTCTGGACAGTCAAGTCCGGAGAGATGGCTTCTTTGGCCATTCTGTTCTCCAGGACTTTCTGGTGTGATTTTGGTTCGCAGACCCACCACCGGGTTTGGTATTGCTGGGGTATCTATTCTAAGGTAAGGAATCTATAACTAACGTGTTTCTTTCAGATGAACAAGTTACTTACCTTCGGTAACGATCTATCTGTAAGAAACATTAGTTAGTTATAGATTCCTTACCGCCCACCCATCCTCCCCGTTCTGCGAACTGATTTCTAAGGTTAAGGTCATCCTTTCAGGGCCCTAGTTTTGTCACCAATGGTCAGTGTCTTGTATGGCTCTGCGTTTCTGGCGCGGAAAGTCGTGTACAGAACTGATGTCAGCGCGCGAGGGTGGCGTCTAAGTAGCTGCCGCGACGTCATCCCGGCGACCATTACGCCGATGACTGACGTGGAGTCGACCGACGCCACCTTCCGACGCGCAGAGGTACTGCTGACGAAAAAACTTTCCGGATCCAGTCTGACGCCTGGGGGTAATTCTAAGGTAAGGAATCTATAACTAGCTAATGTTTTTACAGATATATCGTTACTGAAGGTAAGTAACTTGTTCAATTCTTTCAATCAAGCCCCGAGGTTCCGAATCAACTGTGGCAGTCGGACTGCCCGAAATATGGATGACATAAGAAGCGTCACAACATATAATCAATAAAACCATCTGTTCATGAATACATCAATAAAGTGCTAATGCTATAGAAATAAAGTGCTAACAGTACAAAGTCAATGTTGAAAAAAGTGGGGTAACCCAGTATCCCTCAGAACCTGGGCATATATTCAGAAAGTAACAAGTAGTTCTGTCAAATAGAAACATTTCTTTACAATGCATATGCTTTTAGTCCCAAGTGTAAATTAATTTTTAAGGACAATGATGGAACACATAAACAATAACACTTTCTTGCAAAGATATCAGTTTTTTACTTTTTCTTTTCCATCAATCAAACAATTCAAACAAAGGCTGTCCTTCTCCAACCGTGGCAGTCGGACTGCCACGGTTGATTCGGAACCTCGCGGCTCGATTGAAAGAATTATAAGAAATTACGGATTACAAGTTACGGACTTAAGGATGCCTCCAAATTGAAAGGAAGTCTCCACTTTTGAAAAGTTCCCCTTCTTGAATCTATCGCCTCAAGATTACCTAGCCATTGAGCTTGGTTCAATTCTACCTATTCAGATCCCCAACGATTCCTACGTATTCCGGAACCATCGTGGGAGTGATTACCACTGTGCAGTCGGCCATACCGTTCTTGTGAATCATCCCAACCAGATCACGGCCATTGAAGTCGCAAATGTGTCGTTCATTTCCAGGCACCTCCGCCTGATTCCAGAATCATTTGTCTTCGGATTTATTCATTTCATACCGATCACTGCACCTAATGTAAATGGAATTGGCTGTCTCGTCTCCTGTCCTATTGTCCTGAAAAAGACCCGCCATGACGCTTCTCTAATTGCACATAGGTCGGGGTCGAAACATCGACGGATGCATTGGTCCATATTCCGTTAGGTCTCTCGTTGCCTTGGAACGTGTTAAGCAATCATCGCTTGGACCGCAGACACTTAATTTATAAATTGATTGGACAACCCCCATTATTTTCCCTTGTATAATTTTTCCCTGCATTTTTTGTGTATCATTGTGTCATTCGTATGTGCAATACACTTAGTCACCTTCTGTCACTTTGGCACTTTATTCACTGTAAATTTATGTCACTTGCGTCGTTCAATTTTTGGACAGCCTCAGTTTGAATTTTTTGATTGATGGAAAAGAAAGTAAAAAACTGATATCTTAGCAAGAAAGTGTTATTGTATGTGTTCCATCATTGTCCTTAAAAATTAATTTACACATAGGACTAAAAGCATATGCATTGTAAAGAAATTTTCTTACCCGACAGAACTGCTTGTTACTTACTGAATATATATGCCCAGGTTCTGAGGAATACTGGGTTACCTCATTGTTTTCAATATTGACTTTGTACTGTTAGCACTTTATTGATGTATTCATGAACAGATGGTTTTATTGATTATATGTTGTGACGCTTCTTATGTCATCGATAATTCGGGTGGTTCAATTTTAGCACTATATGGATATTGTATCAGCATGTTTTTAATGTATTTTTTGATCCGGTAAGGATAGCACCTTAGTCTGATGGCACTAGCACTTTATCATTATAATTAGGAACTGATTACCAGTTTGGACATAAGCTGCTGAGTCTTTGTTTGATATCTCCTGATGCACTTTATTGCCATTGCACTATTGTTTTACTTATATATGCAAGAATTGATTGTTTCATTGATCTAAGCTGTATTATGCAATTGAGTTGTTAATCTTTTTTGTTGTAATCCACTCAAAAAAAAAAAGAAGAATTTAAGGATTTGACAATTGCGCAAGAGTGTAAAGACATTATTGCCAGATCTCGTGCGGACAGCACCAACAAGACGTACAGACTGAATGGAAACGGTTCTGCCTTTGGTGTCTGCAAAGCAAAGTACATCCATGCCTCTCTGCTCCAGAGCAAATCCTACCGTACTTACTCTCTTTGGCTAAAACTGGACTGGTATACTCTTCAATTAATGTTCACCTCACAGCTATCTCTCGATATAGACGCTCCCCAAAACGTCTATCTCTCTGCTCTACCAGAGTTTTACAGCAATTCATGAAAGGCCTATTTCGTACTTATCCACCTGTTCAAGCCCCACCCCCTGAGTGGCACTTAAACGTAGTCCTATCTCAATTAATGAAGCAACCCTTTGAGCCCATCCATAGGGCGGATATGAAGTACCTGACGTGGAAAGTAGCTCTCTTGCACACCCTAACATCAATTAGAAGGGTTAGCGAAATACAAGCTTTCACCATAAAACATAATTTCTTTCGTTTTACAGATTGAAATGGTTATCCTCAGGACGAATCCCAAATTCATCCCTAAGGTTCCTTGGCAGTTCCACTTAAACAAACCTGTCATTTTCAGGACTTTCTTCCCGGATCCTTCTACACCTGTGAAACGAACACTACACACTCTAGACATCAAGAGGTGTCTTAAATTCTACCTGTAAAAGACTAAGTCTATCCGAAAGACAGATCAATTGTTCGTAGCCTATGGACAAGGATGTCGGGGCACTGCGGTTTCTAAAGCTACCATCGCAAGATAGATATCAGCCACAATTCAGTTTTGCCACGATAAGGCAGGCTAACCTTTGTCAAAAACAGTGAAAGCGCACTCCACAAGAGCAGTCTCTACATCGGCTGCCATGGTCGCTGGGGTTTCACTGGAAAAAATCTGCAAAGCTGCGACGTGGAAAACGACTCATATGTTCTTGCAGCACTACTGCCTGGAGTCGACACAGCGTGCTGATGCAGCCGTGGGACAGGCAGTTCTACGTCATTTATTTCAGTAAGGTGAACCTCTTTAATTAGAGGACTTCTTTTCTGTTGTCAGTATTGATCTGCATTTGAAAATGTATCTTTATTGGATATAAAAGTTGGTATACTTGTTTAAGTTGATAACAGAGATGTTTATTTCACATGTCGACGCCTTTATATGTATTTACTTTTACACTAGCACTTTCACAAGACACTCTTTTTGTGAATATATTTTGAAATGTTATTGGCATTACCCAACATCCACTAAGGGTGCTTACTTATTGTACATTACTGCTTGCTATTCTGATTCAAGCATGTGAATCTATGAAAGATACTCCAATACTGGATAAGAAATAAGTTACTTAAGTGTAACTGCAGTTATCCAGTATTGGTATCTTTCATAGATTCACATGCAACCCACCCTCCTCCCCGGAGAAGCTCCCCTTATACTCCAATATTACTATCCACATTTGTGCTGGAAAATCTGAGGGACTCGCCCTCTCTTGGGGAAGGTTCTAGAGGGTGCTGGTTATTGATTGGTTGTATTTAAGTTTGGTCCTTTTTAGAAAAGGAGGTAGATAGGCTATTAAATGCATGGTTGCCTCCATGATAGTCTATGGAAGTTCTTTAATTACTGCTTTATTTATATTACTGTGGGACTCCCACTTCGATGACGGGTAATAATTCAAGCATGTGAATCTATGAAAGATGCCAATACTGGATAACTGCAGTTACAGGTAAGTAACTTATTTCTTTCTTACCTTCGGTAACGCTTTTTCTGGTGGATACAGTATCTGCCTGTGGCTTCCTCACTGACCCACCCGCCTCCCCGTTGCCTGTCTACTGACACCAAAAAGATTGTTTATGAGGTTCTTGTATATCATTGTCATTCATGATGTAGAGATGGTTTTTTGCTAGGAAATGTGTATTCTATAGAATTTCCAGCTTTCTCTCTTCTCTATTTGGGAGTTTTAGGTATACTTGAAAGTTGTTGTATAAGTTGTATACTTGTGTAAATGTTGTCGGTTCACCCGCTCGCTTCGAAGGCACTGAAAAATGGGTGGAACTGATGACAGCACGCCCAGGAGGTCTTCTTATTGCTCTGATGGTGTCACGCGGAGTCGCGAGCGGAGCTGTTCCATTGTGACGTCCTCGTCGTCGTGGGTGAGCTATGAAAAATGTTTCCGTGGAATGCTGCATAAGGGGTCATTCAAAAGGTGAGGAATCCACAGGCAGACACTGTATCCACCAGAAAAAGGGTTACCAAAGTTAAGTAACTTGTTCGTCTGGACACATTTGATGATCCCAGCCACCAGGATATGTAGACACCATTACCTGTGGCCATCTGCATCATGCATGTACCACAAGGTGTTATTTCACTATGATTGGCTAGATACTTAATGTTTGTGTAGTTACTGATCTTCTGATCAGAAACACACCATGTATTTGCCCGTAACAGTGATAAAATGACCTTTTCCTGTAACATGATTGGAAATTGAACACGTTTAACACGTCTTTTTGTTGTTTTTGGGTATAAATGGCCATCTAAGAGTTGTGCAAATTGCGCATCCTGCTATTTTAGTTCGACCCCCGTGATCACACATAAAAGCTATCTATGAAATATGACAAATTGTCAATGTCGCTTTTATTAATCTTCTACATTACTACTGTGATTACGGAGGAGGGAGTCTCTCTTGCTATGGTTATGCGCCGGGCGGCTGTGGTTCTCGACCTTAAACTACCCTCAGTTGCAATCAAGACTAATGTTTTGACAGGTGCTTCAGCCGGGATTCACCCCCTCAGAACTCTTACTCCCATTTAAGTAGCCCTTATGGATGTCCTACTTGGGGCCTGGTCCAAGACCTGCACAGGGGCTCCAGTTAATAGGACTATTGCCTGCCACCATCGCTCTGCTCCTGGGGATCCCAGTTTCCTTACCCAGCACCCCAACTCGGAGAGCTTGGTGATCCAAACCTCCTCATCCCCTATTCACCCCGGCATGTAACTTACCACCCCACTGCATAGGGAATCCAAGATGCTGGACACCTTTATAAGAGAATGTTCTCTTTCACCAGCCTGGCACTGCGGTCGGTGAGCACCGCATGCCTATGGGATTTGCTTGCACAAGTGCTGCCTATGGTCCCGGAGGAGGCCCAGGCCATACTTTCTGAGCCAGTTGCCAACAGGAGAGATGAAGCAAGTTATCCATCAGATGTGGACTCTAGGTAGAGTGATTTCATAGTTGGTGGCCTTGCGGCGCCACCCTTGGTTGAGAACATCTGTTTTTTCACGGGATGTCCAAGCTTCCCTTATGGACATGTCCTTTGATGGCTCTCGCCTATTTGTAGATAAGGTGGATTCAGCGCTGGGGTGCTTCGAGGACAACAGAGCTGCGGCCAGGTTCTTGGGCTTGTCTATGGCCTCTTATCAATCCTAATCCACCTGAAGAGGTCTCCAACCGTACCCATACCCTCCCAGCCACCACGGCCAGCAGGCTTCCCAGCCTTTTCGATGCAGAGAGTGCAGGTTCCACAGACCACGTGGGACAGGTGGCCAGCGGTCACGTCAGTCCACCATCCCCCCAGCAGCCACTGCCTTCAAGTCTCTTTAGTCTGCCCTTAGACCATCACAGGCACCCAGTGGGAGGCAGGGTACGCCATCACCCCACTGGCGGTCAGTAACATCAGACCATTGGATACTACAGATAGTCCAAAGGGGCTACTCCCTCCCTGTGTAACAGCCCCTCCACCCACTTACGATCTGCTTACGGAGTACCATCTTTCCTTGCTCTGTCAAGAAGTGGAGACTCTGTTGGCAAAGAGAGCCATAGAGAGGGTGCCTGCATCAGAAGTAGGTTGTGGTAGTTATTCCCTCTACTTTCTGGTGCCAAAGAATGACGGAGGACTTTGTCCTATCCTAGATCTTAACCTCCCCTTGAAGAAGTAGAAATTTGAAATGCTCATGCTTGCCCAAGTTTTGTCATCTCTGGATCTGGGAGACTGGATGGTAGCGTTGGACTTGCAGGATGCTTATTTTCACATCCCCGTTCCTGCCCCTCCACAGATGCTATCTGCGGTTCACGGTGGACCACGAGAACTTTCAGTTCACTGTGCTCTCCTTTGGCCTTACCTGCGACCCTCAGGTGTTCACCGAGTTGATGGGGGCTATCTCAGCTCATCTGCGGAGGTCGGGGATTTCAGCCTTCCCCTACCTCGACGACTGGTTGTTGGAGGCAGGCTTGCCCCAGGCATTCGTCGCCCACCTTCAAACTACAGTGAACATCCTGCACTCACTGGGGTTCACTATCAACATGCCGAACTCACACTTGACTCTGTCTCATACATTGCTTTTTGCCTGAGCCATTCTGGACACAGTGCAGTTTTGTGCCTATTCTCCTGCGCTGCAAGTAAAGGATATTCAGGCTATGATACCAATGTTTCAGCCTCTATCCTGGAGTTCGGTGAGACTGACTCTGAGGCTGTTGGGCCAAATGCTGGTTGTAGGAAAGTGCCTTTTTTGGATGGTCCCACCCCCCAACACACACACGTTTTGCTCCAATGCTGATTGTTATGACTGATAGTGCACTGGAGTCTGCTGCCCAGGCCCCAGTGTCAGTGCTGTCTCCCAAAAACTGTTGTGTAAATTGCCAAGCACAATTGAAAAGGACTTTACTCCCCTTATAAGTCCCTAGTATATGGTACCAATGGTACCCAGGGCATGGGTGGTAAAGGGGTCCCCAGAGCTTGCAGCACTGTTTATGCCATCCTGATTGACCCAAAGAAACTACTGACAGCAGGGCTGCCGTTGCAGACTGCAGGAGCAGAGTGAACTGCTCAAACTCAACTTTGCCTCCACCATGTGTAACAAAGTCAATGCACTTCCTTTGATATATGTCACCCCTAAGGAAGGCCTGAAGCCTAGGAGGCTTATATCAAAGGTATGGACATGTAATTGCAAGCCTATATGACAATATAGTGCCCTTTGCCATTATAGGACACTATAAGTGATAGACGGTCCATAGGATAACATGGTCTGGCATCCGGGCAAAACTGAGGTTGGCAACTTCATTATGATACAGCCTAAATATGTCATGTTTGGTATCAAACACCGTGCCTTCTCACTTCTTGACACGAATCTTGTGTCGAGGGCGATGGGGCATGCACCCAGGCTATCTTAGAGGTTGCCCCAGCTTCTCTGTGCTCTGGCTGGCAAGCCCAAGATTCCCACATTTGCTGCAGCCAAGACAGGATTCTGACCTCCTGCCAGGCAGTGTAATCACTCCCAAGAGTCAGGAACAAAGGCTTGGGCAGGAAGGAGGTCACACCTCCCCTCCTCCCCAGCAGGCTAGTGAAGTGGCACATGAGTCCGGTGAGCTTCAAAGGCTGCATCCCCTCTGATATGACTCCCAGAGGAGGAAACAGCTCTTCCCTGCCCTAGGCATATTTGCACCTGGACCGGTGAGAAATTAGTTAGCCAAGGAGGTGTATACCCCAGAATGGTAGCCACTCCTCCAGGTTGAGCAACCTGGTCCGTACACTAAAATTAGATTTCTGCCATAATATCAACCCTTATCTGCACCTCTCTCTCAAATTATTTTGTTTGCATTGTCTTTTGCCCAGAATTGCTCTGCTTTGAGCACAGTTAAGAGTTACCTGCCCGCCATCTCAGTGTTTTTGTTGTTGCCGGACCAACCTTCTCACTTTCAGTCACCTGTTGTGGCTTGGTTACTTAAAGGCCTGCAACATATTTTCCCACCTACGCCCTTTATCATGCCTCCAGTGGACCTCAACCTGGCCCTTACCTTACTCGTGTGTACCATTTGAGCCTTTGCACAGCTTCTCTCTTGGGCTGCTGACCATCAAACCTGCCTTTTTAATGGCCATAACATCGGCTGGAGGGTCGGAACTACAAGCACTCTCTGTGCACCCTGCTTATACCACCTTTTATCCAGACAAACTGTTTCTCCCTAAGCATGCCTCCATCCTGCCAAAGGCTGGCACTCCTTTCCATATAGGTCAGAACATCTCCCTGCCTGCCTTCTTTGCTACACATTGTCCTCCAAAGAAGAGGAGAGACTCTACTGCCTGGACCGAAAAAGAGCATTGTTGTTTTACCTTGACCGCATAAGAGAGTTCGGGGTGGACAATCAACTTTTCGTGGGTTATTTGGGAGCAAAGAAAGGGAAAGCTGTGCACAATATAACCCTCTCACGATAAATTGTCCTGTGTTTTAAGACCTTCTACGCACTGGCCAAGAAACAGCCCCCTGAAGGCTTGCGGGCTCACTCTACCAGAGCCAAGGCTGCGACCACTGCGTTAATGCACGGCGTTCCTCTCTTAGATATCTGCCAGGCAGCGACGTGGGCATCCCTGCACACATTCACCAAACATTACTGCCTGGACAGTCAGGTCCGTCATGATGGTTCTTCCCCCATTTGGTCCTGCAGAACATTTTACTTTAATTGGATTTGCAGACCCATGCCAGGGAGGTATTGCTTGGGTATCTATTCAAAGTAAGGAATCTGTGGCTAGAAGTCTATATCAGATGAACAAGTTACTTACCTTTTGTAACGCCTTATCTGCTAGAGACACTATTTGGTCGCAGATTACTTACCAACCCTTCTACCCTCCCTGCTTGCGAACGGGTTCAGGTATAAGAGATACCCATTACAGGGCCTTAGTTTTTTCAGTACCAGTGGTCAGTTCTCATCATGGCTCCGCACTCCTGGCGTGGAAAGTCACGAAAGTAACTGACCTCAGTACGCTGAGGTGGCGCCTATATAGCTACTGCGCACGCCACTTCTGGTGCAGCTGATGCGAAGTCGAATGATGCCACCTACCGGCATGCATGGGTACTGCTGGAAAATCTTACGGATCCTTCTGTCGTCTGAGAATATTCAAAGTTAAGGTATCTGAGGCTAGATAGTCTCTACCAGATAAGGCATTACCGAAGGTAAGCAACTTGTTCAACAAGTTTGCTCTGTTATAATAAATACTTTTAGTTAAGTGTCTTTTCTTCTTAGTGCTGTGTGTGTGATATTGTGTACAACAAAATAATGTGGTTCTCCTCATCCCTTTTGAGGGATTGTTAGTAACCCAAAAAGAATGACTTCAATTCAACTATGTATTGGGTGGGGTCCATCTGGACCTTGTAGAACTACACCAGAGTTGTAGTTTACTCAACAGTTGGTGCCCAAAGTGGGGCTCATATCTTAGTTACACCTTGAGTAGTTATTTCACTATTCACACACACCAGAGCTATCAGTAAGTCCTTGCGGATATATCTGTATTAATTATGGTTACCTCCTACTGGGGATAAGGGAGCACTCATTTCCATAGGTTTGTCAAGTTTGACTTTTAAAAGGTTATTCCAAATCTGTGTTTTTTTTTTGATTTCTTTTTCAGTTAAACCCATTTGCCATGGCGTCACCTATAGTGATCGGAGCCAATTGCAGGTAAGCAGTCACTCAGCATCTCAAACCTTGAGATGTCTCCGATTAGGGGGAAGCAGGTACTTTGTAGTTCCTGCACATGCCGCATATGCCTTTAAGACATTTTACTCAAGTGGAGTTTCAGCCTATCGACGCTGCTTCAGGGCAGTTTTGAGACAATACAGAAGTAGATTTCTGCCAGTACACTATAAGGCTTACCAAGATTTGGAAATCTTTGACTTTTTAGGAACACCAGAAGCGGTTCGTTGGTCAAATACCACACACACACAGGAATGTCTGCCTGGGACCGCTGAGCAATGAAGTGGCAGCCGTAGAGGAGTGTAACTCAGGGGAAGGGGAAGTATATTTGCATGCATCTATACTAGTACACATGGCACGCCTTCTTTGGCTGTACTCCCCAATGTATGACAACGGGTACCGAATAAGCATGGTGCAGCACCAGCTCTAGACTTAAAGGAAACCGTGGCGAAGTTTCCCATTCATAACTATCATCCTAAGTAATATTAAGGGAGAAGCTTCAGTTCTGGCTGTACGTCAGCTCAAGTCGTAGATCACGAACAAGAACTACCTAAAATAATCGTGGATTTTTACACCGCTATAGGATGTGATACCTTAGGCACACAAGCCGTTAAACCACATTTAAAGCCTAAAAGCGACTCTGAGGGGTCTGTTAAAGAGAAATCTGCAACAGAAGGAAAGAAGTAAACGGGGAGAAAGAGAAAAGACAGATGGGATCACCTGCATCTCAGGAATCCGGTAGGGGTATTTACAACTAGAGGGGCAGCGAGAACATTAAAAACCTTGAATGGTTTCAACATTCTGGAAGCCGCTCTTCACGTTCTTTTCAGGACACTGACTGTAAACGAACCAAGAGAGGGAGCCGATCCAAGTATTGAAGAAAGGAGGAGTATAGCAGGAAAGGTGAGGCCGGAAGTGTGACTGACAGCGTAAAGAGAGGAGACGGGTTCAGACTCAAACTGCAATAAAAAAGAAGAAAGTAGCAGGGCTTTCTAAAAAACAACGCCAATACAGTTACAAGTCCTCATGTGGACCAGGACTTGGGTTTCTAGACAGCGTGGCAGAAGTCACAGTAGTGCATCAAATGCTTCAGAAATTTCTGGATGCGAATCCAACTGATAAATATATGCAAGTTGAAACTCTAGACAGACATGTAAATCCTCCTAATAGGGTTTATGATTTAAACATACAGATTGAGGGGGACATACCACACACTAGTAAAGCAATCTTTTGGTCACATTTACCGGGTGACGATGATATTACATTGGCTGAAGAAGACTGCCTCCGGTCTTTGTTAGGGAAGCACTCCGGTAGGAGGAAGTCATCAGGGTAACCTTCTCTCACCATCAGGGTAGCCTTCTCCCACATTGTACCTGAAGATATCAGACAGATTTACACTAGGAAATGGGCTGTAAAACAGGCTCTGGCCTTATTCAGACCCCAAGTGGATGGGATAGGAATCTGTTCCGCGTGTTATTAGTTTCCCTAGTTAGCCACAAGCACAGGCTCAATGCCATTGAAGCCAGACGCATTGCATTAAAGCAATACTAAATCAGCTACACTATCAAGTTTTAATAACTCCTTGTCTCTCCTCAATGAACACACCCCTGTTCCCCGTCTCCAAACTGGACGGCACCTTTAGGAAGTCTTAGACTTTAGGAATTTGAATTAACATCCGCAAACAAAATGCACATAGCATGGGTTTAATGACCAACCTGGTGAAGAAAAAATATAATACGACCAATATAATTCGACCTTGGATATTTCCAATGGGTTCTTTAGTCAAAATATACCACTTGAAAGGGAATATCTAACCGCCTTTAGTTTTGACGGGGTACTTTTTTCATTTAGATGTTTGCCTACGGGATATAAGAACAGTCTTGGCTTATTCTCAGCACACATTATGGATATCTTACAATCAGATCCTCGGTATTATCAGATATTAGTGATATCTATCTCACAGACAATACTTTAGATTTGCACCTGACCTGAGTGGACAGGATTTTAACCTTGTTAACCCTCCACAGTTATAAAATACATTTCAAGAAATCGAAGATCGCCTGCCTGATGGTGATCTTCGTTGGATATATATTATCAGACGAAAGCAAGGGTCTAGCTCCTGATTTCTGTCAGAAGTGTGGCTTGTAACCTCCCGACACACTGAAGAAATTGCAATCCCTGCTGGGATTTCTCAACTTTGGGCGTACTTACTTGCCTTATTATGCTGAGTGAGTGAAGCCCCTGTATGACCTGATATCTCCCATGTTTTCAATAAAAAAAACAATGGACAAATGTGCACACTATCTTGCGTGCTCTATAAGCAGACATGCTTGAGACTAAATATTTACAAACTAGCGATAAGACCAACCTAATTATCAGTCTTACCCACTCAATATGGTTATACCTATGTGACCTTCAATGAGGGACAGAATGTTCCCATAGCATACAAGTCCCACTTGTATTCACTAGCGGAAGCATATTTTGCTTCTATTGAAAGAATCCTTGTAGCTGTGCAGTCAGCTATCTTGAAGCAGTCCCTGTCTCTGGGAAAACACACAATGTTGTTTCTTCCATATCAATGATAGAGGCAGCCGCCAAAGGCCTAACGGCTAGGGCGGTCAAACTTGAAGATGGGGAACTGGGTTAGAGTCTCGGCAGGGACGCTCAACATCTTGTGATTCTGAGCAAATCACTTGATCTCCCCATGCCTAACAAAAATAAATGTGTCTGTCTGTAACGCAACTGGTGCTCTTGTAAAGCGCTCTGATACCGTCGGGTCTAGTTTGCGCTATATAAAATGCCAAAAACAAAAAAGCAAGCATTCCAAATGCTCGTGCCTTACACCCGGGGTGGGTACAATGGGCCTTTTCCTTAAGTGCCGTGGATGTAAAGTTGCAGTATGATCTTACTCTTTGTACACACATTTTTCTCCAGTATGAACAGCATGTTGCTCCTGTTCTATATATTTTTGCCCATTGAGTCTTTTCAGAGTGTATTCTACATGGATGGCTCTGCTCAACCTGTGATAGAAATGAAAGGCGAGTACTCCACATCCTGCGCAGCGGTGCAAGGTGTCTTGAAAGATGGTGAGTTCCATCCATAGTACACCCATGCTAAAATATTAGGTGACAGCACTGCACAACATGCAGAGCTTCATGTCCTGTTACTGGCATAACAGAAGGCTGACTTGTCAGTTCCCACACTAATAGTGTCCGACTCATCCTTCTGTGTGCATGGTTACAGTGTTGACTTGCAGCCTTGGCTTTAGATGGATCAAGGATTCAAAGGGAAAACCTATTAAGAATAAACAGCTTTGTGGGAAGGTAGCTGTCTTACAAGATAAGCTGCCATTGGTCCATGTGAAGCATACTTTGGGCAATCAGCATGATGGTGTTCACACCAAAGGGAACTGTGCTGTCAAACTAACTGCGAAGGCTGCAGATCAGACCATTCGAGTAGCAGTTTTAACCAGATCTTGGATAAAGATAGACCCAAATATCTTAATAGCAATAACCATAACCAAGCAAGGTGTGGGAAGCCTCCTGCAGACTTTCCCCATAAATACTCCTTCAACCTTAGTTTAGATAATGTTCTTGAGTTCCTCTTCCTAGTCTAGGAGACAGGAAAGTACATAACAATCTATCTTGCGAAGATCTAATCAGGAAGTCCATGAGGACCTGGCATCTGCACATGCAGGGGCCAATGCATCCGTAGCAATGCAACATCAACGCTACTGGTGCCCTAGTTTATACAAACAGACTGGGGATTATGTTAGGCAGTGTGACATTTGCCAACAGATTAAGCCTTCCTCTGTAAACTGACTCAAACAGTCTCTAATATCCCATTCCGGGTGATTTATTTGGACCATATCAGTCCTGTCCATTCTTTCAACTGTTATTGATACAGATTGGTTGCAATTGATTCATGTTCTTGATTCCTAGGGGTGTGGACACAGAATTATGCATACACTTCAGCACTAGTTAAAGATTTGTGATGTCTGGTGGCAATTGGGATAGGTCATTCATTTCATTCAAATAACAGGCCTGCATTTTCCCCCCTATGCATACAGGGATTCAATGTCTGCTCTTAGAGTTTGTCTGCAATTCAGCAACCCATTTAGAGCTGATTTGAATGGCTTTCTTGAACGAGCTGACAGCTTGATTAAACAAGCCTTGACCCCCTAGGGTGCTAAGTTTAGGTCTTAGTTGATACCATAACCTGAATGGGGTCAAGAGAGCATGGAATAACTTGCTTAGACAAGTAATGGGAGGACACACTCAATAGGAGGTTCTCTATGGAGTTCCTATGTATCTGCCTGGCTTAGATAATCTTGGGAAGGTGGCCGATGAAAAGAAATGTGACTTTGAGAAACGTTTGAATGTTTCACAGAGTATCCAAGAAGTTGAAGACAAGCTGTCCAGCATAAACCACTCTGATGCTGCCACCTGCGAAGAGAAGTGTTAGACCTGGCATCCTTGACGTGGTCTTCCCTTAGTTTTTTGCTTGCTGACCTACTGTTTAGCTGACTTTGTTTTTGCTGACTTTAGGACTCTGGGCACTTTACCACTGCTAACCAGTGCTAAAGTGCATGTGATCTCTGCTTTAAACATGGTAACATTTGCTTATCCACAATTGGAATATTTAATTTACTTATAAGTCTGTAGTAAAGTGCAGTACATGTGCTCAGGGCCTGCAAATTAAATGCTACTAGTGGGCCTGCAGCACTGGTTGGGCCACCCACTGTAGTAGTCCTTTAAACGGGTATCAGGCCTGCCATTGCAGAGCCTGTGTGTGCAGTTTTCAACTGCTGTGTGGACTTGGCAAGTTAACCCTCTCGCCAGGCCCAAACCTTCTTTTTTAATACATTTACACACCTCTAAGGTAGGCCCTGGCCAGCTCAAGAGCAAGGTGCAGTGTATATAAAAAGTAAGATATGCACTTTTAAGTTTTACATGTCCTAGTAGTGAAAAACTCTTGAATTCATTTTTCACTACTGCAAGGCCCATCTCTCCCATAGGTTAACATTGGGATTACCTTATTACATCTTATTAGTGTAATTTCCAATTGGGAAGAGATAGGAACCCCAAGTTTGGTGCCTTCTAGAAATATCTTAAAAGTCCACGGAGGACAACACAATAAGTGAGCTCAAGTTGAAGCGTCAGACTAGCTCGGCGTGCTCTCATTATTTTCAACATTTTAAAAGAAAAACATCCCTCACTGGGCCATTCGGTATAATTTATTCTGTTGAAGGGCTCCTTTTCATGTCTATTATTATCATTTATTGAATCCAACCCCATCACAGACGAGCAGGCCTCCTGTCTCCTTACCCTTCATAGGAATCCCATGGAAGGTCCATTTGCTTGCAACTCAAGGTTGTCCCTCCCCTACGTTGTGATGATGACCCCTTAAGATGGTTTCAAACTGCCACTAATTCCTGGGTTGAAACTTGGATGATATCTATTGCCTGCAATAAAGCAATAATCCCCCTTGGACTTTTAAGATCTTTCTAGAAACCCCGTGTGTTGAGGATTTGGGTATTCTTTTTTCGGCAGACAGCTTGCAGGTTGCTCTAGCACTACTTTTCATTGTATATTATCTGTAAAGTCACTTCATACTTCACATGGTCACTCTGCACAAGCACTTTTGTCACTCTGTTCCCACTACTTGGAACAATCTTAATCCTACTATAAATAGATATCTTCAATGTACTCCGAAAAACAAAAAAATACATGAATTTTGTAAGCAAGTGTTTCTCACTGGTTGTGTTTTCTGTTCTTTTGTGTTGTTGTTGATTTGTTCTTCATTTGACCTTTAATTTATTGTGGTCTTGTATGGTAATTGTTCACCAGCAGGATTTTTGTTGTTTATACTCATAGAAGTATAGGAAGAATTTCAGGGACAGCCAGAAGCTAGCCCAACAGATCTGGGTGGAGTGTGTTGATTCTTTTTGCAAGGCACTGGATAGTTTGGTGAAGGGCAGTGAAGTAAAAGATTATCAGGGGCTTTAGACCTTGATTGCAAAAGAGCACATGTTCAGTCTTTGTTTTCCAGCTCTGCGACACTTTGTTGACAGTAGTATCTTTGACCCCCAGGAGCTTGCTAAGGAGGCGGACTGCTGGGTCAGCACCAGGGTCCACAGGAAGGTATCTGGGGGGCATTACCACAAGAGTGGGCAGGGTATTCACCAGAAGAAGGACGTTGGGACAGAAACAAAAGCAAGGAGTTGTCTAAGGGGCCCCAAAATAGTTATTCGGGTCAAGACTCCCATCCCCCTACTGAGATGAAAAAGAGATGGTTCCCTGACAGTAGGTCTGCAGGGAAGGCACCCCCTAAGTACTTTGAGTGCCAATAGGAAGGGCACTTCAAGGGCGATGCCAAGTGTCCCAAGCTGACACAGCCTCCCACAGGTGGGCAGTCACTGGGGCTGGCTAGTGTAGCGCTTGGGGAGGAAATTTTTCTAGATAGTTTGGGAGACAGAGTAGAGGTTACCCTAGTGTCCCTCGGTGACAGAGAAATGGTGTGGAGAACCCACATGCCTAGTAATACTAGGAAGTACAGACTGTAGGTCACCATTAATGGGCAAATGGTGGAGGTTCTGAGAGACACTGAAGCCAGCATGACAACCATCAGGTGTCATCTGACGTCCACAGAGCAGGTAGTCCCTAATGTGTTCTACCAAGTTGCGGCTGACAACCAGGAGTCACTAGTCGGTGACTCTGGTTCCCTTTGAAGTGGGGGGGTCTCAGGTTCCTTGAGGGTAGCTGTGAGTCCATCTATGCATATGGATTGTCTGCTTTGCAGTGACCTGTAGCATATCACCTGGAAGGACGTGGAGCTCCGGTCTCACCTGGAGATGTTAGGGTTGCTTGACTGGGTGTCCTTGACCACGGTCCATGGCAGCCCGAGAAGGTAGTCAAGAGGGCCTGGAAGAATGGCCCAGGTGTCTGGCAAGAGGAGCAGGAACCCCGCCCCTGAAACTCCCATGGTCCTGGAGGGGGCTGACCCTGACAGGGATGCCCTGGAACCTACAGGGGAGGACGTGGCTTAACTGGGGATCCTGCCTGAGCTGTCCAACTGGCAGCTGGAAGGGGGACCCACCAGAAAGGATTTCTGCAGGGTGCAGAAGGAATGTCCTTCCCTTATGGGTATTCCTAAGCAGGCTGAGAATCAGGCAACTGGTGACTCCTCTGGCAACCACCTGATTCACTGGGAGAATGGTCTTCTGTATAGTGAGCCTACTATCCGGAGATATCAAAACACATAGAAGAATACTTCAAAACAGGTAAGTAAAGCACATAAAACCCACGGGCCCCTATGAGGGGGGACTAAACCATATACTAGGAAAAGGAATTGCGAGTTGAGTGCCAAACCAAGACTACCCCCAGGGAACTAGGGGCCAGGGGGAGCACGGAACCACTACAGGCAAGTAACTAAGTGTTGCTAGGCGCCCGTGTGGAGAGGTGATACCCCACGTCAGTGTCTTTAGGATAATGCCGAGAAGTTGCGGTTGGAGTTTTACGGATTCAGGACCCTTCCCAGAGGACCCCGAGGAAATCCTTTGCAAATAGGCAGGTTGGAGGACACCCCAACCCATTAACACCGAGAGTACCATGATGCCTATACCAGGGGGCCCGGGTGCATAGGTGATAAGTGGTGTCGGAACCGCCCGTCGACTTCAATGGGGAACCTCGGATGTCCAGCTGCTACAGTCTCGTCGCCCAGGTCTATGGAACCCAGACATGGGTTCCGGATGAGGAGTACCTGCAAAAAGAGAGGACAAAGTCCAAACCACCCGGAGAAGTCCAGGAGGAGCAGGATGCCAGCCTTTGTCCGAGGTAGTTTGCTTAGTATGGAGATGCATCTGTGGAGCCCAGGCAGCAATGCAGAAGCACAGGAGACCTCCACGAGCTGTCCCACGTCGGTTCTCGAGAGGCAGGAAGGTCAGTGGCTGGCAGGACCACCAACAAGCTTTGGCAAACGCAACAGACCTGTTGCACAAAGAAATGCTTTGTTGCAGACCAGCAAGGTCTGAGGAACTCACCCAGCAATGGTAAGTCAGGACCAGCCCCCAGCAAGCAGGAGAGCAGCAGGAATCGATGGAGACCCCAGGAGGGCCCTCTGGCAGTAGGCACAGGGAGTCGCAGGGAGGACTCAGCAACGCACACAAGATGGAGGCCCACGTCGCAGTAGATAGTGTTGACAACTCTCTTGGAGCTGTGTGATGCTTGAGGCTGGGTCTTCTTGGAGCTTGAATATCTTCATTTAGGAGAGCCAACAAGCCTTGGCAACCGCAAACAGATGTAGTGCACAGGGATGTGGTTCCGGGAGTCTGGAGAGGGATTTCGGTCTCCCAAGTTGCAGGGAAGACAGGTCAGGCCTCTGAAGAGCCACCAAACCACCACCTATGTTACAGAGCCGGGAGGTGTCAGTGGAACAGAAGGATCCACAAGTTGGTTGTCTTCGTCAAGGTGCTTGCGAATGCAGGGGAGTGACTCATTCACTCCAAGGGAGATTCCTTCTTGCTATTTGATGGAGGCAGAGTCTTAGTGACTCTGGAGGATGCACAGCCATGGAAGTCGGAGACCCTGGAGAAAAAGTTGCAGTAGGAGTCTTCTTACCAGAGGAAGTCTTGCCTTGGTTCATGGCTCTGTTCCAGCAGCAGACTCCGGTGCCCAACAGCAGAAGAGTTGAGACAGATCTTCAGGGGAAGCCAGTTGGTCCTTGAAGACTACGTCCGGGTGCATCCAAGGATCCACCCTCAGGGGAGCCCTTAAGTAACCCACAAAGGGGGTAGGACTACTTCTGTGGTGACCCCCCCTCCCTATCAGTGAGGGTCAGGGATGCTACTCTGGTACACTGACCTGTCACATGCTCCCAGGGGTCTCTGCCCATCTAAGATTCAAGATGGCCAAAACAAGTGGCCACTTGGCAGAGCTCTGGGCACCTCCCAGGGGAGGGAGCAGGACAGGGGGATGGACACTCCACTGTCCTTTGTGTAGTTTCATGCCAGAGCAGGAGTCAAGGAATCCTTGACTGTGTAAAATCGGTTTATGCAAGGAGGGCACTAAATGTACCCTTCAAATAAGTCTGGAGGCACTCAGGAGCGCCCCTCTCCCAGCCTACAACCATTCATTCTAAAGGAGAGATGGCAACACCTCTCCTCTACAGGAAAACCTTTATCCTGCCTTTTCCTGCCCGAGTTAAGCTCAGCAGCAGGAGGGTTGAACAGTGTCTGGGGTCGGCAGCAGCACTAGCTTGCACGCTGACCCTGCAAGGCTACACAGGTAGACATGGAGGGGTCCTCTAAGGAGCTTACCAGTACATGGTATTATGCAACTAACACTGGAATCAGTGCAGTTGCATGATTCCAACATGTTTGATACCAAACATGACTTGACTGGGTTTGGTGAAGCCATTCTATTGTTGGACATCTTGATGTGACCAGTGTTCACTACATACCTTAAAATGGCTTCCCTCTACTCACAACACCTGAAAATGGACTCTGGGGTTTGAAGGGGTGTCTGCTTGTGGAAGGACAGCCTCACACTTAGAACCATATACCTTGCCTGTGGGCTGTAAGGCCTACCTTACGGGTGACTTGTAAGTTTTAAGTGCAGTGATTGTGATATAAGGAAAACCTTATATCACAAGTGAAAGGTGCATGCACCATTTCACACAGGTTGCAATGGCAGACCTGCAGGCACAGTTTGCATGTGCTCCTTTGGGTGGCACAATACATGCTGCATCCCATGGGAGGCCCCCTGGTATACCAATACCCTAGGTACCTCAGTATAATGTAACTTACAGGGGTACACTTGTTTGCCAATTGTGGGGTGTACAAAGTACCAGTAAATTGAGGAGAGCGAGCACAGACACTGGGGTCCTGATTAGCAAGATCCCAGTGTATTACAGTCAAAATACACTGACACGAGGCAAAAAGTGGGGGTAACTATACCAGAAAGATCCTTCCTTACACATGTTTCTACTCCAACTTTTTTCTCCTGAGGAAAAAGAATGGAAAATGGAGACAGGTGTTGGATCTCAGAATGCTCAACAAAAATCTCAAGAAGCTATCTTTTCAAATGATCACACTACAGAACATTCATTTCTTGAACAAAGATCACATGACATCGTTAGATCTCATGGATGCATATTTCCATATCCTCATTCATGTGAGGCACAGAAAATATCTGAGGTTCTAGGTGGTAGGGAAACTACCAGTTCAGCGTACTACCGTTTGGGCTGAAATCTACCCCAAGAATTTTCACCAACTGCATGGTTCCAGTAGCAGCCAATCTCAGACGGACTGGACACCAAGTATTCCCGTACTTAGACGATTGGCTAATCAAAGCACACTCATCATGGGCTGGAAGGGATTCTACAAAGACTTGCATGCAACTTTTCCAAGACCTGGGCCTCTCCATAAACAAAGACAAATCTTGTGTAATCCCACAGAATAGGACAACATTCCTGGGAGCCATTATGGATACCACCATCTGCAAGGTATATGCAACCGAAGAGAGAGTGACAAAGATGATCACACTGGCCTTGACCCTGTCACGGAAAAGGACTGTTTCAGTAAGAACCTCCAAATCATTCCTGGGCACGATGTCCTGCATCTCTCGCCAACCAAACTGCAGGTTGTACTTGAGACCGCTACAGGAACAGCTGGACATACAATGGATACAAGACATGGGTTTGTTTGACAACATCGTTCAGATAACGCCGGAAATAGTGTTTGTGATGCGATTCATACTCAGGATCACGAGTCTCATCATAACAATGGATGCCTCAGTGGAGGGATGGGGAGTACATCTTCAAGACTTAAAGGTCAGCTGAAAATGGTAATTGAAAGAAAGAGACAGGCATATCAACTTTCTGGAACTGAAAGCGTTGAAGTTGGCACGCAAAGTTTACTACCAAGGTTACAGGGGTTGGAAGTTTTAATCCTCACCGACAATGACCACAATGCTTTAGCTTAACAAAAGGGCAGTACAAGATCACGCCCTTTATCCAAGGAAGCACAACAAATATGGTCCTGGTGCCTACAAAACAAGGTTTCCTCGAAGGCGGAACAAGTTCAGGGCACAGGAAACCAATGAGCAGAAGAACTAAGCAGGACTTTACTGGCATCCAAAGCGCGCACATACTCTACCAGAAGCGTGGCAACATCAGCTGCTTTGTTTGCAGGAGTACAGTTGTCGGACATATGTAGAGCAGCCACCTGGTCTAACGCGCATATGTTTACCAACCATTATTGCCTGGATGCTGTTAACAACAAGGATGCTGCAGTTAGCCAAGCAGTGCTTCGAAACCTTTTTCAATAAGGTGAGCTCCTTGGTATTTATGCTATAATATTTATTTCTTCTTAATAAATGTCTGCGTATGAATAAATACAATGTATTTTACTCGCCTCCGCATACCGCTTCATTGATGCATTCCTGTTCTATTGTATTAATGATATACTGCTCGCTACTCCGATGCAAGCATGTGAATCTATGAAAGATTCAATTCTGGAGACAAAACAAGTTACTTACCTGTACACTGTGGTTCTCCAGTATTGTTATATTTCATAGATTCACATGCGACCTAATCGCCTCCCCTCCAGTTGCTTACCTCATTGCTGTTTTTCTTATCTGGTAGCATGGGTAACTTTACCACTCGTGCTTAGATATCCGAGGTGTGAAACCACTGCACAGGATGGAAGGATACAAGCTCTGCTGTAATTGGTCTGACTTTGGTCATGTACAAAACAATGTGGATTGCTACTTAATCCTATGAGGAAATGCAATTATAATAGACCTAGAAGAAAGACTTTTTACACTACTAGTTATAAATACCGTGGGACTCCCACCTCGACAAGGGGGAAGAGGCGTGGATGTGAATCTATGAAAGATAGTAATACTGTAGAACCACAGTGTGTACAGGTAAGTAGCTTGTTTTTTACAGGCCCTGTGTATATTGTATACCACTTTACAAGGGACTTATAATTAAACTAAATATGTCTAGTGTGTATATACCAATGTTTCCATGTTTAGGGGAAAAGCACATGCACTTTAGCACCAGTCAGCAGTGGTAAAGTTCTCAGAGTCCAAAAGCCAACAAAAAGGTCAGAAAAATCGGAGGAGGAAGGTAAAAAGTTAGGGCTGACCCTTCAGAGAGGGCAATTTTCCAACAGTAATGTTAAATTCAACTTTACCAGTAAAGTGTATTTATCATTACCATTCCAAAGATATGTAACATGATACAGCTACTCCTTTCTAATCCGGAATTACAGCTTAAAAGTGTATTAAGGAATTCCCAATGTTAACCTATGAGAGGAGTATGCCTCACAGTAGTGAAAAACAAATGTAGGTGTTTTTCACTACCAGGACATGCAAAACTTAAAAGTACATGCCCTTACTTTTATTTGCACAGCACCCAGCCCTATGGCCTACCTTAGGGGGGACTTATGTGTTATAAAAGAGGAGTTTAAGGCTTGGAAAAGGGTTTTAAATGATGCCAAGTCGAAGTGACAGTAAAACTGCACACACAGGCTCTGCAGTGGCAGACCTGGGACATGTTTAAAGGGCTATTTGTGTAAGTGGCACAATCAGCGCTGCAGGCCCACAAGTAGCATTCAATTTACAGGACTTGAGTATATGGATTACCACTTTACAAGGGACTTAACTGTAAACTAAATATGTCAATTGTGTATACACCAATGTTACCATGTTTAAAAGAGAGCACATGCAATTTAGCACTGTTTAGCAGTGGTAAAGTGCAGAGTTTCCTAAAGCCAACTAAAACAAGGTCAGAAAAAGGGGCGGAGGAAGGCAAAAAGTTCTGAGTGACCTTTTATAGAGGGCCAATTTCCAACAAGGGCCTTCTGTGATTATATCCCAATGTTCTGAAGCTAACAAGGCCTCACCAAAAGTCTGACCATATTCCAACAATGTGGTCATTCAGGTAGTTTGGTTATTTTAGTTGCATGCTCCTTTTTAAGTCAAGCCTGCAGGCAGCATGCATGTGCTGCTGCTTGGCGTCGATCTCTTATATCATCACAAAAAACAACAACGTCCAAACAAGCATTGGCAAAGCCAATAGGTCTCGCCTGCAAGACCTATTGGCTTTGGCAATGTGGTTTAGCCATGTTGTACACCTGTGTGGCTGCTGTTCTTCATGGATAAAAATTAGTGGCGTGGTGGGGTAAGGTGGAGTGGGGTAGAGTGAATTGGGGTAGATTGTAGTGAGATATATTGGGGTAGATTGTAGTGGGGTAGATTGTAGTGTGGTCGATATGTAGTGGAGTACTGTGGGCTAGATTGAAGTGGGGTAGATTGGAGTTGCTGGGTAGATTGGGGTTAAGTGGAGTGAGGTGGATTGGAGTTGAGTAGATTGGAGTGGATTGGGGTAGATTAGAGTGGAGTAGATTGGGGTGCAGTGGGGTAGAGTGGAGTAGATTGGGGTACAATGGAGTGGAGTTTGGTAAGTGGTGTGTAGTAGAGGGTCGTAGAGTGGAGAGGCGTGTCGTAGAGTGTCTGAGTGGAGGGGCCTAGAGTTGAGCGACATGTTGTAGAGTGGAGTAACCTGGCATGGAGTGATGTGGCATCTCGTAGAGTGGAGTGGCATGTTGTGGAGCTTAGTGTGGTAGAATGGAGTGGTGTGGAGGATCTTAGAGTGGAATAGAGTGTTGTGAATGGCGTAGTGTGTAGTATGCATGGTGTGGTAATGCTCTGCCATTAGAAACGAAACATTTTGAATTGAAATGACCAATACATTTGCACAGACATACAGTTTTATTATTAAAAGTATACAGCGCACAAACTATAATGTGTGGACATGTCATTACCTATTGCAGGGGCCTCCAACCTTTTCCGTAAAGAGAGCTACTTTTGATCAGTGAAAGTCATTCTGAGCTACTGAAAGGTAAGTAACTTGCGCATACTTACCAGACACCCCCTCGCCCAGCTTTATTGGCTGCTGTGTGCGTCAGTGAGTGCATGGTCTGTGGGGATGTATGAACGTGTGTGAATGAATGGTATATATGTGTATGGTTGACTGAAAGCCTGTGTCGTATTTACTTGTGGCACATCACATACTTTTCACCATATGTGGCACCGTTACATGTACAACACAAACATACAACCATTTTGTTTTTAAATGGGAGAAATTTAAAGTGCGGAAAAAATGGTCTTTAAAAATGTTCACAATAAGAAACATTGTTCTGCACTTAAAATATCTCCCATTTAATAAAATGGCTGTATTTTTCAGTTATTAATATGGCAGTGTCTACCAGCCACAGGGAGCAAGATGCTTCCTGTGTGTGAATGAGACACTGAAATGGGAGAAAATTCAACTGAAGAGTTAACCTTATATTTTAATGCATTATATAAAACTCATAATTTTAATTTCCCCCATGTGAAAATGTCTTTACAAACAGTAGGCATGTTCCTCCCAATGGCTTGTAGACATGGTACCGTATTTATGACGGGAAAATAGTCATTTTTTAAATGTGAGGAATTTAAAGTGAAGAAACCTGCTTCATAAAACATTAGGGCTTAAGTTAAAGTAGGGAAAAACATTAAGATAATGTTTCATAGAAACATTTTTCTTCACTCTCTATTTCTCCCATTTAGAAGAAAATGACTTTATTTCTCAGTTATAAGTATGGCACTGTGTCAACCAGCCACTGGGAGTAAGATGCCTGCAGTGTAAATGTGACACTTTCAAAAGGGAGAAAATTAAAATGAAGAGTAAACTTAATCATTAAGTAAACTCTTAATTTTAATTTTCTCTTATTTAAAATCATTCCGAAATATAATTTTGTTCTCATGCTCCAATATTGTGTTGAGAATGACTTTTATTTAAGAGTCAAATACCGCAGTGCTTCAGTACTGATCCTCTGGGACCCACATGCATCATAAATCTGAGTGGAGCACTGCTCATTATCCAACTCTTCTATCTGCAGCCTGAAAATACTGTAAAATAAACATAGCCTTTCCTTAACTTTAAGAGGGAAATGCAACACTTATTTATTACAGTTCGAAGTTAAAAATTAACTCTAGACTAGGAGCTACTCTGAAGGTTACTGTGAGCTACTGGTAGCTCGTGATCGACTATTTGGAGACACCTGACCTAGTGTATTGATTTGTTTTGATGGTATTCATATGTTTGTTTCCACCACGCTTCATAATTACAAAAAATGTTCTTCATTTGTACTTTCCCAATTCTGATATAATGTGAAATATCAGCTACAAAAAATAACATCCTAAAGACTCCCCACTCACATAGGTACCCAGCAGGATTGTCACACAAATTCTCTCACTTCGAAGTCAGAGAAAGAAAAGTAAACACCAAGCTTCCTCAGAAGACAGAACCTGACATTGGACCTCTGTCTTTAAATGAACAGCAATGTGACAAGATAAGAACAAGATTTAAAGGCATGTTTACCGAAAGCGAGTACTTGAAAGGATACAGTAAACAGGCAATGCTCCACAGAGGGACAAACGCAAGCTGGGTAGCTTAAAACAATAAAAGCCTGCAAATAGAAAACCAGCAACTGTGCATTACAAACCACAAAGCCAATGTAAGCAATGAGCGAAATGCATCCCCAGGGAAGTTTACAGAATGCCCACAAGAAGTCGTTAGCAAACCAGACAGCTGCGCTGCCTGGTAAGCTTTGACCTGAAAGGGGATTTTAGCCCACCCTTTACTCACCATTGGTTGGCCTCATGTGCACTCATGTCCTTGCGTCGCATTGGTTATGACACATTGTATGACTTTCAACTTCGTGTGTGCTTGTCCCTTCGATGGAGCAGGGACCAAGTACTGATTCATCGGTTTAATGGCATCCATCCGCTGGTCGCGCTCAGATTGGGGTACTTTTTTTTTCTTCTTCTCCTTCCTCCCCCAGGGGTGTGGAATTTAATAAAATATCTACGTGTCCATGGGACAGGTAGCTTCATAAATCTACTTGCCCTGTAACAGAATCCACTTGCCCCTTCGGTGCCATGTAGTGCAGTGACAAATAATAGCAGCAATCTCATTTTATAAGAGCTCTGATAATATCCTCTCTGATTATACCAGGGTTCATACTATATAAGGGTTTGAATACTAGCAATTTCCCTATTTTGCCACCTTTCTGCAGATCTACATACTGGGGCTAGAGGTAGTGGTAAGCATTGGTTCCAAGGTTGAAATGCCTTTAGAGTCTGTGCAAACCTACTAACTTGCACGTTTTAGTGGTTTTCACCAGCTCTTCTCTAATCTTTTCCCACACTGACAGGTTAGAAATGTACTACTGACAATGGCAGAAGGAAAATTTCTTCCTGTGCTGGGAAAAATGTGGTTGGAGGAAAAGTGAACTTGTAAACGCTCAACAGATTTTTGCAGGAGCAAAACTATGCAATCATATTTGGTCGTGCTAAAATGCAGTTCACAAATATTTCCTAGGAGTACGATTTCCTGGCCTTCATGTGAATATATGAAAGCCGTAAATCTGCACTAATGCAAGAAAATATTCCATGGGTGAACTTTCGTGACTTTCTTTAATAATTGGGTTCCTAATTAGATCTGGTGTTAAGCAAGACCTTTTGTTTTTATGAAAATTTTATCTATGGACTGGCTTCACCGTGAGTGTCAGCATTCTGCTCTTTTACAAGCAGCGTATCGGAACACATAGTAGTTTTGTTCAGTGCCAGGAAATACTGTGGCAATGTGTGCTTTGAGACCAAAAACTATTTTTCCAATTGTTGTTGTAATGGTTAGGACCCAGCAGCTCCAGCAACAATAAAGTTTTACATAAACCATGTCAAAACAAGACACGCATTGACAAAACCAAAAGATTGACCCCCAAAGTCAGACCTATTGGCTTTAGATGGTTGCTGTCTTAAGTAAAGTTTCTACAGTGGGTACCTTTGTGATTTCTGCCGTAAAGAACATAGCATCAGTACACTTTCACATTGTTTTACTGTCTCTCCTGAGAAGTTTGCACTGTTAGCTGTTCCTGGCTTTAGTACCTTCCAGAGGTACCTTCTCCATGTATTCACTTGCTCTGCATGTGGTTTCTTTCCAGCAGAAACAAAATGTCTTCCTGACTGCCTAGTGGTAAAAGTATCAGCAATGTGCTTTGATGTAACGTTGAACCCAATTGCAAGGTGTAGCTGTTGTAGAGAATCTGAAGCTCCGGGAAGAGAAAACAAATATAACACAAAGGACAGACTCATGGGCCTCTGCAAAGATTTGGACCCTGAAAACAATACATCTTATTGAAGTCAAGGAGCGGGAAGCCCCATCAATCTATCCATCCCAAACAGTAGGAGGAGGATTTCTTTAGACCAGTTAATCCTACGGTCTCAACATCTTTCGCTTTCCTGTGTCAATTGTTAAGGTGCCTATTTGTATACATTGCATATACACACACGCACGGTCTACCCATAATAGCTCCTCTAACTAGTCACCTCTGCCAGTACATTGTAGGTAACCATTCCATATTTTGCACACAATTCACCTAGCTCTTGAGGAAATGTGGCTCAAATATAATCAATGAATCGGGGGATTGTAAGCGCGCTACTCACCCGTGATGGTCTCAAGGCAGTGGGGGGTGTCCGTCCACAGAGCTGCTTAACCGAAGAGCCAGGTCTTGAGGGTTTTCCTGAAGGTGCTCAGGGAGGGGGCGCGTCTGATGTCCGCCGGGAGCTCGTTCCAGGTCTTGGCCGCAATGTGAGAGAAGGTTCTTCTGCCTATCCTGGTTCTGTGGATGCGCGGGGTTTCGGCCAAACGAGGGCACTGAACCTTCAACCTTGACTCACTTTCAGTTAACCTCATTGTGTGATCCTGGGCAAGTGTTTTATTTACTTGGTTCTCCGTTTCTTAATCTACTAAAATTGGTGGTACTTGGATAAAGGTTAAACCATTACTAAACGCTACCTAAAACAAGTGTATATTGCTAAACAGCACAGGAGCACTGGGTTTAACCAAAACTTTAATAGTGTTTGCAGGGCTGATGAAGAGTTGTCAAGGCTTAATTATTGCTGTAAATTAGATAAAGGTGCAGCATATTGGGAAACTCATGGTTGTTTCGTAGGTGAGTTCGACGGTACGTCCTCATTCGGTGAGAACTGAGCTGACCCTGCTGTAGCCTCTTTGTTAGGCCTCAAGTCACCTATCCTATTGCAGATATAGTCTTATGCCCTGGCACTTGAAGAGGTCACCCTCCATTTAGCACCCCATGTTTCCTTAAAGCCATGCTTGGCAGTTCACAGAAAAGCTTATAAATTCCCTTAGTTCAATGACAAGGCTTTGGTAACATCAGGTAATTGAAATTAAGATTTACATTGAATGTCTTTCGTACACACATCACAGTACAAGTCGGGGGTGGAAAAGGGTGGACTGAGTCCCCTCACTAATCAGAGGGGACACGGTCGTGTTTTGCCCAAGGCAGAAGGAAGATCAGGTATGTCCCTTTTACAACTGTATGAACACCCATGCAATTACCTAGTATTTTCATTACTGTTTCCAATGGCATACATATGCCTTTGTGTTTACTTGCAATGTGGCTCACAGTATTTTTGTGTCACTAGACATCTTCCCTCTCCTCCAGAGGAGCCCATGATGGGGGGGGAACTGTCCACCACTGACACATTAATTTCTTAACAATGTTGGGAGTGTGGTGTTTTGCAGTTTTATGGTGTTACGAATTACAGCATAATCGAAAAGAAGCACCTAATAATTTC
Organism: Calotriton arnoldi; assembly: GCA_963921515.1. NCBI lineage: Eukaryota > Metazoa > Chordata > Amphibia > Caudata > Salamandridae > Calotriton > Calotriton arnoldi. The sequence goes on along the minus strand of CAWUFW010003461.1, from coordinate 51,497 downwards.
CTCTTTACAAGATATACATGAAACACCTTTTATGTACTCACTAAAAACTGCCGTTTTTGACTGCAACTAAGAAGGGTCTTTAAAAATGTCACTGCGCACCCCTTTGTGTTTGGGGAAAACGGATGATTTACAAGAAGTGCAACGAATATAAAACCTAGTTCAGCATTTCACTGCATAATTATATTTGTTGTTTTTGTAAAGCGCTTATACAATCGGGACCATTTCGGAGGGCTGACAAAGCCTAACAATATAAAAAAAAAATTCTGCAAAATGCTACATTTTTAATGCATCGCACCAGTTAGTAACGTTACTTGTTGTGACATCACTTCATGTGATGTCTCTGTGCATTGCCTATGCTAATTAGTCCACTAGCGATTTTCTCTAGGACTTGTGCCCTGCATACCATCACAAACCTCTCTACAAAAGCAGAATGGGGGTCCCGTCTGTTTTCATTTCCCCTCTTCTCATTCCTGGTGCTGGTGAAGAGACAAATGCAAAGCACCTGGCTGTCTAGGAAGAACGAGCTGGCAAACAGCACCGCGCCCACCAAATAAACCCGAGGCACGAGGGGCCAAGTGAAAGGACCGAAATGGGGGTGGGCCAGAGGCCTAAATGAAAGAGTAAGTCCCATAGGTAAAGTAAGGAGCTTTAATGAAAACACTCGATAATATAAGAGGTAAGAAGCCAAGGGGAGCGGGCCAGCCCAGGGCTGTCTCAGAAGGGGTAGGAAGGGCAGGTACAGGCACCAGGTGAGACATAGGGTGCACAGGGAAGGCAAAGCATGAAGGGAGGGAGGGGCACGAGCTGCATGAGAAGGGAAAGCAAGGCACTTAACTGTAGGCCCAGGAGGCGAGGGTGACGAGGCATCTTGGGGCCGTATGAGGCCCAAGGGTGGAACTAAGAATAAAAGACAGGGATGGCAGGGGCCTAGAAGCAGATAAGCCAGCCTCTTGCATGTCAGTGCTGTAAGTGTTCTTGAGCTGCAGTGCTCGAAGTGAATGAAAGGACGAGGGGAGGGCCCGAAAGCCACACAAGAGCCTCGAGGAGAAAGTAAAATGCCTGTTACCTGACAATGTTGTGGGTGTACCGCACGGAGCTGCCACTACGAGCTCCACTCCAACATGTATGTCTTATGCTCCGGGGAAATGAAAGCGCAGGCCCCAACTTTTGCACTGGCCCTTTCACTGCCAATAAACTGCTCAAAGCCCAGCCCGGACCAGGAGGCACTGACAGAAAGGAAAGGCGTACCAGTGGGGCGAGCTAAGCCCCCCTCTCATCCAAAGCCAGTCGTGACTGTACTGCATGCCATTAGTGCAATCACAGGCCACTACATTTCAGCACGTAGTGGTATGTACTTCAGGCATGTACTTCATTCAGACTTATTGACTGGCTTTGACCAACAGGGTTGAAGAGCTGTGTATCGGATTACAGCAAGTCTTTGTCACTTGTCCTTGGGACAAAATAGACATTAAAACTTCTTGCTCTTGTGAGAAATCTAGATGTCTCGGGTGTCGGGAGATACGAATTCCCCACCCCTGCAACCACAACTTTTCTATTGGTTTCCATTGGGCATGCAGCTGTGTTTCCACTCTGCACACAGTCTCCGTGGGGTTCCTGGGTACTTACCTTGGGTAATTCCTTGTTTCCCCAGCTCCTCTGAGTCTTCTGGTCCAAGTCCTGTTCCCCTTTGCAGTTCGCATTCCACTTTAACTGATAAAAGGCTCTTGTGAGCCGCCTAAGCTGAAAAGCTTTGGAGCGCCTGCTCGCTAGGAGTGGGATTATACCTGAGAAAATCGGCAGCATGTCCAGCAATCTGTAAATTTTCTCTACTGATGAGGGAGGAATCCTGAAACACTGGTGTCTAGTTATACGATTTCGAAAGACGGCAGTAGCTGAAAAATATTAACTTTGTGTGAAAAACTGAACTACAACTACCAAGACGCTATGGGATAATGGCGTTCCTACCCACTTTCACTATATTTGTGCTACTTACCTGATTTTTTTTGATTTGTAACATGAGCAAAATTCAGGCAAAATAGAAGAAGAGAAAAAAAGGAGGGGGGGGAGGAGAAAGGGGGCAAACCAAATCGAAACCAAAGTTCCAAGTCTGAGCTTACATGTTTGGTAAGGTTAACAAGTCCAAAAAGAAAGGGAAGATAAAATGTAAAAAACATGGGTGAAAGAGAGCTAAGTAGAAATACTGATAACAATTCAGACTGGGCAGACCGGTCCTGAGGAGCCGCCAACACCGCCAACCACCCAAACTGGATGCCATATCCGGCCTAATCAGTTTCTCAAAGGATCATTCTCGATTAGCACAATTTCCAACCGACCTATTTTCAAGAATTCCCACCACCAAATCCAGGGATCGGTAGCCCCGCTGGAGAGCCAAAATCTTGCCAGAACCAGTCTAGCTAAAGTAATAGCGCAAAAATATAACTCACATAGACTGACCAGAGTGGCTGGTGAATGTCCCAGGATGATCAGCTTTGGATCAGCTATGATCCTCCCTTATTTGCCAAGGCAAATTCCCAAAAGAGATTTAATCCTGGACAAGATGCAAAAACATGAACTGCATCCGCCCTGGTATGTCCACAGCGAAAGCAGTGATTATCTGGCCGAAGCTTCATAATATAAAGACGATGAGGAGTATAATACCAGTCAATATTACATTTGAAATGGTGAACCTTAATACGAGACACATTCAAAGTTGAGTGGAACAACATTGCTATACCTACGATCTGCACAAGTTACTTCCCAGTTGAGCCGAGTACTCCACTTATGATCCCTCTCCTGAAACACGTCATCACTCTGGTGATGCGATGAACCATAAACTAGTTAATAGACCAGCTCTTTGTTTCACTTGAGCGGAGCATTCCTAATAAGATCAACACAGGAACTGTCCACACAACTCAAATCAGCTTCAAGACTAAAAAGAAAATGGCGCATTTGCAAGTATCTGAAAAAGGCTGTTACAGAAAGAGGGACCCTTTGCTGTAAGTTACCAAATGAAGAAAGGACCAAACCTTCAAATCATTGACATAATGTCAGAAGATTGACTTTTGCCCAGGTATCCATAAACCCCTCCTGAATACTCACTGGAAAATAGGGATTATAAACCAAATATGTGAAGTTATTAAAAACGGTGATTATCAAAAAATATTCTCTTAAAGGTACCCCAAATAAGATGATAAACATTTAACGTCTTAAACCGTTTATGTTTGAAATATATCATAACAACTATGCCTGTGCCGGAGATGATAGATTCGCCCAACGGGAGGAACTCACTAAACATGCCCCAACCCCAGTACTAACCGAAGTCGTGAGAAGGATGCCAAATAGTAGAACCTAAGAACTGGAAGTGAGAGCCCTTCAACTCCCTTGGACTGCTGCAAGAATTAAATCTTACACTGGGGCTTCCGGTATGACCAAATAAACATCTGCCATAATGACTCAATATTTGTTTTTAAAAAAAGGAAGTGGTAAAAACTGTGGGATAGAACGAAAAAAAATAAAGATATCAAGGAATAATCATTTAAATGAGATTACAGCGGCCTATAAGCCCCATATGCAAGCGATTACATTTAAGAAACACCTCCGCTGAGTGTTGAAATAGCTTACTTTAGTTGTTTTCTATGATCTCCAGAGTGTTAAAAGTTAAGGTGACCCCAAGATATACCTAAGAGCACATTAGATAAAATCTGCGTCTTATCGTGGTTCAACTTGTAACCAGCGACTGCTCGGAATGACTGAGCCACCTCCACCAGTGGCTGAAAAACAGCCGGTGAAGGGGTCAGAACGGCAATGTCGTCTGCGTCCGCTACAATTTTCACCTCAAACTGATGAAGTCTAAGGGGTTGTATCTCCAACGTTCATTTAAGAGACTGAATAAATGGTTCAATGTAGAGGGCGAATAGTTCAGGTGAGAGGAGACACCCCTGCCTGGTCCCACGGAGAATATGAATGAGATCTGATTGGGCTCCCCCACTACATAGGCTAGCTTTGAGACCTGAATAGAGACGTCTAACTCGAGATACAAACTGGCCCGAAGCCAGTGGTTTCCATGACCCCCCCCCTCCCCAAAGGAAGGGCCAGGAGACCCTATCAAAGCCCTTCTCCACGTCTAAACATATCATACCGATTGACCCACCCCCATCTGAGTCTACCTCCAGAGCCAAAATAACAGGATTAACGTCAGCCGTTGTATCCCGTCCTGGGATAAAACCATGCTGGTTTGGATCCACCAAATCAGCAATGATACCTGACAGTCGATTAGAGAGGATGCATGTATAGATCTCTGAATCAACCTTAATTAGCAAGATAGGGCTGTAAGAACCACAAAGTGTTGGATCTTTTCCCCTTTTAGGGAAGATAACAATGTTTGTCTCCCTCCATGACAAAGGAACTCTATCCAGCGAATCAAAAGAATTAAACAAACCTTCAAAACTGGTGCTAACTGCTGCGAAAAAGTTACATAGAATTCTAATGGTATCTGGTCAGGACCCAAAACTTTCCCTCTGCCAGAGAGCTAATGGCATCATTGACCTCTCCAAGGGTAATGGGTAACTCCAACTTGGATCACTGGATACGGGTTGCCTTACACTCGAGATGCTGCTGATTAAATTGCGATGATTACTCAGGGGAGGATGAACAGTCCTCTTTTTACAAGTCCTGATAGAACCTGTGAAAGATTTTACAAATTCCTACCGGGTCAGTAACTAGGGACCGAGTCTCATCCATGATCTGCCGAAAACAATTAGAGCTGGATCTGTCTCTCATTCTAAATGATTAAATACGCCCCATTTTCTTGCTATTCTCAAAATAGGTCATCTGTCGAGCCCTCCCATTTTTAACTGCTCGGTCCCAAATTTGTTTCCTGAGAGAGGCGCTATGAATAGTAGCCAGAGCCAATCAGCCTGTGGCCTATCATTGACCATTAAACAATATCCGAGGTCTGTTTCTAAAACCCTAAAAGCGTGTCGGACAGCCATTTCCTCCATTATTGCCCCCTTGTGTCGACGTAAGGCAAATTGGAGAGTCTGTCCTCGACACGAAGCTTTAAGAGCATCCCAAACCACTGAGAGCAGAGCTGATCTGATATTGAAATCAAAGAATGTCCTTAAGTGTGGATTAATAGAGCCGATATAACTATCTTCCAACAAAAGCTTACTTTCGAATGTCCACCTACGAGGGGCAGATATCAGCCCCACTTCTAAAGACATAAATAATTATAAAGAATTGTGATTTGAAAGTACCCAAGCGTTATGTAGAATAATTGAGGAAGATACCAAAGTACTGTTAACCAAAAACATATCTAACCTAGAAGAAGCTTTGTGAGGCACAGAGTAAAATGTAAATCCCGGATCCCGAGGGTGATGAAACGGCCAGAGATCTACCAATGCGTATGAAGAAAGTAGCTGGTGAAGTGCCTCACAGACCTGATACTTGCCCTATTGAGCAGAATCCTCTGAGGGCTGATCCGAGGGTACGTACTGGGATACCATGTCTTTTATAGGACACAGTCGCATTAAAATTCCCACAGATGATATAAGGTGGGGTCCAAAATTAAAGCTCAGATAAGAGATCAAAGATCTTCAGATCGTCTGTATTCGGGTCATATAGCGCTCAAATAGTAAATCGTTGACTATCCTTCTGAATAGTGGCTATCAGCCAACGCCCCCCTGGGTCTGTTTTTTGTTGTAGTACCCCCACACACTATCTCGCACTAAAAGTGCAACCCCCCCTCTGCAGAAGAGTAACTAGAAAGAGATAGAATCTGATTACCCAGTTCTTCCAATATCAGGCTTTCAGTTGAAGGCAAAAGCGGCCAGTAGACAGAGAATTCCATTGGGCATGCAGCTGTGTTTCCACTCTGCACACAGCCTTCGTGGGGTTCCTTGGTACATACCTTAGGTGGTTCCTTGTTTCCCCAGCTTCTCTAAGTTCTCTGGTCCAAGTCCCGTTCTCCTTTGCAGATCGCATTCCACTTTCTTAGTATACGGTTTGGTCTTCCCCTGGAGACCAGTGTGTATTTGTGCTACTTACCTGATTATTTTGAAGTATTCTTGTGTGTTTTGTTGATATCTCTGGGTAGGAGATATACCAATGTGTTAGTGATTGTGTTGTGTAATAAATAGGCTTATTTTGATAAAACACTGGTTCTTTCTCATCTAATCTACACTTTCGATTAAACGTGGTAAAACAAGCTGCTTTACACACCTTCAAGATAAGCCTGAAGGCTGCTCTCCACAGCCACCTCTTTGAGAGCTTTCTATGGTTATCAAAGACCACTAAAATCACCATAAGGGTTGTCTGGATTAGTACAATGTCCTTCGCTTAAATAAGTGTGCACCATATACTAAGCCAGCCTCCTACATACTGCCATACAGTTCCAAGAGGTTATGCCAATTTCTTCACAAATTGCATGTACCCTAGTTGATTAGGGAAGGCTTAGCTCTTTAATTCATTCCAATCATAGTTCGTTCCCAAGCTTATGACCTCTGCACCATGTAACATTTGTGAAGGGCCCGTGGCCTTATATGCAGTGATCACTAGAGTTATTGACGGCCCACCAAAATCTCTGCTATACTTCTTTAAGCCTTCCACAGATGTAAGTGCTTTAGTTCTTAGAGTGTCTAAGTGCATTCTCTACTGCAATTTTCTATTAAATACCATTCCAAGATAACTTGGAGTTTCCCCAATAGGCATATCCCAAGTAACCCACATAAGGAGTTTCTTTTTTTCCCATGTTCAATATGCTTGTTTTATCTATATTATCAGATCATTTGCCTTACAGTAATTGTTGAAGGCTTGTCGTTTTCTATGTAGACCCACCCCTAGTCACATTTAATATGACAAGGTCATGGGCATACAATAAACACAGTTGTGACGACTTCCCCTCTTTGGTCGAAGAGGAGAGTGTGTTGCATAGAATAGTTGGTATATCAGCTACTTATAATGTGAACAGTGTAGGGGCAAGAACACATCCCTGTCTCAGACCATTATATTTAGGGGCTTTTCTTGACAATTTACTATTTGCATCTAGTTCCACCACAGCCCCGTTATCACAATGTAGCTCTTTTACCACATCCAATGGTGCTTTTTGAATATTTATCCCCATTAGGTTTTCCCATAATATGCTCTTGTTTACCAGATCAATTGCTGAATGAAAGTAGTCAAAACAGTCAAGATTCCCTTGTTTCTATTGATTTCCGACCCAATGCCCAAAGGCTGAACAAGTGATCTTTAGGTGCATGTTCGTATTTAAAACCACCATGTTCAATGGGAATCAAGTCATTTGGGTCTATCCAGTTTTTCAAATATAGATTGACTATCTTTGAACATATTTTGGCCACCACATCCATTAAGCACATTTGAAAATAGATTTTTTCACATCTAAAGGATAATTTAAAAAAAAAGATTGGTTTAAATATTGTTTAAATATTGCCGCTTTACAACTTACAGGGAATTTTCCTGTGTTTAGAAATGCACTAAAGGCGCAATGTAAGAATTTATCCCTCCAGTCAAGATTGGTTTTAACTATAATTGGCAGTTACATTATAAGGGCCGGCCTATTGTCTTTTTTTATTGCTGCTAGAGAAGTATAATACACAAGGTCTTTGTCCGGTCATTTCCAGTCCCCAAAGAAAACCGCCCCTTTTTGCATATATAGTTCCATTAAAAAGGCAACCCAGGCTCCTCCTGAATTCTTGTAACTTGGTGCGTCCCTCTTATTTGTACCTTCCTTAACCAACTCCCAGAATTGTTTTGTATCTTTGGAGGCGAAAACTGTTAACATCCTATATCAGTTTGTTTTATAATAATCTGATTTCCTTTCTCTAATTAAATTGCCATATTTAATGTTAGATTTCCGAATGAGCTCTTCCGTTTCTCTTATTTAATGGTACACCCTTCTTTTTCCTTAATTCTCTCAGCTTCCTTTTCGAATCTTGAATATGCGAATTAAACCAGACTGGTTGAAAAGACTGATGCTCATTTGTTCGCGTGGGACATGGATTTTTCTTAAGCGTAACCATCAAACAATCAACCGCTTTCTGTAACATCCTATTATACCAAACCAAGTTATTCTTAATCTTTACATCACTATTTCCAATATCCTCCAGAATCTGCATATTGGCTAATAAAACAGGATGTTTCTCATTTATTCATGTAGTCAAGTGTCTAGGATAGTAGATTTTCAACAACAGTATACATTCCTTTGAGAATTAATGCACTTCAGCACACATAATCCAATTTAACACAATAAGTCCATTCTTGATCAAGGCTCGAAAAATCATAAAAGTTTTACTAGTCCTGCAGGTCTAGTAACTTGTATAATCTACTCGACCTAACTGCAATGTACTTGACCCGTGAACTGGTCATAAATTGTGTGATCTTAGGCAAATATTTTGCCTTATGAATCCGCCTTTTTCTTTATTATCACGAGAGCACCTTCAAATATGCAAGTTCACTATTTCTGCTGTACAAAAACTTTTTATTTAATAGACTAAATGTTTGCTTCATGTATAACAACAATCAATCCCATATGTAGGGTACACATGATCCCTGGCTTTCCTCTTTGGGCCAGATCTACGACCGTTTTTTGCGGTCACAAACGAGAAATCGGCCCGCTTGTGACCGCAAAAAAGAGTGGTGGTATGTACAAGCGCTATTTTGCGAGTAGGTGACTTGCAAAATAGTGTTTGCGAGTCGCTATTCGGAAGGGGCGTGCCAAGGGCGCCCCTTCCTAATAGCGAGTCAGAATGGTATGTATGTACCATTGTTTTGCTTGCAAAACACTCGAAGTTAACCACCTACTTCAAGTAAGTGGTAAGCCACCCGCAAACAGGAAGGGGTCCCATGGGTGCGAAAATATTTTTAAGCGCAGGAAGTGGTCCCAGGAATCACTGCTTGCCCTTAAAAAATGTTTAAAAAAATAAATAAAAAATACATCCCATTTCCCTTTAAGGAAAGCGGGCTGCATTTGAAAAAAAAAAGTTGCTTTATTGAAAAGTCAAACACAGACATGAGGGTCTGCTGTCCCCAGCAGGCTACCATTCCTGTGCTTGCAGGCCATTCCCAATGGGTCGCAAATTGCGACCTGCCCCATGAATATTAAGAAGGCAGGTCCCTTGCGGCCCATTTGAGAATCGCAAAGTGTCTTGGACACTGTTGTACATTGCAATTTACGAGTCGCAAAATGTCGCAATTTGCGACACGCAAAATGGAATGATCGTACATCTGGCCCTTAGTTCACTAATAGCACAGTCATCTGGGCAGGAGCAGTAATAATTCCTAGTTCATGTTTAAAAACTCACTTTTCATAAATATATTACTAAAGCATGATGTGATAGTGCACTGCCATTTACAAATAGCATATTTTCCATTGAAATAGCTACAAAACTTTACACTAACATGTAGTTACACTGATAATAGCGCCTTAACAATGTTTGGAAATTGGGTTTCAGCAAAAATATTTAATATTTGCACATCACCAAATAAAGTGTTCTAATTCTTTTGAGCCTATGAAAATATTTTTTCACAGTAGAATTACAAAAATAGGTCTTCATAACTAGTGAAATATATTTGAACAGTTAGCTATTTCAGTGTTGTATTAGAAAAAAGCCTGACATCTTACAGCCTTTCATTTCACATGTTTTGCACAGTTCAGTTGTAACACAGTTCACTTTTCAAAATCCTCTAACTTCAGTCACAGAAAAATAAACCTAGAAAGACAAAATTACTTTTGACCTCTGTCTCTGGAAGCCAGCAAATGTGACAAGATAATGATTTAAAGGCATCTTCATTGCTCTTTCACTTTGTGAGCAATAAAGATGCCTTTGAATCTTGTTATCTTGTCACATTTGCTCCACTTTCAAAGACTCAGGTCAAAAGTCAGTTTGTCTTCCACAGAAGTCAGAGGATTTTCAGCTCACCAGAAAAGGCGAATAGTCCCTAAAATAGCTCGTCCTGATTTAGTCCTGATTTAATCTTCCTCGTCAATGCGAGTGGGTGAATGGATTTTTCAAGCCCTGTTGATAAAATTATGGTGAAATGATCAAATCCAATCCAAAGGAGTCGAGTTCTTCCACAGCGTTTTTACTTCGGAAAGAATATTTCAAACAGTATATGTCCAAACCAGAACAGCCGACACATGTTTCGTCCTCTCTGACTTTTTCAAGGCTGCAAGATGTATACAGCACTGATATTAACAATACTGTTGTTTTACTACTCGATAATATGACTGTGTTCCCAACACCAGTTACACCGTGTCTTTACACAAAGCAATGTATACAAATAATGTATTGATGCAGAAAGGCAAGGCCATTTGTTGACAATTGTCCATATTACATTTGACTGTACACTGTTCAAAAATAGAAAGCACCCAGTGTCTATATTTTACAGAACAAAGTGGGAATGTTATGGTATAGCAAGTCGCAAACATACAAGTGATACCATGCTGACTAAAGAGTGAAAGGTGCCCTAATTCAAAACTCCACTTTGATTTCTTTGGTGGAAATTTTGGAGATCGTTCATACCTAAGCACAAATGAGGTTAAAAGTGTTTCTCGAGTCCCTCCCAGAAAGAAGAACATAATAAGGTCGTCCCAGTAGTGGACTGACCCTTCAAACACGTCTGAAAGACAAAAAGCGGTTTGTGTCCATCAGATTTAAGATATGCCTTGGGAACGTGTGGGTGCAATTCCTCACACCTCCCAGAAATTGGGAAACAACAACCTAAGTAAACAACCTAAACACGGGCACTTACCCCCAGTTTGCGGGGTCTTCTCAGTGTTCTGGGGAAGTGAGTAGCGTGACCCTGATAAGCCTCACTAAACACAAAAGGAATGGGAAATTGAGGCCAAGGATAAAATGACTAGCTGAGTTAATTGAACAGGGATGCTAATATAATGAACAGGACAATTTAAAATACCAGTCCGCAGTGGATCGCTAATCTCTCAATATTGCAATTGAATTACTGACAAACTGGTACAACCGCAAATGAGTACGTGAGACCGTTAGATCTGGCTGTAATTAAAATATCAAAAAAGAGACCCACTGTGAATTAAAAGATCCAGGGGATCAATCGTACACAAAGTTCATATAGGATCAGCCCACTCTTTATTTGCATGATCCATATCTATTTGGGAGGTACATCCCCAATGTTAGAGGAAGCAGTCAATGAATATTGGATATAGCAAAGGAGATAATGCACAGTACTGAGAACAACCTGGTGGTGGAATCTTGTCCGTTCCCGAACCAGGTCTAAATGTCGAGTTAAGACCCACTGGGGGATTATGGGTCCATAGATTCCGTTATAAAGACAAAAGGGTGTATGGAATCAACACATTTAATATTAAGTTAATCTTATCTGTGTGGGTAACAAGTCCCTAATTAACAAATCAAAGATAAAGTTAAATGTCCGGTATAAGGGAGTGGATAGCAGGCAGCAATAAAAAGAACCACAAGGTAGATTCTTACCTGTTCCACCGTATCCAGGGTGTGTAGAACGCCATAAACGCAAGGGCGTCAACTGAGTCCAACTTATGTATATGGAAGTCCGCGACGGGCATGAACATGAAAGAGGGGATCTGAGGAGGACGGTCAGGAAAGCTCAAAAGTGGCCGCCATCTTGAGATGTCGCCTCACTACATAATGTTAAGTCAAATAACATTCGCACTCAATGACCCCAATGGCACTAAAGTAGAAGTGAGCGTATTAAAGCTCACAGGGTAAAAGTGGGACCAAAATAAGATCCCATAAAAAAACTAATCAGTCATTAGTTGTGTTTGAAAAGAGAAAAAGGTGGATACACAATTGAATCATTGTTATCCACCAAAGAGCAAATAAGGAATCTCAAAGTGCCCATCATGTCTAAAAAAACGGCGAAGCATGCAGAGGATTGGCTATGCTGTCAATCCGTAAGTCATGCAGAAGATTTGTGGGTCTGTAAACACCATGTAAAGGGTTAGACCATCCACCTGTCAGTCGTCACCAATGGACGTTGAGATAGTTTGTTAGGTACAGTTAACACACCGAGATTATGTCCCAAAGCATCCCTGTACACCTTGCTAGGAATGGAAGCAGAGAGAAAAACCATGCAATAGCCTTCTTGTACCATGTTGTGAAGTTAAAGTGTGGCTGTAGTCATTGCCAATAAAATGGTCTTCCCACATGTTAAGGTTGAACCATGTTAGCAGATCTTGCAAAATCATGCCCACAATATTCCATATGAAAATAACTCTACCATACATGTTTACATATGCATTCCCGTTTGTTACAGATCGCGATGTATATGCGCATAAATTGCCTATGAAACATGCAATGAAAATATATGTATTGTTAATGATATTCGTTCTCCTAAGTTTAGAGGAAGACATGCAATTCTTTATCGATGTTGAGGCCCAGTTCTACCGCCCTCAATTTGATGATCCAGCTGGTTTTGCACTGCCCCATCTGAGCGTCCCTCCCCCCTTTTCTTGGTAATGGTTTTACATGTTCAATGCCATGAAAACTGATATTCAATAGCTCATTGCTTTTGTGAGCCATGTTGTAATGTGTAGCGATTGGATGGTATGGAGTATTATTTCTTATCACTCTCACATGGTCTTGTATCCTTTCTTTGAGCGACCTTATTGTACTTCCCACATAAATAATGCCACATATGCATCTGATGCATTATACCACAAATTTGGTATTGCAGTTGATAAAGAAGCAGATGTTGTGCACTTTGTACTATTGTACTTGAAAGTTGTGATTTTGTCTGAAGTAAAGCAACACACTCAGCATGCACCACATTTGTAGAAACCAATAGGAGGAGAGGCTAACCAAGTGTCTTTTTAAGTGCTGGTAAGTAACTCGGACACAGGTATTGTCTCAGCGTTTTACCTCTGCCATGTGTTACCATTGGTTTTGGTCCAATGAATCATCTTGGGTAAGTATGTGTCAATGTTTTTTAAGAATTTTATACACCGGCGTACTCAATGTTGAGTAGGGAGTGATAAATGCAATCTTTCTTTTATTCTTTTCCCTGTTTTTGATTTTGAGTAAGTTATAACGCTTAACTCTGTTCATTCTGTTATGTGCTTGTGTCAGTAGTTCTTTGTTGTACATCTTGCCGTACTCTAATGGCAGGGTATATACTTTTGCTAAAAGATTTGACAATGTCAAAACATACACGCCTACAGACACTACTGAACGCACCTCACGCATTTCTGCAACTACCAGTCCATTAACCCACTGGTTAAGCATCAGTAGCTTAACCAATGGGGAGTCCATCACACCAGAAATACCGACTACATCTACATCCTCTGACCCTTTTTTTTTTTTTTTTTAGAGTTACAGAGATTCCGCAAAGGGAACAAACAGCACAGGAAAGAAAACGATGAGGGGGGAAATCTAGACACAGAGTCAAGATCAGGATTCGCGGAGGGTGTCACACCCAGGTCAGTCTCTCGGAACGAAGAGCAATAGAATATGCAAGTACAAGAAGTAACACCAGTCATAATCACTTTATTCGGTTAATAAAAACCATAAAAGTACACTACAAAAACATCGTAAAAACAGCATTAAAACATATGCAACGTTCATTTGGGATAAATGTATACACCATAAAAATTCAACATGAAAAAATCCCCATCCTTTTGATGTTCTAAATGAAGCATATGCAAAATTCTTTAATAACAATTACTCTTATGCACAATAGACGTCTAATTTAAAAAACAATTCATTGGTTATAGAAGAGCTAAAATGTTTCATAACATAGAGGCCCTTCTTTTCCTTTCCCTAACCGCCGCAACTAAAAAACTAGCAATATTAAAACTTTCCCATGCATTGTTCAACATCTGTAAATATACTAACGCAGGCCTTACCTACATAAACCCTTTGTCCTTTAAAATAGGTACTAAAAACGTTTGCGAATATGATAATGGTCGCAAAACATTGTAAAGTGCAAAGTGTCTTCGGTAGTGAAATTGTCACAAGAGCAAGGGCCAAAATCTTTCAACTTTCTCTATCCCGGAGGTTCAGCCAATAAAAAGTGCAGGAGGTTGAATCTAAATCCTGGTTAAAAGAAAGCGGTGGTAAGGCTTTGTTATAACATTTAGATAGAGTTGAATATATGACGTTACAACGCAAACAATTACAACGCATGCTTTTACAACGTGGTTTTTACTTCGCAACTACCATTACATCGCATGATTTTACAACGCATGCCATTACAACGCATTTTTAAAAACTACCATTACAACGCATTCCATTACAACGCATTCTATTACAACTCATACCATTACAACGCATAATACTTTTAGGGCAACAATAGGGTAAGTGTTGGATAGTGTTTGGGTAAAATTACTATTCCTATCTACCCCAAAACCCATTCCCACCCTAAAACTAAAAAAATCTCTATTACTTACCTTATAATGTGTTGTAATGGCATGCGTTGTAGTGACATGCGTTTTACTGGCATGCGTTGTAATGGCATGCGATGTAAAGGCAGTTGCGTTGTAAAAGCAGTGCGATGTAATGACTGCGTTGTAATGGATGTTTCCCATAGGGTTTCTATCGTTGGAGCTGTTTTCAATAATAGATGGGCTCGTACCGTGGGTTTCATTAACTCTGGCCTCTCTTTCGGTTTGCATCATGTTTAAAAAAAATATTTTTTAACCCACAGTAAGTCCTTTTTCCTAAGTTTGCTTGGAGAATCAAAAAGTTCGGGGCGTCCTAATTTCTTTGTTAAATTCTTGACATAACCTATCCAGGAGATGCTACTTGCTCTATCGAGGGATAAGCAATCCCGGGCCATCTCGCGATTTACCACCAATTCTGGGTGTGTCAAGATCGTTATCCAGGTCAGGAGTGGGGCCAGTCCCATCCAGTCTGAAACAAAGCCTATACCTAATTCTTGATGGATAATGTAAGAGGGTATAGATTGCGGGACTGAGCAGATTTCTGAGAAACGTGTTTTCCACCAATTGTAGTTCCTCAGCCTCCTTATAACCTCAGATTTCAGATCCATATTTAGGGATGGCAATACATTTTGCTCTGTAAATGTTGAGCATGGGTTGGATTGGCTTAGCCCCTAGCCTACGTGCAAAATCAAAAACCGCTACTGTTGATCTTACCTAGCGTTTCTTTTTGCTTTCTTTTGCCCTATCCATGAGCCCTTATCGTCAAACAGCACCCCTAAGTACGAGAATGTTGTCACCCTTGATATTTCAGTTCCTTCGCAGGGATACGTTTTTAACTTTTTTAGTTTAAGGCCCATGGTCATAGTGTGGGATTTGGAAAAATTAACACTTAGATCCAAAGATCTCATATAAACCGCAAAGGAATTTAGGAGACTCTGAAGCCTGACCAGTGTACGCGATAATAAGACCGCATCGTCTGCGTATAAAAGCGCAGGGATAAACTGTTTACCCCGCGAGAGGGATATCTTTACAGAGGAGTCGAGATTATATATATATATATATATATATATATATAAACAGTAGAGGAGCTAGAATACAACCCTGTCTGACTCCTCTTGTGATACGGATTTGCCGGGTTTGGTTACCCCTTTGGTCGTATTGCACCGTGGCAAAGAGATCCCTGTGCAGATCTGCCAGAAGATTTCCTATGCACCGGTCCATTCCAATTTCAATTAATAAAGCCCATCATTTGGATCTGTCTACTCAGTCAAAGGCCAAGGACAGGTCCATAAAGGCCAGATATAGTGTCCCATTCTTGGCAGTAGTGTATTTCCCAACTAGTAGCTGTAGATTTAAACACTGATCCATGGTACTCCTACCCTTCCTAAAACCATACTGCAGATTTGATAGTACACTGCACCCTTCTAGCCAATCTGTTAATTTTCTAAGGATCACTCTCCCCAATACTTCAACTGCTGAGTCAATCAGCGATATGGGCCTGTAACATCACGGGTCTCCTCTCTGCCCCTTCCTAAAAACAGGTATAATAGTAGATTGGGACCAAGACCTCGGCAAACCGTGCAAACAGGCCATGTTAAACACATGAGTTAAAATTTTAGACCAACGTGCCATGTTCAGCTTGTAAAGGTCAGCCGGAACACCATCAGGACCGGGAGCTTTATTACTAGTCATTTGCATTATTGGCTCCCCTACTTCCTCTTCACTAAAAACCAGGCTGTATGTACCCACGTCCGATGTAGGGGGACGTAGGGTTCCCTCATCGTGCTGATCACCATATATATGTTTAAAATGAGTGAACCATTGATCCTCAGGTATGTTACATTCAAGCGGGCACTTACTAACCCCAGAAAAAAAGGGTTTATTAACAAACTCCCAGAACCTAGCACTGTTCTTGAGGACATCCACAGAAAGTAAATCATTCCAGGCTTCTTGTTTGATTTCAGCTTTACGATTTTCTACAGCAAGCTTATATGTTTTTCAAAAACTGCTATTTGGGCTTTACCTTGGGGTGCTTGCTTTAAGGCATAAAAAAGCTTTTGGTGGGCTTCTGTGCATTTATGATCAAACCACCTCACACCTCCTTCCTTAGATTCCCTCCTTGGCTGTGTGAGAGCTCTAGCCACTTGTTGGCAGATCCTTCCGAAGGCTGTAAGGGTTTCTACCCCCTTCTTTGTACTGTCTAGGCAAAGACAGATGTCACCCCTTGATGTTTTGCATAGATCATTGAGAAAATGGTCCGGGACTACCTTGCACCATTTCAGCCTGCGGCCCTGATCTTTTAACTTTACAGTTCTACCAGTGATGGCCTCCCCAGATTTTGTGACTACTCCAGTACCCCCGCCCAATATAAGGTGTATAGGATTGTGATCACTAAAATGAGACCATTGTGCAGCATAGGATACAACCTGGGGTAACAGGCCTGAGGTAATAAAGATAGTCAATTGTGGAGTTCAAGCCTCTTCCATTAAAAGTGGGGATCCTGATCTCCCCTGGGTTAACACTGATGTCATCAATGTTATCAATCCCTCAAATCATGAATTGAATGAAGTAGAAATAAATATGCTGAGCAAAGGTCTAAGTTTTTGTCCTAATGCTTTGCAAGACTTCACAGCACTTCATGTCAATTGTTTCAAGTTCACTAGGAAACTTGAATTGCACAAGTTTTTCAAAGATAAACGTGTCTTCCCACAGAACACACAGTTTCCTCAGACTAGTCCTGATAGTACCACAGTTGGGGACATCAGGGACATATAACTATTGCTGTCCCTTGACAATCAAGATGATGCTATCCCCATAGAGACATTGCTTGCCGACTTAGACATTGTCACCTTTTCAGAAGGGGATAGTGGTCTCAGAAAAAAGTCGAAGTTTACTCCCTGCTTACCGGGGGATAACCAAATAGACAAGTTCTCAGTACTTTTCACTCTGAAATTACATCGATTAGAAAATAGGTACGCGGTGGACACCCGATATATCAGACAAAACCTTACTTCAAATGAAGAAAAGCACTTAACACTCTGAAAAATGATGACTTTCTAGTGATCATAGAAGCTGACAAAGGAGGGAACGTAGTACTCATGAATAAGACTGATTACATCAGGGAAATTGACAGACAACTGTTGGACCAGATGGCATACTCCAAATTGACAGGCAATCCAGTTGCACGCACCAATCTGACAATAGAGAACAAACTCAAACATTGTAGAGATCTGTGTATCATCACGGACATGGAATTCAGATATTTGCTGAATGGTGCTCCTGTTTGTCCCTGTATATATATTTTGCCAAATTTATAAAAAGTCTGGCTTTCCTCCTGGAAGGCCTATCATCTCGGGGTTAGACTCCCCCACAGAGAGGCTGTCGGAATATATTGATCTCTTTCTTCAACCCCTGGTTAAAAACTTGCCTTCATGTCTACAGGACACGCATGACTTACTCATCAAGCTTGCGGATGTAGAATTGGGTAGATGGACATTTACTAGTTACACTAGATGTCTGTTCACTTTACACATGCATTCCCACCGCTTTGGGTTTGAAGGCGACACAACATTTCTTAGATTCCAGACCAGCATCACAGTTTGAGCACACTAATATGCTATTGGAGATGATTCAACTAGTCCTTGAGAACAGCATATTCACACACAATGGAGAGTGGTTTCGCCAAACACGGGGTGTAGCCATGGGGGCTAAATTTTCACCCTCAGATGCTAATCTGTATATGGGATGGTATGAATTTAAACGTCTGTGGAGAGGCTGTCCTGGAGAGTGGCTTGACAACATATTGTATTGGAGGCGCTATATTGATGGTCATTTTACTGTGGTCCGGTTCCAATGAATGCTTAGAATTTTTTTCCCAGTACCTCAATAACAACATGTACAATATAATATTCACAAAGGAACAGAGCACTTCCACAATACACTACTTAGACATCAACATACATGTAGATGGTAATAAACTCACAACATCCCCATATAGAAAACCTACAGCATGCAACTCTGTATTGCATGCCACGAGTGCACATCCACCAGCACAAATAAAGGCTATCCCCTACGGCGAGATGGTGAGAATCAAACGAAATTGCAGTGATGAGGGAATCTTGAATCAGGAATTGAAAAGGGTAGAGGACAGGTTCTCTAACAAAGGTTAAAACAAAGAACTACTGACACAATCACGTAACAGTGTGAACAGAGTTCAGCTTGATAGCTTACTCAAAATCAAAAAGAATAAAAGAAGAATTTCATTTATCACTCCCTACTCAGCATTGAGTAAGGAGGTGTATAAAATTCTTTAAAAACATTGGCACATACTTACCCAAGATGATTCACTAAGATAAGTCATTGGACCAAAACCAATGGTAACACATGTATAGGTAAAACGCTGAGACAATACTTGTGTCCGAGTTACTTACCAGCACTTGAAAAAGACACTTGGTTACCCTCTCATGGTTTCTACAAATGTTGTGCATGCTGTGTGTTTTTACTTCAGACAAAATCACAGCTTTCAAGTACAATATGTCCAAAGTGCACAACATCTGCTCCTTTATCAACTGCAATACCAAATTTGTGGTATACTGCATAAGATGCATATGTGACCTTATTTATGTGGGAAGTACAACAAGGCCGTTCAAAGAAAGGATACAAGAGCATTTAAGAGTGATAAGAAATAATACTCCATACCATCCGATCGTTACACATTACAACATGGCTTACAAAAGCAATGAGCTCTTGAATATCAGTTTTCATGTCATTGAACATGTAAAACCATTACCAAGGTGGGGAGACAGTACGCTCAGATTAAGGCAGCGCAAAATCAACTGTATCATCAAATTGAGGGCGGCAGAACTGGGCCTCAACATCGATAAAGAATTGCATGTCTTCCTCTAAACTTAGGAGAACGAATATCATTAACAATACATACATTTTCATTGTATGTTTCATAGTCAATTTATATGCATGTACATAGCAATCTGTAACAATACAAGGAAATGCATATGTAAACATGTATGGTAGAGTTATTTTCATATGGAATATTGTAGGCATGATTTTACAAGATCTGCTAACATGGTTCAACCTTAACATGTGGGAAGACCATTTTATTGGCAATGACTGCAGCCACACTTTAACTTCACAACATGGTGCAATAAAGGCTAGTACATGGTTTTTCTCTCTGCTTTCATTCCTAGCAAGGTGTACAGGGATGCTTTGGGACATAATCTCGGCGTGTAAACCGTACCTAACAAACTATCTTACCGTCCATTGGTGACGACTGGCAGGTGGATGATCTAACTTTACATGGTGTTCACAGACCCACGAATCTTCTGCATGACTTACATGAGTGACGGCATAGCCAATCCTCTGCATGCTTCGTTGGTTTTTTAGACATGATGGGCACTTTGCCATTCCTTATTTGCTCTTTGGTGGATAACAATGACTTTATTCTTGAGAAATGATCAGCACCCACTAAATATCCATATCTCTCAACAAAATATGTTTTGTACAAGCAATAATCAGTTCAGTTCAACACTGATTTTAGATCTCATTCAATTTCTCAGAATGTCCTTCAAACTTTTTTGTGTATATTCAGATCACATTCTGTATAAGCCCACACCTAAAACAACTTCCCTTTGTGATGTAAATTCCTATTAGGTAAGCTGATATTAATATTGAGATCTAAGTGACCGGCGCCACTATATGTGCAATTGGCGTTCCTGTGATGTCACAGTACCGCCATATTGTAGTATTCACATTGCTGGGTATACAATACCATTTTATTGTGCATGAGCATAATGTTGTGTAATAACCGAAAATCAATCCCAGCAAGATAATTACTCAACATGTGCAATATTTCCCCTGGGGCTCTTGGTCCATGTCATAGTTTTTATAAGATTCAATGCTCTCTGAGCTACTGTATTTAAAGTTAGCGGTACTCCGAAATCGCGGAGCCGCCATATTGGAGCTGGGTATACGGTACCATTTTATTGTGCATGAGCATAACATAGTGTAATAACTGAAAATCAATCCCAGCAAGATAATTACTCCGCATGTGCAATATTGCCCCTGGGACTCTTGGTCCATATCATTGTTTTTATAAGATTCAATGCTCCCCGAGCTACTGTATTTAAAGTTGGCATTACTCCAAAATCGTGGAGCCGCCATATTGGAGCATTTAAATTATTGGGCATATCATTGCCCTTTACTAAAACTAAGCATTTCTTAGTTTCAGGACCTCAATTATAACTCATACAAAGTAGTCGCTCCAAACGTACAGTACCTCCCCTAAGAATTCCGGTCCATATCCCCAGTTTTTTTCTGAGTTATTTATTAAATTGCTGATGCGGTCAAATTGTCTCTAAAACCCAAGCAGCCTATACTCATTCTCCTTACCGATTCAGTTTGCAGGTTATGTCCACCATCTCCGGGCTAGGAGTCCAAACTCGACTCCATTTACTTTCCCAGTTTTATACCTGATTACATGTCAGTAATACGCAACGTAATCACGTGACCCTTTGTTCCTGTCTCGGACGATTCTGGCGGCCATCTTAGAATGGGGGTCATCGCAGGAAATTCTAACTTCTCACCATTATTTTAGGCATTTATTGTTGAAAACCACGAGGTTTATGAACTTATATACTTACTACTCTATAAAGGGGTATTGTTTCGGATCGAAGGGGCTCACTATATCCTTATTGGTATGCACGATCGATTCCGGCGGCCATCTTGAAGTAGGGATTATCGCAAAACGTTCTGTCCTTTCCCCATTTTTTACACATTAGACATGATAGTCATGTTACTAGTAGTCTTAAGTGCTTACTACTCTATAACAAGATATTATCTCAGATCCCAAAGGGATCACCCATGTCCTAATAAATATGCATGGCCACAGTCATAGTCCTTCTCTTATGGCATGCCAGTTAAATTAATACTCTGTTCTTCCAAATGGTGGAGCCATTTTCAAGAGGTAACGGAAACCCTTGATTGTCCTCACAGCAGTATATTGATCATATTGTATGATACAATTACAGGATTAATATCAACCCCCATCATTAGGGAAATAGCTCCAACCATCTCATCTAAGGAGAGTTAGTATACATGGCCACATTCAAAGTCATTCCCTTGTTACATCCCTATTAAAATGAGTGGTGTCTGTTCCTCCAAATAGTGCAGCCATACTTAAACGGTTACTGATAACCATGATTACACCCGAAACGGTACAGCGATCATGTTAAATGATATAAACACAGGGTTCACACGAGGTCACATCATTAGGCAAAAATGTCTAGTTCTTTCATCTAGGGAGAGTCTCAATCTAAGATACATGTGTGCAGACAATTGATTTTTTTATGTACCTGATGCCATATTGCTGCTAAATAGACTGTTGCTGTGTCCTAATCAATTCATGATAATAGTAACTCAGTTTCATCACTTTCTATAAAGGCCTACATGTGCAGTTCTTAAGCGAAGTATCCATTTTGCTTCCAACTGGCGTAGCAACAACTCCCTGTTTCCTCCCCTTTCACAAACGGTTACCTGCTCTATTGCGTGAAACCAGATTAGAGCTTTATCTGGGTGATTCTGTTGAGTGTGTGTTGCAATCTGATATCTATCATCGTAATTCTTGATTGCTCTTACATGTTCTTGAATTGTTATGTTTCATATAGGTACCCCAATATAGGCCCGGGGAACATCATACCCCTTCACCTACATTACCTCCCCTACACTGTAACGAGCCTTTTAGGATTGATCCTTTACCTAGTTCTAGTCCTGGATGCAGAAGGAGGGTGTCTCCTGAACAATAGAGTCCTATAACTCCATCAATAGACTTACACAGTATGAATGGATATTCATAAGGGTTCTTAGAAACCAGGCTGGGGCTACACCACCTTCCTCCCCACATCTACGTACACGGTTCATCCCATACGTCATCCTCCAATTCCACAATGGCTAATACAAGCAACAAGGGACAAAGGAGCCCTAGATACTTTCGGTATAAATATAGCACCTCTTGCTAGTGTTCGGCAGAGGTAACCGAGACTTCCAGGCCGACACACTGACCAGAGACGCTGAGGTTCCTGCATGCAGACGCTCCAGCTGACAGTGGTCTGAACATCCCTCGCGGGGTGTCCAGCTCGAGACCAAGAGGGGCTCCTACATTCTCACTTCAGGTGTCCAACAAATGCACCGAAGCACACCACAACACTGTTACTTTTATCCTCATACAGTAGTGTGACAAATAAGAAAAACAGCTCCAATCAATGAAGTTCCATTACACCAGTTCCATTCACAATCTTTTAATGAGTAATCCACAGCAGTAGATGTATCCGGTCATTTGTAATTTATTCCATTAGAGACAAAAAACGGCAGCCGATGCACGTTTCGTCCTCCTGGACTTTCTCAAGGCTTGTCCTCAAAGTTAAAACGAACGATGCATTCCAATGTGCCTGAATCGAAATTCCTATCATGAATCTGACTTCTTTCCTGTGGTAGTGTGTTTGCCAATTAGGATCTCTTTCAGTCACGAAAAAATGAAGGCTCACGCAGCCATAATATTCGTACGAAGAACTTCGGAAACACAGAGAAATCCCTGAATCTTCGAATTTGAGTGCGTGTACTTATCACGGTACCAACGCCTACCAATTTAACCAGGTCGCACACATGGCGAGCATGGAATCATGCACAATTGATTAAAACTGATGTAAGAAGTGCCACATTGTTTATTATGGCTGCGTGAGCCTTCATTTTTTCGTGACTGAAAGAGATCCTAATTGGCAAACACACTACCACAGGAAAGAAGTCAGATTCATGATTGGAATTTCGATTCAGGCACATTGGAATGCATCGTTCGTTTTAACTTTGAGAACAAGCCTTGAGAAAGTCCAGGAGGACGAAACTCGCATCGGCTGACGTTTTTTGTCTCTAATGGAATAAATTACAAATGACCGGATACATCTACTGCTGTGGATTACTCATTGAAAGATTGTGAATGGAACTAGTGTAATGGAATTTCATTGATTGGAGCTGTTTTTCTTATTTGTCACACTACTGTATGAGGATAAAAGTAACAGTGTTGTGGTGTGCTTCGGTGCATTTGTTGGAGATTTGGGTCTAGACTGCGGCAGCAGATCTAGCGGATCTTTTACCTAAGGTGGATGGTTAATACAGCGCCATAGGAGCACCCTAATAATTGGAAAAATTGTGTACTTGATTGCTCAATCATAAAAATAACTGACTTACAGATGTGCAGATCCTAAAGCATATCCACTTTGTGTTCACATGGGATTCTCACTTCAGGTAATTGGGTTCGACCAAATCCTAGAGGGATTCTTTGGCTTCACACCTACTCACATGCTAGGTACACTTAGGTACATCTAAATAGGCATCGTAGGAGTACGCACTCTCTTTTATCAATGCATTTTATATTCATGTATTTATTCATGCGTAGTGCAAGATGGTAGAACTGTACTATCCATTTATATTCATAGTACTGCTAATCATATATCTCTGCTACTGTCTAATGGTTGTTGCAGCTCATATATTCTACACAAGAATAACGACTGTTCAATAAACCCTTATTGAGAATGCCCAGGCTGTTTATTCTGTGTATCTCTGAGACGAGATAAGTGAGCACGAGTGACTGAGTGAAAAGTAGTACATTGTTTCCACGATCTTGAGGGATCAGGGTTGTCATGTTCTAAGGTTGCCGGAAACTAATCTCTCCCCGATAAGAGGAGACACTAGTGGCACTGTGAGCTAGCTGATGCAAACAGGCTAACATTCTTGGTGGGGGTGCTCCGAATCCGTCTGCCACCAAACCCACAGTTTGTTATCCGAACGAGCATGTCCTGTATGGGTAATATAGGAACTACACGGCATGGCGCCACCAATGATGGTTGGGCTCTTATTTAACAGTAAAATCTGAGTAGTTCAGTCGTGCTATTCTCAGAGACCGTTACTCACAAAACACTAGAGACGTCTGCAGTGGGTGGGCACAAACTCCGCCACAGCTGAGTAGGCGAGAAATCCTATGTATTGGCTGTTGGTTAACAGCTTGAAGGACATTTTGTTCCTAAAATTGTGCATAAAACACCTTATCATAGTATCCTTGAAACAATAGTCTGTGTTCTAAACAGCAAGCACTCCCCCTCACAGACGAGGAAGAAGATGCAAATGCAATACAAATTGCACAAAAATTCTGACGTACTATCACCCTGAAACTACTAGAATATGGTTTAGCACCTAGGGGTGGCTTAGTAGCTTTCGTGATTGAGGCACACGAATCAAACAAAACCGAGATATTTTATTTGTGCGTTACATTCCCAGCAGCAAATGCAATAACACAGACATTTCACTACTATATAGAAGGAGATGCACCACAGGAATATGGTCCTTGCGAGGACATAGAAGTTCCACTCACTTACCAGGAACACCTATACTTGTTTAAAGGCGCCCTACCCCATATATGACACAGAGTAAGATTAGGTCCGCTCGGAGGAGACTGTGCAACATGGCCAATATTAGCGGCCTACACACCACATCCGGACATTGAAACAATGCTGCAGCCAGACTTATTCTTACAACACAAGGATTTAATTAAAATCTACAGAAACCTGACGCAGTATGTCATGAGGACTTTCACAGTCCAACCAACATCAGTTGCAACAAATGGAACTCAAATTTAGGGTACAGCAACTAAAATTACACCACAAACATTACACGCGGTAATGGGCAAAATGCCCACAAAACGTGAACAAATGCCATTCTGGGTAGCTCAGAAAATAACTTAGCTCGAGGCAGTATTCCCGAATACTACCCCGTTTGAAACACAATGCTAACAATCTGCTTGCCCATGGGGATAACACCACAAGTAGAGGACTGCACCTCTTGGGGTACAGTCTTTGCTGCCATATATACCAGGACTCATGGTATTCCTTCATTAGCAGTAGTAGCAGGTGTATTGAGACAAATACAAAATGAGTACGGGGCAGAACCTGCCCTGAACTTAGGGATGAAGTTATTAAATAACTATAACCAGGTATTAGCCATAATACTAGCTAATATGAAAGGGGAAGCAGCATCAGTGGCAATCCGCCAATGCCTAAGGGAGTTCAGTCCATTGGATCAACAACACAAAGTGCCCAAAATAATTGAAACTGCGTATGCAGAATTAGGCAGAGACAGTTTAGGTGGGAAAGCATTTAAACCACAACTAATGGGCAGTCCTGAAAAGGACACTACTAAGCAGACACCTGCTTCTTTGAAAAAGAAGTGGGATAATAAAAAACAACAAAACTTTAAAAACAGATCTCAATCCAGAGGCAGATCTCCTCCACATGAGCCCTCTGAAAAGAGGTATAATCTCAGGAATAATATTAGGAAACCTGACGGGTATCAGGATACGAGAGAGAGAGAGAGATATATATATATATATATATATATATATATATATATATATATATATATCGCGCGCAAGACTATGCCTCCAAAAACAGAAGCCAAGCCATAATCAAAACCTCAGTTGAAGAAGAAGAAAGTTGCAGGCATAAAGATCAGACATGCCCAGAATTCTGAGGACACCGCTTCTGAGTGGGGAATGGGCTCTGACGATGCTAGACAGTGCGGCAGAAGTAACGATAGCTCGCCAGAACCTGATGGCATTTCTGGTGACAGCGGACTTGAATGATTACATCACTGGAAACACCAGGGTAAGCGTCCCACATAAGTTACACGAAATAACACTCCAAATGGAGGGGGACAAGCCCAGGAAAGTTAAAGGTCTATTTTGGGAAAATCTGTTATCTGGTTATGACATCCTATTAGCAGAACAAGATTGGCCGCCAACATTCGTTATGGAGTGCCCCAGGGGAGAAACTGGAATTTTTCCATCATTCTCCGACCTCGTTCCTATACATCTTAAACATGCATATGCACAGGAGTGGGCGGTTGCCCTAGCACTATACAAAAATCCTGCCGGGTGTGATGAGGATTCAACCCACCACGTGATCCCGTTAAAAGTTTCACCAAACGCTCAGAGGCAATACCCAATAAAGCAAGAAGCTAAAAAACAGGTCAGGGAGATCTTAGATCAACTTAAATACCAAGGGGTGATTGAAACATGCACCTCACCAATAAACAACTCTTTGTTTCCTGTATCAAAACCGGACAACACATATCGTCTAGTCTTAAATTACAGACATTTAAACTCCTGCTCAAAGACATTCGCTGTCCAAAACGCACATAGTACAGCATTAATGAATAACATTGTGCGGAAAAAATACAAAACTACACTGGATATCTCAAATGTATTTTTCTGCCAAAATATAGTGCCTGAAAGCGGGTATTTGACCGCATTCTCAGCGTTGGGGTCCCAGCTGCAATTTTGTCGCCTCCCCCAGGGGTATAAGAACAGCCCGGGAGTATTCTCAGCAAGAGTAACAGAGTTGCTCCAAAATTTTGATGAGGAAGTATTGTCCTATGTGGATGATATTTATCTGACGGACGATGACTTAAAAAAGCACTTGACCAGGGTGAGCACCATTATCATAGGATTCGCCTCTGAGGGCTACAAATTTAATTTTAAGAAATCTAAAATAGCCCACCTCAATGTCCTGTTTTTAGGATACGAGCTTTCAAGTGAAGGGAAAAGCCTGGCAGCTAACGTTTTAGAAAAGTGTGTGCTGCTCCAGCCTCCAAAATCATTAAAAAATCTACAATCTATACGGAGATTCCTAAATTTCGGCAGAACATACATTTTAGGTTACGCAGAAAAAGTAAAACCTTTCTACAAATTAATCAAACCTGACTTTTCAGTCCGACATTGGACACAGGAACATTCAAATATCCTACGTTCATTAAAAGAAGAAATGATTGCTTCCAAACACTTACAGACACGCGTAAACGTACGCAACTTGGTGATCCGTGTAATAGCGGGTCAATGCGGGTACACTTACTTAACCTTCAATGAAGGTGAAACGGTAGCGATCGCATACAAATCACACCTGTACACAAACGCAGAAATGCGTTTTACTTCAACAGAAAAAATCCTGACAGCAGTTCAGACCGCTGTAGCAAGAGAAAGAGCACTGGCTCAGGGGAAACGCATAATTGTTGTAACCGCAGTACCAGCATTAGAAGCTGTTACAAAGGCTAGCATTCCAAATGCAAAAGCTTTACATCCAAGGTGGATACAATGGGCTAATTCTCTTACTGCAACGGACGTTGAATACAGATTTGACCCAAGTCTAAAAACACAAGCATTCCTGCAATACGAACAAGAATATCCTCTACCAAATGAGATTTTGCCTTTAGATCAGTATGAATATATTATTTACACTGACGGATCTGCTCAACCGGCTATAGGGAGTAAGCAACAATACAGCGCAGCATTTGCAATCGTTAAAGGTCGCATGCGGGATGGAAAGTTTCATCCGAGTTGCACCAAAACGCAATCTCTAGGAGACTGCACGGCTCAGTTGGCAGAGTTAAAAGCACTGATACTGGCACTTGTAAATACGGATCACGAATTCCCCACACTAATTGTGTGTGATTCCTTTTACTGTGTGCAGTCATACAATGAATACTTGTATCATTGGGAACAAAACGGGTTTAAAGATGCAAAAGGTAGCACAATTAAGCATAAAATGCTATGGGAACAGGTAAGTGGAGTTGAAAAACGACCTACCAAGGGCTCACGTGATACACACACTGAGTCATCAGCGTGATGGCGTTCTCGTTGAAGGGAATACATTGGCTGACAAAGCCGCAAAGGGGGCTGTGCGAACGGCTTCCGTAGCTGCAATCACTCGTTCAAAAACGAGGATAGACGGTGAGATTATGGTGGCTGTTATTGCTTCAAGCAAAAACCAGAGGTGCAGTACCAAAGAAATTTCCACTCAAGTACTCCTACAAGTTAGATGCAAACAACATTCCATATGCTCCGATTCCTGGAGTGGGGGACAGAGTAATACCAAATATGGATCGTAGGCAAGGTTTAATACTAGCAGCACACGAGGGTTTGGGCTCTGCACATACAGGCGTTACAGCGACTATTTCATTGTTGAAACAGCGCTATTGGTGGCCCGGTCTAACAAAGCAGACTAAAGACTATGTCTTGAAATGCGACATCTGCCAACAGATGAAAGGCTCCACCAGAACACGCCCGGCGCAGACACCATTACTTATATCTGACAAACCTCTCACATGCGTGTATCTGGACCACTGCGGCCCCTTACAATCTGATGGGGCTTACAAGTATATCATGGTTGCAGTGGATTCCTGCTCAAGATTCCTATGGGTTTGGCCTCAGCGCTTGGCTGACGCTCGAACTGTTATAAAAGATTTGCGAGTCTTTATCGGGACATACGCAGTAGGCACGTTATATTCTGACCGTGGCCCGGTGTTTAGCTCTCGGGCTTACAAAGAGGCCATGAAAAGTATGGGCGTTGCACTGCGGTACTCCTCTCCGTACCATCCTGAGGGAAATTCGGCCGTGGAGAGGAAAAACCGGGACTTAAAGCAATCTTTAACAGCTAGGGTATTAGGCAAGGGTGGTAGTTGGGTTAGTCACCTTTATGGGGTATAAAGAGCACTTAATAACCAGCCAAGAAATTCTCTAGGGGGTGTCACTCCATATGAGGTCCTATTTGGGACAAGAATGTGGGTAGCTGATCTTGAGTATGAAGGCACAGTGGCGGATGAGAAACCATTTGATATCCATGATTGTTTGGCTGTTTTACAGGATCTAAATGAATTCAGGACACAACAAAGCATCCTTGTCCAGAAACAGACCCCCACTGGGGAAGTCGAGGCAAACACGGCAAGACCTGTCTGGATCCCAAAAATCGGGGATCTGGTCAGAGAGAAAATAGCGGACAAAAAAGAATTTGGACCATCATAGAGAGAGCCTGTACCTGTCCTAGCAATTCAAGGAACACGAACTGTTCTTTTGCCGCCTCTTGCCGGGAAAAAGAAAAGATTTGTCTCAATCGACTTAATCAAACCACACTATGTGGCTGATACTGAACAGTAGTCCTCGTGGACTCCACAGTAGCAGACGCCCTCCTCTCGCTACAATCCAAGAAGTTCAAACAGAAAGACTCATCACGTTTGAAGAGTCTCCTGTACGGAATGAAGGACTAAGCAACAATGCTATGGAACTTGTTCCCCTTGAACCCGAAGTTCATCTACAAAATGAAACTCCAAACAATACTCAAGTTGCAATCAGACCAAATACAGACGTCTACGTCAACATGCCTCGACGAGAGCCAAATGCGATTTCAACAAATCCCGTTGCAATTACTACAATTGATCGAACTGCTTCTGGCTACTTCTTGAACTTTTATACGTTTTCTTTGGATCCAAGTGAACCAGAAATTACGCCAGCCCACAAATCACGTAAACAGCAAGCCAAAGACTTTGTGAACTTTCTTAAAAAGACTTACCTGGTATCACCTTGGTTAGAACTTTGGGTAATTACTGGGATTCTATTTTTTCTTTTTCTGGCTAGGCCTAGTAATAACTTTTATTATAAAGAAAAAGTGGTCCTGGACCAGTTATTCAAGGAAGAGATAGATTGACAGAATTATCAACTTATTTGAGCTTACATTAATCAGCTCCCAAACGTCTATAAATCGTAAAAATAGATGTGCAGAGAAACCACTAAGTATTATTACAATATATTTATTTAGTCATTGAAAGGAATAATCATTAGAGGGTCAAGAAAATAGGAGAATGTTCTAGGGAACGTGTAATAAAAAGTGCTCACGTGTATATATAGGAGTCAAGAGAGCTCAAAGTGTGTAGAAAAGTAAAGGGCATATATTTAAAAAACTGTACAAAACTGATATCCAATAAACAGTTAGATGCAACCTGGCCACATACAAATTATTCATTTGAATTTGTAAGGAGAGTTTTCTTAAGGCTGTAAACAGGGGTAATGGGGAAGGGGAAATTGGTCCAGGTGCGGTAGGAGGTAGCGTCGACGTTTCGATCCGGCTTATCGGCAAACGAGGGACTTTAATACCTCAGCTATGCGGATCTTCCTCAGGACAAGGGGACCATCCATGGAACATAATATTCTGGCCCGTGTGTGTGGCAAGAGTTTGCTGAATGAATCAGGCAATTCGAGGCAGCTGGGGGTCGCGTAACTGTTCCATGGATGGTTTGGGCACCACCGCCAATATATCTACTGAATAACTGGAATTGTCCTTAGTTGGCCCTTGCCACTTCATGGGCATTGGTGAAACCAGGTTTTGGACTCCAATTGAGCATTGCAAGATTAATGAGGGTCTTTTCACCTGTCCCCTTGTCCTGAGGATAATAACAGATACCCAGGTCCAGGGACTATTTGGGAATACCCCATTGTTTATAATGGCTAGTAATAACTTTTAGCATGCTTATTAATGGACGATATCTTCAGCAAAGCTCTAAAGCCCCAAAAGTTAATTTGATTTTAAAACCACATCGATCGTCTCATTGTGAACAGAGAGACTTGTTATCAGTGAACTTCACAGCGGTTTCTATACCGGATGGTATAGTTTGGGACAAGGTTGATTTCGAAATATTCTGTCCGACTGAACTTTTAAAAATCTCATTTATTTAAAATTTCATTAAGTGATATCATTACCTCCAGTACATTTTCTGATGATTGGGACTCTGAAACTGTTAATAACATGTTGTCTGATTTAGAAAAAACTGCTGCATTTCCGAACACTGAAATGTTAGAAAGTAATTCAGACTGACACTTTGTACTGTTACCAACATTATGGTCATCATTTTCTGCACAAATCTATTTCACCTAGAAATGTGTTTGAGTACCATCAGTGGGAACATTGCCCTACACCACCAAAAAGTAGTTCGCACACATTTGCACAGACATTTTCATACTTTTCAGGCTTTAACACCACTGAAAATTATGTTGACAAACACCAAACAGATTTACTCTGCTTCCTTTATTGCCCAACTGTCTGAACAGGGTTTTGACCTATGGAAGGACACAATAGACTTAAAATCGGTCTGGGGTTCTAGGGACTGGCAAGTCCAGGGAACAGAAGCGCTATTTAGAGCATGCCTCATTCCACAGCAGATGATATTTCTAAACGAAACTGTGCAACAGACATCCTGTCTTGGATTAGCCAAGATCAAGGACCTGAATACACCTCGATTTCCAACACCATCACAGATGGGAGGGTGGCAAAATTTGACTTCACAGGAAGGGGCAACAGTAGATGACATTTTACAGTACAATAGATCAGACCCGAATTGGGAAAAATGGGTGGTTTGGCCGTTAGACACAAACATATGTCATAAACGATTCTTGGGTATTACTGAAGGGTACAGTATCCACAGGCCAGACCCACGTTATGTACAAAGAGAACATCCAAGGGTAGTGACATCCTACAGTGTTGGGAAGTTGTGCCTTGATTGGCTAGAAACCTCAACACTAACCGAAGTGAAACAACACTTAGCCTTACTCTCACAAGACATGGATCTTAGGGATTTTTTACAAGGTCCCAGGAAACGATGTCAAAAACGTTTCATATATGCTGGTATCTATGCTGCCTATAATGAAGAGTGTAAAATATCACAACAAGAGGCCGCAGAGAGAATACGGGAAATAGACCGTATTAACTTAGAAAAATCATTGGCTGTGGTAGACAATGGGTTAACAACTTTGTCCTCCAGAATATATTCTTTGGGCAACATTGTGTCTTCTGCGATAGATATCCTAGAACAAGATTTGACCATACTACAACACGGGCAATCTCAATTACGTTCTATTGTGTTATTGAGCTGGACGCTGCAATATTTGCGTGCAGGCTTTGTGCCTTGGCGTTTTATAAACAGTACGTTTCTGTTTTTTGAATATAATCTAACAGATAGGTTGAAATGGCACAAAGGGGAGCTAAATATACAGTGTTGCATATTGAAAAACTGGACCGACTACCATTTACAGTAGCGGAAGCTCCGTCTACTGAATGGCTGATCCATGGCCACATAACTCTACCGGTCACTACTTTTCAGTTTCAATATTGCCTTGAACAACGGCAGATGGGCAAATATGAAAAAATGGGTAAGGAATACAATAAGGAATCCTGGGATTTACCGTATAGATTTCGATGCCGGAGTGGGGATCGAGAAGTGTTTCTAAGTGGTACAAACTGCAAGAACGCTTTGAGCGGTTCTCTCATGTGCCAGGACATTACATTGCACGGAACATGTAATGGTTCAAAAGCAAACTTGTCCTGCCACATGAAAGGGACTCCAGCTGCCGTGATCAAACCGGTATTCGAGCTGCTCTCAAATGGGAGTTACTTGATGCTGAACGATCAAAGTTGCTGTGGTATGCTTCCGGGCA
Source organism: Calotriton arnoldi (assembly GCA_963921515.1). NCBI lineage: Eukaryota > Metazoa > Chordata > Amphibia > Caudata > Salamandridae > Calotriton > Calotriton arnoldi. Next base: position 18,720 of record CAWUFW010003461.1, on the reverse strand, counting down.
TTGCCTATCTGGTCTCTGAACTCCAGGGTTACTTGCTGTATGCAAGTATTGTTTCCCCCAACAAGTACAGTCAGGGAGGCGCTGTTATGGCCTTCATTGAATGTTTCCTTTATACAATTTGATACTTTGAGCAGACTGAAAGCCATGCTTTTACAGCAGACCATATCCTTAACCTCCACTCGAGAGACCTTTGATCTTCAAATCGCAAGGACCTCGACTGAGATACTGGCACTTATACGTACAAACTGCCCCATTCATTTCGCAGTAATGGTGGGTCGTATCTTTAATATGTCTGATACGAGTGGTATTGTACACCTATTAAAACCATAGGGTCAGGACTTCTTAGCACCTTTCAGACAATCCTCGGAGTTATCCCAAACTTTATACACTCAGTATTTGGAAGCATTTTTGGAGGTCTACCTCTGATCCTGCTATCAATAGCGGGAGTCCTGATTGTCATTTACCTACTATGCAATGGATGGCCCAATTACCAACGAAATGGCAAAAGCCCTCCTGGAGCGGAAATACCGTGAACGCATGGTACAACATCTGGGCACACCTCGCCTTAGGGAACTAAGCGCCTCTTGGTTCCTATCGTTTAGACCAGTCTGGATGGACTGCATCCTACCTGTTCTTCGATGCCTGTTTTGCGGTGAAGAATGCGTGTTGGACCACTGTCTGACACTTGCATCGGACACGCCTGCGGACTTGAATACCCGGCTGGAACCCTTGAGGGCCCACGCTCGGCAATGTCCCCAGCGTATTCCCATCTTGATGGCTGCATTCCTCGAGAATCCGCAGGTGCCTTTTACAACTGGGGTAAGCTTTAGCTCCACCACTAGCACCGAGGTATTGACTACAGCACTGGCGGCCTCTACACCAGCTATTGGCAGTACTGAATATCAACTGTGCTCCATCGACGTACTCTGCGAGGTGTTACGAGGGCCGTCTCCTGCAGCAGCAATCGGTGATGATGTTGCGTCTCCCAACCAGGACATTTAATCTGTAATTGGCTCATTGTGTGCTGGGAAAGAACTCAGATTTTCATTTTCTTAAACTAAATTTGGAACACTTCCTAAAAATTGACACTCTCTCGCTGAAAAGCATGGCCATTTGACGCTTGTAGACATTCAGCTTATATAAACGAACTCAATTAGGACTGTGGCTTAAGTGACAATTCCAAACAACTGATTTTCGTAGTAAGATTTTTAATTTTTACCTTTTTTAAACTGTTTTTAAAATTTTAAAACAAGATTTTAACAAAGCTCTTTTAAAATGTTCTAGGCACTACTATCTAGTAAAGTGAATAGTCCACTAGCATTTATTTCATTGTTGACTGTTCGGAAGAGGAGTGGGTGTTATGTTTCATATAGGTACCCTAATATAGGCCCGGGGAACATCATACCCCTTCACCTACATTACCTCCCCTACACTACACTGTAACAAGCCTTTTAAGATTGAACGTTTACCTAGTTCTAGTCCTGGGTGCAGAAGGAGGGTGTCTCCTGAACAGTAGAGTCCTATAACTCCATCAATAGACTCACACAGTATGAATGGATATTCATAAGGGTTCTTAGAAACCAGGCTGGGGCTACACCACCTTCCTCCCCACATCTATGTACACAGTTCATCCCATACGTCATCCTCAAATTCAACAATGGCTAATACAAGCAACAAGGGACAAAGGAGCCCTAGATACTTTCGGTATAAATATAGCACCTCTTGCTAGTGTTAGACAGAGGGAACCGAGACTTCCAGGCCGACACACTGACCAGAGACGCTGAGACTCCTGCATGCAGATGCTCCAGCTGACAGTGGTCTGAACATCCCTTGCGGGGTGTCCAGCTCGAGACCAAGAGGGGCTCCTACATTCTCACTTCAGGTAATGGGGTTCGACCAAATCCTAGAGGGATTCTTGGCTTCACACCTACTCACATGTTAGGTACACTTAGGTACATCTAGATAGGCATCGTAGGAGTACGCACTCTCTTATCAATGCATTTTATATTCATGTGTTTATTCATGCGTAGTGCAAGATGGTAGAACTGTACTATCCATTTATTTTCATAGTACTGCTATTCATATATCTCTGCTACTGTCTAATGGTTGTTGCAGCTCATGTATTCTACACAAGAATAACGACTGTTCAATAAACCCTTATTGAAACGCCCAGGCTGTTTATTCTGTGTATCTCTGAGACGAGATAAGTGAGTCTTGTTATGCCCACACCAGGCTTGGTGTGGAGACAGTGAACATAGTCAAAACAATAGATGCTGTATTTTAAAGTTTGTCATGTGTATGGGATTTTAATAAGTTTATATGCAATTTGTGTTTTTTAATTGTAGCCCTGAACAAGTTTGAAGGACATTCTGAGAAATTGAATGAGATATAAAATCAGTGTTGAACTGAACTGAATATTGCTTGTACAAAACATATTATGTTGAGAGATGTGGATATTTAGTGGGTGCTGATCATTTCTCAAGTATACAAGTGTGTGGATTGTATCCGCCTATGGGGACCCAGGAGGCTGCTTTCCCCTGATTTAAGCACCACTTTCTAAGATTAAACCCTACGTTTTGTTGGGTGCGGCACTGAGAGTCTAAGCCTCCTTCTTGTAAATTGCTAACAATGATTTTATTATGTATCCACCTTTTTCTCTTTTTAAATTCAACTAATGACTTATTTTGGTCCCACTTTTACCCCGTGAGCTTTTATACGCTTACTTCATCTTTAGTGCCATTGAGTGCGAATGTTATTTGACTTCACATTATATAATGAGGCAACACATCTCAAGATGGCGGCCACTTTTGAGCATTCCTGGCCGTCCTCCTTAGATCCGCTCTTTCATGTTCATGCCCGTCGCGGACTTCCGTATACATAAGTTGGACTCTGTTGACTCCCTCGCGTTTACGGCGTTCTACACACCCCGGATGCAGTGGAACGGGTAAGAATCTACCTTGTGGTTCTTTTTATTGCTGCCTGCTATCCACTCCCTAATACCGGATATTTAACTTTATCTTTGATTTGTTAATTAGGGACTTGTTACCCACACAGATAAGATTAACTTAATATTAAATGTGTTGATTCCATACGCCCTTTTGTCTTTTTAACAGAATCTACGGACCCATAATCCCCCAGTGGGTCTTAACTCGACAGTTAGACATGGTTCGGGAACGGACAAGATTCCACCACCAGGTTGTTCCCAATACTGTGCATTATCTCCTTTGCTATATCTAATATTCATGGACTGCTTACTCTAACATTGGGGATGTACCTCCCACATAGATATGGATCATGCGAATAAAGAGTGGGCTGATCCTATATGCACGTCTTTGTGTACGATTGATTCCAAGGACCTTTTAATTCACAGTGGGTCTCTTTTTTGATATCTTAATTACAGACAGATCTAATGGTCTCACGTACTCATTTGCGGTCGTACCAGTTTGTCAGTAATTCAATTGCAATATCGAGAGATTAGCGATCCACTGCGGACTGGTATTTTAAATTGTCCTGTTCATTATATTAGCATCCATGTTCAATTAACTCAGCTAGTCATTTTATCCTTGGCCTAAATTTCCCATTCCTTTTGTGTTTAGCGGGCTTATCAGGGTCACGCCACACTCTTCCCTAGAACACTGAGAAGACCACGCACACTGGGGGTAAGTGCCCGTGTTTAGGTTGTTTACTTAGGTTGTTGTTTCCCAATTTCTGGGAGGTGTGAGGAACTGCACCCACACGTTCCATAGGCATATCTTAAATCTGATGGACACAAACAGCTTTTTGTCTTTCAGACGTGTTTGAAGGGACAGTCCACTACTGGTACGACCTTATTATGTTCTTCTTTCTGGGAGGGACTCGAGAAACACTTTTAACCTCATTTGTGCTTAGGTATGAACTATCTCAAAACGCCTTTGATTTCTTTGGTGGAAATTTTGGAATAGGGCACCTTTCACTCTTTAGTAAGCATGGTATCACTTGCATGTTTGCGACTTGCTATACCATAACATTCACACTTTGTTCTGTAAAATATAAACACTGGGTGCTTTCTATTTTTGAACAGTGTGCAGTCTGAAATGTAATATGGACAATTGTCAACAAATGGCCTTGCCTTTCTGTATCAATACATTATTTGTATACACTGCTTTGTGTAATAACACAGTGTAACTGGTGTTGGGAACACCGTCGTATTATCGAGTAGTAAAACAACAGTATTGTTAATATCAGTGCTATATACATCTTGCAGCCTTAAAAAAGACCAAGAGGACGAAACACGTGTCGACTGTTCTGATTTGGACATATACTGTTTGAAATCTTCTTTCCGAAGTAAAAATGCTGTGGAAGAACTTGACTCCTTTGGATTGGATTTGATCATTTCACCATAATTTTATCAAGAATGGACTTATTGTATTCAATCCGACTGTGTGCTCTGAAGTGCATTATTTCTCTGTGGATATAGTCCCGCACTTTGTTCTCAAGGTGCGCCTAATTGGCACCTAAAGTGGCTCGGTGCATAGCTCGACAGCACCACTATATGTTTGTAGACTTGACACTGTGGTACCCCAACTTACCCATATCTCTGTGATAGATGTGCAGCCACTAGGGCGTAGTCACCAATTTTTATAATTGTCTCACTGTAAGTATACATTCCCTTGCCTGGATTCCTATTTTTAACCCCATAGACAGGGGTCAATGATCACTATCTCTATTCTTGAGGATCTGAAATTTTTCACATAGGTCAAAAAACCATTGCTAGATAAGTATGTAATCTGCCCTTTCGGGTTGCCAATAGAGAAGGTTTGGTTGTCTGTCCCATAAAAATACAAATTCAGCCAGGCTCATTTGCATCTCGGAATCCAATTTCTTTGAAAGGCATTTAGGAAAACTGGCAATGGGAATACTGTAGGCCTCCAGCATTTTCTTCTGGTCCATATCTGTCTGGGTCAGATTTAAGCCCAGTTTAAAGTCTCCTATAATTAACACCTGGGAGTGTTTGTTTACTGCAGCCAAATTACAAATGTCCTCTCTGAAGTGTACTAACTGCTCCATATTGTTATCCTTCACATCAACATAAACATTAACCACAGTTCTTTTAATCACAATTTAAAACATTGGGATAAAGATACTCATTACAGGTGTGTATTCATTTACATTTTGTTTTTGCTCTTGTTATCTGCTTAGTAATCTTCGCAGGTACTAGCTACAATAGTCCCCCAGTCGGGCTCACTGCCCTGTTTTGCCGGGCTTCCCTGCAATTTTGTAAAAAAAAAAAAGTTGGTAAACCAGATAGCCAAGTTCCTGTAAACAAATTATTACATTATCCATTAAGATTTTTTCAGAGTATTCGGTATGCACCAGTATACCTAGACTATCTGGCAACACTATGCCTCATCAACATTACTTAGGTTAGAGGGTTTTCTACACCATAGGTTTCTAAGCAACAGAATCTATTATTCAACGAGGGCTCATATCCTGGGCTGCCATCTTTTTGCAGGCGTACAGAAATCTTTATACTACCCCCATTGAAGCCCACAAACCTCCTATTTACCTCTGAAGAATTGACCGTCAGAGAATGATTTAGCTGCATTGCGCGAAGCTCTGCATGATTGTTTAGGAATAATCTCTCTATTTAAGAATATTTCCTTACTCTGGACTATTCTGAGGCCCTTGTTGTTCAGTTCCCTCTTTACGCTGATTTCCGTTTGCCAATTAAAATTGGCAAATTCAGTTTTAGATTGCCGAATGAGCTCTTCTGCTCCCTTAGTTAATGTTACAGCCTTATTGTTCCAAAATTTCATCAGCTTCCTTTTTAAATCTTTACAATGTGAATTAAACCAGACTGGTTGAAAAGACTGATGCTTACTTGTTTGCGTGGGACATGGATTTTTCCTAAGCATAACCACCAAACCATCAGCCACTTTCTGTACTTTCCTATTATATCAAACCAATGTATTCTTAATTTTTACATCACTATTTACAATATCCTCCAGAATCTGCATATTAGCTAATAAAACAAGCTGTTTCTCCAACATTGGATCTTTTATATATTCACATGCTTGAATCATTCCCCGTCGTCAGGCTGGGAATCCCCGGTACATTAAAACAGAAGTATACAGTTTAAAAATATACAACATATAGCATACAGTACAATAAGGCCATAGGCCTGGAATAACACAGTATGTTAGTAACACATCCACCTCATTTGAAAGAACCCAAACTTCAGCCAATGAGGTGGAAGCTTAACATGCCTACTCTCCCTAGAGGCAACTGTAGGTCAAATTTCTCTCGCACGTCGTGTGTGAGGGAGCCCCCTATCAGAGCTCTGCTCTAACCTTTCAGTGATCCTAAAATTGTTCCCAATTTGGTTTGCCCTGGATTTGAACCAGCCCGATGTTCAGCACTACAGTATTGAGTTGTTTTTAGGGATGATTGTTACAATTTCTGGACTGGGGAGATCTTTTGGTCTGACCAGGAACTATCACCAACTGTCGCCAGGGCTGACAAAGAGAAGAGATCTCTTTTTAAAACCTGATTGTCTTGTGGCAGCACATGACCCACATTCTCAGTGTATTTATTGTCTTTATCCTAAGCACAAGTCAGTGGAATGTAAGATTTGTAAGTCTTTCTCTATTAAGACTCATAAGGAGAGAGAAAGGAGGTTAGCATTATTCCTTGTGGAAAAAAAAAATATTCCTCCTTCCAAAGAAGATGGCCCCTCTTTGTGGGAATTTTCAGTGAGAAGTGCTCTCCAAGCACTTCCATGAAGGCAGCATACAAGAGGAGACTATTACAGTTTCCTGAGCTTGATCTTATCGGTATAGCACTTGCAGCCACCTCCTCTCCTGATAAACCAGAGTCTAAGCACTACAGAGACTCACCTGTGACAAAGAAGAAGAAATCTTCACAGGAAATCTTGTTGATGTGGAGACCATCGGCGTCAAAGTCTTTGACTTCACCATTGACGTTGAAGACGCCATCAACGACAGCAATACTGTCGACAACCAGCATACTATCGACGGCAAAGACCATACCGGCGACAACAACCATTTTGTCGGCAGCGAAGACCATTCCGTTGGCGAGCATACGGTTGACGACAACCACGACAAAGGTGACAACCATACCGTCGACGAGGATGACCATACTGTCGCCAGGAATCACCATTAGGATCCACAAAGTCAATGAAAACATAGGAGGAGATGTTTTTTCACCTTTAAGAGTGTGGGTGTGCCTCCAGTGCAAATATTGCAGTCAGATCAAGAACAAAAGGCTAGGGATTATGCCTCACTGACCGCTTGTAGCCCAAACCATTTGGATGCGAGATGTCTTCCAGATTTTGAAGAGGACGCAATAGATGAGTAGTCCTATAGCGAATGTGTCGGCAGTAATGCAAGTCTGAAGTACTTGAATAGATTTCAGTCAGATGTGGTCCAAGTGCCAATGGCCTTTTTTTTTTAATCAACGTTGCAGCAAATGATAGATTATTTTACTAAGTCATTACAGCAGCAAACTAATAATCCTAACGTGGGGTTACCTGCTGCTCCAATCCTCTCGCCTCTTCAGCATGCTCCTCTACCATCTTCACCTCCTAGGCAACCATCACCGCTACCACCTCCTGCAACGTTCGATGAAGAAGACATGGATGACGTTTGCTCTAATGGTTGTACCTATTCTGATATAGACTGGGAAGGAAGGTAAGGTAACACCAGACGGTGATGAAAAAGATAATGGTCGAGATTTTGTTGTTCCAAATGGAAACGATGGACCAATTTCACAAGATGCTATAGATGATATATCTAAATTCCATTAATTGATTGAGACAGCTGCCAAATTCAACCTACCAATTACCTCTGTAGTTCATCCATATTTTTTTATGACTTTCAAAAACAACCTTGAAAATACGATTAATCCATACTTATTATTAATTATGTCTGGTCAGATGGTCTGAAATTAACGAAAACACCTGCTACAGTTCCAGCTGTGATACCTCATCTAGAAAAACGTACAAGACCCCGGATTCAGCTCCGGCCTTCCTCACTGGTCCTACTGGACTGGATTCAGTAATTGTTTCAGCGGCTCAAAGAAGAACCGAGAACTCGATAACGCTGTCATCTAGTCTGCCAGACAAGGATAGCAAACATATTGACAATCTGGGCCAGAGATTATCCTCTATGGCAGCAACCTCAATAAAGACAGCCAATGGCCTGGGGATTCTAGGTTGTTACGCTCCCCAGATGTGTCATGACATAGCTCCATTACTGGATCTTATTCTTGAGGATAAGCGAGAAACGGCGAGAGCTATCCTAAAGGAATGAGAACTAACCTCTTCTTTCATTACTGATGTGGCAATGGGTGCTCCAAATACATGTTTTTGCCATTTTCCAGGAGGTACTGTGCAAAGGAGGCAAGGCAAGGTTAAAATCCACAGCCTTCCGTACTGATGTCCAATCTAAGATCTTGCATTTGTCTTTTGATGGTCAAACTCATTTTGGAAAACATGTTGATGAGACTGCAGGGCCTAAAAACTGACTGATACTGCAAAGGCATTAGGACTTTTGCAATATCACAGATTTAGAATCTTTAATATCGGATAAGAGACATCTAGCTGCAGATTCCTTACTTTAGAATCCTCCCACAGGCATGAGACTTAATCCGGAAACTTTTTCCACAGCATGTCAGTGTTTCGGAAGAGGGCGCCGCTTGACTTCGCATTGATGTCATTACGTGATGCCAACGGAGTCCATATGACCCCCTTGCCGATGCCCTGACATCAGTTCCTTCTTTTCCACACTTGCAACGTGGATACGCAGTTATTAGATGACCATTTTTTGGCACATCTCCACATTTCTGTGTGAGAAACAGTCTGCTTTTTTGCGCTGCTTTCAGGGTTTAAACCCTGTGGGTCTTGTGACAGACAGATATTGGTCACAGAGCCTCATACCACCACCATGACTCGGAGGAGTGTGGTTCCTGTCAGCGTCTTCGGCCAAAGGCGTGAGAGAGCATCGAATGAAACTTCTGGCGGCGTGACTATCTGAGGCAATGTGGCCGCGTCGGCCTTCGTTGAAGTTCAGAGACCAGTCTAGGAGCCGTTCAGGTGAGGGGCAGTCTCGGTCTTTGGAGTCCACCACAAGGCTCCCTAAATATCCTGGAGCTGGGGCAACTCTAGCCCAAATACAGGATTATTATGTTTCCCTGCATAAAGTCTTTGGACCTCCATTCCCCTCTGGCGCACTTTCTAGTCCAAAGGAGGCGGGAGGTGCTCTGACGGGATCCTGTCTGGCTGGTTCGCCCTCTGTGCCAGTTGGATCCTCTGAATCAGTTATTGGATTCAAGATGGCGCCAGTGTACAGTCCTTTGGGGCCTTCAACTTCGGAGTCGGGTCATCCGGTGGCGTCGGTGACGCCAATTGTTACCACACCAACTTCTCTTCCTGACATCGACATGTCGCCGCATGGCGTCGGATGCAGGGCCAATGGAGCCGTCCGCTTTAGACAACGCTCCATCTGCCCTTCTACTCCCGGTTTTCGCTCCCTATATGGGAATGAACAGTTTGGAAGGCGAAGAGGAGACTAGGGTGTCATTACCCTTTGGACAATACTGTCTCGCCTCCCCTTGAGGCAAATTGGCTGACTAACCTGGGTAAGACTAGTGGTCTTCAGTCCTCCTCAGTTTGAGAATTGTTTTCTCCACCTGGTATGGCAAGAAAGATGAGTTCCTCTTATGCTGAAGTATTAAGGAGGGAAGCTGTGGTATTACATTACCAGCTCCCCTTGGTGGAATTGTCCACAGATCTTTTGGTGGATGGTCTTCACCACGGTAAAACGGGAGTGAAGCCCCTCCTATTTTATAATGAGTCTCTCCACAACATATTGTTAGGGGCTTGGGCAAGGCTGGTAATGGGAATGCCTGTAGACTGGGATATATTACATTGACATCGGCCCGCCCCTGGGGACCCTGTTTGTCTCTCAAAACATCCCTCCATAAAAGGTCTGGTTGTGCAAGTAGCTACAGCCTCTGTGGGCCCAAATGTCCTACCACTGGTTCTATTGAGTACGGAGTCCAGATGGCTGGAAAGTTCTGGGAGGAATACTTTCTGTTCCATTAGTGCGGCATGACGGCGTTTGAATACTACATGTATTCTCGTCAGGTTTTCTTTCCCATGTGTTATGGGACTCAGTGGACAGTTTGCTGCCCTCTCTCCTGTAGGAAGCCAGGCATGAACTGCTACAGTTGGTGTGGGAAGGCAGAGAGGCATCAAATTCATCATAAAATGCGGTATGGCCACCACTGATTCCATGGGTGGAGCTATGGCTCAGTCAGTTGCACTGAGCAGACATGCTTGGCTGCGTCAGTCTGGGTTTTCAGAACCTCTACAGAATAGCCTGAAAGATATGCAGTTTGATGGTGTATATTTAATTGATGTGCATGCTGATTCAGCTTTGCGATGATTTAAAGCTGCACAGTGTGATGAAGACACTTAAACATGCCTTTGAAGGCTTTGCTTTCTTTGTTTCTTTCTAACTTGTATTGACTGAAGTGTTTATTCATCACTGGCTTGCATCTGTATTCTGCTTGCGACCGATGTGGTGTTTCTGCTTACTGCAGGAGTTTATCCCCTTCGGTGCGTCGGACGGCCGGGAGCCGTCGAACACACCAGTGCTCATGTGCGTCGGAAGGCTCTCGGCTGTCCGATCATATGGCACTGGAAATCCTTTTGGTGTGGGCACCAGAGGGATTTCCTTTCCCCCCCGCCCGCCCCCCCACGCAGATTCCAGAACTTTCCATCACAAATGTGAGGAAAATGTGTTTTTTGGACAAAGTTTGAGGTTTGCAAGGGATTCTGGGTAACAGAACCTAGTGAGAGCCACACAAGTCACCCCATCCTGGATTCCCCGTGATGTCTGTATTTAAAAAATGGCGGGGTTTGGTAGGTTTCCCTAGATGTTGGCAGAAATAGGGTTCAAAATCCACAGCTAGACACTTTGCAAAAAAAGGGTCAGTTTTCACTGTACAAATGTGGTGTATCCACTTTGCGTTTTGGCCTGTTTCCTGTCGGTGGCACTAGACCTACCCACACAAGTGAGGTATCATTTTTATCGGGAGGCTTTGGGGAATGCTGGGTAGGTGGAAGTTTGTGGATCCATGCAGATTCCAGAACTTCCCATCACAGAAATGGGAGGGAAATGTTTTTTTTTTTTTTTTCTACAAAGTTTGAGGTTGCAAGGGATTCTGGGTAACACAACCTAGTGAGAGCCACACAAGTCACCCCATCCTGGATCCCCCTTGGTGTCTAGTTTTAAAAAATGTACAGGTTTGCTAGGTTTCCCCAGGTGCCAGCTGAGCTAGGGTCCAAAATCCATAGCTGGGCAAATTGCGATAAAAGGTCAGTTTTCCACTAGAAAAATGTGATATGTCCAAGTTGCGTTTCAGGCCGTTTCCTGTCGCAGGCACTAGGCCTACCCATACAAGTGAGGTACCATTTTTATAGGGAGACTTAGGGGAACACAGAATTGTAGAGCAACTGTTATTACTTATTGACTTTCTATGCATTTCTGACTTCCAAATTTAAGACCATGTGTAAAAAAAGAAGTCACTTTGAAAGATGTCCTATAATTCACATGCTAGTACGGGTACCCACAGTTTCGGAGATGTGCAAATAACTACTGCTTCTAAACTCTATAGTTTGTTCCCATTTTGGAAATGCATAGGTGTCCTTGATACCTATTTTTCACTTTTCATATTTTACCAAATGACTGTTATATCCCGCATAGATGCCCTAATGTAGGCTCGTTCATACATGCCCTAAAATGGACGTATTCATATTTACCCTAATATGGTCATATTCGTACTTGCCCTATTATGGTCATGGCCGCATATGCCCAATTATGGTCACAACTGTACATGTCCTATTATGGTATGATTCCTTATATAGGCATGATCTTTCACCTACATTGGTCCTAGCTAGCACACAATGAGCACTGAGGGCTGAACGTTATCTATCCTGTGGTTTTGAATGTAGCAGAGTTCTTCCAAACACAGGCCCGCACTACTCATTAATTATGCATGGATTTCTAAGAATACACCACCGGCATAATATAGATGTACAAAGTTCACCCCTGATGTCTTCCTCATGTCCAATACAAACCATACTGAGGACCGAGACTCTTTAGGGTATAAATACACCACATCTTGCCCCGGTAAAACAGGGGGAACCGAGACTTCCATGCTGACACACTGACCAGAGACGCTGAGGCTCCTGCATGCAGTCGCCCAAGCTGACAGTGGTCTGACACAACCCGGACGGGGTGTCCAACTCGAGACCAGGGCGGGGTCCCACACTCTCTCTATTCAGGTATGGGGGTTCGACTAAATCCTAGGAGGATTCTTTGCTCTAAGCTTCTAAGACCTACACACACATGCTAGGTACACTCGGGTACATCTAGGTAGGCATCGTAGGAGTACGCACACTTGCATAATGCTTTTATATTCATGTATGTACTCATGATTATCGCAATATGGTAGAACTGTTCTATCCCTTTGCTTTTATCGTACTGCTGATAATATATCTCTGCTATTGTTTCCTGGTTACTGCAGCACATATATTTTACACTAGAATAACAACTGTTCAATAAATACTTATTGAAACGCCTGACTGTTTATTCTGTGTAACTCTGAGACAAACCGAATAAGTGAGCACGAGTGACTGAGCGAAAGGTAGTACATTGTTTCCACGATTCTGAGGGAATCAGGGTTGTCATGTTCTAAGGTTGCCAGAAACTAATCTCTCCCCGATAAGAGGAGACACTAGTGGCACTGCGAGCTAGCTAATGCAAAACCAGGCTAACCTATACGGTGGGGGTGCACGGAGTTAGTCTGCCACCAAGCCCACAGTATAGGTTATCCAAACGCGCAGGTCCTGCAGGGGTACTATAGGAACTACACGACATGGCGCCCAACGTTGGTTGGGTACTTATTTAACAGTAGAATCTGAAAGAGACACGTTAGTGATAGATTCCTTACCTTAGAATATCCCCAGGCGTCAGGCTGGATCCGGAAAGTTTTGCGTAGCAGTACCCTTGCGCGTCGGTAGGCGGCGTCGTGCGGCTCCGCGTCCGTCGTCGGCGTCGTGATCGCCGGGATGACGTCGCGGGCAGTACTTAGGCGCCGCCCCTGCGCGCTGGCGTCAGTTCTTCTTTTCCGCGCCAGTAAGCGCAGATCCGGGAAGAGCAGTGCCCTGGTCAATTTTTGACCATACTTTTGGTGATTTTTCACTGTTTTTTTCCAGCCTTCAGGTGTCGTAGGGATGCCCGGCTTCAAGCGATGCGGCGCCTGTGCGCGGATGATGTCCGTCACCGACCCGCATTGGGAGTGTCTCTTCTGCCTCGGCCGAGGCCACGACACCGAGTCTTGTCCCGAATGCCAGGCCCTCAACCCGAAGGCTTTGCGAGAGCGGTCTCGAAAGCTCCTCGAGGCCCGGCATTCGGCTCCGCGGAAGCCCCGGTCGCGTGAGAGGTCCAGGGGTCGCTCGCGGAGTGCACACCGGTCGTCGGCGTCGAAGTCTTCTTCGTCCGGTAAGTCTCGACACAAGAAGTCCAAGAAGCATCGTCGCTCTCGGACTTCGCCTCGCCGGTCTCGCGACTCGGCTGAGGCCCCTCCCGGCACCGTCCCCGCCCCCGCGGCCCCGGACTTGCCTGTGGAGTCGCCCCCGTCATACCCGCCCTTCCCGGGTTCGGGGGCGGATCCGGCCAAGGTACAGGAGTTCCTGTCGGCCATGGCCCGCCTCTTCGGGCCTTCAGGCCCCTCCGGTGCGCCTTCGGGCCCCGCGGGCCCTGATGGGGTTGATCCGGCGTCGCCGGCGGCTCCGGCCCGGCGTCGCCCGAGCCTCCAGCCTCGATCCCGGCTCCGGCCCCGGCCTCGATCCCGGCTCCACAACCCCCATCGACGCCGGTCGACCTCACGACACCTCCGCCGGCGCCGATGTCTCCGGTGCCGTTCTCGACGCCGCCCTGGGCTCCGGGCGGCGTCGTCCCCAGTTCCTTCCGGCTCCGGACTTGGACCCGGAGCGACGTCGCTCGACGCCGGCTCCGGCGCCGATGGGACCTTGGGTCCCAAATGTCCCTCCTCCTCCTTATTTTGAACCAGAGGAGGACCAGGAGGACTGGGAGGGGTCTGATGACCCTCTGACACGCAACTGTCAGTATGATGAGGACTGGACAGAGAGTCTAGGGAGGCCAGTGGTCTGGATACTTCTCCTGACACTGGCATGCTGTCTCCTCCCGTGGCTACGGAGGAGGGGGCCAATTTTGGTACGGTGTTGCGTAGGGCTGCTGGGGCCTTACGTCTCCAGCTCCCTACTTTGACGGTCAAGCCTAACATCTTGACAGAGGTGCTTCAGCCGGCAGCCTCCTCTGCGGAGACTGTGCTGCCGTTTAACGACGCCCTCACGGACGTTCTTTTGGGCGCCTGGTCCAAGCCCAACACAGGGGCTCCTGTGGATCGGAACGTGTCACGACGCCATCGCCCCGCTCCGGGCGACCCCTGTTTCTTTCTGTCCACCCCACTCCTGAGAGCTTGGTTGTCCAAGCCTCCGCTTCCCAAACCGCCTTCCCTACCGCTCCTCCGGATAGGGAATCCAAACGCCTGGATCAGTTTGGGAAGAAAGGTTTTCTTCCTCCAGTGCTGGCTTGCGGTCCGTTAACACCGCTTGTCTTTTGGGCCGATATACCCACTCTCTGTGGGATTCGGTGGCGGATGTTTTGCCCCAGTGCCCTGAGGAGGTCCAGGCACTGCTTTCCCGCGCCATTGCGGAAGGAAGGGATGCGGCCAAATACACTATCCGTTGTGGCCTTGACACCGCCGACTCGCTGGGCAGGTCGATTGCAACGACGGTGGCGCTCCGACGCCACGCCTGGCTGAGAACCACTGGTTTTTCAGGGGATGTCCAGAATACTCTCATGGACATGCCCTTTGATGGAGTCGGTCTTTTGGGTCCAAAGCAGACCATGCGTTGGAGCGCTTTAAGGACTCACGGGCTACTGCCAAGTCCCTGGGCCTTTCTGCTACACGCCCTCCGCTGCCTTCTGCTTTTCGCCCCTATCGTGGCCACGGTAGGGGCGCCCCTTCACGTCAGCAGCCCAGCCACCGGCCCGCGCAGCGGCGTCTTCGCGTGGCCGAGGACGTGGATTCCGCCGTGGCGGATCGGGCAACCAGCGTGCGGGTCAGGCCACCACCTCCAACCCGTCCGCGGCCTCCAAGACCTCCTAGTCCCTCCTTTCAGGTGCACGGCACGCCAGTAGAGGGCAGGGTCCGCCATCACCTTCCCCACTGGCGCACCATCACCTCGGACAGGTGGGTCTTGGACATTGTCCGAAGGGGCTACTCCCTCCCCTTCGAGACCACCCCCCAGCCATGCCACCTCAATTCCACCGCATGTCAGGGGATCACTTGGTGCTTCTACAGAAGGAAGTCACGGCCCTCTTGACCAAGAGGGCCATCGAACATGTTCCGACCCCAGAAGTAGGGCGTGGTTGCTACTCCCACTACTTTCTGGTGCCCAAAAAGGACAAGGAGGACATGCGTCCTATCTTGGACCTCCGGAACGTCAATCGCTTCCTCCGGAAGGAGAAGTTCAAGATGCTCACCCTAGCTCAGGTCTTGACTGCCCTCGACCCTGGAGACTGGTTGGTAGCGTTGGACTTGCAGGACGCGTATTTCCACATCCCCGTCCTGCCGGCCCACCGGCGTTACCTTCGGTTCACGGTAGGCCCCGAGCATTTTCAGTTCACCGTGCTCCCCTTTGGCCTTACCAGTGCCCCTCGGGTGTTCACGAAAGTGATGGCGGTGGTCGCAGCTCATCTGCGCCGGGCAGGGGTTTCAGTCTTCCCCTACCTCGACGACTGGCTGCTGAAGGCGGGCTCGTCCCAGGCAGTCGTCTCCCACCTCCAGACTACGGCCGAACTCCTGCACTCGCTGGGGTTCTCCATCAATGTGCCGAAGTCGCATCTGATTCCTTCTCCACAGCTCCTTTTCATCGGAGCAGTTCTGGACACGACGCGGTTTCGGGCCTATCCTCCCGAACGGCGAGTCCGGGATATTCAGGCTATGATTCCGATCTTTCGGCCTTTATCCTGGGTTTCGGTAAGGATGACCCTGAGGCTGCTGGGCCTCATGGCCTCCTGCATCCTGCTGGTCAATCATGCCAGATGGCATATGCGGGCTCTGCAGTGGGACCTGAAGTTCCAGTGGGCGCAGCACCAGGGCAACCTGTCCGATCACGTCCAGATCTCGGAGGGGACTGCAAAACAGTTGCAGTGGTGGCTCTCGAACCGGCAATGGGTCATGGGCAGATCCCTCTCCCTTCCCCAGCCAGAGCATACAGTTGTGACGGACGCGTCCCTTCTGGGATGGGGCGGTCACATGGGAGAGGCGGAGATCAGAGGCCTCTGGTCTCCGGCGGAGTCCCGGCTCCATATCAACCTTCTGGAGCTCCGGGCGATCCGGCTTGCACTCCAGGCATTCCTTCCCTCTGTCAAAGGGAAGGTAGTGCAGGTGTTCACAGACAACACCACCGCCATGTGGTACTGCAACAAACAGGGCGGGGTGGGGTCTTGGACCCTTTGTCAGGAGGCTCTGCGCCTCTGGACATGGCTGGAACATCAGGGCATGTTCCTGATGGTTCAACACCTGGCAGGTTCTCTGAACGCCAGGGCGGACGAACTCAGCCGCAGGTGCATGATGGATCACGAATGGCGTCTTCACTCGGAAGTGGCGCAAGGACTCTTTCTACAGTGGGGAGAGCCTTGGTTAGATCTATTCGCCACCGAAGAGAACGCGCAATGTCATCAGTTCTGCGCGTTGGAATTTCCAAGGCGGCACTCGCTCGGCGACGCTTTTCGTCGCGAGTGGAGTTGCGGTCTGTTATACGCCTTTCCGCCTATACCACTTCTACCCAGAGTGTTGAAGAAGATTCGGCACGACCGGGCCCAAGTCATTCTTGTGGCTCCGGACTGGGCTCGAAGAGTTTGGTATCCCGAGCTACTCAATATGAGCATAGATCCCCGATCCGTCTGCCTCTTCGGGAGGATCTTCTGTCGCAGCAGCAGGGGACGGTCCTCCACCCGAACCTGTCCAGTCTACACCTGCTTGCGTGGAGATTGAGCGGCGGCAGTTGATTCCTTTCGACTTGCCTCCCGAAGTTTGTGATGTGATTCTGGCAGCCAGGCGTCCCTCCACTAAGGTGGTATACGCCTGCAGGTGGAACAAATTTGTGGCATGGTGCACAGCAAAGGCTGTGAATCCCCTTTCTGCCCCTCTTTCTGAGGTCCTTCTGTTCCTTCTTTCTCTGGCCCAACAGGGTTCTGCCCTGGGTACCATCAAGGGTTATCTTTGTGCTATCTCGGCCTTCCTCAGGCTCCCTGATCAGCCCTCCTTTTCAAGTCCCCTGTTGTTAACAGGTTCTTAAAGGCATTACTCACCTCTTCCCTCCTGTTCCGTTTGTAATGCCTCAGTGGGACTTGAACTTGGTTCTTACCTTTTAATGTGCGCTCCCTTTGAGCCTCTGCATAACTGTCCTCTTCGTCTTCTGACTCTAAAGGCAGCCTTTCTGGTGGCCATCACCTCCGCTCGGCGGGTGAGTGAGCTCCAGGCTCTTTCTTGCAAACCTCCCTTTCTGTCTGTTCATCCAGACAAGGTTGTTCTTCGGACGCGTCCGTCCTTCTTGCCAAAGGTGGTTACTGCTTTCCACATTGGGCAGACCATCACTTTGCCCACCTTCTTTCCGCCTCCGCATCCTTCCAGAGAGGAAGAGAGGCTCCACCGTCTGGACCCAAAACGTGCGCTCTCCTTCTATATCGACCGCACGAAACACTTCCGGGTGGATGACCAGCTCTTTGTTGGCTACGTGGGCGCCAAAAAGGTCGGGCGGTGCACAAGAGGACCATCTCCCGCTGGGTTACCTTGTGCATCAAGACCTGCTATTCTTTGGCTAAGAAGGAGCCTCCTGTTGGGCTGCGTGCCCATTCCACCAGGGCAACGGCTGCTACCACGGCCTTGGGCCGCGGTGTTCCGCTGCCGGTTATCTGTCAGGCAGCTACGTGGGCCTCGCTGCACACGTTTACTAAGCATTACTGCCTTGACAGTCAGGTCCGGAGGGACGGCTTCTTTGGCCGTTCTGTCCTCCAGGACTTCCTTGTCTGATCTTTGTTCGCAGACCCACCACCGGGGTTGGTATTGCTGGGGTATCTATTCTAAGGTAAGGAATCTATCACTAACGTGTCTCTTTCAGATGCACAAGTTACTAACTTGTGTAACGATATATCTGTAAGAGACAGTAGTTAGTGATAGATTCCTTACCGCCCACCCATCCTCCCCGTTCTGCGAACTGATTTCTAGGGTTAAGGACATCCCTTTCAGGGCCCTAGTATTTTTCAGACACCTGTGTCAGCTTCTTGCATGGCTCTGCGTTCCTGGCGCGGAAAGTCGTGTACAGAACTGACGTCAGCGCGCAGGGGCGGCGCCTAAGTACTGCCCGCGACGTCATCCCGGCGATCACGACGCCGACGACGGACGCGGAGCCGCACGACGCCGCCTACCGACGCGCAAGGGTACTGCTACGCAAAACTTTCCGGATCCAGCCTGACGCCTGGGGATATTCTAAGGTAAGGAATCTATCACTAACTACTGTCTCTTACAGATATATCGTTACACAAGTTAGTAACTTGTGCA